>JAJTUV010000629.1:0-600000 GCA_021653895.1 Mastomys natalensis
AAGGACCTTGGAATAGCCAAGTGGGGATTCTGCACACTTAATCCCCCTTATTTCCGTTCTCCTACCGAGGCTGTTTGCTTCTGCACTTTCCTTCTTGGACAAAACTTATGTATCCTAGGGGGTGGAGGAAATACCACCTAACCCTTCAATGGGACTGTCATTCCTACCCAAGGGGTGCACGTTCACATAGCTGTGTAGACAGCTCAAGTCTGCAGCAGCAGAAAATGCTGAATCCTGCAAGGATTCCCTTAAACGTCCCTTAAATCCCTTAAACGTCCTTTACCAACTCGGAAGCTTGCTGCCCTGGCCATTTAGATATCAAATGAATATAGTTAAATCGGGACGTGGGTTCTGATGTCATTCATCAGGTAAGTGCATTGCATTCCTAGGCTGAAATTTGCCAATGGATTAAATGGTAATCTTATAGAGAGATCTTGAGAGTTAAATGAGACAATACATGTAATTTTCAGATTATTATCTGCCTCTGTAATGATAATTCTATTGATTGGTCTGTTATCATTAAGATTAAAGTACATCAACTTCTAACACAAGACACTGTCTGCTACAGTCACTTAAAACAGTATACAGGATGCTTGAGGTTTGCTGAAAGGTTCTCTGGTTGAAGGAATGATGGGTACTTAGGTGGCATTGGGAAATGTTCTCTGTGTATAGCAGCAACAGAGAGCATTTAAAACCTGTATCAGCACATTGCTTGGCATGTTTCATATAGAGCCAAACCTGAGACAGGCTAAGTAGCATCATAATCTTCAGTCAAAGTACATATACCCCACTTGCTTATTTTTAGCCAAATTTGGGACATTTGTCCTGGAAAACAACTTTAACCTTCATTTATCTTCAAATAAACTTATTAGTCTCACCTTCAGCCTGCTGTAGTCTCCTTCTTGAGAAAATCTCAATGGGGGTTTAGTCTGTCACCCTGGAACTTCTTTCTGACAGAAGATTTTATGCCTATCATACAGATATTGAGGAGAAAGACAGGTGCATTTTCAGAATAAAAGAGCTTCCGATATGTCCTGCAATGCTCCCAAATCAGACCAATTAAAATTTACAAATGTAAACATGTTGGTGTTGCTAAAAGGTTTTGGAGATATATTTTAGCCACTAATAAAATAGGTAGTTTCTTACCTGTTTTGCTTTAAAAACTCTATCAACTGTCTAATTTCTAATGCCCTGACCATTGAGAAAACAAGCAGCACTAACAGAAACCTTCCCTTGTGGCTAACAGTCACAGCTGATTCCTCAGAGGGTCACTGGCCAAGAGGAGTTAACAAGAAGCCCACACAGGGCTAGTCACCCTGTGAGTGGGAGCGACAAGCCCTTTCATCTGTGAATAATTGGTTTAATAAATTTATTTTCTTCCCAGGACTCTGGTGCATTTCCAAGCCAGGAGTGCTTAAGTTACTATAACAGGTCAGAGATAAAAATTTCCATTGTGCAGCCTTCTTCAAGCTAGAGTTCCTTCAAGGAAGGACAGGACTTGGGCAGTCTCCACAGCCAGTTTCAAGACAGAGACATGATATTGTCCCACATTCACTTCCCATCAATCTGCGGGCTGCCCCCCAGGTCTGCTAATTAAAACTGACAGGAAGGTGAGCTCTGGCTAAGTAAAGGGAAGGAAGGATGTGCACTCTTCTTAATCAGGTTTTTGCTTTCTGTGTTTTTATTCTCATTGGGTTTTATCTTGTGCTCATGGCAACTCTAGAAACAGAACCAATTAAAACATTTAAAGCACAGGGTATCCTGGTTAGCATGGGTGCCACCAGCTTAAGAGAAGGAAGAGCCTGCAGTGCGACATTTATTTTGCTTCCTGGTAAGTGTTTTTCTGAGTAAACCGGGAACAGGCCAGAGGAACTCTGGGTTTCACTAGTGTTCTGTTTCAAGCTGAAGCTACCTTTGTTTTGAATTTATGCTTCCCTGGACCGCCTTTCAGGAGGCAGCTCCGTTATCTAACTGTGCCATCTCTAAAGGGGTTGTATGCACTGGGAGGGGAGGGAACATGTCACCAGAGCCATTAAAGCACAAATTAAACCACCATTCGGAAAGAGAGACACAGGATAAATATCCTGACTTCCAAATGGAGCATATTCTTAGAAGGGGCAAAAGTTGCTGACCCCATGGTACGCCCATGGTAGAAGGAGCCACAGAGTCAGTTGGTGCAGAGCATCAGGGCTGAAAGCATGAAGTTTAATAAACAATACTTACCACACCCCACCCACAACCCTAGAGCTGAAGTTCAAGTCTGAGTGTAGACAATGCAGCTAGTATTTCGGAGGTTTCTCTCCACAGCATGTGGCGCTTCAGGCAGGGCTCAGGCAAACACATTTCAACACTGTTTCCAAAAGGAAATTGAAAACTTAAGAAGAAACTGTATCTACCTGGACTACAGGTAATTAAATTCTCCCAGGGAGAAGGGACAGACAATGGGATATTGAGCGTTGCCTAGCAGGAGTTGGTTTCGTAATGACATAGGGAGAAGGGGAGGAGCTGGGGGAGAAAGACACCATTGTGGCACTGTCACAAAGTTAGGGTAGTAGGCACGGGAGACTCAGAGTGGGAAGATGGCTTTCCATCAGAGAAGTTATCAGCAAGTCTTAGAGTACAGCCTGGTGTTCTGGCTCAGCACCACAGTGTACATTCTGCATGCTTCTAAATTCTCTCCGGGATTATAGAAGTCATTTACCTTTCGGCAGGTGACTTCTTATCCTGAGCCACCTGACACAGTCCACTTAAAGCTTATGCTATAGATGCTATAGGCCCTTCCTCCCTCAGTTTGGCTACATAAAGGAATGCAGGAGTGGAAGATGTGATTCCAGAGACTGGCTTCCTTCTCTCTGTGTGGATTGACAGTTCCCATTAACTTCCCAAGTCAGTTCCATGTCCCTGAACTGGGGTATTGACATCTACTCCACCAACCTCTTGAAGGGGATCTGAGATTCCAGAGAGATCCATAGTTTTGTGAACTCAAAAGTCTAGAGTGATTTGAGTGCCTAGCTATGAACGAACAGAGGAAATCCAAGAGACAATGGGACGAAGGTAGTAAAATATGTCAGAACTTGAATCCTACTCTTTGGTATTGAAAACCCTCACATAGGCAAGTACCATGCTTGATAGGCAAATAGTGTGTAGTGAATGTCTTAGTTAGGGTTTCTATTGCTGTGATGAAAACACTGTGACCAAAAAGGAACTTGGGAGGAAAGGGTTTATTTTGTTCACACTTGTACATCACGGACTATCATCATGGAAAGTTAAGGGCAAGAAATGAAACAGAGCAGGAACTTGGAGGCAGGAGCTGATGCAGCTTGCTTCCATGGCTTGCTCAGCCTGCATTCTTATGGAACCCAGGACCACAAGCCCAGGGATAGCACCGCCCACAGTTAGCTAGGCCTTCCCACATCAATCATCAAGCAAGAAAATGTACCATAGGCTTTCCCACAGGTCAATCTGGTGGAGGCATTTCCTCTCTAAGGCTCCCTCTTCAAAAATGATGCTAACTTGTGATATGTTGGCAATAAACTAGCCAGTGTGCTAAAGAAAAAAAGTATTCAGTGATCCTTGCTAAAGGATGACAAAGAAGACTTTTAAGGACAGTTATGACAGGTAAAGAGGCTTCAGTGGGATGCTATGAGGAGAAACTGGGCTGCACTCTGAAAGTGTCATAGGCAAGTGAGAATCTATAGGGCTGGTCAAGTAGATAGGAGGTCACCACAGAGCCTCAGGAATCTGGGATTCTGGCTAAACTGACCTTACAAGATTCTTGTTGAAGAAGAATCAGGTGACCAAGTATTTTGTGGAGGATGCAGGAAGTAAGAGCTGAGTTGACCAGACCCGTGGGTCAGTCAACTGGGTCTGCAAAGGAGAGCATGGGGATGGAGGGGCAAGAGACATGAAGAATGGAGACAAGACAGTTGTTGATTAAGTTTTGTTTATTGAAAGGCAATTATGGGTATATAAGCACAAGCTGAGGAGTGTAGCTGGAGACACTTAACCATGAGTGCCTTGGAGCTGGGGACACTAAACAACAAGTCCAGGATATGTCTGAGAAAAACAAGATATTTATCAGAGTGTGCTCAGCTGTTGTGGGCTGTTTGCAAAAACATCATGCTAGAAAAACAAGTCTCTTGTCAGGGTGGAAAAGTATCAACCTGCAAATATATGGCCCAAGATGACTGCAAAGATGATAGCCGCTTTCTGCTAGGAATTGGCTCCCAACACTGAGTGAGATGTGAAAGTTGACCAGATATCAGAGCCATGGGTTTCATGCTAAATTCACTGAGCAGGGCTCTTTTCCAAGGCAGATACCACATGAAAGTTCATAAATGGGTCTAGAAGAAGGTTTATGTTTGATCAAGGAAAAAAACTTTGTCCTGTGTGGGCTTTGGAGCCAGAGTATCTAGATCCATCCAGAACATAGGAAAACATAAAAGTAAAAACCATGAAGCTCAAGTAAAAATAAACATTTGTCAAAGGATAACCAATGAACTCAACAATTAATGAATGACCTAATACTATGTTCAATCAACTTGAAGGAAAATTTAAACTACCATACATTTAGGCATTTGGGGTTATGACTATGAATTTAGAAGTAGATGAAAAAAGTGTTTAGATTGGGGAACAAATCAGTGAGTTGTCTCTTTCCTGAAATAAAACATTGTTCATCTTTAGATTAAAAAAAATATTTATAATGTACAATTTATGGAGCTGTTGTTAATGGGAAGACAACAGTGCTTTAAAAAAATACAGTGAAATACTAAAACAACAGTGGTTGAAGAAGCCTAGAATAATCTAGAAAACTGATATGCTGAAGACGTGCAATAGCAAGCAAAGCTTTATATCTGCTAAACCTAATGGGAACAACTTCTATCCCAGAAATCTGGCTTCTCTGGCCACACATTGCTTACTTTTCAAATCTGCCTCTCTTTCAAGTCTCTCCTTTGTCTTATAGTTTGAATAGACTTGACTTTAAAGAACCTTGTTACTATATTGATATAGCTGGTTCTCAGGAGTGCCCTCCATTCAGTCTCTGTTAGCTTCATCAATGAATGCCTTTGGAAGACAATTCCCCTTCCTTCCCCTGTGGATTGTCATTATATTGATTTGTAAGCTCCACCAATGTTTGAAAGTCTGCCTTCAAAGTCAACCTACAAAGCCTTTCCCTTTCATTATGCCAGCTGTTCATTTTGATGAATTATAAACAAGGGTTTGAGGAAGAAATTGGCATAGTATCAGATTACAGTTTTGCAATGTAAAATATGTGAGATAGTTGACAAGTTGCAGTAACCACGTGTTGTGAAGCAATTTCCTTGGAATTGAGGCTAACTTAGATGTTCTATCCTGGAGGAGAGATCACTAAAACCCAGTTCTAAAGAGTGTCTCTTAGAGCTCAGGGGCAAACAACTCACAAGGTTCAGGCAGACCTTGAACCTTAGCAGATTCACAGGGTCCCTATTCTCCAAAGCTATATAAGCCATAAGCATAAATGAGGAGAGGGACCTGACTATTTAAATGTTTCTAAGACATGCGGGGGGCGGGGCGTCCAGGTTCCGGGCAGGTTCTGGTCATCCTGGGTGAGACCTTTAGTGATGCATCTGTTTTTGAGTCATTTCTGCTCCTGTAAAAAACCCTAATAAACTCATTTGGTTCACCAGTGGGATTTGGATGCTGTCTTACTCAGGGTTTCTATTTCTGAACAAATATGACCAAGAAGCAAGTTGGGGAAGAAAGGGTTTATTCAGCTTACACTTCCACATTGCTGTTCATCACCAAAGGAAGTCAGGGCTGGAACTCACACAGGGCAGGAAACAGGAAGTGACGCAGAGGTCATGGAGGGATGTTACTTATTGGCTTGCTTCCCCTGCCTTGCTCAGCTTGCTTTCTTATTGAACCCAACACTAACAGTCCCGGGATAGTATCACCCACAAGGGGCCCTCCCTCCTTGATCACTAATTGAGGAAATGCCTTACAGCTGAATCTCATGGAGGCATTTTCTCAACTGAAGTTCCTTTCTCTGTGATAACTCTAGCTTGTGTCAAGTTGACACAAAACCAGCCAGTACAGATGGTATTGTTACTTTGATTTGTTGTTGGTTTTCTGTCTGTGGTGAATATATGTGTTTATCCTTCCCCAAGAATAGTGCTACCCAACACAAATGGTACCCATACAGGTACAAACAGTACCAAAGATGAGTTGTGGAGGAGTGGCTAAATGACCCCTGAAGTGGGTGCTGTAAATGTGACAGTGGTTGATCTGTGTGATGATGGGAGTGTCCAAGGGGAAAATCACACTTTCCCAGTGTGGTGTGAGTTGGTGTACCTTCTTGCTATAGTAGTGGCTGCTCCTTGTGGTGGGTAATCGGTATGCAACCACATCTGAACTCTCCAAGCATGAGACTTCCGTGGAGGAGTGTTGTGGAAATAATTTTAAAATGGCTGCATTCAATCTGGCTTTTCTTAATCAGCAGCCTTGGTCCCGACTAGCCTAGGCCTGTGGCCATGAGTGGCAAGGTTTATTTTCACCGCTGCTCTGCTTGGCTCAGACCTCTGGCTCAGGTGTCCAGAGTCACTGGCCTTGCCACCCATGAGATGCCAGTGTGGGAGATGGTTCTGCTAATCTTCCATGCTGTCTCCACAAGGCTGGACTGAGCCCAGACCATCCCGCCATCCACACAGTACCCGGTATGAATGAGACTCTAATGCTTAAACGTTAATCAAAGGCTTTATATGTTTGGTAATGCTCAGTAACAATATGCCCATACAATTAGAGGTGTAACCCAATACCCAACCTAGGTATCCAACTACTTTTGACTGCTAGAGACATGTGCACATCTGCTTCCATGTTCTCCTCTCTCTTGAGCTCTTTCTCCTAGCTCTCCTCTTCCTCCCCTTCCTCTCCTTACTCCCCCTCTTCCTGTCCTTACTCCTCCCACCTTAGCTCCTCCTACAGAGGAGAATCCTAAGATGGCCACCTTCATCTACTTGACATGGGGCCACATGCTTCCTTAGTGACTGGGTCTACTCCGTAAGTTTGGCAGTGCTTCCCACAAGAGCTGATGAACTAAAGAATGCCATGAAAGTAGCATGCACAAGGCATGGTCATAATCAAGTTGTAGTGTAGGTTGTGTGGATCCTTCTACGGATGGTAACTTATTCAACTAGGGTTCCACTGTGTTCTCAGAAAGAACTCACATTCTTTCTCTCTTCTTCTCCCCCTCCCTTCTTCCTCCCTCTCCCTCTCCCCATCTCAACCCCTCCCTTTCTCTCTGGAGAATTTATTTTTGAGAACATCACACTTAATATTCATTTCTCTTCTTCCCTCCAATGCCTACTATGTCCCACATCCCTTCTTTTTCTCCTTTTTAAATAATTTAGTGTGTGTGTGTGTATGTGTGTGTGTGTGTGTATACACTCTTTTGAGACCAATTAATGTTGTATGTATGTCCGTTTTTATGGATAACCACTTATGATTGGGAACTCTTCCCTGAAGAACTTACTTGCTTAAGGGAGAAATTACAGTGGAAAGAGGACATATTGTTGCTAACATCTACACTAGCCTGTTGGAGTTACTTTACTATTGTTGTGATAAAACACCATATCCAAAAGCAGACTGAGGAAGATAGCATTTATTAAAGGTTATAGCTTATAGTCCACTGTGAAGGAAATTCAAAGCAGGAGCTTAAGGCAGGAACCTGGAGGCAGGAACTGAAGCAGAGGCCTTAAGAAGTGATGTTTATGGGTTTGCTCCTCATGGCTTGCTCAGTTTACTTTCCTATATACCCCAGAACAACCTTCCCACAGATGTCACAGCCCATTGTAAGCTAGGCCCCTTCCACATTATCATTAATCAAGAAAATACTCTACACACTTGGCTGCAGGCACTCTGGTAGAGACATGTTCTCAAGTGGAATTGTATCTTCCTAGATACATTTAAGTTTGTGTCACATTGACAAAACAACAACAAAAGAAAAGAAAGGAAAAGAGAAGAAAAGAAACCAGGAAACCTTTTTTGGAAAGGGAAGTGGAAGAAAGAAAAGATGAGACTGAGCCAAGTCTCATGGCTGAAATGGGGGCTAAGATAAAGAAAACACATCACAACTAGGGTTTAAAGAGAGCCCTTCTTAAGATCCAGAGAGTTGGTGCCACAGGAAGAGCCAGATAACATGGCAAATTAAAGGTGATAAAAGATGTCCTCAGGTCTGACCTTTTAATACAAAGGAACAATCTATGGTTCAGCATACACACAGGGACCTTAAAAATGTCCCAATGTGAAATAATAATATAATCAGGGAGTTTCCTATCTCCCAGATATTTAAAGTAGAAAAAAACCTTTTATTCAAACAAGAAAAGTTTCCAGGACAACCTTACTTACATGGCTGTGGGTGTGGGGGAAGGTGATATCAGTCTGAGGGCTTTAGAAGTGGAAAAACTTGGTAACATAACACCTCATCTCTCCTTGGGACAAAATCTACAACATCTGAGATATCAACATGAGGGAAATAAGTGCTTTGCAGACTGGTCTTATGAGCTATATGGGACACTTGGCTGTTACCAACATGGCCACCATAAATAGCAAGGACTGGAAGATTACAGAGGAAGGACAAGTGTCACATGAAGAAGACAGGGTATGATGCCTAGTTCACTGGATCTGATAAAGCTGTGATTCAATATGGAGCCAGGATGGTAGGAATCTTGGTGGTTTTGTTGAGCCCTATGGTAGGATATGATCTTCATGACATAAGAGGAGCTTAGCAAGTCTAAACGGCATAGACCAATGTATATGCTGGATTTGTAAAATACAAATGAAATCCAGAAGCTGTTAAAAAAAAGTCAACAAAACAGACAGAAGGGTCTGTATGGGCCACTCACAGGAATGTGGCAAGATTTATGTTGAGCTGAACTTGTTGGAGGAAAAAGAAAGATAGATATTATTCTGGTAAGCTTTTGGAAGACTTTAAGGTTGAGCACTAGGAATCAGTAATCCCTACTCTTGGAAGGTTTGATACAGGCAGATTGAAAGTTTAAGGAAAGACTGGGCTATATTATATATCAATACCCTGGCTCAAGAAAAAAATAGTAAGAGAATTTAGAACAAAATCAAGTTGAAAAAGAAACCCATGAGTGTCTGCAATGCACATGGAGAAATGAAGAGTCCATTCCTCTTACAAGGACAACAAATCACTGTTTCTTCTATAGTAGCAGTTTGAGACTGAGCTGGCCAGCCCTCAGGAATGAGTGTTGTATCCTGGTCGTATCTGAAGCATGTTAAATGCTCAGCTCTGATTTAAAAAGAAACAGATTTTATGAAGGAAAATATGATACAGAACTCACACACAACTCAAGTTTCTGATTTCATGACTTTTAATTTTGTTTTAATTTTATGACTGAATAATGACATGGGAAAGAGGGTAGATGGCTATATTAAATTTCAAGTAATTACTAAGAGGATACAAGCTGAGGAATCTTCCTAAGTATTAATATAATATAAGTTTGTTTCCCCAGCCTGACAGATCCATCTATATCCCTTTATCTTCTATCTAGCTGTCAAATGGTCTGCCAGATCCCTCAATTCCTGTCCTTTAAGATATCAGATATATAAAAAACAAGTGGGTCACTGACCATGCTTGCAGTATAGTTGACTGGGGAATCTAATCTTCCAGACAAAATGATAAGATTGTCATGTCCATGTCATCAGCAGCTACAACGCTGAACTACTCCACTCTCTAGTCCTGTCAATATCTGGTGCAGATCTACTTGTCTATAAGTTACACTGCCCTAGAGAGATTTTTGCTTTTGAGATGGCTTCTCATGTAGCCCAGGCTAGCTGCAAACTCCCTGTGCAGCAAAAGATGATCAGGATCTTCTGATCCTTTTGCCTCTAGCTCCTTGTTGCTAGGATACCAAGCTGTATTTATATGATGCTGGGAATTTGTGGCTTGTGCATGACTGGTAAGTACTTTATGAACTGAGCTACTTTCACAGCTCAATAAGAAATGTTTTATCAACAGTGTAAGAAAGACATAGACATTAAATGTGTATGTCATATGCTTGTGTACTTGACCCTTTAAATAAGGTTCCAGCAGAAGCTCAATATACACAGGCTGAAGGAGACAGCTTCTCTGCTAGGTGGGCTGAATTATGACTCCAAATCTATGCCCATCCCAATATTCTAGATCCCAATCCTAGGAATCTGTTAATGCATTCCAGTTAGAGTTGAGAATTCTACTGTCTTTTATCCTCTGATCACTGCTCAGTTGTTGGTCCCTGTGCTAATCACAATCTGCTGCAAATAGAAGCTTCTCAGGTGAGGATTGAGAGATGCATTGGACCTATGAGATAACAACAAGTCATTAGAAGTCAGTTAAATCTATGTTAGTTTACCAGCATTATATCCTCCATTAATGTTTATGATCTATCTAGCCATAGATTCTTGGACCAATTATGGTTTCAAGTATCAGTTTCTTCTTACAGACTTGGTCATAAATCTAATTAGAAAGTGGGTTGGTTACATTGGTTGATGATGCAATTATTGCTCCAGTGCATATATCTTTCTAGGACAGTGTTTTTTGTAGCTCACAGAGTTCACAGCTGGGTACGAACGATGAATAGAATACAGTTCTCCTCCAGTAGCTTCCATAGCACATTCCAACATAATGAGAGCTTGGAAGTAAGGCTGAACCTTTCAGGTCAGTACCAGCTTGATTTCTCCATGTTCTATGACTCAAGAATAACGTGGTGTCTCCAGCAACGGCCTTACTATTCAACTCTGGAGGGCAACTAAAAGAAAAATTCTTGGAGCCAGAAGCTTCCAGATCTTAAACATTTTCTTATTTCCAGTATTTGAACAGGGTTTGCCGGTTGGTCTTTTTACTATGAAAAGTAGAAAGCAAAAATGTGCTTAAGACCCTCCATAATTTTGAGCATGTTCTTGGTGCTCAAAAAGATTCATATTTGGAGTATTTCCAGCTTTGAATTTTGAGTCAGAAAATGTTCAGCCTATACTTTAACACGTGGGTCAGAGAATAATATGTTTGTCCCCTGGGTGATCTGCTGGGTTTCAACTAATGCTTTCCTGACGTGTGTGTGTGTGTGTGTGTGTGTGTGTGTGTTTTGGTAGATAAACAGTTGTAACAACTGCTGTCTTGAAAGAACATGCATAGTATCAAGTCAAAGGCACTCAGGACATGAGTCTGAGACATTTCACCAGGAAGGATGAGTAAGAATCATAAGGAAGAGCAAACTACACAGAAGGTGGATGAGAGATACTCATTGGAGTCCCAAGACCAGCCACAGAATGAGGTTCACCACAGTATTCTTTTTCCAGTCAATATATGTCCAAATCTCATAGGAGCTGCTCCTAGATATGATCAGCTTATTATCCAGCAGTGGTACAAAGATCAGGGTGTATTGGGTTCTGTAGAGAACCACACATCCTTCATTTTGTGTGCAGTTGTCCTCCTACTTTCCAGGAGTGTCCCAACCCGCACTGCTGCTCCAGTCCACGGGTCAGTCAACAGGGTCTAGCAAGAGAGAGAGTGGGGGTGGAGGGGCAAGAGACGCGAAGAATGGAGACAAGACAGAGGGTCTGATCAAGTCCCATTTTTTTTTAAAGGAAATCCTGGGTATTTATACTCTTTACCATGTGCCTTGCCACCGTGGACAAGCAGGGGAACACAGCTGAAGGCACTATGCCACGTGCCTTGCAGCTGGGGGACTAAACAGCAAAACAAGACTTGTGAGAAAAACAAGATGTTTATTAGAGTGTGCTCAGCTGTTGTGGGCTGTTGAAAAACAAGTCTCTTGTCAGGGTATATGGCTTGAGATGGCTGCAAAGATGAGAGCTGCTTTCTGCTAAGAGTCGGCTCCCAACACAGGAGTATTGCCTATGGATAGATAGGTCTTTCTTCATAGCTTGTCCTAGGGGGAAGATAAGGGTTTTCCCAACACCCTATCCTCCTTCATGATGGCAATATGGAATGTATCAAGACAAAGACCAAAAGGACAGTGTCTCCTACCACAGTTAAGGACATTTATGAATTTTTCTGCTTCAGAACATTTTGTGGGGGTGGTTGTGTCTCTGTGGCAGTCTGTTACATTTTAACTTCTCTGAAAGCCTAAAATTGCTTTCTTCAGAGCTCATAAGCTTTGCTCTTGATAAACTATCACGTTAACTTTCTTCATACAAACTTCCATATTAGTGATTGTACTTGGGTGATGTAAGCATATTTTTATAGAACTTATAAATTAAGTCAAATATATCAGTATAGACTCTGGTGTTGAGTAGCAGCTATTGAACTAGAAAAACTTTTCTTTATCTTTTCCAAGAAGAAGAGAACACTGAAGTCAGTTTCTTTTTACTTGGACAGGATGGTACTTTACTTCTGCTACTTTGTTTTAGGATGTCTAAATCAGTTATTTTCCATATATTTGCTGTAAGAACATTGGTTATTCTGCCATGCCATCAATGCATTAGGTCATTCTATTGATGTATTAGGTCATTCCCTTGATACATTAGATTACACATTGGTGATATGTGTTCTAGTTTCTTTCTATTACTGTAGTAAACACCAAGACTAAAAGCAACTCAAGCAGACAAAGGGTTATTTCATCTTACACTTTATGTGCCTTATGAAGGGAACTCAAGATAGGAACAGAAGCAGAGGACTGTTGCTCACTGATTGTTCTCTAGACATGTGTTTCATCTACTTCTCTTATACCTCCCAGGACCATGTGCCTAGAGTTGGAACCGCCCACAGTGATCTTGGCCCTCCCACATCATTCACAATCAAGAAAATCCTCACAGACTTGCTTATAGGCCAATCTAATGCAAGCACTTTCTCAACTGAGGTTCTCTTTTCTCAGAGAAGCTTGGTTTGTATTGAGTAGACAAAAAAATATATTGATAGGATTCAGTGGTCAGAAAGCAGCAAGGAATATTAAAGCTTTGGCCAGATGTATATTTTAGTTGTTTCTAACTCACAGTAGAAATGATCAGTGACCTACTATATTTATCAAACTTCCACAGTTTTCTGAGAACTGAGACAGACACTAGCTTTTCATGTTTCTCTCTGACAACAGAGACCATGATGGTATATGGCTAATATTTTTAAATTATTCAAATTACCAATTTACAACAAAATGAAGAAAAACATATTTTCTTTAATATAACATTGATAATTATTTTAAACTATAACTATCATCATCATTATCAACTTGATTTGCAAACATTGCATTGTTTTTAAAAAACATTTATTGCTTGTCTGTGTGTCTATCTATGTGTCTGCATGTGTTTTAGGAAGTCAGAGAGCATCAGAACTGGAACTATAAGTAGTGTGATCTACCATGTGGATGCTGGGAACTGAACCTGCATCCTCTGAAAGAGCTGTAGGCACTCTCAACTACTCAGACAACTCCCCAGTCCCTAATAGCTATTCTTTTCCTAGGTACATGACAAATAAGATTGTATGGGAGGTTGTTTTCATGGCTATTAGAGACCAGGGAGGTTATTCCAGCTGAAGTTCACCAAGCTGATGTATTATTTGTTACTTGTTGCTATAACAAAAACTATGAACACCATGATTAAAAACACCATAGAAAAAAAAAGAGTTTATTTGGGATTGTTGTTCCGGGAGGATTGGTGTGGAGCTCAAGTGGTCATTTATAGGTATGGAAGATCACATGCCAAGAGAATACAAAAGAAGGGAACAACACTGTACATAGTAAAATCTCAACTTGCAAAATGGGGAACAAGTGCTATGTTTAAAGTGCATTAACTGTCGTTTGAGGAATTGAACGTGCTTCTAAAAGTCATTTCATCTTGTTGAGGAAAAATAAGTTCTCAAAACCCACCCTAGTGGGCACTATATCAAGCCTGTCCCCTCGGCCTCTAACAAGCCTCCACTGCCAGGACCAAGCATTCAATAGATCAAGATCTCAATGTCTAATCTCACTGGATAACGTCACAGGTGAAGATGAACATAAGCAACAGTTACATTAGCACCATCTTGGTATGATTCAGTTTGGGGTACAGTTTTGCTTGACCAGTGTTTTGTTCCTGCACACATTACACTGCTAATACTAGACTTTATCTAGTTCTGCACTGTTGCTGGCCACATAACACTTTATATAATTTCTATTGCATAAGTTTTGCTTTCACAGACCCTTCTTTTCACATCCCTTTCTTTCACACAGGCCACTGAATCTGCCCAGGTCACTGATACCTGCCCCATTTCCTTGGACAAGGAGTTCAAAACTTTGGCAACAAAGAAGTGCTGCAAAAATTAATGACAACAAGTAATCATTGTTCAGTGAAAGATTTTGACTATTAACCAGTAACCATGATTCAGATTAGCTAGTTTATCCTGGTTATACCAGAGTACCAATAAACAGGATTTGCTAGCTTTATCACCTGGTATTACCAATGATCATACTCAAACAGTTTGGTGGCCAGACTTTATTGACTAATATCAATCTTCAGAGTACTTTAGAAATTGGTCAAGTACCAACATAAAAGGAGCACATTCAGAAAACTTATCATATGAAACCACTAAAACTTTCACCCAATTTTGTTTTCTTAATTTTATTATCATGTATTAATTACACAGAGTAATGTGTTTCTGAATAACATTTTCATACTCATAAATAATAGACTTTGCTTATAGTCACTGCCCATTATCCTGTCTTTCCTTTACTCCATTCTTTCCAAACTGCTCTGCCTTTTACTTTCTTACTTTTACTTTTAAAATCTAGACTCTTCACATGAAAGAAAACTTAGGATACTTGTATTTGTGAGGATGGATTATTTTGCTTAACATGATGATCTCCAGCTCCATCTGTTTCCCATAAAATAACGAGATTGTCTTCTTTATTCTGACCAGTACTCTTGTGAGTATGCAGGTTTTTTTACTAACTTGCCTGTTGCTGGGCACTGTGATTAATTCCATAATTTGGTTGTCATGAATAGTGAAATGAGAAAATATGGTGGGCGAGCATCTCTGTTGTGCATAACACTGACTTGTTCCTTCATGCGTGCACTGGACTGGGTTGACTGGATCTTGTGGTAATTCTGTGTTTAGCTTTGGGGGAGCTTCGGTAATGAGTTCCATGGTGACTAGACTCATTTGCCTCTGTACTAAAAGTGCAATAGGTTCCATGTTCCCATCGTATGTTCTTTCCTGTTGTTTGCTTTTCTAAAGTGTACGCATTATTATTTGACTATTTCATACATGAACACACTGTATCTTGGTCATTTTAAGCTGGATTACCTCTCTCATCCCTCTTACACCACCATTGAACCTCCTCTTCTTAACAATTCTCCTCCTATGTTCATGTCTCTAATCCAGGTTGAAAGAACAAGACGTGGATTCTGTCCCTAAGAGCAGGCCTCAAACCCAGTCAGAAAACAATTGGTTGTCTCTGTAACAATCAGGCCACTGTCTCACAAGTGGTCTAATACTGTCTGGCAGGTTGGTATTATAGCTAGCAGCATCACAGCTTGGATATTTTGTCGATAGCCATATTGACGGTGATGACATGGAAAGTTACTTTCCTTATTTCCCTATGGCTAAACATGTTGGACACTGATGGTGACTTTTAAACGTCAACTTTCCCAAGTTCAGAATTACCTAAGAAGAGAGCCTCTACTGAGAAATTATTGATATTGGGTTGGCCAACGGCCATGTCTATAGGGGGTTGTCTTGATTGCTAACTTACTTGGAAAGACCCAGGCTCTTGTGGGCAGTACCATCTCATGGGCTGGGCCCTGGACAGTATAGGAGTAGAGAAAATTAGATGCAAATAAACAAGATTCCACATATATATTCCATCTCTACTCAACTGTGGTTGTGATGCTTAAATTCCTGCCTTATTTTCCCCCCAAACAATGAATGGTCAGCTGGAAATATAAACCCAAGTAATTCTGTCTCCCTAGAGTTGCCTGGGATCACAGTATTTTATAATAACAACAGTAATGAAACTTGAATAAATGTTTCCTCTATTAATTTATTGACATTTATTCTCTATCTTTGAGAACTTTTAGTCATTTCTTTTGTCTGTTTATCTATTAGACTATTTTTCACTCTGTGCTTGCTTTTTTATTTCTTTATATATTCTGGATGTATCTCTTGTTGGATCACTAGCTAGTAAAGACATTCTCCCATTATTTAAAGTGCCTTCTCATTCTGCAAATGGCTTCTGTTTCTGTGCAGAAGCTTTTTAATTTCATGTAATCTTGCCCATCAGTTCTCAATATGATAATAACATGCATTGTTAGAGTCTAGAAAGCCACTGACTATGCTTATGCCTTGAAGTGTGTCTATTTTCCTCTAATAGTTTCAAGTTTTTACATCTTAAATTAAGATCTTTGGTTCATTTTAGTAACTTTTGTTCAATGTGGATCAGGATGAAAAAAAAACTTGCTTATAAACTAAAGAAAAGTGGCAAATAAAATTAGAAGAAGAAGAAAAGGCAAGAAAAATAATTTATTTTAAATAAATGAAGTCAGAAAATTCTAAAATAGAGGTAAAAAGAACAATAAGCTGATCTTTTAAAAGGCCATGAGCTGGAAAAGTTTCTTGCACTGACCCCTGGTATTGGAACCTTTCAAGCAAGGTGGGTCACAGCTGAAGTTTACTGTAGTTCTTCTAGCTGGTCTGTTGGTGGATTGAGCATTGAGAAGGCCAGGCTATTTTGTCACGAAAGGATTACATTTGCTCTAGAACAAGGGTTCTCAACCTTCCTAATGCTTTGATCCCGTAGAAAGGTTATGACCTACGTGTTGAGAACTGTTGTTATAGAAACTTCCCTTCTATGTGTATGCAAGATGACTGGGTTTGTGAGCTTTGTTATCTGTATGTTGGGTAGGTTGCAAGTCAGCTCAGAAGCACCCAGTCTATACACCCAAGAACAGCAAATGTCTAAGCTAAGACTATCCTCAAATGCACTGAAGAGCAGCAAAAGTAAATAGAACTTCTCACACTGAAGAGGAGATCTAAAGACAATGGGCATTCTGGCCAATAGTCTTGGTTCTTCCAGACCCAGCCCAGTAATGAACCATCCAGCAGAGGGAGGCAGCTAAGGATGAAGAGACACCCACTGGCCATAACTTTGGAAGTCTTAGTTCCCATGGCACTCCACAGGGACATAGCTCCCTCCACCCAACAGAGGGTGAGGCTGCTCGTCACCACATCCTCCACAAGCCAAGCTTCTCATTGTCAAGACATCTCAGCAGGTCTCCATCTGCCTTTCCCTTTCTCTGTGCTTGCCTTGCTTAGCTATCTCCAGACCTAGGAACTATGGCAGGGTTTTCCTGGACTGGCTTTAGTTCCTTGTTTTACAATCTCTAGAGCATCTCTGTCTCAAACAGTAGGCTCTCTCTCTCAAGATAGCTCCTGGCTCTAGCATTCTGAGACACAGAACATAACAAAATGAATTTATTTGTTCTCTGATACTGGTATACTTTAAAAGCAGTTGTGGATTTCTTCTGGTGCTAGGTTGAGCAGTAGTTGTCACCAGGGCTGTCTGGGTGGTTATGGGTTAAGTTTGCCCTCCCTTTGGACAACCTGGACTAGACTGGTACTTTTTTCTGAGTTGGCTTTATACCTCCCTGTGTTTTAGCCACTCTCTTGTCTCTTTCCTGATTTCTAGCCCACTTCCCTTTCCTTCTTCCGGCTTCACTCACTGCTCTATTGTTGTGACTCTCTTCTTCCCCAGAGTTCCCTTATGCATACTTCTTAGCTAATACCTTACATTGGAGACCTCAAAGTTCTTTAACATTTTAAGGATCCTTCCCTCCAAACAAGAGTCAAGGAAATACAAAGAAAATTTAATCTCTGGAGCAGATACGTTCCATGCAGTTATTCTTAATCACTAGTGAGTCAAAGCCCACCTGATAAAATTCTCTGAATAAAACTTTACTGAAAAGGAAGCCCAAACATATGGGACACTGTCACAATTTTTTTTTTTAATAAATAAATACCTTTCAGTAACTGGATGATTTTAAAGCAAATATTTGAGAGAACCACGGAGTGGCATTAATATCTTTGAAACAAGAAGTCTACCCAAAAGATTGCTCCTTTGTGCATCCAAATGACTTCACATTCTCAGCAGAGACAAAAGATTGCCCAAAAATCCCAATCCAAGGTAAGCATTCAAGCAAATGAAATAGATTCATGATTCTTTTTTTTTTTTTCCTTTTTTTTTCGAGACAGGGTTTCTCTGTGTAGCCCTGGCTGGCCTGGAACTCACTCTATAGACCAGGCTGGCCTCGAACTCAGAAATCCACCTGCCTCTGCCTCTCGAGTGCTGGGATTAAAGCGTGCGCCACCTCATGATTCTTTTGTTTTGTTTTTTTTTTTTCGAGACAGGGTTTCTCTGTGTAGCCCTGGCCAGGCTGGCCTCGAACTCAGAAATCCGCCGGCCTCTGCCTCCCAAGCACTGGGATTAAAGGTGTGCGCCACCACTGCCCGGCTGGTTTTACTCTATTGTTTGCCTCCATGTATGCATGTGCACAACATGGTTCATATGGAAACCAGAAGAGGGCAGCAGATCCCCTGGAACTGGACTTACAGATGGCTGTGAACTATGGTGCAGTTGCTAGGCATGAAGACCCCTACCCCAGACCCAGCCCTGACTCCAGAGTCCCCTAGAAGAGCATAAAGTACTCCAAATTGCTGACCCATCTCTCCAGCTCCAGACCCATGTTTTTCTTAAGTAGCTACTTTAGTAGATTAATAGTTGCAATGGGAACTTTAGGAAATGTTTAATTGTCTGATGTTTGACAGATCAAACATTCAAGATTTTGGCATATAGACTAATCTCTAGAATCTGTTTGAAATGGTAAGAGAAGTTTCTCTTTCCACGAATAGCAAATGTTTGTCCACTTAGGAAGCAAATTGTTGTTTTGCTTTTGTAAGCCAGGTTTGCTATGTAGCCCAGGTTGGCCTCAAGTTCACCACCCTGCTGATTTCGCTTCCCAAATCTAGGACACACAGCCATGTGCTACCAGGCTTGCTAACTAAGTAGTTGTCAACTTTATGACAGATAGTGCAAAGTCATTCACCTAAAGTAGAAAGAGACTACTTTAGATTTGCAGTTTGGAGATTTTCTGAGTCTAGAAATATTTGGAGCACAGCTATGGAAGGAGGAGAGATCAGGCAGCTGCTATCCCTGCACAGTGCACTGTGCTGCTGGTGTGCGATAGATACAGGTATCCAGTACATCCTGTAGTGATTTCAATGCTGTAAAAGTGGGCTTTGTGTTAAATGGCTTTGCCTAACTCAAGCAAGTGCTCTGGATATATTTAATATAGGAAGGCTGAGTTATGATGCTTACATGTTAACTTTGCTTCCAACTTCATGATGTTTTTCAACTGAACACAGTATTTATTGAGCTACAATCTCATTACAAGTCGAGGACCATCTAAGGACAAAACAATTAAAATGATTATTATTTATTTATTTTTTATTTTTTTATTTATTTCTTTTTTTTTTTTTTTTTTGAGACAAGGTTTCTCTGTATAGCCCTGGCTGTCCTGGAACTCACTTTGTAGACTAGGCTGGCCTTGAACTCAGAAATCTGCCTGCCTCTCCTCCCAAGTGCTGGGATTAAAGGCGTGTGCACCACCACTAAAATGATTCTTAAGAATGACTGATAAATTGTGCTAGAACTGAACTGTGCTAGAAAACTTTATAGAATGAACAGGGTATTGGATGGTGTAGCTTCATCCAGTGTTTCTGACTTTTTATAAGGCACAGGAAACGTCTCAAAACATAGATTTCCCATATACTAGCCAGCCCTATGAAAGACATGTATTTAAGGTGAGACAATCTCATGCTAAGTTTTCTATGTGACTTTCTGTTTGACCCTTTCAAATCCTCCTAGACTATGACTTCAGTCCTGGTGATGGTCACATGAGAATTTGGATAGAATAACTGATTACAAGTGTCTAAAGACCACGAAGAGGGCTGTAGCTTGGTGTATGCTGGTAACACAGACTCAGGGCAATCTAGAGCACCCTTTGGGAATATCAGACAATCTTTGAGAGACAAATCACCTGCCGATAACTTGAAGCACACCAACTACAGACTTAAGCACACAATGCACCCTTCTAGCTGAGGGATCCGGAGCCCAGTGTTTGGTCTTGTTATCGTCTGTGATATGGAATTAGGACTCAGGGCATGTTTGTCTCTGAAAGCCAGTATGAGTAGTGTTTCTGAGATTAACTTTTTGTGTGTGTGTGTGAGTCCTTGCTCTTGGGATTTTGTCTTTCCCTAAGGGCAAATTCCCTGGCATACTGCTCTGCTCCTGTTCCACGTGGTGCTTTAGCTGGCACAAGAACTGAAGTTGAAATTCGAGACTGGCTTTATGGGTGAGGTTCCTGTTTGTTCAAAGCCACCTCCTATCTTTCCCCTCTGAAGCCACCAAAGAAAACTCTGGAAATCCCGAAGTGACCCTTAATTAGCTCAGAGCGGGAGGAGGTGTGGAGCAGCAAGAATAGAATGCCTTGCTCAGAGTCCTTTTCTGTAGAGCACATAGAAGTGTCACGTGAGCAGGAAAAGGCTCTATGGACGAATCGGCTTGCTGAGCTTCATCTAGTGGGCGGGGGTTGAACACGGGTTTCTTTAGCTTTAGTCCCTTGATTCTCAGGGTACACAGTCATTCACTTCAAATGGCTCTTTCCTTCCTATTGGGGTGTGGAGTCGAATAACAGAGGAGGGTCTGTGTACCTCTTTCTAGAGCACCTCTGCCCTATACTCTATAAAACATGTTCTTACGGATGTTCAGAGTAAGCACTGGGGTTTCTAGAAGTTCTTCAAGCACTAGAATTTGGACACTTATTTTTTTTATTTTGAGAAAATATTTTTCAGCCATCAAAGTGGTAGAAGCAGCTTGTAGGTAGGAGAGGGATTCTTCTGCCATCTCAAGGGGGAACCTTCCTAAACAGAAATGGAAAATGTACACAGATCAGTATATGGATCTAACCGAAACAAAGACTGGCCAGAACTGTAGCTGAACTTGAACTGAAAGAGAACGACGATTTTTGAGCCGAAGCAGTTGGAGTGAGAACTGGAGAGGAAAGCCATCTCATCAGACACCAAATGAGTCTCCAGAATCAACCTACGAGTGGCATTCAAAGACATACAAAATGTACAGTTGTGATTTTTTTTCCTACACAGTTTTAAGCTGTCCCTCTCCTTGGAGGGCTTCCAATAGAATCAAGCTGGACAGGAAGAAAGGATTGAAGGCTGTCCTTTGGTTGTGGAGACCCACTAAATATTTTCTCAGTAGCATTGTGTTCTAGTTGCCTTCTGTGGCTCTATCAAATACCACGGCCAAAAGAAATACAGGGGAGAAAGGGATTTATTTCATCTTATACTTCCAAGTCAAAATCCATTATTGAGGGAAGTCAGGGCAGGAACTCAAGGCAGGAACCGGAAGCCAAAACCATGGGGAACACTGCTTGTGGCTCCATCTCTGGCTGGCTCCCAGCACTATGCTTATCTAGACTCTTAACAGCCCATACCCACCCTATCCAAGGAAGGCAGATCTCATGGTGAGCTGGGCTCTCCTCCATCAATCAACAATCAAGATATTCCCCCATAAATGCTCACAGTCAATCTAACCTGGAAGATCACCCAACTGGGATCCACATTCCTTGTCAGGTGATGCTAGGTTGGGTCACGTTGAGAACTGAAGCTGTCTAAGGCATCCAGGCTAACCACACATAAAACAAGCCATACACCCTTATCACGCCACTTCAGGATGCTCAGTACTCACTGGGATCAGTCTCAGCAAGATGATTTGTTATGATTTTTGCACTTTGAGGCTTTTCCTCTTGGTCCCTCCAAATAAACCAACAAGTCTGTGCTGAAGCCCTGAAATCCGTATTTTGAGCAACATACACAGTGCCTGCTACACTTGGTGAAGCAAACCAGAAGGTTTGACTTCAGTGAATCTTCATTTAACACAACAGGTTCTTGTTTGAAGGCTTCCTCTCTTTCTTCATCTCTCCTGTGGTGAATGCCTCTACCCTTCCTCCATCTCTTGTCTGCCTTGCCTCTTCCCAGGGAAGTAATTGGATCCTGTTTCCTGGGTGCTTAATTGAAGCCCTGGTCATGTTATGACTCCGCAAGGGATGCTGGTCCTGTGGAAAGCACGTTCTCACTCCTCATAGCTTCTATTCCATAGGCCTAAGTTTTATAGTTTATAAGCTAACCCATTTATACCGTATTTATCTGTAAGTCACAGGAATGTGCTCATCTCACTTTACAACAAGCATATATCTCAGAGAGAACTGGGTGATGAAAAGGGAATGTTTTGTATGAGATAAAATAAACAGGTTAGAATCCACATGTTGGGAAGGTAAAACTCCCCTGGAGATAAGACTACAGATATAGACTAGCAAAGCTAAGTAGTGCATCAAGAAAATGAAGTGTTAGCCTCTTATTCCAAATGCATTGGTAGCACAGTGATTTCAAAGACATTCTAACCTTAACTGCTCACGAAACCAAATAAAACATGTCGGTCCACAGCTGGATCTAGATACCTTTAGGAAACTAGAAGGAATATCACACCCACAAATTACAGACTAAACACAGGCAACTTATGATTAGCAAGCAAATCATCTAAACATTTAGGAACATTCGTCTGCAGCTTATTTTAATGAGTGCATAAAGATTAAAATTATATGTATGAATGGAGGGTGTGGGGTTCTGATGTATGTGTATATTATGTAGAGTTTATATCAAGATAAAATACTTATTTCTCCAGGCTATCATTTATTTGTTGTCAAAACAACAAACACCCCCCCCAATTAATTAAAATCAAAAACCAACAAAGAGGAATAAAAGAAAACCTCCCAAATTACGGTTTTTCGATGTGTCCAGTATATTATGCTGCGAGTCATGGTATTTTTGCCCATGCACAACAGTGCTTCCTGCTGCCCTGTGACCTGGAATCCGCTGACCCACCTCTTCCCTCACCACCCCCTGCCCCCCCACCCCCCACCCCTGGTACTCATCCCGGGTCGAGTCTCTAGTAGTCACAGTGGCTTCTCATTTTCTGTGGGGTTGAAAAATATTTTGGGACTTCATGTCTGTCGGATCCCTGAGGACATTAAGAAAAATTAAGTATATGAACTGGAGCTTACGTTGGATGGAGGTGAGGACCATCTTTTCCAGCAATATTTAATTTTTGTTACCCGTTTCTGTTACCACTGCCTTAGTGCGGGCTGCCTAGCATCGCACATTTCTACGAGAACACACAAATAACTAGACACTAAACGTATCTATCTGTAGGCATTGGGTATGATGACAGGAACAGAGCATTCTGGGAACTTTTGGCATACACAGGAGACAAAGCTTGTGCACAGGGGCTGCAAGAGAGCTGGAGGTGGGCTGTGGTTGGGAGACATTGTCAAACTCCCTAAGGGGTGGAATACACAAGTTAGTCTCTAGTAAGAGAAAGTTGGCACTCAGTTCACACAGTCTAGTTTCTTTTTTTTCTCTCTTTCTCTTTCCTTTCCTCCCTTCCCCAAGCCCCTCTCCCAGCACTCTCTCCTTTTTCCTTTATTTCCTTTTTTATCGGGTTTTATTATGTAACTTAGGTTGATCTCCAACTCACTTCAGTCCTTTTGCTTCGCCCTCTTAAGGATTGGGATTACAAATGTTTGTCCCCACATAGGATTTTATTCTAAATCTCAGAGCCTGAGTGTAATCCAAGACAGAGATTGGAGGGAAACTGTGCAGAAAATAAATGGCTGAGGTTAATACACTTCCTCAGAGCAGCATCCATTTTCTCCACTGATGGTCTTTTTCCTTCTTGTAGCTTCTCTCCGCGGTAATGTTAGTTGAGATGCTGTCCCAACTGTCTCTCCACCAAGTGACTTTACAGAGGCCTGGCACAACACTTCCATGTCATAAAGCTGTCGCTGTCATTAAATCCAATAACAAACACTTGGGGACATTGTCCTTCCATGCTAATTCTCGACATAGCATGTATATCAATCTGGCATTTATTTCTTTTCTGACCCATGCTTTGCATCCATAATCACAGTTGATATTGGTTGATATTAAGAGTGTATGCCTGGAAAGGCGGGTCCGTGTGGCTGTTGAGCAGACACTGGCTAATTTGAATAAGTGTAAAATCAGCTCTGTAATGTCACAGCGTGCATTCCTAGCCTCTTCTCTCTTTACCAGGCCTTGAGTATCTCCTCTTTATTCCTGAACTCCAATTTCTTTATGCTGCTGCAGAGATAAATTTCAAATCATTGAAATAATGGATTTAACATGCAGGATATAATAATGTGTGCATGTATATTTGCACTGTGTATAATTTGTCAAGCAGATTTAATTATATTCTGAGTAATTTTGTTGATGGGTAAATAACTGTATATCCTTCCCCTGCCTTCAAATTTGAATAAGAATGTTATAATGTTTCATGGATATCTTAGTTAGGGTTTCTATTTATGTAATGAGATAAATACCATGATCAAAAAGGAAGCTGGGGAGGACAGGGTCTATTTGGCTCACACTTCCAGACTACTCTTCACTATCAAAGGAAGTCAGGGCAGGAACTCAAACACCAAACACGGCAGGAATATGGAGGCAGGAGCTGATGCAGAGACCATGGAGGGATGCTGCTTACTGGCTTGCTCCCTAGGTTTGTTCACCCTGCTGTCTTAGAGAATCCAGTGCTATCAATCTAGGGATGGCACCACCCACCATGATCTGGGTTCTCTCCCATTGATCACTAATTGAGAGAATTCCTTACAGCTGGATCTCATGGAGGCATTTCCTCAAGGGAGGCTCCTTCTTCTCTGATGACTCTACCTGGTGTCAAATTGACAAAGTACAATGGATTTACTCTGAAATTACAAATAGTTCTGATTTTTTTGTTTGTTTGTTTTTCTGAGATAGCATTTTTTTGTAGTCTAGGTTGTCCTAGAACTCACTCTATACCCCAGTCTAGCCTTGACCTCACAACAAATGTTCTGCTTATTGGCAGGAGACACCACACTTGGCTTAGTTCTATAATTTTATACATTTTTTCTCTCTCACTATGCAGACTCAGAAAAGCATGTCATGCTGATGTCCCACCACCAGTTGCTGTTGCTTCGAGTTCCTTACAACTGCTGTAACTACTGTTGTATTGATTCTTCAACCAGTTCCTGCCAGTTTCTGTAGTCCTAAACTGCAGCTGCAAGTAGAGGTTCTGTTTATATATTCACCAACAATAGCAGATTCCAGCTTTAAAGTAATTCATTAGAAGAAAAGAAAGGGTTTTTTTCCATCTGCATAATTTACTCTGAATGAGGATGGAGCCTTTCCTCTTTGCTTACACATTTTTATTTTCATATGTGTGTCTTGATGTGTGCATGCATGTGTGTGCATCTGTGTGTGTGTGTGTAGTAGTAGTATATGTGTATTGCATGTTCCTATGTTCCTGTGTGTGCACATGTGCAGGAAGGTATGTGTACCTATGTGGAGGCTAGGTATCTATGCAGCGTGTGTGATCAATCATTCTCTACCCTTCCTTCCTCCTTTCTTCTTCTTCCTTCTCTTCTTCCTTCCTTCCTTCCTCTCTCTTCTCTCTCTCTCTCTCTCTCTCTCTCTCTCTGTTTCTTTCTTTCTCTCTTTCTTCTTTCTTTCCTCTTTTTAAATGACAAGGTCTCCTTATATTGCTTTGGCTGACCTGACACCCACTATATAGACCAGAATGCCTGGAGTTCTTTACTACTTATTATTTATTTTATTTATTATTTGTTGGCCTGTTCCACTTTATGTTTTGAGATGGGATTCTCTCACTGAACCTGTGAGCCTGGAGTTCACTGGTTCCCTTATACTGGCTGATCAGCAGTGTCTAGAGATATTCTATCTCTACTCCCGAGCACTGGGGTCTCTGATGTGTGCCCCATTATTTATGTGGGTGCTGTGGATCTGAGCACAGGTCCACATTTGTGTGCATTTTACCCACTAAGCTCTCTCCGAAGGCCGGCATTTGTGAAGAGGCTCCATTTCTCTTGAGAAGGAAGTCATAAAGCAAGGTCATTTACCTACCTTTGTAATGAGAACCAAGATTGTGTGGGATAGCAACTTCCCGGCCACAGTTAGTGCTTGTTATCAATTGTAAACCAGGGTGGGGAGGCAGAGACAGTTTCTGTTCTGGACCAAACCTCTGAGAGGTAGGCTATTTATCTCAGTGGAACCCAAGGCTAATCAAACTACCTTTTGTTCCGTTTGCTTAGTTAATCGGGTGAAAGAAGTTAGCCACTGAAAAAGTAGCTTCAATTCTATTGACATTAAACTGGGTTCTTGTTCTTGAGACCAACACATAATGTCTGACAGTGTTCTAAAGGGTAGAAGCTGGAAATTACTCAGCTTCCTTAAAGGGAAGTATCAATGGGCTCTATATTCAGCCCATGTAATTTGTTTCCAACCAACGATGCTACCATTTCCCTGACACATACTTTCAAAAGCCATTTGTAAAACTCCTTTTTCAGTGCTGGCATCCAAGTGATGATCAAAACTGAAGCCATTGTAGAGAAAGGTTTCCTGATTGTGGCTGTAGATCTGGCTTTGTGGGAGAGCCAAACAATGTCAACAGCTATCCACAGTGTTGAGTGGCATTGGTTTGAGATGGACATTTTCAACATAACCCCAAACATGGCTGAGAAACTTGATGGCTGTAGGGTACCTCCTTCATAAAGATTAATAACAACATGTTAGTTTATTTTTCAAAAATAAGATTTGTGGTGATTCGTTCTTCTATGTGATTCTTTGAAATCATTCTGTGTTGTATGTATACAAGTGTATGGAGACTGTGAAGGTTGTTGATGCTTTGGCCAATGGTCTCACCTGTACTTTTTGTTTCCGTATGTTTAGCCCCTCTTTTTTATCTTCCTCCTCTTTTCAGTACTGTTCAGACTGCCTCTTTCATATACCCCCATTATCCTTACTGCCTGGTAGTGTTGTTTCATGCCATACAATAGATGGTTGTTGACTGACTGAATGTGTGATCCCAATGTTTGGCAGACTGGGTAGACCGTTACTAGTAATAGTGCCACAGTGACCCCTGTTGATGAAACCAGAAAAGTGCAATGTGCAGACTGATTCTAATGACAGCGATGTTCACATTGAAATATGAGCTCTGGCCCACCTAGAGCTTAGTAACAGAGGACATTAGCAAAGGATAGGTCAGCATTTGCAAAGGAGAAGGGTTCTTGCCACTGGTGTGTCTGTGTGAGAGCACAGCTTAGCAAGTATCCTTGTCTGAGCTTTTCTTTCTGTGATTGTAGTCAGACTCAGGCATCGCTACTTTAAATGGTTTTACTTGTTTGCCGTTATTCAAAGAATTAAAAGTTTTATGGTGCACATCAGCTTGTATTATTATATCTAACACACCCTCAATCTTGGTTACTTATTCTGTGTGTGTATATCTTCAGTTGTGCGATCCTATGTGTGATGTGTGTTCCTGTGTGTGGTGTGTGTGCTCTTGTGTGTATGTGTGTGTGTGTGTGTGTGTGTGCATGCGCATCCTTTTGTGTTTAGAGGCCAGAACTTGACTTGGTGTTCTCTATAGCTCTCCACGTTTGGAGACAGAGGCTCCCATCGATCCTAGAACTCACTCACCAGGGACCTTGACAGTTTCTGCCTCTTTAGGGTCAGGATTCCAGGCATGTATCCATATTTTTTGCCTGGTCTCAGAGGATCTGAGCTCAGGTCCTTTTAATTGTGCTTTAACAAGCAAACCCTTTACTCCATACACCTCAGCCATTTACTCCATATGATTTCTAAGCTGTTCTTACTATAGGTTTTATTGCTATTTTTTTACTAGTTGTGGACCGATAGATAGAGCCATTAATGGGGTTCCTGTCTCTCCAACTTTCTCTGTTCTCTATGTAAATTTAGGAGAAATGAAATAGGCTGCCTTTGATCACATACGTTAAGTGACACTTATTTTAAAAATTAAACGCAAAAAACGCTCGATACAAGGAAGGAAGAGAGAGATATCGCCACCACATCATAAATCCTGACACTAGAGATGATTGAACAGCTGGGAGCCTTAAGATGTTTCAAACATCATTCAGCCTTCAACCTTTGCACCGGTTGAACCGGCTAACTTTCTGCACAATTAACTTCATTTCCAGGGCTGCACTGCACATAAAAGATCCCACGTGGACTGTGATTGTGTTTCCCCATTGAACAAGGAAGTACAAATTCTGCTTATCTGAAAACTTATAAAGCTTAAAAGAGAAGGGGGGGGGACCCAGGAGACGAGATATTTATTTGGATATAGATGTCATATTAATACTGATATTATCTAAACAGAATGAGGATAATTTTAGAGGTGGTGATAGAGCTCGTAGGAAGGGAAGCATTAGGAAGAATCAGCTGCAGAACTAAAACACGCTTTCCTTTGAGAGGGCGAGGAATGAAAACATACTCACCCTTGCTTCCCAGTCCTTGGTGGGGCTCTGTCTCTGGAAACACCGTCAGACTATGCTGTGCTCCTTCACACAGCAAGACACAGACCCGGAGCTGCAAACCATTGTAGATGGAATTCAAAACAACGGCTTCCATATCGAATTACTGGGCTATTTTTGTAAGACTGCAGGCTTTGCCTATTTATTTTTCTTACACACCTCCTCCCCCCAATCTTTTAAAGAGTGCTAAAAATGATACAGAACCAAAGGAGATAACAATAATAAAGCAGAAGCCCAAGGAGGAAGGAAAATAGAGCCCACGGAGAGGTAAAGAACACACACAACCACAGTACCATGTGCAACCTGCCCTCTCACCTGTGACTTTCAACCAAGATGTAAATAATCTGGTCAAGCGTTGGACAGACTAATATAAAGCCAATTGAGTCTTATGGATGAATACAAACGCTTCCAGAATTAAGGCTGATATTTTGCAGATAGAATACACAGTATCTTAGCACAACATTTCCTAGGAATCTCCCATTGGTTGCTTTTCCTGATGTAGGTTCCCAGGTAAAACCAAATTCTCAGCTCAACAATGGACACATACTCGTACTTACTCTGAACAGTAGATTCCTTGTTTGTCTGATTCAGATAACTGTGTCCCTGTGTTTGGCTTTGCTAAGCTTGCAAACTGGAGGAGAGCACCATGTAGCATGCCAGCCATCCAGTCTGCACATGATTTCAGCTCTGATCCAAGTGTGGGACACGTGCAAGGACAGCTGTGGACAAAGGCCATCTAGTACTATGGTCCAAAACAACAACACAGAACTTTCGCACATTCAGAAACAGATACATTTGAGGAAAGTTAAAATCTAGAGATACTGCTGAGTGTGGTGTGTGAATTGACCACGTTGGCAGGTCTTGCCAATCATCTACACACTAGTTGGAAAATAATGGTTTGCTTGCTCACTTGTTCTGTTTTCAATGTCAAATACATGGTTGGTTACAGTCACAGATGAGTATCTGAAAATAGAATTCCTAGGGGCCATGGGAAAGCTCAGTGGAAAAAGTGCTCTCTATATAATCCTAAGGACCTGAGTTCAGAGCTCCCCAGTACTAATATAAAGACAGACAGATGCCAGGGCCTTGATGGCCACCTAGTCCAGCCTACTAACAGGCTCCAGGCTCAAAGGAAAACTCTACATCAAGAAAACAGAAAAGTGATTGGAAAACAGCCTCTGACCTGCATTCACACAGGCACAGGTAGAGGACATATCTCTCTCTTTCTCTCTCTCTCTCTCTCTCTTCTCTCTCTCTCATACACATCATCACACACATACACACACACACACACACACACACACACACACACACAGAGCTGAGTGTGTATCCATGAGTAAAATGTGTACAAATGAAGTTTGACCATACCGTTTTGCTGCTTCACATTCCTAGCATACTCTGAAGCCACAGTTCCTCCAGGTGATTGGTTTCCCTCAGATACTAAAATTAGAAGCTTAGGAATCAAAAGCCTGGCCAGACATGTTTGGCTCCTCTTCCCATCTGGATGAGTCCTTCCTGTCTGGTTAACTGCTGACAGGGAAAATAACATATTTACATTTATTAGTGTTGAACTATTAACTTTAGTATGAGATAATTAACTACTTAAACACAGAGTCAATATAAGGATTAAATATTCCCTTTCTTAACATTCAGCTCAACATTTTTCCTATGTAGCACTACAGACAGGAGCTAGGCGTTCGCCCCATGCACCCTTCTGTCCTGTGCCTGTCGCTGTGCCTGTCCCTCAGCTACCTACCCTGCACTCAATCAATAATCTTCCAGATAACTTTTGAAATCTGATTGTTCAAACTTTGCATCTGTGACAACAAAGTTAATTCCCAGTATATTGGAATTCAAAACTACTCTTGATTTTGTAGCCAAAAATTTTATAGAATTCACAAGGCAAAAACTCACACATGAAATTCTGATCATATCATAGATCATAACAATAACTGATCTGGTAATGTCTCTATTGCAAAGACTGCAAGTAGAATGCAGATATACAGATAATACTGTCCAGATAGTCTTGCAAGCCTGTTGCAAAGGAATCATTGCAAAAATTATAGGTAGAATCCTGGAAGGTCAGTTATGAGCTCAAAGAGGTTCTTCAGGGTTTGTGGGTGTTGTGTTGAGAGAGTCTCAATATGTAGCCTCAGCTGTAGCCACCTCCTCCTCCTCTTCCTCTTCTTCCTCATCCTCTTCCTTCTCTCCTCCTCCCTCAGCCTCCCTAAGTCCATTTTAAGCTTAAAAGTAATCACCAAATTGTCTCTCAAATAAATATATCACTTATATATCAAGTCACAGAGTAGAGACTTCCTTTTCCAATATCCCTAATGACAATATTCATCTGTATATTTTAATCTTTGCCTATTTAATGGAAAAAAATAAGCAAACAAAAATTATATGTCTTCTTATAGTAATCTGAACTCACCTGGTAGGAGGGAATAGCGTTCTGTGGCACATTGATCCTTTGCTCACCCTTCTCCCAGGGTGCACTTGCTACTCCTGAATGGCTCCTCTGAGTGCCTCAGGAAAAGAGGTACAGTCTAAATTTCTCTAACACAACCTTGAGAGGTCAAGCTGTCCCACTCCCACTTTGGCAAACAAGGGACCCGATGTGGCTTACCTTTGACTTTAGACCCTCCTGTGCACTGTGGCCTTTGAGAGTGGTCCAAGGAGAGGCCTTGAGTTGGGGGTCACAGCTTCAGCTGCTACTGTGCAGGGTTGCAAAGCTCGATGGACAGTCTGATTTGGAGTGCAAACAGTTAATGTTCTGAAGTTCAGTTAACTTCTTGTGTGTTCAGTCAGGACCATTTGAAAAAGTGAATGTATTCTTTCTGGCTACACTACCTGCAACCATGGACACTGCACAGTTAAGCAGGGGGTCAGTATGATATGCCTGTAAACAGTGGAGAGCATCAAACATGAGTTCTTCTAGTGTATAAAAGCAATCTGATAACCAAGTGTTAAGGTTTTGTGGGGTCAGCTGGGCTGGGCTGAATTAAACTCAGCATGAAGTTAGGTGGCTTACCCCTGAGACTCTCATCTTCAGTACATACCTGTTTTTTAGTAATCTGAAATCACCTGTTAGGAAGGAGTTGTACCCGGCAGTGTCCTCACCATTTGTTCAGTTCCTTCTCCCAGGCCCCCATGTGTTGCTCCTGAATGCCTTCACTAATAGTCACAGGAAAAGAGGAACAAGTCAAGACAGCTGGTCAGCCCAGGTATTCTCTCTATATGGTGTGGATGGGGCGCAAGACAGCCCTGAGAAATATGCAGTCAGTCAAGTTCTAGATTCAGACTGACAATGTTGCTTTCCTCCACTGACCTCATGATCCAAACCAGAATTACAGGGTAGGGCAGCATGTCCTGCCACAGGAAGGGACCTCTGCAAAATGACCTGACCAGTGGTTCAGATGTGAGGAGGGCTGAAGAATGGGGGGAGGGGATAATTGGTAAAAGTGACTTTTATAAATGCATTTTCAAAAAGTTTATGATAGCGATATGATGACTATGTAACTTAGTAGTTAATACTTAGTACATAGTACTTAGTAAATTATCTTGCAGTACTGCACTACAGCATACATATTACTACTTAGCTAAAATTCCCATTTTGTCTTAAAATGCTTCAGTTATTTATGGATGAATTAATTTATTTAGCAACTATTTCGATAGTTTGGAGTGTAGCTAAGTGGTAAAGGTCTTGGCTGGTGTGACTGATGGTTTCGTTTGATCTCACCATTTCAACAATGACAAAACATCAATTCCGAGTATTTCCTACATGATTGATGTTCTTCTAAGACTTAGAGCTACAGCAGTGACCAAGAGAGGCAGCGTTTCTGCAATAAATATACAGACTTAGGCAAACCAACAAGCAATAATGTCAATCCACTGAGGTACAAGTCCCTCGGAAGGGTGTTTTACCAAAAGCATGGAAAAGGAAGATTGTATGAGGAAATGTCAGCTGGTTGTAAGCTAAGAAAGCAAATGAATGTGCACAGAAAAGAAAGAAAGAAGAAGCACACTGTCACGCATGCAGTAGGAAGAGAACATGGAGACCTAGAAGATAAAATCTCACATGGAGCACAGACTTTGAGTCTACTGAATACTCAGGCCATAGAGTGGAAGGAGGACCACAGAGGGAGGACTGAGAGGCAGGGATGCTGTCACCGGGTGCAGGGCAGAGATGGGACTGAAGGAACAGGGCTGGACACTGCTGGGAGGAGAGATATAAGTGGCATCTCTAGGCAGTCAGCGTCATGGGACAGCTTGGGGTTTGAGTTTATTCACAATGTCAGGTTTTGTTGTTTGTTTGTTTGTGTTTGTTTTGTTCCTGAGAAATTAGGTAGACAGTATTGTGTTTAAAGAAATAAATATGAGAAAAAAGGTAACATTGGATTTGCGGGAGAGAAATTGTTCTATTAAATTTTTATTTTGTTGTGGAAGCACACTTGAAATGCGATGTGTCCTGTTAGCACTGTGACAGTGTCCTGTTGGTGCCTTCGGTGATGATGTTCAGCAGGTGTGTAGACCTGTTCCTTTCCTGTAGTTGAGACTACACCTCCCTGATTTCTATGTCCCTCTACTCATGTGTCTAAGAGACGCAGTGCTGTAGACGCCCCATTAAGATGAATCACACACCTGCTCTTCTGTGATTGGCTTCTTCTATTCCCTGTGTCTCCAAAGTTTATTCTTGTAGTTGCGTATTATACTGTTTCAGTTTTCAAGGCTAAATAGTACTTCATATATACACATGTGTGTGTGTGTGTGTGTGTGTGTGTGTGTGTGTATCCTTCAACCCTTCAATAGAGGCTCTTCATCCTGGCAACTGTGAATAGTACTGAGCATAAGAATAGTAATATTTCGATGTCTAGAGAGATGGAACAACAGTTATGAGTACATGCTGCTCTTATAGAGATGTGTGGGTTCTGTTCCCAGCACCCACATTGAGCAGCTCGCAGCAACAGTGATTCCTGCTCTAGGGGTTCTGATGCCTCTGGCCTCTTTGAACACCTGAACTTACATAGACTTCTGTGCATATAATATGATAATATATATGTGTGTGTGTGTGTGTGTGTGTGTGTGTGTGTGTGTATGCACTTGTCTATATAATTCAAAAATAAAAATAAATCTTTAAAAAGTAAAAATTGAATTAAAAGAATGTTAATTTTTTTCAGATTCTGATTTCTGTATCAAGGTTATATGATACTTTTATTTGTAATTGTTTTAAAAAGATTTCATGGTTTCTATGGTGGTTGCACCCCCATATCTCAGTGTGGTCATGAGTGATCGTAAAACAAATCTTCCAAAAGATTTATGAAGACCAACATTTTGCATTATTACACCTAATTAGAAATCTACCCTTTAAATAGGCCATTGTCTTACATATGACCTTCTGGGTCAACATAGAAGCCTAAGGCAGCAGTTTCCAAGTTCCCAGAGGATGACTTCATCTCAGAGAAGAAAGTACCAAGGTGGCCTGGAGAACACAAGATGACTCAGACTCTCAGATTATGAGGCTGAGGCTGTGAACCGTAAGTTATTGAGATGGATATTAGGTAGAGATCAGGTACCCAGAGAAGAATGTGGGCCTGCTTCCTAAGGGACTTGCATAATCCCATAAAACATTTATTAGAAGTAGTCTCTTGTTTTCCTTTTGCAGCCTAAGAGAACTGGTTTTACTACTTTGTTTGATGCCAGTGACTTAAGGGACTGGTTCTTACAGGGTAAGGACCATTCTGTACTACACATAGGCTTCTCAAAAGGTAAGCAGGCCCATACCTCAAGCAGGACATACACAAAGTTTTTTGAGCAAAAATATTCCATCTATCTTGACTATCTTCACAGACAAAGTGACTCTGATTAAGTCAGTCAGAAGCCACACCACTCCCTTAAAAGGACTTCAGCGTAGACACACAATTTGTTCTTGTGAGCATAGCCTGACAACCATTGTGAAGTTCAGTAGAAACTACCGCCTTCCATCACTGCCAAACTTCCTTATCCTAAATCTCTCTCTGCTCTCCAGGACCATAGCAATGGCATCGATGATACAGAGAATTTAAGAAGAATTGGAGTTGTCAGGCCTGCTGAGCGTAGAGAGAAAATGTCGGATTAGCTTGAGTTTAGGTTACAAAGAAAGGAAGCATGCTTCCTTGTTTGGGCATGGGAAGTCATGTCAATGCAAATATTTATGTCACTAACTAAAGCAAGTAGGCAGGAGTGTGTGTGTGTATATTACTATTAGGTAGATATTAAATGCATTTTAAATATTCATGGGTTCAAAGTGAGTGTGTAAGAGAAAGGAGAGAGAGAGATACAGATTGAGAGACAGAAACACACACAGAGGAGAAAAATAAGAGACAGAGACAGACAGACGGACAGACGGACACACCACACACACACACAGAGAGAGAGAGAGAGAGAGAGAGAAGAGAGAGAGAGGAGAGAGAGGAGAGAGAAGCACAGAGAAGAAAGAGGAAGAGGAGACATGAGGACAAGGAAGTCTGAGGATGACGGGAAAGGAGACAATCACTGTACCACAAGAAACACTTCTGAAAGTCAATGACAGTGTCCCTGACTAATCAAGGAATCTTCTGACTTTCCTTTCCCTCCTTTACAAAAATGTAAGTGGGAAGAGTTAGGAGCATACCTCAATTATCTCCATGGTACTATGTATGTAGAGCCCTAATTGATAAGAAAAAACAAAACAAACAAAAACAAACAAACAAACAAACAAAAAAAAAAACCCCACACATATGCACAGAGATTTGAGGAAGAAGTAAGTATATAGATCTAAATGTGACTGGTAGGAACTAACACCAAATCAGAGTCTTAGGAATGAGAGTTACTGAATTTATTGACAGCACACTAAATATGGGATCTCCATCAGAGAAGTAAAGTGGGGAGAGACAGCTGATTTACTAGTGATTTAAGACAAAACCTGTTTTTTAAATAACCATTCCATTCATTGTACTGCATTCATGTGCAGCAGGCAAGTGACTTACTTGCTTCAAGATTAGGCAGGGCTCTGTCAGTGACTAGAAAGCAGGCAGGCCACGCTGGGATCGCTTGAGTTTTGCTGCTTTCTTACTGTCCACTGAGGGCGATTGCTATCACAGCTGACCTTTATTGCCAGGCCTTTTCTCTGGAACTGAGCTAGGTCTCCTCTCAGACTTAGTCACTACAACCTGCTTACTGCGACTGCTTTCCCTAAAAAGGCCTGCAGGGTGTGGGTGTCTCAGACTGAAGGGCAGCAGGTGCTGGTGTCAGTAAAAGCTCTCTGCCTGGCTGCCCTGCTGGGAATGCAGACCTTCCCTGAGAGCAGGGGTGTTCTCATGTGGGAGCCCTCCCCCTCTCCCCTCTCTCCCCTCTCTCCCTCCCTCCCTCCCTCCTCTCTTCCACTCTTTGTCTCTCTCTCTCTCTGTCTCTGTTTCTCTGTCTCTCTCCTCTCTGTCTCTATCTCTGTGTGTGACTGTGTGTTTCAGTCTCTGTCTCTCTGTCCCCTCTCCCCTTTGTCTCTGTTTCTCTGTCTCTCTGTCTCTGTCTCTCTATCTGTGAGTGTGTATGTGTGTGCATGTGTTTCAGTCTCTGTCTCACTCTGTGTGTGTGTGTGTTTCAGTGTGCCCGTCTTTGTGTGTATTCCACAGCAATGTTCCTTGCCTTGATTTAATGTCAACTTCTGAGTGAACTGAAATATTCATGGAAAATGGCCAATAACCATTCACAGCTCTGACTTTTCTGAAATCATGATAGATCAGGCTATCCCCATATAGCTTCAGAAAAAAAAAATCATTTGAGTGTTTCTGATTTTCTATGCTCCTTCCTACATCTTATTCACTCTGATTAAAGTTTAATGCCGTGGTCCCTTCATACCTGTGGGGAACTATTAGGACCAGCTCCATGGATACCAGAATCCAGTGATGCTCAGTTTACATTTGTACATAATCCATGCACACCATCCTGTATAGCATAAATTATTATACCTAGATTATTTAAAATATCAAATGGAATGACAATGCCTCCCAAGTAGCTACATTGTGTTATTTTGAGATAGTCGCTCCATATCCAGCACAGAAGCAATGGAAGAATATTTTCAAACTATAGTTGGGCAAATCCCCAGATGTTGAAACAGAGGGCCTGCTGCATATCCCATTGGTAAGTCAGTACTGTAGAGTCTCTGGATGTCTCACCATACATCCATGATTATACTTTTATCATATACTGTTTTTTGTTAGATTTATTCAGATAACAAAACTTTCATTCGATTGCCTTATAAAGATTTGGGAATGTTTAAGGTATAGCAATGGGTTTAAATAATCAAAACAGCAGTGTTATTCCAGCAAAAAAGACAAGAACACACGGGAGCCAGGAGGTAGAGTCTTTCCTTGTATTTGGCATGGATCTTTGAGAGGGTCTGTATGCTTTAAGACTTCATTCTCTCTAGCTGAAAATGTAGCTTCTGGGATGGAAATGACTGGAGGTGTGCATGTGCCAGTATGTATGGTACACATGGGTGTGTGTCAACTGTCCCCAAGAAAGGAAAGGCCTACTCTTTTTTTGTACAGTCCTGAAGTATTGTATATTGATAGAAATTTAAGGTTATTTTGTTAGATTATTTGACTGTATTGTACATATGCCATTTATTGAAAGTGTGACAGTTCTTACAATTATTTCTATTGTGTATATATTGATAATGATAGAGAAAAGAACAATTCTTAAACAGAAAGGCAGATATGAAGTGGAAACTTTTAGTTTCTCTGGAAAGTTATTTATGCCAAATGTTGTTTTGCTGGGGCACACAGGTGAAAGGATGTCTTGCTAAAACAAACACCTGAAAGAATGTTTTCCTGAAGCAGATGCAGGTGAAAGAATGTTTGGATATAGCAAACACGTGAAAGGACACTTGATTAAGGAGTATAAATATGACCCCACAGGCAGTGGGAGAGAAACACTGAGCTTTGGTTTGGTTTGTTCTGCCTTGCTATTCTTCATTAAAGGCATGCATGTATTGGTTCACCTTACATAGTGTTGTTGACCTCAACTTGTGATAATGCCAACATTGAGAGAAACTCACTCAAGAACTGATCTTTAGGTTCCTGCAGCAGCTTGCTACCTCTAAGGCCTCACCTCAGGCCAGTTGACAAGCCTGGGGGTTTCTTCAGGATTGAACTGCAGCTGCTGGTTCGTGCCTGGTGTCTACTTGCCAAGAGGACTGGACTGTAGCTGCTGAGTCGTATTTGGTGTTTGCTACAGGACTGAACTGCTGTCAAAGAAGATTGAGCTTGCCCCAAAGAACTGTTGCTGAACAGGTCCACTTCCCCCATACACTAATAACTTTTCTCTTCTACTACCTCTGCTGGGTGGTGGGCTAGAGAAGAGGTTGAACCCTTATTAAAAGCAGGCTGCAAAAATTTTATGTCTACACAGTTCTTTTTCCTTTTCCAGTCATGTGTCCAGAGCTTGATTTACACAAGGGGTGGAGCTGAAGACTCTTCCCATCAGAAGATACATAGCAGCTGCCTTTCCCTCTTCAGTTCTCCTGTTAGTAGTGTGGAGACTGGTACAGTCCTCTGTGAGTGCCACTAAGAAGACTTCTGAGCTCTTTCTATTTCAGTGGTTGGTTTGGCTCCATCTCAAGCTTGGGACACCTGGCCAGCACCCGTGATGAGATGTTACTACTAAACAAAGCATCTGGGAAAACAGTGTCCTGGATGGTGTGACTTCTCGCCGGCGGCCCTTTGATATCTCTGGTGGTGTGTTCCTAACAAAGTGTTGTTGGAAGCCCTTTCTGCTGACTTTCAACTTCAAGGACTGCACAGAATTCCTGGCACATTGAGCTGTTAACTCCTGAGATTAGCAACTGTGTCAAAGCTCTCTGGTTGCTAGAAGTGATTTTTAGTAGACATGAATTTACTCTAAAACTTAAACCTAAAGAGGCCTTACTTTAAAACCCAAGTAGGCCCAAAATCCACTCTTGTAGGACTGGAATTAAAGTGTGTGAGAGTGTGTGTCTTTGTGTGTTGTGTATGTGCAGTGTATATGTATGTGTGAGAGAATGTATGTCTTTGTGTGTTGTGCATGTGCAGTGTATATTTGTGTGTGAGAGAAAGTGTGTGTCTTTGTTGTATATGTGGAGTGTATGAGTGTGTGAGTGTGTGTCTGTGTATGTTGTGTATGTGCAGTGTGTGTCGTATGTATGTATATGTTGTATGTAGGTATGTTATATGTTGTGTGTGTGGTACATGAATGTGAACATGCAGGTATGCTTACTCATGTGTACATATGAAGAGACCACACCAGACCATCAGGTGTCTTCCTCTTTGCCTTTGGGCTTACTGCCATGAGTTGGGATCTCTCTGAGAACAGGGAGATTGTCCCCTTTGATAGACTGGCTAGCTAGTGAGCTCTGGGGATCTATCTGTCCTTGCCTTTCAGTGCTGGACTTGTAGGTGTCTGAAGCCATGCCTGGATTTTTACTCGGGTTCTGGAATTCAAGTCCTTATGTGCACAGAAGTGTGCTTACCTATTGAACCATTTATCCCTTAAAGTCAACTTACATCCCCAATATGATTTGGCTCTTGATCTTGTTTGTCCAGGTTACCTGTAAATTCAGAGGGAAAAAGGTAGATTCAATACGTGTGTGGGTGAGTACTCTGGACAACTACACCCTGAACATTTTTATATAATTTCTGATAATTTCCCTGAGTGCCAACAAGAAATTATAAACATGAGGGGCCACAGAGATGGCTCAGAAGACAGAGCATTTGCATTGTAAGTGTGAAGCCCTATGTCTGAATCCCCCACTCCCATGTAAAGCCAGAAATGGTGGTATGCATCTATAATCCCATCACTTGTGCTAGGCTAGCTGGACCTCAGGCTTCCAGGGATTCTCCTGTGCCTACTTCCCATCTCTCCATAGAAGTAGTGTGGTTACTGAGGCATGCTCCTTGGGAGAGCTCCACTGATTTATATAAAGCTTGTTTGAACCCTGTCTAGATGATAAGTTTCATTGTCTTCAAATAAGTGAATTTTTATTATCAATTAACTTGACAAATGTAGTTGATGGTAATAGCTAAGAAAATATGCTTCACAAATATATTTCACATAGTCCATTTGGGAATGTCTATCAATAGCTGGATGGATCTTAAACCTTTGCATTATTTTCCCTATAAAGCAAAGGAACCATTAGTATAACTATAAATGCATACATTCAAACATTAAATAATCCATCCTTTTGTATTTATTCTTCATATATGTATATAAATACTTACACACATACATACATACATACATATCTACTGCAATTTCCCCTTCTCTCATCTCCTTTCCTGTCCGTTCCTCCTCTCTCAGAACCCCCCACCTTCCTCTTCCTCTTCCTTCTCCGTTTCCCTTCAGAAAAGAGCAGATCTCCCAGGGATATCAACCAAACATTACATGACAAGTTTCAATTAAGACTAGACATAAACCTTCATATCAAGGCTGGACAAGGACAAGGCTTCTCTAAAACAGCCCATTCTTGAATCCCTTGTTTGTCTATCTTCAAACCTCCAAATGAGTCACTCTGTTTTTATGACATTCACAGTTGGCTGGAACTCTTATAGGGGTGCTAGTGACCCAGACACAGGCCCTCATTCCTCCTTATCTGGCTTAGATTTCACAGTTCACATCTATTACACCCTTTCCTGAAGTTGCCCATCTTGCTTTCCCTATATGCCTGCTCAAATCTCCTCTCTGCTCTCTCTGTGATTATCCTGTGTGAATGATTATAGATGCAAAAAAACCACAGTTAATTAGACTGTTAACACCACAATTATGGACCTTAAGGGGCTCTTAATTCTTTTTTGATACAAGACTTATGTATTAGCCGGAGTTCTCAAGAATAACAGAACTTATAGAATGAATCTCTTTCTCCAACCTCTCTCTGCCTCTCTCCTCTCTCTCTCTCTCTCTCTCTCTCTCTCTCTCCTCTCTCTCTCTCTCTCTCTCTGAGATTTATTAGAATGACTTACAGGCTACAGCCTGGCTAAAACAACAATGACTGGCTATGAACAGAAGTCAAGAAATCTAGTAGTTATTCAATCCATGAGGCTGGGTGTCTCAGCTAGTCTTCAGTTTTTACTTGAATCCTGAAGAAGTAGGCTTTAATGCCCGTGATGGAGTGGACTTGTTAGTAGAGTGAAAGCAAGCAGGCAAAGTGGAAAAGCTTCCTTCTCCCATACCTTTATAAAGTCTTCCAGCAGAAGGTGTGGTCCAGATTAGAGGTGGTTTTTCCTAGCTCAAATGATCTTGATTAAAAGTGTGTCTTTCAGCCTCAAAGATCCAGATTAAAATTGGTCTTCCTATTTCAAATTAAGGAAAAATTCCTCATGGGTGCGCCCTTCATTTTGGGGTTTTAATTAATTCCAGGTGTAGTCAAGTTTACAACCAAGAACAGCCATCACGACTTATTTTCTAAGTCATTTTTTGTAGGAAGAATGGTGGTGGCTACCTCTATGTAAACATAAATGCCGGGGCCATGCAGCTGCAAAGGCATCTCCTGCAGGAGGACCTAACTGAAGACTGCCTGAGACGGAGGATTGCTGACGCAGACAGTGCCAGCCAATCCAATAGGGAACTGCTGTTTAGAAGACATGCTTTCTTGGGACCAATGGGCACGGGTGGAGGGTATTAAAGGTGCTTGGAACAGCGTTCTGATGAGCCTGTGACTGCTCCCAGAGTCAGGACTCTGAGCCACATCACCTCCAATCCCTAAGGCAGGTAGGGTCTGGCAGCTAGTAGTTCAGGGCACAGGCAACAATTCTCTTTTCCATTTTTTCTTTTAAAAAGATATCACTCACTTTTATCTTTCTGCTCAAATTTTTAAGTTTTTTCTTCCTTAGTTTCACTCTCTTTGAAGCAAAGAAGCAAGGATGAAAAAACCTTATCAAGATCTCATCCTCATGCCAGTCACATCTGCTGCTAGCCTGTATCTGTGACCTCTTTTTGTCATTGATAAGTTGCTCCTAGTCAAGCCTGGTCCCTCTGACAGCCCATGCATGCAATGGCTACCACTCCTCTCGCTCAACAGAATACCTCAGTCACAATTTCTGTGTCCCTCTTATCTGCTGTTATTTCTTGTTGATAGACTGGGTCACTTCCATCACCTTGCAAATATGCTTCTTGATTGACTGGGTCATTTTCAGTCTTTCTTCCTGATTGATTGGGTCATTTCCATCACTTGACAAATATGCTGTTATATATCACCAGCTCCCAAGATTTTTTTTCTTCTTCTTTGACTGGAATTTTCCAACCAGCTCCTTCCTCAATCTCCTTCTTCCCATAAAGCTTATATCTGCCATACCCACTGGCCTCTCAACTATTCTCTCAAGACATTCTCACTGGGGTTTCACATCTACTGCTCCAAGATCCTTTCTCTTCTCAAAGTCTTCTGCTTTGCCTGCCTTTAAGTCAAAGGTCATATCTTCATCTCCATACCACCTGACCATTCAATAACTATTCAATCTCCAGTGCGTGGAGTGTTCCTTTCATTTGGCTTCTAAAACACAACTCAATTGAGTCCTTTCAGTTCGCTTCTTCATGTTGCTTCTCACTCTTGCTGATTCTTTATTACCTGTTTGACCTTCAGATTCTGGCACACAATCCTTGAGTCTCTTTTCTCTCATCCTGTACTCATCCCTTCAGGGATCTACTTACTTCATAGAGACAAGATTGCTAGGTAATTACTAAGAACTAATATTCTCCTTCATTGATGAGGCTTGGAGAAGTCTGCTAAGCTGGAGATTATTTTGACTGCTAGTCTAACCTTTGCCAATGGAATACAAGCAAAAGAGACTTGTGCTCTCAAAATTCTTCCTGTCCATCATTTAATTTTCCTCTACATTAGCCAGCCTAAGCCTCTGTGGTGGTTTGTGTAGGAATGGTCCCCAGTATGCTCATATATTTGTATGCTTAGTTCCTAGTTGCAGAACTGTTTAGGGAGGATTAGGATGTGTAGCCTTGTTGGGGGATGTGTGACCTTGTTGGAGGAGGTATGACCTTGTTGGAGGATGTGTGACCTTGTTGGAGGAGGTGTGACCTTGTTGGAGGAGGTGTATCCTTTGGGTGCAGAGGGTCTCTACAATTTCAAAAGCCCATCTCAGACCCAGTGTCTCTATTTCTGCCTCCTGCCCATGGATAAAGAACATAAACCTCTCAGTTACTGTTCTAGAGCTGTGTCTTGTTTGCTTTTTGCCATGATGTTTGTAGACTAATTCTCTAAAACTTTAAGCAAACTCCCAATTAAATTTTTTGTTGTTTTTTTAAATGAGAGTTTCCTTGGTCATGATGCCACTTTATAGCAGAAGAATAGTAATTAAGACTGAATTTAATAATACCAGGAGTTGGAGTATTGCTGTGGTAGGATTGACCATGTTATTTATGATCAGCTTCTCTCTCTCTCTGCCTGCTGCCTGGGATGTAAAGCTCTCAGTTGTCTGCTTCTCATCATGTTGATCATGGACTAATCTTCTAAAACTGTAAGCAGCCTCCAATTAAATGCTTTCTCCTCTAAGAGTTGCTTTGGTCATGGTGCCTCTTCACAGCAACAGAATGGGAACTGAGAGAGTTCAGGAAAGACTCTGTGAATCACAACCTATTTCTACCCATCATGGATGTTAAAGGGATTAGAAACTCAACTCATAAAAGGCATGAAAGTTGAATTTTAACTCCCAGCTTGTCACTAGGGCCTAGGTTCTTCTGTCACCACATTGGCATAGAATGTAGACTTTGGGACTTTGGATAATCATTTGAATGTTTAATGGGTCATCCTAGTAGGAACTTGGAAGACTTCTGTGCTGAGGATAGTGTGGACTGTGCAGATCAAGTGCTTTCAGAGAGAAAGAATGTTATTGGATGACAGATCATACTTATGATTGATTGGTAAAGAATGTAGCAGCTTTTTGTCCTTGTCCTAAAAATTTGAAGGATACATTGAGGAGTTTTGGATTAATGTTGTTGGCAGAGGAGACGTCAAGACAGCCTAGAATTGAGTCTGTCAGGTTGTTATAGTAATAACACTCATAGAGATCTATCATGAAAAAGAGTAAGCAGGAAGAAATACAAAACAAAACGTACAGTTTGAGGAGAAGGGAACACCAGGAAATGGAATGCTGGAGTTAAGTTCTTAAAAAGTTTTTAAAGAGTCCTAATGCAAAAAGGAACAAAGAGAGTAGTAACCTCAGGGCAAGACTCCATCTAGATAACCCTACAACCAGCAAAATAAAAAGGCCTGAGGGATTGACTGGGCCTAAAAAACAACAGAAAATGTATGCAAATCCAATTCAAGGATGAGGCCAGGTTCTTGTCCCAGCAAGCAGAAGAACTTGGCAACTTCAGTCACATGGTTCTAGACAGTCAAGAATACAGGAGTAAAGAAATTATGGGATATTCCTCCACTGTCAAGGGAAGCCACTAAAGTCAGAAGTGTGGCAGGAGAGTCCCTGCAAAGGGGCCCAGAGAGGCCACTGTGTGAAGCTATGAACGTGAAGCCTGGATTTCAACGGAGACCCCAAGATGTTGGAGATGCTAGAGCCATGGGATACCTGCGTAGGAAAGCTGCAGATAACATGTGGAAACAGCCCGAGAGAGAGAAGTCTGTTGTAGTCAGCAAACCGGGAACAGAAGAGTTATCTAAAAAAACCATTTCATATCAGACATGAAATCACAGGATTTCAGAATTTACCCTCCTCAGTTTTAGACTTGCTCTGATCTGTAATTTCCTCACTTTGCCCTGCTTCTTCTTTGTGGAATGATAATGTGTATTTTGTGCCATAATATGTTGGAAGCATGTGATCTCCTTTTGTATTTTAATTTTACGGGGGATATAGTTAAGAGAATGTCTTGAGTCTCAGAAGAGACTTTGGGCTTTGAACTTTTAAACAGCTTTGAGACTGAAGAACTATGGGGATCTCTGAAGTTGGACTGAACGCTTTTTTCATTATGATATGGTTACAAGACTCTGGGGGACCAGGGAGTAGAATGTGGTGGTTTGAATGAGAATGGCCCCATAGGCTCTTATATTTTCATGCTTAGTACCCAGATGGTAAACTGTTTAGGAAGGATTAGGGGGTATGGCATTGCTGGAGGAGGTGTGCCCTTGTTGGAGGGAATGTATCACTGGGGATATATTTTTGAGGTTTCAAAAGCCTCTGCTAGGCCCAGAATCTATCTCTCTGTCTCTGTCTGTCTGTGTCTGTGTCTGTGTCTGTGTCTGTGTCTGTGTCTGTGTCTGTGTCTGTGTCTGTGTCTGTGTCAGTGTCTGTGTCTGTCTGTCTGTGTCTGTGTCTGTGTCTGTGTCTGTGTCTGTGTCTGTGTCTCTGTCTCTGTCTCTGTCTCTGTCTCTGTCTCTGTCTTCTCTTTTTCTGTCTGCTGCCTTCAGGATCAGGATGTAAAGCTCTCAGTTGTCTGCTTCTCATCATGTTGATCATGGACTAATCCTCTAAAACTGTAAGCAAGCCCTCAATTAAATGTTTTCTTCTCTAAGAGCTGCTTTGGTCATGGTACCTCTTCACAGCAATAGAAAAGGAACTGATACAGCCCCTGAATGACTCCCTGGTGTCTGGAATGCTCCAGTGGCTATACCCAGTTCCTCATCCCACCCCCCTGCTACATATTTTTGTTCGGTTTCCTGACTCTGTACCTCTCACACATCTCCTCTAGTTTCTGATACTGCCCCCTTATTTCCTCCCTCTCCCCTCCCCTCCCAGGTCCCCCTCTCCCTCCACCTCCCATGATCATCCTGTTTCCCCCTCAATGCAGGACTGAAGCATTCACACTCTGGTCTTCCTTTCTTCCAAGGTCCATATGGTTTGTGGGTTGTATCATGGGCATTGTGAGCTTTTGGACTAGTATCCACTTATCAATGAATACATACCGTGTGTATTCTTTTGTGTCTGGGTTACCTCACTCAAGATGACACTTTCTAATTCCATCCATTTGCCTGTGAATTTCATGAAGTCATTGTTTTTAATCACTGAGTAGTACCCCATTGTGTAAATGTACCACATTTTCTGTATCCATTCCTCTGTTGAAAGACATCTGGGTTGTTTCCAGCTTCTCACTGTTATAAATAAGGCTGCTATGAACACAGTGGAACATGTGTCCTTGTTATAACATTTTTTAGAACATTGTTAGAACATTTTTGGGGGTATATGCCCAGTAGTGGTATAACTCTATCTTTAGGACCCAACAGGGCTGACTTGAGTGGAAATGAATAAAGAAGGGGGAGAGAGAACCTGTAGGGACCACCTCCAGTAGATAGGTCCCCAGGCAAGGGATGGGGCCACCCACCCATCTCAAAGTTTGTAACCCAGAAATGTTCCTGTCCAAAGGAAGAACAGGGACAAAAAAAAAATGGAACAAAGACTGAAGGAAGGGCCAAGAGGTGACTGCCCCATCTGGGGATCTATCATGTCAGCAGACACTAAACCCAACACTGTTGCTGTGGTAATGAGGCGCTTGCTGACAGGAACCTGATGTAATGGTTCCTTGGGAGGTCCGGCCAGCAACTGACCAATGCAGTTGTGGATGCTTGGAGCCAACCATCAGACTGAGCTCAGGAAACCTGGTAGGGAACCTGGCAGAAGGACAGGAGGAGCAGAGGGGGAGTGCAACTTCATTAGAAGAACAGCATAGGCTGGCCTGACTACCCAGTTCTCCCAAAGTCTAGACGACTAACTAAGGACTGTACCTGGAGGGATCCAAGGCTCCAGATACATATGCAGCAGAGGATGGCCTTGCCTGACAGCAGTGGGAGGGGAGGCCCTTAGTTCCATGGAAGTTTGATGCCACAGAGTAGGGGGATGCTGGAGTGGTGGGGAGGGAAAGTGTGGGTGGATGGGGGAGCTACTCATAAAGGCAAAGGGGAGGGGGGAGGGGGATGTAGGTGGGGAGTTGGTGGAGGGGTATCCAGGAATTGGGATATCATTTGGGGTGTAAATGAATGGAATGATTAATTAAAAAAAGAAAGAAAAAGAAAGATTTGTCTTGGTCAAGATGCCTGTACACAGCAACAGGACAGGAACTGATACAGTCACTGAATGACTCTGTGAATCAGAACCTATCTCCACCATCATGGATTGGACTTTAAAGGGATGAGAAACTTTACTCACTAAAGGCAGGAAAGTTGAATTTTAACTCCCAGCTTGTCACTAGGGCCTAGGCTCTTCTGTCACCACACCAGCACTTTACCCATCCACAATACGCCAGTCTACAGCCTGATGATGTGGAGACTCCTGAGACTCACCTAAACTCCAAACCTGACTATTCGATTGTCGTTGGTACTTCTCCTTAGAGGTAGCAAACATCTATACTTACGTAAAAGACATTGTATCTTTTACTTAACAGCCCAAAAATTCCTAAAACATTCTATATGAGGCGCACCTACTCTCTATAGCAGGTTAAAAGGAAGTTTCGCTCTTTTAGTGCATGAGAGAAAAATCAACTTACACTTGACATGTCAGATGCCTTTCTTGGGGGCTGGAGAGGAGGTTCACACGTTAAACACATCAACTTCTCTGAGTGTGGTTTTCAGAACCCACATCAAGTGATGCATATCTACTGTAACTCCAGCTCAGGCATCCAGTGGTCTCCTCTGGTCCCTACAGTCCCTATAGCCACATCCCTAAACATATACACATACTTAAAAGTAAAGATGTTAAAGACATTTTATTTTATTTTATTTAAAAAAAATGAGATTCATTGTTTAGTGTGAATCTGAGCTTTCTAGTAACACTATGAAACTGTGTCTTCGAAACACACATAGAATTTAAATATCTCCCAAGTCCAACCACTTCCTCGGATCCTCCTTACTTCCACATCCAGTCACCGGTGCCATTCCTGCCTGCATTGCACAAGGCTGTTAGTGCATTCCTATCTTGGTTCTTGTTTCCTTTAAGCATCCCCTATGTGCAAGAGTGAGAGGGATTCATTTAAAACAGAAGCCACTTGATTATACTTCTCAAGTTTTCTGAATGTTTCCCTTGGTGTGGGTGGATTCCTTGCTAGGGTCTGCAGGGTCCTTTGTGCTGAGGTCTTTGTTTCTTCCCAAGTTCCCAAGATCTTTGATACTCTTTGGTGTGTGTGTGTGTGCGTGTGTGTGTGTGTGTGTGTGTGACTATATGTGTGTGTCTGTATGTGTGTGTATGCAGTGTGTGAATCTTTGTACGTGTGTTGTGCATGTGCTTGTATGTATGTATGTGTATGCTATATGTGTCTATGTGTGGTATGTGTGGTATCTATACATGTGTGTTTCTCTATGTGTATATGTGAGCACACATGTGTGTGCACGTGTGTTTTTCATCACATTTAGATTCTAAGTGCAGCCAGGAAGAGTAGAGTGGGTCCTGCCATCTGACCACCAACTGTCAGAAGTTAACTCACTTAGCTTTTTGAATAACTGACATAATTTCATTGTGTTGCAGGGTGCTTTGAGAATTCAGTGTGAAAAGTATCATTTTTGCTTGTGAATTCAAGTCAGCAGAAGGCAGTTTCCATTAAGAGGTCATTTCTCTGTTGAGTGAAAACAAGCTTTGGTCAAAAAGAGAGGTATGCAGTTAATTTTATTCACATTAATTAAAAATTCACAGTGGGAAAGCTTTAGATAAGGCTGAGTTTCTGCTGAGTTGTTTATCTATCTATCTATCTATCTATCTATCTATCTATCTATCTATCTATTTATTTATTGTTTTATGCATACATTTCTTTGTTGATACAGGGTCTTACTATGTAGATAAAGTTAGCTTTAACTTGGCATTCTTGTGCCTCAGCTTATAGGGATGCACCACCATCCCTCAGACTAAGTTTCTTCAAACAAACTTGAGGCTGAGTGTGGTCCTACACACCTATCATTCCAGCAGTCCTGAGAATGAGGGAGGAAGATCATGAGTTCCAAGCCAGCCTAGGCTACATAGAAACATGCTGTCTTCAAAGATGGAAAAGGTATTAAACACACAGACACACACCAGTTTATAGTTCAGTAAGTGTTAAATATGACCTTGAAATCATCACCAGCCACAATAAGACTATTGGCTTTTGCAGATCAAGATTTTGAATTGAAAGATTCAATTCAAATCATTATACAGCTAAGGGTTACATGTTAGATTATGTACATTTCAAAGAAAGGAGACTTTAACATGTGACCATTTCACAAATGGGATTAGCGTGGTGTCTTTACATGTCAAGATCATTAGGTTTTGTGGAAAGCATGGTAGGACAGGTTGACTATCTATCTAAAAATCTGTAACATGAAACCCTACAAAATCTGTAGCTTTTTGAATGCTGACAAGAGCATACAAGTGGAAAACTAACCTGATATCAAGGATCACAGAGACAGTACAAGAATACTAAACAACATATTACATTCATGCAAGTATCCCCAAATATGGGTGGAGGAATCCCAAACCCCAAAGCTTAGGTCCTAGGTATTATGGAATGCAGACCCGAGTCAGCATTGTCTAGTGTAGAGTCTTTCTCAGGTTCCTGCCCAGTGATCTAGCTCAGGCTGGGCTGGTTTATTAGACCTACACTAGGCACTGTCCTGTAAGGAGAGCACTGGCGCCCTGCTGTGGCACCGGGGGGCCACTACCACTCACAAGCAACCTGCATCCCCTTCATCTCAGTCCTCAGTCCTCTAGAATTCTTGCAAAGAGAGGTTTGCACAGATGGTAGGGTATGAAGTCCTTCTGGGCTTTTCTTCACATGGAAGATCCGAGCACCCAACTCTTCCCTAACCCCAACTCTGTATGACTGTTAACCTAAGCATCCTCCAGAGGTTGCTGAAGCAGAGGCTGGGGTATAAAACTAAATTTTTGTTGTTTTTTTTGGTGTTTTAATGTTCAATCATGACTCCAATCTCATTATTTTTTTACAGGCATCTTTTCTCATGCTAAATTTAGAATTATTTTTCTAGCTGCTTTCTCTTGCATCTAGAAATGGTGCGAAGTGCCTTACTAGTCTTCATTTTGAAATAGTTCCAGGACGCTGGCCTGCTTGAAGGCTGCAGTTCAGGAGTGATTCTCATCAATGGCTTCTGCTAACCGCTGATGCTCTAACAGACCACTAGGGGTGAGGAGGTGATGGAGCCAGCGATCACTGAGAAGAATCCTAAGCACTTTGGTGTTATTTGAGGGAAAGAGTCTCAAACCTGTAATTATAATTCCTGGAAATAATCTAGAGTTCTTCTAGTGCAGCTGAATTCTCACAGCAGTTTGGTAAGGAAGGAGAGAGACACTAAGCCCTCAGTATGAGTCAGAAAGCACTAGATAGAAATGTGTTGTGGGTAGCCAGAGAGGCTTTATGTCTAGCCCATCTGTGAGGATGCCCGCCATGAGGAATGACTGAGGCCTCATGGCTTCTTGTCAGACCATACTTGTATTGATCCAGCACATGCTTGGTAATCTCGGAGCCGACAGTAAATTGACATCAAAGAGCTCAACCACCTGTCAACACTTTTACAAGAGCCGTGTGGGAAAACACAGTGATCAATTGCTGAGAAGTCACAAGAGATATATCTAAGGGCATTAAAGCAGGTGTGAGGTGAGACTTCCTGGAGTTAGTTACCTTTCAGATGAGTCCTCCAGAAAGACTCATCGAAGTGTGAGGCAATGGTGACCCAAAGCTCCTTTGTACCAGTAACAGAATGAGCAAAGGCCCTGTGGTAGGAGCAAGTGAGACCATTCATAGAGCATGGGGATTAGAGAAAGGGAGAGGGAGGAAGAAACATGGGTCACACTGGGAAAATCACTATAGGATTATGGTCTTTTAAGTGGTACTGAAAAAGACACTAGCAGGTTTTAAGTTAGTTCAGACAAAATGTGACTGCTGCTTTCAGTCATTCTGTGGGTACAGTTGAAAGCAGAGGACTCAGGGGCTGAGTTCCTCCATAGGACTCTTTGCAGAAAAAGCCAAGCCTATGTAACATAGGTGCCACATTAGGTATCCTCACTTTGACAAACCCCATAGCAAGGAAAAGGATAAAAGATTTGCTTTAGCCTTTCATCGAAGATCATTCCGTCCATGGTTAGTTGATTAGTTGATGCCATTGCTTTGTGGCCTGTGTCATAGCAGCAGGGCGCATGACAGAGAAAAACACATACCTCATGGTGTCCAGGAAGTGACAGAGAGATGTGTCAGGTTCTCCAAATGCCCTTCAAGGTTTTGCCCTCAGTGACCTAACTTTCTATCCTTAGGACTCACCTCCTAAGGGTCCACAACCTTATAATGCCACTCCACTTAGTGACCACACAGAATATGTGTGATGCATCTGTGCACACACATACTGCATGGTTGAAATTCATAGGATAGGCTCAGGTATTTGCTGGTCCTCATCTTGTCCCTTGTTCGAAAGGGGTCTATTCTTGTTCACTGGTGTATATGGCAGTCTCTTGGGCCTGAGAGCACCTGGAGATTCTCGTTTCTCCTGACTCAGCTCTTCTTCCTCCAGAGGAGCACTGGGCTCACAGATGTGTGGTACTGCACCTGGCTCCAACTGGATTCTGGGATTCAAACTCAGGTCTGCATGCTGGCTCTACATGGGCTGAACCATTTCCCCAGCCCCAGAAGGTTGCTCCTTTTAGCTCCCTCCTTTCGCCCACTAAATAAAAAATTTTTTCCCAGGTTTTACAAAAACCGATTAGTCTTTGCAGTAGTAGAGATTTATAGAGTATAGTGACTCCAGTGTTCCTGCGACCTGTGTAGACACTCTAGACAGTGATGTGGAATGTCATTCATGATGCACAGTCTTTCTCAACAGCTCATGCCTAGGGATAACTGTCTGACTGTGTGCTTGGCCCCTGGGATATCACCACACCGCAGAAGCGGGCTGCTTAATCTCCGGAGAACTTCATCCTATTAACAGTTATATTTTAAACAACCCTTAAAAGATTCTTTATTGTTCTATATTTAATAAATAATCTAGAATTCGTAGTGTGGAGTGGAACCAGCTTTGGCAAGGTCAGGCCTGGGTGTGGATTCCTTCTAGATCTTTAATCTAGAAGGGTATTCGTCCGTGTTGCAGTGCTTCATCTGTAAAATAGATACAGTTTCTCCCTCCCAACTTTGGTATTTGTGATAACCAAAAATTCAAGTGGAAGAGCTTCCCCAGCGCCTCTTCTGGAGAGAAGCAATCCGGGAAGGAAAGTACGTTACTTTACAAGTCCGTTCTTAGAAAAGGGGTGAGGGATGATTATTGATATGAAATGCCCAGCAGAGAGGAAAAGAGTTGGGTGCTATTTGTCTTAGTGAATCTTTACAAGAAAACAGAAATATCTTCACAGCCAGTTCCACTTCAAAGCTGAAAAAAACGGATACATCAACAGCGACCTTCTGTGTGGATTCTGTATCAACCCTGAGATTCATTCCATTCCGGGCTAGAATGGTCCCTGCCTTTCCAAGGCTCAAACGTTCCTTGCTTGCCTCTACTCAGATGGCCTCTGCTGACTGACATCTCACAGATTCTCTTAGAACTTTCTGTGTCCGACTGAAGGGTGTGTAAACAAGAGCCGGAACCATGTGGAAAAGATAAGAATTTTATTTCATAAATTTAGGGGAAACCGTGTGGGTTAACTGGGAGGCAGACGGTTTGCTTTTGGTTCCTTTCAGTTTCTCACCGTGAGGACACCGGGGACAGTGAGATCGCAGGCAGGGCACCTGGCAAGGCCCCTGCGGAAGGTCGGGCTCCGGAGAAGGGCCAGTTGGCGCTGGGAGAATCCCGCTTTTTCCAAACCGCAGCTCGTCCTGTAATTAGCTGAACAAGTCCATCTAAGCTAGGCAAATCACTGGTTTCCCACGAAATAGTTATGTTTCTGATGCCTTCAGACAGATTCACCTCGAAGTCTAAAAACAGAGACTTTTTCTTCCCCAATGCTGGGGGAGGTTAAGAAAAGTGGAGTCCACACTGTTACAAAGAGTGGAAAAGCGGAAAGACAAGGGTTCCGGGAGAGCGTGGGAGCGCTGAGTTCTCAAACGGGAGTTTCGGTGCGCAGAGAACAGGCTGTGTTCATGTGCTTTTCTTCCGAGGGGAGCGAAGCTCAGCTTTTCTCTTCTTTCGGAGGACCGAGCAGTTCAGCTGGGTGAGTTGATCTCTGCAGACCCGGCAATGGCGAAAGCTCCCCAGTTCCGCCGCGCCCGGCGTCGCCTCCCTGCCTGAGCCCGAGGCGCCTCCTCGCGTGCCAGCGCCCCGGGGTGTCTCCTTGCAGGAGCCTGCGGGGGGAGGGAGCAGGGCGCGACGCGTGGGTCGCGTCGGTCCCAGCCCTGATGGACGGCCGACGCTGCCTCCGGGGCGGGGACAGCTCAGGCCACCGTGCGCACCGCGCACCTAGTGCACCCACAGCTCCCAGGCTCCGGGGGGCAGCGGCTCTTGGTCCGCGGTGCCGACTAGAGAGCGGCGCGACCTTCGCCCCCGTGTCAACTGTGGGCTGCGGCAGGTGCGCGTCGCACCGGGTCCCCGCGTCCTCCCGCCCCGCCACCCGGGCGCCGCGCCTGCCCCGCCCCCGTCCCCGCCCGCCCTCGGGCGGCCCCGGGCAGGGCCTGTAGCTGCCAGGCATGGGAGGGCGGCCGGCGGCGGAGGGCGGCTGAGCGCGGCCGAGGGACCGCGAGGTGGCCTCCTGTCTCTGCGCGCTCCCCTCCTGGCCCTGAAAGGTGCACAGTCAACGAGCTTGCTGGCTGCAGGGCCCCGGCCCCGTGGAAGCGGTGGCGTGGTACTCTCCCCGTCCCGTTGAGTTCGTAGCGCTGTCCCCTCCGCGATGCGCTGAGGGCGCCCAGATCCCTACACCGGCGTCCTCTGCTGCGCCCAGAGCTACCGACCCCATGGGCCCCTCGGGCACCGCGCACAGCGTGCGGACGCCACTGTCTTGGCTGCTGCTGCTGCTGCTGTCTCTGCAGGTGGCAGTGCCGGCGGGCGCGCTGGCCGAGACCCTGCTGGACGCACCCAGGGCCAGGGGTGCCAGCTCCAACCCGCCAAGCCCTGCCAGTGTGGTGGCCCCGGGAACGACGCCGTTCGAGGAAAGTCGGTTGCCCGTGTTCACCCTGGATTACCCCCACGTGCAAATCCCTTTCGAGATCACTTTGTGGATCCTACTGGCCTCCTTGGCCAAGATTGGTAAGGAACTGTACCCGTGGGTGGGGGCGGGAACCATCGGACTGGGGATCCTGGTGGGTGACCCGCCAAGTAGGCAAGTAGTTGGTCTCAGATAGTGGCCAGCTCCTTCTGCACCAAGGCAGCCTTGGACAGACAGATTAGCTACTGTGGTTGAAAGATCTGTTCTTAACCCGACACTGGCCTTGGAAAGCCGGGAAAGACTTGGCCCATAGCATAGAGACCCACTGCGGACTTCTGCTTTGAATGTCAGGTTTGACAGCTCTGTGCCAAAGTTGAGGGAGACCTGCGTGCTGAGTGAGACAGTGCACAGCTAGATTGTATAAATCATCTACAAGTAGAGAGGAGAGCGGAAATGGGCAAGATCTTGGATGGGAAGGGGTGCGTAGGGGGACACAGACCCTCCTCATGTCCCTGACTGATTGGGTGCTTAACCTGGGACTGTGTACACCTGAGTGCTTACCGCTACAATACCAGTGCCCTGTTCCTTCTCTCTGGGCTCGTCACTCTCTACAAAGCCTTTTCTTTAGAGGTAACTGGAGCCAGGGAGACCAGCTATTCACAAATAATTAACCCATCTCCAAGCTCAGTTCCCCCCCTCCCCCTGTTTTCTCATCTGTTCGCCTGGTCACTCCATCATAATGCACACTCACAATTTTACTCTGTATGTAGTATTAAAGTACATTCACTATCGCTGTACTGTTCAAAATGTATGAGGTCAGAAGAGTATGATGTTTTTTTATGTTTTATGCATTCATCTTGTGGGATGCAGGTTTCCATACATCTCAGCCTTTCTAGGGAACCTTTCTGATGAGCAGGGAAAGACACGGATGGCTACAACACAGGAAATGCTCCTCGGACAGAGGACAGAGTATAGCAAATGAATTATGGCTATGGAGGGATGCAGGGGTCACATCCTGGCCAGACCTATACAAGGATGGCTGGAGTCTGGTCAGTGTGAGCTGTTCACCAGAAACAGCATTCTAGAGAGAAACAAAAAAGTGTGACTGGAAAAGGGGTGGGTCTAAGTAGGTGGCAGGGATGGTTTCTAAAGAGTGTAGAACTTGCAAGCTAAGCCTGGAATTGAGTTCCGAGGTTAGATTAACTCTATTAGCCTGTAATGGTGGTAAGCAAAGGTGTTCTGCACTACATAATGACTCTGCAGTCTGGAATTGCTGGCTCTGGCATGACTGACTAGCTGCGTGTTTTAATTCCATCTGAGCAATGGTATAAGGGACATGGACTTCCCTATCAAGCAAACAGCCACATAAGCTCATGGCCTCTAATAATAGCCCGAGATGCTCTCTCTTCAGAAATCCGTCCCAGCATCCCTGCCCTGTAGGGATGTGCAGGTGTGAATACTCTCACCCTAGAGAGGTGGAAACCAAAGCTGGAATGTTCTCACTATGACTGACAAAGTTGGACCCACCAAATTCACACAGGTAGCTTGCCTTTGGGTCCCTCCCTGTGCCTGACTCAGAGCCCAAGAGGGCTGCATTTGTGACCTTTTCCATTACTGTTTTTCTGTTCTGACACCCTCTTCTGTTCTTCACCCTGATTATTTTAATCAGATTAATTACACTAATAACAGCCGCCAGTGGGCACTTAAGTTCATTATCCCTCATTTTCACAGCCTTCATCCTGGGTAGATATGATGGCCCCGCTTTGGGGGAGGAGGAAGCTGAGACATTAGGAAGCTTTGCTGGTGGGTGGAGAGACCCAGTTCCAGGCAGAAGGAGGGACCTCATCTTTGGTCCTCTCTAAAGGCTTGTTCTGGAGTAAGAATTAGAGGAGAGTGGATCTGTCCATTAATCCAGGTCATCAAGGCAGGCGTGCTGCTGGTGACAATGATGACTGAGCTCCAGAGAGCCACTGTGCTATCTGTCACCTTTCTGCTGTCTCTGTGTTTCTTGCTTTCTGTCTTAATCCTTGAGGTCTTGTTCTCTTGGGTGGCCTTTGGGCGTCCTCTCAACCCAGCTGTGGTATTCCACTCATCTTAAGGACATCATGATCCTAACTGTGTAGAACTTGGTTAAAAGTGTCCCTGCTTGTGTGAGTCAAAGTTCCTTGCATGCACCTTCATGTCTCAGTTAACCATGGTCTTAGCCCAGTGTCCTGAACTCCCTGACCTTCTTCTGTTTCAAATGCCACCATGCCCTCAAGAGGCTGATTTGACCACAGTTGTAATACATTGCACATGTATCCTCCAGTTCATCTGCCTTCCTTGGATTCTGTACTCCTCTGGACACTAGGGCAGGGCAGAGATGACGACAACATACCATTCTTATCCCTTTCTCAGAGAGAGGCTCAAGTTGTCAGGTGCTGGCTCTCTGATACAAAGGGAAAGAAATAGATCTCAGAACAGGAAGCAGAGTTTTCAAGTTAAAAAGAAAATCTGTTGTTTGGAGTCTTTTGTTATTTTCTTCCTATTTTACAACCCAGCCTTCTTTGTCTCCTTGGCTGCTTCTGAAGGAATGTGCAAATACCCAAATATATCGGTCTCTTTTCCACACATCCTCAAGTCTTTCTCCAGCATTGCCCTGGCCCCAAGACCCTCCACTCTTTGTCTGGCTGTGAGCAAGACTGCCCAGGTACTGCAGAGCAATTTCACAGGCCAGGAAAATAAGTTCTGAAACAGACACTGTGGATCTTTGTGTTAAATGTTTACATTTTCTGTATAAAATATAGTTTATGCACTTATCTATTACCAAGACCAAAGTATCCATGTAGAATTAGAACTGAAAAAAAAAAACCATTCACATTGTAACTGCTCAACTTCAGCATCTAATGTCAGTTCTAACTGTATATAAGTTTATTAAGCTGTATAGGCGTTGGGTCTGGTTAATGTCAGGAATGATGTTTTTATTTATTTTCAGGATTTGATTTTTAATAGAAGGTTTATTTGAAAATTAAACAGTTCTGTTTTAGCTTTTGTGTTTGGAAGCTTTTGATTAAGGGTAGTTCACTTAATAGGTAGCTTAAGTTGCTCACATTTGGGAAAGGTGATGGAGTTCCATACACGTGGAGATGTGAAGTTATGGGGCTACACAGATGGCAGCTCATATAGAAACCATGGTTTCTGTTTGGGGCATTTTAATGGAAGTACCTGGTGTGCCAAGACTTACCTGCTCAGAGAACAGGGAGAAACATTTCCAGTGATTAATCTAAACAAGGATGAACAGGTTGCGCCTAGGAACATTTGTAGGAGGTTTAAATACCAATGGTGAACTTAGAATGGCTATCTAGATTGTACTGCTTCGGGCCTTGGAAGTATTCTTAGAAATCAGAAAACATGCTTGTTCGTCTTGTTTTACAAAAGCCTAAGTCAACTTATCTTCCTTGCTTTATCTGGTTATTGGAGGAAAAGTCAACGTCCTCATTATTTGGCTAGAGATGTATGTCTGTGGTTATAAAATGTCCTGCAAGCCTGATCATAGAATTGATGAGATGGGTATGTGTAAAACAGTTTAGCTGAATGGAGAAAAAAAAAAAAAAAAAAAAAAAAACAGATCACAGTGATGTTAGCCCACCTTGGGGCAAAGCATTTCCTTGCTTTACTTAAGACCTTATGTCTGTACACTCTATAGTCTCACTGTGCAGGCATTTCTGGCAATGCATTGATTCTTGTCTTTTGTACAGAGAACTCCACACACCTTGCCTACTGAATCTTATGTGCAAGATATAGTTCCAAGCTGACCTTAAGAGAAATTTAGAGGAAGAAGCTGAGCACAGATCCTTCCTGTGCTTACAGATGTCTGCTTTGCATTCTTTCAGGACTGTGCTTGCCCTAACCTGAGTGAATATTCTACTTCTGCTCAAGGTTCAGGGACAGAGCACTGACTCTCATCTTTATTTATTTATTTTTCTCAATTTGCTTTTATACCATTTAATTACATGCAAGTATTAAGGTCCGTTCTAGGTTGAGGAACTAGCAATACAATAGATGCAATAGTCAAGGAACAAGCAAGACGGTAAACACAAATAGTCAAAGAATAAGCAAGGCAATAAACAAAGTCCCATGATCACTCCCATGATCACTGTTTCTAAGGGTTTATCAAGATGACCAAATTATCTGATCCTATTTCCTTGTCCTAGACCAAAGTCATTTTCATGCCCTGAGTATTACAGGACCTTGGTATTCTGAAAAAAGGTTGCAAATACACCACTGCTTCTGCAATTGCTTTGACACAAGAAGTTAAGACAGCTTACTTTGTTAATCATTTAGAAAAAAAAAAAAAAAAAAAAAGTTACTAATGTGTTGAGTATACAAGAGGATTTAGATAGGTGTTTGGAACAACAGATAGATGCTCTTTATCCTATTCAAATTATGGAAGGAGGTTCAGAGTTTAAGAGTAAGGAACCATCTCAAGTGTCATGCCAAATACCAATGGATGTGTGTTAATTCTAAAATTTACAATAATAGTCATTGTAATTAGGAAAAAGTAAAGACACTTGCAGGGTATTTGTCATAATTCTAACACCTCTCTGGATGTTTCAACTTTGCATAGTGAGATTATGAATTTAAAGAATGCTGTTCTGCTGAGCTTTGATGCTGCAGACACTGCTGATAAAATTATTCATGTCCTGAGGTCAGTATTGCCATTTTGGTCAACTTCAAGAATGGCATATATAGCTTGATCATTACCTTTTTGTCTTGGGAATATTTTTATTCCTGCCCATCATATTAAAGCTTGTCTTTAAAAACATCAACATGTTGGCAGCCAAAGTACATGGTTTGAAACTGAAAATGGAACCCCCAGACAGAGTTATTAATTTAACAGGCTGGCAAGCCAAGGACGAGTAAGATTCTGCACAGACCCTTACCAACCTAAGATAGAAATGCATTGGTTTTGATAATGCATATTCCATTATGGGTTAAAAAAAAGACATTCTTGTCAGAAGGACCTAAGACAGGCTCAGTCTTGTGTATGAAATAAAAAAGGGAGAATTGTGGAGAGCTTTGGGGGCTGCTTGGCAGAATCTGACAATGGACAAGACAAAGAAATGGGCTTCAGGCAGGAATCTGACGTTGTTATACAGGAATTATTCAGCAAAAAGTCTAGTAGTACAAGGTAATTTCAGGCAGGACTCTCATTTTTTTTTTTTTTTTTTTTTGTTTTTCGACAGGGTTCTCTGTATGCTGGCTGTCTGATATGTACAGTGCCTCGAATCAGGAAACGCTGCTTGCCTCCAATGTGGATTAAAGGCTGCGCACGCGGCGGACTCTCATCTTTAAAGTAACTGAACTCTGGTCTTTGTTCCAGGATTCCTTGTATGCCCCTGTACAGCGCTGGGATCTCATTGGGGTTGCGTTATTTGCGTTTCCTACTTGCTGGGTACATTATATTATTAGTGTTGTTGTCATCATTGTTGTTGTTATTGTTATTTATTGAAATGCAAAACATTTGGCTCATGAAGATGTTTGTTCTGGGCTTCAGATGCCTTGAGTTTAAATCATGAGTCTCAAAAGTTGTATATGTTCTTGGATTTAGAGATTTTTATCTCTGAAAAAAAATGTCTCCTTGGACTTGCCTTAGGCTTCATCTAGTTTGTCTCAAGTTTGTATGCCATTTGGAGAGGGGCATGAGATGAAATTCATGGTCTTTGCATCTCATTTGTACCATACGTGTGTCTGCCACCATGAGCTCTGACCTAATAAAGCCAACAGAGTCCAGGTTCTTTTCTTTGAGAGCACCACATATGTTCAGGGTCGCCCAGATGTTTTCAGTCTGAAAATAAAGGCAGTAGATTTTTCGTTTCTTCTTAAAGATGAATTCAGGCATCATAAAGATGATGTCAGGAGATTAAGTCCCAGCGTTCTCATCTTTACAATAACAGCAGATGGGTTTTTTTTTTTTTTTTTTTTTTTTTGGTTTGTTTTCTGTTTTGTTTGTCAATTGAAAATCTTAACTGCTTATCAATTTTAACAAGGATAACTTTATTTACCATTAGTGAGGTGCTTAGGTGCTTAGTTCTTGTAGAATTTTCATGTGCTTTGAAGCCTCCAAAAACACACACACACACACACACACACACACACACACACACACAGCAGAAGAGAGAGAGAGTGGAGGATGTTTCTTGTAGGGCTATTAAAACTTACTGTAAGTTTGGTAGTTTTGCTATACAGATAGATTTGATTTGGGGTGATGATTCCATTATTTTAATATCTATTTTGTTTATCTGTGTATTTTTTGAGTCGGTTGTGAGTCACTTATATATTTATATCATTTTAACTTTTACTATTGCTTAAAGATTTTTTTAGAGACCTTAAAGTTCTTTATTCATGTGCCCCTTTTATTCTTAATAGCTTTATTCTTGTCTCTCATCACCTTGATCAAAATTATTTTTTCTCTTGTATTTTAAAAAATCATTCCTGTGTACTGGTCTCTGGTTTTATAGCCTTGGATTATACTCTTGGGGTTTCTTACTCTTGTTTACTTTGGCTTACTTATTTACTCATTAAACTGAAAGCTTAGATCATCCATTGTTGGAGTTTATTTTTCAATATTATGGCAGTTTTTTCCTCACAAGGGTAATTAATCCCCCCAAACTGCTAATAATGGGACACATAATTACTGTTGTCTTAACTATGTATCAAATACACACATTTTTCTGACCATCTGAACTCCAAAATTAACATGTACTTGTGCTAAAATGACCCAATAAAATGGGCAAAATAAGTTCCTTATCTTACTCAGTTATTCCTAAATAGTCCTTTTGTTTTCCTTCTCTCTAAGATATAAGAGTTTTCTTGTACTCATCAAGTTAGGATAGTGTCATATCTTTAGACAATATCACAAATAAGACTGATTCATGGTACTTTATGTTTATATGTATTAATCTTCATTACAAATAAAACATAACTCAGAACTTATTCCTATGACTGGATAATATCACAGCATGCTTTAGCCTCCAGATTCAAAAGAATACCTTACAAAGTAAAATTATTAAATATCAATCTCCCTGCAACTGTTGTGATTCAAAAAGGTGTTCCATAGCATGGTGACAATACACACACTAAGAGAAATGCTCCTTTCTGTCCTACTTCAGGCTCACAATCATCTTTGATATATAGACATTCACTGTCATCTTTGATATATAGACGTTTACTGTCTTCTTTGATATACAGACATTCGGTGCCATCTTCCCACATTTAAAAAAATCATATTGATAAAAACACATTGAGACTGGTTTTTTTCCCAGATTTATTTATTTTTTATTAGATTTGTTCATGTTATTTTATGTGTGAGTGTATTGTCTGCATGTACGTACATATGCCATGTGAGTGCTTGGTGCCTGTGGAGATCAGAAGAGGGCACTGGACCTCTTGGAACAGTCTCCTAGTTGCTAATCTCTATGTCATGCTGGGAATCAAACCCAGGTCCTCTTCAAGAAAAGCAAGCGCTCTTAACTATGGAGCCATCCCTCCAGCACCACAACTGTGCTTTAATTTGATTTTTAAATTTATACAGCACTGGTTTCATTTCGATTGGAAAGGTAAGCTGATGACTTCTCCAATAGTTTCAATTGTGTTCTGTGTGGGTTAATGCAGGGCTGTTTTAAAATCACATTTTTCTATGTGAATGTGAGAAGAGCATAGAAAATAAAAGTGTTAGTGCCACGTGCTGTGCACATACCCAGGACATGTATGTGTTCACTCACATGCACACTGGATCAAGATGTATACATTGTGGCATTACGCTCTTCAATATTGTTACTGTGTTTTGGCTAGATTATCAGTTCTGGCCTGTGTAGAGGGACCACTAAGAGGGGCTATTTGTAATTCTGTTAAACTTACTATCTGGTTTAGTCCAGTATCTTAGGTGTATACACACTTAGTATTGTTACTTCTGAGTTCCTCCCTTAGTGCTTTCCTTGTGGTTAAATTTGACCATTTTGTATCATTGTTGTTATCAAAATAAAACTGAATTTTGTAATCCCTTTTCTGTACTGGTGTTGCCACATCCATATTGCTCACACAGGTCCCCTATATGTTACTAGGAAATCAGTCACATCATTTTTATTTAAACGTACCTCATTAAATCTCACATAACTTGGTTTTCTGCCTTTAAAAATTGAAATCTTTGCAGTTTAAAACAGAAATGTTACTACACTTATTGCAGTGATTTATTGGGGCTCATTTTATTCTGTGCTTCTACTCAATATCTTTCTTTTCTTTTTTTCCCCAATATTTTGACATTGCAACATCTTTCTTATTTATCAAATGCATTACTGCCTCGTCCACTCTCCGACCATCCCTCTTCTCCCCACTCGACCAAACACAGCATTTGCTGTTTCCATGGTTGTTATTGGCCTGTTCCAGAAGATGCTTGAGCTTTAGGCATTTTTAAAATCCTATTCCAAACTTCAAGTTGTTTCAGAAGGGATTTCTACAGGTAACGTTTATTTAGATTGAGAAACGTGTTCAGCATGTTTTCTTTATGATTGCTTCCACCTCTTCCTTCTGTATAATTTCCCTTCTCCTCGCATACATTCTTCAGTGACTACTTCAGGGATAACCTTGGTTGTCAGCCTATTTCAAGTCATTTCTCTTGATGGCAAGTGTTTTACCCAGGGCTTCGTAGGTCCTAGACAAGTGCTCTGCCATTGAGTTCTCTCCCAGCCTCTGAAAATGTCATTAATTTGGTTATAGTCTGCAATGAAAAGTAAACTGACCATAGGGTTTTTTTCATGAGATAGATACAATGTCATTGCTTTCTGTCTTCTATCTTTTGGGCCATCCTGTTACCTGAACTTCAGCCTTGGGTGTGTGTTTGTGTTATACAAGTGTGTGCATTTGTTTGTGTGATGTATGTGTGTGTGTTTGTGTGATGTGTGTGTGATATTGTGCATGTATGAGTGGGTGTGTTTGTGTGGTGTATGTGTGTACATCGTGAATATGTGTGCGTGCATTGTGTAAGATGTGTGTGTGACGCATGTGTGTGCATGCATGTGTATGTGTGTGTAATGTATGTGGTATATGTATGTGTGTATGTGGTGTGTGTATGTGGTATATGTATGTGTGTGTGTTTGCATATGTGTACCTCTGATTATTTCTGATATTCAGCTGCTGTATCAATGTGACCAGCAGGATTTATGTGATTTTTCTGCCATAGAATTTATTACATGCCTTTAAAAATTTTTGTTTTTCTTTCTCCGTCATTTATTTTTGTATTTCACTGACCTTTTTGTTTCCAATTTACCATACTGCCCACAGTACACCTCTAATTGGTCGTTAGCCTACTCAACAGGCTTTTCATCTTAATTGTGTGTTCATTTCAACATTTCTGTTCCCTTTTCATGTCGGTCTGCCTTTGGTCCATGCTGTTTTGAAATCACTTAATTTTCCTTCTTCCTGTTGTTTTTATTTGTTTATATTCATGTTATAGATTCCATCAGCATTCAGGTTTTTTTTCCCACCTAATTTTGGAGGTGTAATTTCTCACACTGACCACATCTCTAGACCTCATCTTTTGGATATTTATGTCTTACACTGACTGTAATTTTTTACTGTGAGCTTAGCATCACCAGGGGATGTGTATCTGGTTGAGTCTATTGACCTTCTAACTTGTTCAAGTAAAATGGTTCTCAGTGTTTGTTTCGGTGGTGGGTTTCAGTGTTTGTTTCCCAGTCAGTGTTGTACGGATGAAGTGAATCTCTCTCTGTCTACGGCAGTTTTTTTTTTTTTTTTTTTTTGGTGCTTTTTTTTTTTTTTTTTTTTTTATATTAGGATTAAGTAGTTCTTTGAGAGTCAGGACTTTATGCAAGAGTCCTTCCTCTACTGGTCTAAAGTCTTATCACCTATTTTCATATAGATGTTAAGATATCAGGTCCCAGTACAGGGGTTATGAATACAGCTCTGCCTGGAATTCCCCTGGCTCATTGTGGCCTAAACACCCACTGACATCTACTGCTTTGATTTATGTCCTTATTTCTGATCGCCTAGGCATTATCTTCTATGTTGACCCAAGCAACTAGGCATTGATATTATAATCTGTACTGAGAGGAGGATTTGTTTACATCTATATTGTTTAATATTATGATGATTCTATGCAGTTTTTAAAAGAAATAGCTTTTTAAAATGTAATTAACTGATTCACTAATTGGTATGTGTGTGTGTGTGTACGCACGTGCATGAGTGTGCATGTGTGTGTGTGAGTGTGTATGTGCTGTGACAAGGTGCATGGTACATGCGTGGAGTTCAGAGGATGAGTATGTGGAGTCTCTTCTCTCACCCAAGCTTCAGTGAGTTCCAAGAACTCAGGTTAATTAGATTTGCATCTTCAGGCAGCAAGTGCCTTCACTCCCTGAGACATTCTGCCTTTACAGAAAGATTTCTACACATTGTTTAAAGTTAATGGCTACGCTGTTGTGGCTTCTCACTTTTAAGAAGAGAGTGCCTGTTTTCCCTCACTTAAAACAGTTGGGCCTGCAAACTGTGATTTGTTGCCTTTGTTTTAGTATCTATATTTCCTTGACTGTGCTAGCTCAGGAGCCGAAGATGTATCGGAGGAAAATATACTCTGAAGCACATTAGAAATAGGGCGACCCAGTTCTATGTTCCCTTGGGGTCTTAGATCTCTGGTGAGTCTTCGCCTCCTTGGGTCTCTCATTGGTCAAAGTTGGGCCATATATCCATCCCTTATGCTTACTAGGTCTATTTGGACCATGCGAAGATACTGTGGATAACACAAAGCTTTCCCTTTTTAACAAAGCAATAGGAAACGAAGCCAAAAGAAGTGTGTGTTTACTTTCTGAAAGAGATGCGTGGCCATGGGTGGGTTGTCGTCATGAATGGTGCCTGCTCAAGTGCAGCTTACTCACTTGCAATTAAGTCTTTTTAAAGTAATGAATCATAATTGAGGTACTTCCTGAAATCATTCCTTACGCTGTCCGTCACCTGTCATGGGCTTACTTGTTTGGAGGTGTCTTTATCTTCTGCTACTTCACCACTCATCCGGCAGACAGAGATGGCGATTCTCTGTTAAGCTCTCCATGTGACTGTGCTTGACTCACACTGGACAGGCGAATGCCATATTATTTCTTCATGTCGCCATATAAAAGCTTACAAAGAAAAGAGAGGAAAGTGAAGAAAGGCATGATTGTATTTGGAAACTTATACTGAAGAGTAGTTCAGGGTGTGTGGCTTGTTGGTATATAATTCATTCATTCATTCATTCATTCATTCATTCATTCATTCATGCATCATGCATGCATGCATGCATTTGTCTAGCCATTAATAAAGACCTGGGTTTGATCTCTGTAGAGAACACCTTTAGGGGTGTGTAAAGATTTTCTTTTGTTGTTGCTTTTGTTGTTTGAGTCTCATGTAATTCTGTCTGTCCTTGACTCTTCTATAGAGACAAAGAACTCTCTATTCTCCTGCCTCTGCCTCCAGCTGGGATTACAGACATGTGCTACCACGCCCTGGCAAGATTTACTTATGCATGTAAAGTACCTCAGGCAACCGCAGGGCCATGAAATAGCTCCATTTCCATATTTCTGTGTCTCAGTCACTGATAATTCTGCTACTCCCAATTCCTGAATTGGTTTCCCAGGATCCCAAGGCTGGAAACCTGAGCACTATCGTAGAGAGCAGCCTTGTCTTTTCTTGCCCCATTGCAGGGAAGAAATGGATGAGAATCTCAGAGTTTCTTTCATAAGATGATAAAAGTTGAGCAGGACACAACATTAGTTCCACCAGCTATTGGTGACATGCTTACTTAAATGGTCACATGTTATTAATTCTCATAGTAATGCAAAAATGACATCCAAAAGTTCAAAACACGGAAGAAAACACAAGGTTTAGGGAGATTATCTACATAACCCCAGACAGTCCAGCTGGCAAGTGGTTGACCTGGGGCCACAATTAGTTCATCATTCATCTCTGTGTGGTGTTACCTGCCCACTCTGTGTAAGAAAAAGCATACTGAATTACAGGTAGGTCTCTGTGTCTGTGGGGCCTGCTTCTGTGCAGAAACAACTGATCAGAAACACTACAGAAGTACTGGATCTATATCAAACACTTGGATATGAATGGAATTTTTTTCTTGTTATCATTACACTATGGTATATATAGTTTAAACACCATTTACATTGCTCATGGGTTATAAGTCACCTAAAGATCACTTAAAGTGTACAGAAAGGATGTGCATAAGTGTATGTAAATATTGCACCAATGCATCTGAGAGACTTGGTTACTTGCCTTCTTTGTTGGTGGAGAAGGATTCTGGAACCATCATCCAGAGACCTGAAGACCAACGTGTCATATGCTCACCTGTGGTCTCCAGAGCACCTTGGTGGACCTGACCTACCCATCCTTGGAGACAAAGAGCTGTCCTTGAGACTCATGCTTGACCCTTTCATCTCTTTTGACCAGGTTAGACTGTCACTGTAACATCAGACCACAGTGGTAATTTCACCTGCTTCCTTCACAGGGTAGTTGTGAGAGCCAATGGAATAATACACAGAAACAACTGGTGGTCTAGAGTGAAGAGTAACATGGTTTCCTACAATACTCTAAGTTGGGTGAGATGGAAAGAGCAAGGAAGGAGAACGCATTATCACCACTAAAGCTAGACTACACATCTAGAATTTCAGAATCTTGATGCAGTCTTTTTTTTTTTTTTTTTTTTTTTGGTGGTATAGAATGTTTATGTTTGAGATACAGCAATCCTCTCTGCTCTGTCCCACAATTCCATTTACCTGTGGTCATGCATAGTCAGGGATGAATCATCTCCTTAATTTCAATGGTTTTATTTCTTTCAAGAGAGAATAATTGCATCAACCTAACTACTCAAGTAAATTCCTGTAGCTATTCCAGTTATCAGTAGCAATTGTTGTTGAGCTCATACCTTGTCTAGCTTAAGCTCAAATTCATCATTGGTGTGAATGTGCACGGGAAACATAATACACATATAGGGTTTCATACTATTTCTGATTGCAGACAGATCTGGAAATGTGTCCCTGTGGATCAGAGGGAGGATGCTGAACAAACTTAATACATTAAGGGGTCAAAGTGAGAGGAACATGGGCTACTATATGGATTCTAATGAATGTTAATTGTGAAAATTCTAAATATGCTTTTTTGTTGTTGTTGTTGTTGCATACATGCATCCTATGTAACAGATCATCACGCACATTCGGGCACATAAGCACATACAAGTGACATGCATTATAAGATGTGGTCATTATGAAGGAAGGAACAGTGTCTTTTTAACTCATAGTCTTGAACTGCATATGGTACATATTAAAGAGCCAATAACAAATAATTATTAAGTAGGTGAATAATAATGAGAAAACCTTTTGCTTCTCCACACGCACATTGTACAGTAATTAAGGTAACGATACACCCTGTATGACACCTGTGGTTTGAATATATTGTCCTGGAACATATATTATTCATTTGGCCTTTCACTCTCGAATATCTTAGCCTATCCACTTGCTTATGATGGGCATTCTAGTCTTGAATTATACCTGACTGATCCTCTAAACTCTAGTGTCCAGAGACCCAGCTCTGCCACTCACTTAGCCATGAATCTGACGTCACAGGATGGCCTCACTTGCCTCTCTTATTTCAGCTGTGAAGTGGGATACTGAGGACGACAGCTTCTTCACTCAGCTGTGGTTACAGCAGAGTCACCACACTTCGAACTTGCTGTCTTAAAGACCTCAGACACGTGGCTAGCCTCGGGGAGAACAGATGCTTTCCTCCCTTCCCAAAGCATAACAGCACACTGGAGAAATCCATCCTGTCCACTCGTTCCATGGGAAGTCGTTCGCCTATTTAGATGTTCTGGTCTCCTACTGCTGGTGTTATGAATAGGCTTCTATCCAAGTCATACATATTTCAGGTTCCAACATTGCATAAGAGAAAAATGAAGAAAATCATCTGTCCACTTTTGCTTAGTTTGCTATGAAAAGGAAAGGCAGAAAACACCCATCTCTGTCACTAGATTGTCCTTGGAAACTGAAAGCTGAGCAGCCAGGCTCTGAATGTGGGGGCTCTCACAGGCAAGGTGTGCCCTTCCTGTGAGAGCAAGCTAGCTCTATGACACTGCTCTGGCACTTCCCTGGCAGCCCAGAGCTGTCATGAGTATCCATGAATAAGCCAATAATGCATAGGCAGTTGAAATACAACTATAACTTTAATTATAACTATAACTATAAATATATAATACATATATAAGGTTATATTTCCATTTCCATATATGTGTGTGTTCTATGTGCAGTTATTTAAGAATTTTATGCATTTCATATACATGTACACACACATATATGTATATGTATATATGTATGTATATATATATGTATATATATATACATACACACATATTATATTGCCCATTCCATCTCTCACTGTCCTCTCTGATTCTCTCCACACTTGTACAGAGCTCACTCTGTTTCCCAGCATGTGTGCTCCACTGCATATGATGAGAGCTGCCAAGATGAGCAAGAATGGAGGGTTATTTCCCTAGGAAGAGCAACTTACCAGTGGCTACACCACAAATAATATGACTTGTCCCCTCCCAACAGCTATTAGCTGTCTTTAGGGTTTGAGGGACGGGTGGGACCTCACGAGCCTCCCGTTAAGCATGATAGAATATTGATGGTCCCATGGGGTGGGGAATACTGGGAATGGGAAAGTTTAGTTTTGATGATTTTCGAGACAGCGTTTTGCATCCTAGGATAGCTTAGAACTCATGATCTTTCTGCCTCCAACTCTCAGTAGATGGGATAGCTGCTGTCCTTCATTGAACTCAGCTGGATCTTCTCCATGTGATTTTTCACTCCTAGTCTTTGTGGTCTGCAAGACTGCATTTTAGTTAATGTCAACCCTAAGCTGCGTCCTTAGTAGAATGGCATCCATCTCTCAGTCTGGAATATGATGCTCACTGCAGCTCAAGGGACTCAAGAGTTTCCAACAAAATCAGCAAGCATCCTGTGTGTGTAAAACAGCTCTGGCCCCCCAGAATAATTGTATTCTGCTGCCTAGGTCAACCTTCTCAGCTGTTGGCACCCCTTAGTTGGTCATCTATGTATGAGTGAGGGAGTCAGCTGCCTCTACAGAGGCTCCACACACAGGCCTCTTGTTTTTTTGTCTGGTTACAATGTTACAGTTACGAACAGAACTTCCTTTTCTGCTCAGTTATTTCACAACTGCAATCGACTCTGTTCCTCAGGATAGAATAGACTTTCTCTTGTCTCGTCTTGTGCTCCTGCTGATTTTCATTCATGCACAGACACTCTAAGGCATTGCTTCTCAACCTTCCTAACCCTACGACCCTTTTCTATAGTTCCTCCTGTTGAGGTGACTCCAATCATGAAACTATCTCTTCGCTACTTCATAGCTGTTATTTTGCTACTGTTACGAATCGTAATGTAAATATCTGATATGCAACTCCTGCAAAAGTGTGGTCCAGCTCCAAAGGGGTTATAGTCCCAAACAGTTCCACCAACTGGACACCTAGAATTCAAACATATTGGTTTCTGGGGCCATTCTCAAACCACCACCTTCTACTCCTGGCCTCCAAAGAGCCACTAGAGAAGAACTATCTCCCCTGCCCCTGTGGTGGCTGCTGTTGAGGGCTTGCAACCACTTAATTGAGAAGTGAGATTCGGTGGCAGTTACTGGCAATTGTGGATTCCTTTCCTATACTTCCATCTAGTTATTTTAAGTAACTGGTCACTTTGCTTAGCAGTCAGCCTCCTGGAGGAATAAAACTCAACCATAAAATAAAGTTCCCACCCAAGGTGGTTGCAGGGGTGTGGTGGCCTCCTTGGAAAATTTTGTATAACTTACTTACAAGGACATCAGGATACAAACAAGGAAACCCATCAATCATTTAGTAACACGTGATCTGGAAAAAAGGCAAGTCCTAGGTTTAACTTCTGCCCCAGAGCAATACAGTAAGAACTACTTTGAACTGTTGGCCTTCATGGAAGGTTTTTAATTCAGCTTAAAGCACACCCAGGTCCTGTTTCTACCGGTCGAACTCCTTTCCTTGGCTAAACTGTGCAAAGGGCAGGCTCAGAAAGAGTAGCTGGGACTTAAGGACACCAGAACTCTATCATTCCATCCAAACAATGGCTCTGCACTGGAGAGTGTCGCCTGGGAAGGTTCTTTTCAGGTGGAACTGTCTTTTATTAAGTTCCGTGGTTAAATGGTATTTCTAAAATGTGTGGAGTTGGGGTGGGGACACAAAATACTCTGGGGGGCGGCGGCGTCTAGACCATGAAGAGAAACTTAGAGAATATAAAAATGTCTCAACAGGTTCCCTACAAGTTGACTCCACTCGGACTTCTTCCATGAAACATGAGAGCAGTACTCTTCTAAGGAAGAATACTTAGCATGTCCAAGGGCAACACTTAACAGCAGGATCTCATTTCCCACCTGGCTATATGAGAAATTCCCCTGGCACCCATTGGTTACTTTCCTCCTCTTGAAGAGGTGCACATTTCACACCGAGAAAGGATACGTCCAGAAAACTTTGCAGACTGTCCAGGGTCATGACTGTTACTTTCTGGAGCCGAATTAGAGTGTGACAGCACCCAGCCATTTTTAATTACCAGGCTTTCCAAAAGGTGTCTCTTATGTATTTCGCTTTCACTGTGCTGTGTTCCCAGAGAACTGTGCATAATTCCCAGGATGGTAACAGAATCGGTGTTCTTCTGCTGAATGCTAAGGTCTGAGTATGCTAGCAGAAAACACTGGCCGTTTTCCAAAGCCTTTACAGACTTCCTCACCCCAGGCTCATTAATTTGAGATGATGTCCATCAACAGGAAGTGGCCATCCTGTCTAGGCACATAATTGGTTTGCATTTCATATAAAGTTCAGAACTATTAATTACCTTAAATCAAAAGTGAGTCCTGTGGTTGATGGAGAAGCACATGCTCCTTTGTTGATAGGTTCCTGTGTTACACCTCCTCTGTCCTTCAGCAGGAAGCTCAGCTTGCTTTCTTAGGTGGAAAGGTAAGAAATCAGTTTATTTTGTACAAGATTGAGATACAAAATGAATCAGCACCTGTGGTGGGATGTTTGTTAGGTGCTCCTTTAGATGCTTTCCTAAGGGCCAGGACAGAATTCTTGACAAGAGGAACTTAATGAGGGAAAGGCTTCTCTGGGCTCATTGTTTGGAGTGGTTGTGTGTGGGGGTGCATAGTTTATGCTGGTAGAGAAGCAAAACAGAGGGGTGGAAGTGGTCTGTGATGTTGTGCTACTGTCAGGAAGGTTGGGATGTGAACAGTCCTACACAGCTAGCTTCCCCCTTCTGTCTTTCATGTTTTTACTTAGTCTGTGTCCCCAGCCCATGAGATGGTGTCATTCTTACCAGGGTGGGTTTTCACTCTTGAGTGACACCTCTCTGGAAATGTCCTCATAGATCACGCCCAGAGCTGTGTCTTCTAGGTGATTCTAAATCTGGCCAATCTAGGCAATGAGATTAAATGCCAGAAGTCTAACCCTTTTCAACTCACATAAGAGCACATCATTTCAATTCATAATACTCACTATCCATCCACCCAGTCCCTGAAGTCATATATTTATTCTCAATTCAAAATGGTTTAGTATACCTCTAAAAGTTTCCATAGTCATGAACAGCCCTGTTCAAAACCCCAGAGTCTATAATATAGTCTTGCCTGAAACTCAAGACAATCTCTTAACTGTAAGATTCTCAAACAAAACAAAAGAAAACAAAACATCTAGTATACAATGGTAAAGGGCTTTATTTTGGGTCATGGTTTGTGGGCCTTGGAAGAGATAGAGAAGGCATGGTAGCAAGACGGCTGGCCATATAATGTCTACAGAAAGCAGAAAGAGATAAATGGTCCAGAACTTGATGTCTCCTTTCTTCCTTTTTTAATATTCTAGGATCCCAGCCCATGGGATAGTGTTACCCACATTCAGGACGGCCCTTTGGATCCTGAGTTAATCTTCTCAAGTACTCACAGACATTCCCAGAATTAATGTCCTAGGTCACTTCAAACCCAGTCAAATTGATAATAAAGATTAACCATCATTTCTGATCTGTGCATGCCTAGAAATCAGCACTGATGCGGCCTGGGAAAACCATAGTTGTCACTTCATTGAAACATATTTAAGTTTGTACTAGAGTGATGACTTGCTGCTATGTTATAAGAGAGGGACTCCAGCATGGAACTGACCCTTTTCATGTGCTTTGTGTAAGCTCAGCACTCTTAACTCACAGGGGAGCTTCATCTGGGACTTCTTATCTAGAATTGGCTGGAGCATTAGGAACCAGAAGATATCCTGGCCCTGGAAGCTCCTGCTTAAGTTCCTTATGAGCTGATGTGTTCAGTGTCAGGAGTTATACCCAGAACACCTCTCCTGTTACTACTCAAAGCAGAGTATTTTCAAAACATCTCAGTGTGTAAACAAGAATTCCCTGTTATTGGAGGGCAAATGGACCATGTTTTCAATTTTTGTCCATATTGTTGCTGAAAGCAACATCTTTGGCCACCTCTGTCAGAGAGGAAACAGTCTATCAATTATGAATTCAGAGACTTCCATAAAGCAAGTGAATCAGAAAAGTGTAAGGTTTTATAAGCTTTTTCTTTTCCCTAGCCCCTCATTTCCTTCCTCCCTGTGTGGTGTGTGTGTGTGTGTGTATAAGTGCACACATGTGTGTGTGTAGCTGTGCATACTTATCTTTATATGTTCCATATTCAAAAGATTTTGATTCCGTGAAGAGAATTACCAAGTTTCTGTTTAAAACATTAAGTATAAAATTTCTAGTTATAGATATTGGAGGAAATCTACAGAAAAAAAATTTCTGACTCATTTTATAGAGACTTAATCCATTGGACCAAGCTCTTTGTAAACAAAAAATATCCTTCTAAGATTTGATCTATTTTTTCTAATTATCTTGACTGCAAATAATAGTCTGAGATTGAAGAAAGGATTAAATGCAGTCAATAATTAAACAAGGGCATGAGTCAAACTCTGTTTCCAGCTCTGACTCTGTGATCAAATTATGATTCTGCTGTTGTCCATGGAGAAGAGGATGCCGGCATATTTGTTCACTGAAGATGTCCTCTAATCTCATGGATGTCAGTAACTCTGTGTTAAGCCCTGGACCTGAAGTGGCCTCATCCATTGATAGAGAACAATCAGCTACAGCTACAGACCTGAGTATAGAGAGAGAGACACCTAGGGCTTTAAAGAGCCAGATCTTCCCTTACATGTTCAAGGTGCTGAGAGGAAGTCTGTCTGATAAGCTTCATTTATGTTGAAAAGAAGATTCGGACTCTAAAAAGAATAGAGAGGAAAATGGAAAGGTTTGCCCAATACCAGCCCCTATCACAGTCAGAGAAGTTTGTGATGCTTGGTTTTCTCAAACTTCAGTTTAGACACAAATCAGCCAGCAGGAGCCTCCTAGGTGTCTCTTTGTTCTCTTCAGGATGGGGAGAGAAGAAAGGACTGGGAGCAGATGATCTGTAGAACCAACTGAACCTAACCTGCTAAAGGGCTGCTCAGATCTCAATGGTTGGCATCTTGTAGAATTGAGTATGGGGTGTGATAGAAGATGGGTCCAATTCTGCTGATTTTGTTGCAGGGAGATGTGTAGGAAATTCTCAGTATGAAGTCTCTCCACTTCTAAAGAAGAACTCATTTGTGGAACTGCTCCATAGACTAAGTAGTGTGGTCGAGCAGTCTACTGTGGCATGTCAGGTTATAAACTACCCTAAGATATGTCATGTGACTTGAAATTTTGCTTTTATTGCAGATGTTCAACTTACAGTGCATTAGTTCCCAATAAGTCTAAATTGAAAATATCATTAATTCAAAGCACAATTAAGAAACCTAATCTATGGAATAACTTAGCTTAAGAACATAGCAACCAGCACAGTGGTTCTCAACCTTTCTAATGCCAAGACCCTTTAATATAGTTCCTCATGTTGTGGTGACACCCAACCAAAAAAATTATTTCATTGCTACTTCTTAACTGTAATTTTACTACTGCTATGAATCCTAATGTAAATACTTTTAGAGATAGAGTTTTCATGACCCACAGAGAGCAATGAAACTAGAGTCTTAGTTATTTCCCCTTGTGACCACATAGCTGAGTGGGAGCTTGATATCAGATGCTCACAGGAGAAAACTGGCCCATGACGCTCAGAAAAAGATCAGTATTCAAAGTCTGGTTTCCATTGAATGAGTAGCCGTTCATAGCCCACTGAAGTGAACAACAAACAAACAAACATCCAAAATGCGGGGACTTCATCAATTCTGTGACTTTGGACACACATTTGAGAGGTCTAAGCCTATTCTGTGGGATATATGTGCCTTCAAGATGAGTGGGAATTTATTTGACAGCCAAGTCAACACTGATGAAACATAGTGCGTTTTCCTGCGTGCAATTACAAAGGTAATACATGCAAAGGTAATACATGCAGAGGTAATACATGCAGAGGTAATACATGCAGAGGTAATACATGCAAAGGCTCTGGGTACACATCAAGCAGGAATTCTAACACTGAGCTGCGTCCCTAGACTTCTGGCAGTCATTAATCCCCGAAATGCAGCTGTTCCTTTACTCTTGCTAAAAAGAGGCCTGTAGCTAGGGATAAAGGTCAATGAATTTTGTATATATAAATTTTTTATATTGTAACTATTCTTGTGTTCTTTTCATTGAGCATTTTTTTTATATATACTTAAGGAAGAGCAAGAGAAACACACGTGCTGTGAGAGACGGGCTATCATGGCAGCACATGATGCTGTGGGAGGCAGGGCTATTACGGCATCATATGGTAATCTACTCAGACATTTCCCTGTTTCCATTTTGCTATGTGTATTTTTAGAAATTATGTTTTCCTTTGAATTGCCAACAATTCTCATGTTTCCTTTTCCCTTTTAAATAGTCCACAGCACACATTTCAAAATGGAATCCAAAGTGCCATAAAGAGGCTCGGCTCATGCTCTGTGTCAACAGATCAGTCAGGGTGACATTTTTCAGTTTAGCACATCATGCTGGTTACCACCAAATACCCATCCGAGTGAAGCATCCTCTTTCCACCTGCTTGTTTAGCAGTGTTTACGCAGTTAAATCAATATTTAATGTTGCGTTTACACCATTATTTTATAACAATCGGAAGGAGGGATACAAGTGAAAGTGAAGATTATTTTCTTCATGATGATATTCCATATAAAATTGGCCATCTTGATTTTAATGAAATAATTTGATGACAGGGTCAGCAGTGATATCTTTTCCATCTTTCACAGCTATGGGGGGTTTTGTACCTTCTTTCCTTTTCTCGGGAAGGGGCTGGGAGTGGAGTATAGTCATGCAATTAATGTCCTCATTATTGGCTTTACTGACTGCGGAGGGTTCATTGCTGTGCAGGAGACAAAAGAATCCCACATCCTGCCTTTCTGATCCGGCCTTTCTGATGCTGCATCAACGTCAGGCCAAGGGCTTCCAGAACTCCTGTGTGGAAGCTAGATGGCCTGCTCAGACCTTGTTAGGGGGCAAGATCACATTTTCATCTGTGATGTTTGGCTGGGGCAGAGCTGTTATTTGAAACTTTTCTTTCTTGCTAGGTGGATTCTTTCTAGGTCTCTTATCCAGAGAAAGCAGCTCTGTGTTAGGTCTTTGGTTGTTTCTACCTATTGGAATTTTCTGGCTGCTGGCTTCTCTAGTTCAAGTGTAAAGATATTAGAAGGAAAAAACTTAATACCAAAAACTCCACAAACGAACGAGAGGCTGGACTGGTGGCTCAGTGGGTAAGAACACTGATGCTCTGCAGGGAACCTAGGGTTGGCTCTGGGTTCAGGTTGGTGCTGGGAAGCAACAACAAAGCCCCTCAGTGACCTGATTTGTTGACACAGAGCATGAGCCAAGACCTGGAATTGGAGCCACGATTCTTCTCATCTTTCATCACTCTCGCCCGTTTTGCTTCATGGTTAAGGTCTGAAATTTTCAGGTGTGACAAATGACAAGAGAGATGTATTACATCTTACCGGGGATAGAAATCTTCGTTTAACCTTAATTTTCTTACCCTTTATTTTCTTCAGACTTTTAGTAAGATGATTTTAAACATTACCATCAATTTAAAAATTTTATTTCCATGAATTTTTTTGTTAGTATGTACTTTAATTTTACTAGAGTTACATGAGGCCATCTTCACGCAAGTATGTAATGTACTTCGAGCATAGTCCTCAGGTACTTGACTCCCTTCCCCCATCTCCCACATGTGCCCACTACTCCCATCTGCTCTCTTGACAGGGTTCTCTAACCTTTTAAGTTCTTAGGTACATTGTCATCTGCAATGTTCATGTCCAAGAAACACACTACTGCTTTACAAAAATGAATAAATAAATAAATCTGGTAGTGTTTTAAATAACTTTATCATTTTGCATTGGGCTGAATTCATAGCTAACCCTGGGCTACATGTGTGCTGAGGGCTGTATGTCAGACACTTCTGCAAACAATATCATTTCTATTTTTTTGTTATTTATGCAATATTTGATTTCATGTATCTATAAAGACCAGAACTCACAACTGAGAAAAAGCCTGCAATGTTTTTTTCCCCTGAGATTGGCTTTTAATTCACTTATTATTATCTCCGATTGTATTCATTTTCTTACAGATAATATACTTTTGTTCTTCTAATGGGTGACAAAAGTCATACCATGAGAATAAATTCTATTTTCTCCACCTATTCTTCTGTAGATGGCCCCTTATCTGAACTTACAGTTTTGTTCTAATGAGTCATTAGAGGTGTAATAAAATCCGATGTTAGCATGTTAGCAGCCCCTTCTGTTTGGGGAATTTTTATACTTTTTTATTTCTAATATTTTTAACCCTGACCTGAAGAAGTCAGCAGCCGGGAAATGCCAGTGGGTGCAGACAATCAAAGACCTAACACTGGTCTGCTTTATCTGGACAAGATAATAGTAAAGAGTCTGTCTTGTGTATGTCTCATAATTTAGTGTGAATCTGACACATGACACAAGAACACCCATGTGTCACACATCTGGGATATGTTGACCTGAAGTTCTTCAGGCACAGCCACAGGAGTGGCATTGCTGGGTCGCATGGCAGGTTTTGTTTTAGTGTTTTGAGGAACCCCCTCGCTGATTTTCATAGTGGCTGAGCTAGTTTACAAACCCTGCCCCAAAGTATAGTACGTAAAAGGGTTTCCCTCAGACATCTTCCTTGCAAGGGCAACATTTGTGCATTATTTGTTTTCAAGGTGACTGCCATTCTGACTGGGTGAAATTCAATCCCAATGCAATTTTCCCTTGCATTCCTTTGATCGTTTGAAAACAGTCTGCTCCTCTCATTAGCCTGTTTGTTGTGTTGTCCCTTTTTGCTGTTTAGAGTTTTGGGTTCTTTGTGTACTCTAGCTCTGCATCCTCTGTGAGAGGCTACCTCTTCACTGGATTGCTTCCTTGCATGAAATTTCACCTCTCTACTGTTGGCTATTGCTTGAGAAGCTGCCAACCTGTTCAGACAGTGCTTGCCCACACCTGTGTGTTGATGTGTTCTCCCCCGACTCTTCCTTTGCAGCTTCAGAGTATCAAGTCTCACATTAAGGTCTTTGATCCATTTATGTGCATGTTTATAAAGGGAGAGAGAGAGAGAGAGACCAGGACCTACTTTTTATTCTTCAGTGTACAAACATTTAGTTCTAGCATCATTTGTTAAAGAGGCTTTATTTACTTCATTATATAATTTCAGCATCCTTGTCAAATGAGATGGTTGGAGCGGTGAGTGTTTACATCTGGGCCTTTGGTTCTAGTCTACTGATCTATATGTGTGTTTCAGTGCTAATGTAAAGGCCTAAACATCTCCTACCTTAATATTCTTTATGTTCTTCAGGGTGACAGTCTTCTACCTCTTAAATTATGACCACCTGGGAGTTTTGTTGTTTGCTATTTTGAGATCAATCTCATGTAGCCTAGGCTTGCCTTGAACTTTCTGTGTGGCTAAGGTCGACCTGGAAATGCTGATTCTCCTGCCTCCTCCTCCCAAGTGCTGTGATTATAGGTGTGGACAACTGCACTTCACTCAGAGTCATTTTACAGTTGAACTATAAAAGAACTGTCTCTGTGTGTTTTTGTTACATCTTGCTATCTACACGATTTTGTAACACCAATTAAGTTATGCTGTCTGTCCTCATTGGTTTCTGGCTTCTTTCTTTATGAGACATTCTTCTGCATTTATGTGCCACTATCTGGATTTATAGTTTCATTCTTATGATTCATTCACGGTGCAATAAAACCAGGTGGTAATGTGCATGGCAGTGATTCAGAACAAGTATGACATCACATGCTTAGGAAGCCATAGCTCTCTCATAGCATTCTATACATACGGCCTGCTATTTATTCTAGGAAAATCTTTGAACAGACTGGTGCTGTTCAAGAACACTCTGGTTGGCATTTTCTGTCTCTCTTCCTGTTGTTCTCCATCTCAATAATAACCTACTCAATAATTAGTTGGTCGAACTAAAACCATGAATCCCTCCTTGACCACCCCCACCTCCCAACCATCTCAGAACTCCCCAAGCTGGCATCATATTATCTTGGAGAGACAGTATTCAAACTCATTGATCTGACCCTCTCTCATGCACACCTTCCTCTTAATGAGGGCCACTTCCCAACTGTTCAAGAATGTGCTGACAGTAGCCAGATGACCCTTTACAATCATGAATTCAGTCATACCTGCTTTTGTTCATGAACCTCCTAGGTCTTCACATTATTCTCAGAACAGATCCAAAATCTTCTCCTGGTCCCAGAATTGGCATATTCAGCATTTGATTGTTTTTTTCTTTCTATGGTGCTCTCCTTCACTCTCTGAGCTGCTGGTCTCTGAGCAGACTGGCCTGGTTAGCCAGAAGTCTCCCAGGCCAAGGCCTGTGTTCTTGTTCTTTTCATTCATGCATGTTTTGACTCCTTTACCTCACTTGGGATTTTTGTCTCTCCTGGACCACACAGATATGAAGTATCCATGAGAATGACTCTCTCAACCTTCTCTTCTTTCTTCTATGTCCTCATTATCACCCATTCTTGCGCATTCATTTAACTTTTGTGTCTTAACTACCATTGGATGGCCACTACTCCCTTTGTGCCAGTCGTAATGACTAGTGTGTGGTCACAAGAAATGTAGATTAGATGAAACAAAAATAACTTGATGGGGTAATGATTTCTGCTTCCTCTAGCTTCTTCCCATCACACACAAAACTGTGGTAAATATCTCCAGTGTAATATTCTATGACTTTTCAATCCTATGAGCACAGTATGGGAAGAAATAGAAATCCTTATTATCTGAGAATTCCTTTTTATTACCAAGTGCCCATTCTGTCATTAACTCCTCCTTGTGCTGAGACTATCTTCCACAGGCTTGTGGACAAGGCTATGTGCAGTCTGGGCTATAATAAGCATCTCAGTCTTACGTTTATAGACAACTGTTTTCTTTACACTGATGGTTAATCACATTCATTTGCTTCGGTTCTTTAGGTGTTTCCATCTTTTATTTCTAAATTCCAGTCTCTGGTTTCTTGAAAGTGACTTCCTCTTGGTTTTCTATGTATGAACAGGAGGCGATGCCAAGATCTCTTCAGTGGTTTCCTCTCACTGTCGTAGAGAGGTGGGTCAACAGGTGTTGCTTACATTACGAGCAGTGAAGATCTTTGCTGCTGGATTATAGTTCCTCCTAACAGGTCACGTCATGTCTTTCTGGACCTCGTTTCTCCCTGAGCCTTCCTTTTTGCTTCATTACTTGAAGAATTAAAAAAAGTTCTCATCAATACATCTTAATGTCACCTTCACTCATGAAATTTTCTTGTGTGTCCTCATCTGAGCTGCTCCTCACTCCCATTTCTCTGATACTTGTCGTATCTCCTCTATGATGACATTGAGCATTGCCTTGCTTCCATCATCAATTATTATGGGCACATCTTATCTACTGGACTAGAGATACATTCACTGAATACAAGATATATTCCTCATCTAACTCATCCAACTCTCATTGGCAGAAGATGCTCAATAAATCTATGATTAAGGGCCAATTCTTGTCTTTGTGCCTTTCCAAAGTCCATCCTGGGTGGGAGCTCATTAACTTTCCCTTTAAGTGGCCAAGTCATCTGGGAAAATTAAGTAGCATCCGACTTCTGCTCTAGGTGATTTCAACAATGTTTGGTGCTTCATTTCCATTTCTAGAGTTTGCAATAATTTTATTAAGATCAGTGTTTTGTAAAAACAATAGATGTAACATTCAATGAGAAGAAAGCCTGTGTACACAGAGCTAAATTATGTTTGAGGGTGATTGTTAAATTAATCTTTAAGCCTTAGTTTATGACTAAATGTTATGGCAAATCTACAAACCTGGTAGTATGTTTTAAGATATATCTTTAATTTTTATTATCTTTAATAAAACTATCTTTATTTTAAATAAAAGAATACATTTTAGTAAAAATATATCTTCAATATATTTTAATTAATTCTTCATTATTTGTTGAATTCTATTATTTTGTATAGTATGTATTGTTTCATGTCTTAACTATTTGGATTAGCAGTTTAATATAATTTACTTTTAGAAATACACTCTTCTCAGTTCATACTCAAATTATATTATAAGAATTCGTTGGAATATCTGATTAAACCAACACTACTATTTTCTATCTGTTATGTATAGCCAGTTTGCTTAGTGCACTTCTGGAGGTATGTATTTAGTTGCCATGTAAATGGAGATACTTTAAAAAATAAACATGTTTTAGGTTTAGATGGCCTTGCTTATTCTTTTTAATACTAGAAGACAAGTTTCCATAGTACTTACTCCATGTTCTTCTCTTTTTCCCCAGTCAGGTAGGCATGATTTACATAGACCATTACTGAGTCTGTGGATAGCCAGCCCTAGGCCCCAGTGCTGGGCTAGGCAGCCATAATCACTGCACAGTACTGCCTTAGTGCCCATGTGATTGTTCTGTGCTTAACTCAAGCTTGGCAAATATTTGTTCATCCAATAGATGCTATTATATATTTTTTCAATCGGCTTTGAAATACAGAACAAAAATAAAATGGAATTGGGACATGTGCATCTGTCTTTAGCTCGTGCTAATGCAGCTCCCCAGAGAGTCTCAACTGCTCCTTTCTGCTAATCCCCTGTCTCCATTGAGCTGTATGTGTGTGTGTGTTTGTGTGTGTATGTGTGTGTGTCTGTGTGTGTGTGTGTGTGTCTGTGTCTTGCTGTGTCTGTGTAAATGTCCTGGCTATCTGCCTTGCCTGGTTGGTTTTTATTTTGTTGTTGTTTTTAGGTTTATTTTCTATGTTTTTTTCTGATTCTGACTTTTACATTGTTGCTCTTTGGTGGATCCTGCTATCTGAAGCTTCCTGTAGTTTTTCTGCCTTTGCTCTCTTCCCAGAATTTGATAAAACAGGTTATGGTAGCTACAGTGAGAAAATATAGTTAAATTAATGTTAGTGATTTTATTTTAATGCAGATGTTTAAAAAAATTATTTTTTTTAATTTTTATGGCTGGAGAGACAGCCTTGGGTGCTGGGAACTGAACTCTTAACTTTTGGTTGTGAGCCTAGCCTTTAACGGCTGAGCCATCTCTCCAGCCCAGATGTTTAATTTTTAAGCTCAGTTTATTTCTAGATTTGTATGTAGAGAGAGATTAAACTCATGTCACTCTCTGGGAAGAGTATTGTACATTGTATTTTTATGTGAGTATACTCCTGTTCTACTGAGATTTGTTACAATAAAAACAAAACAGTGAAAATGTAAAGCACTATCATTGCAGATTTTTATATGCTGGTAATAAAAATTGAATGAAAAGAAATACGATATCCCTCAAACAATGAACAGAAGTTACCGGGAACTACAAATAGCCTGCACCTGGGTAGGTAAGCACAGAGCAGCCTGCAGCCCAAATATGGATTGGCTTTGTATGGCCCATGGCCGAGGATCATTTCTAAATGATCAAAGCCAAATTTAAATAAGAACATGGCAGCATGGGAACTGCACAGGAGTCTACTTTCAACGTTCATAAGTAAGTTTCATTTTAATAATATGGGCACAGGAATTCCCTTTGCTGTTACCCATAATGCATTGCTCCATTTGCACTATGAAGACAAACTAAAATACAGCCTACATGCTAAAACTCTGGCACTATGCTGAACATCTTGGCCACTCTCTGAACTGCACAGTATTATGTCTGTAGTAGTTCATATCAGCTTCATAAAAACCAGCAACAATTTCATTTGCTTTTCCTCTCCAATGCCTGGTACACTTCTTACTAATACTAGGAGGATTGAATATCCAGGCACAGTGACTTCTATCTACTGAAGTTAATTTCACCTTCACAAAATACCCAGAGAGAGAAACAAACATACGTACAACGTGAATGGTAATTATTCTTGTGTGTGTGACTGATATTTAAGGAGTCAGTTTAAAAAAAAAAAAAACTATAAAAACGACCCATTATGATGATCAGCTGATTCCAGGTGCTCACTGAAGCATAGGCGTGGGAACACGATGTCTTGTCTACCAGGGTGTCACAGTGTGCCCTTCATGCCTCTGCTTCAGTTCCCTGAAGGGCACTAAGCTGAGGACGCTGGTGACCGCCTTTCACTTAATCCCATCTTGATCATGGAACAGTGGGGCAGATTCAGTAGCTACTGTCCTATTTCAGGAACCGGTCACTGAATCCGTTTTGACAGACAAGAGCACTTATATAAATTCCCAGTTGACTCACAGGTGTTCCTGTCTGATGCTGCCTGCACTCCTGGTGGATTTTCTTCCGGTGCATATATTTGCATATATCTTCCTACCTTCTTGGGCCTTCATCCCATTGATCTGGCCTTCTGATTGCCTCCTTCTTTGCTCTGTTCTGTTTATTTCTCCACCGCTGTTTCCTATTGGCTGAGGTTATCCTCCCGCTTCCTTGGGCCTTCGTCCCATTGGTCTGGCCTTCTGATTGCCTCCTTCTTTGCTCTGTTCTGTTTGCTTCTCCTCCATTGTTTCCTATTGGCTGAGGTTTTGGTGAGAACCTGGTATGTTGCATGGACTGACAGACATTCCCATCTGGGACACATGGACACCATATCTGTCTCTTGTCTCTTGCTCCCAGCCCATACGTCATTTCCCATCCTCCCTTAGAGGCCTTAGGAGGTCCACTCTCCTGAGTGTGAGACAGCCCCTCCCAGAGGCTGAGTTAGGGAAGGAAAAGGAAACATCAGGAACAGGAGTGGGTGTCTCTGAAAGCAGGCCTCCTCCAGTGCTGCTTTGCCTCCAGGCTTGATGGTGTTTGTCTGCATATCATTACAAGTGTTTTTGCCGGCTTTTTCCTATGAAGTGAAGGAGGTCGCTACAATTCCAGGCATTGGCGATGTTGCATGGACAGTTGCCTTGCTGTGTGGTCTATAACCCAGTTATCGCTGAGGATTTTTACCTGGGAGGTATATATTTCACTATACAGATGAGTGAGAAGAGCCTGGATACACTTGTCACCCAACCACAGCCCTACACCAGAGATCGGAGGAGCTGCACTCTGAACTGGCATGGTAGTCCAGTGTGGCAAATTTGAAGGCCCAGGGCTACAAACTCTGCTCAGGGCTGAGTTCCAGGAGGCAATGGATTGTGCTTGGATCCTGGGTTCCCCCAGGAGGCTGTTGCTGGCATGTTCTTATCATACGGGAAATGCTGGCTGTGAAAGGAGGCAGCATGTGGAGAGATGGGGTTTTGTAGGACTTCTCATTCCATTTCACAATGAGGTCAGTGGGCCAGAGGCCATGAGCAGGGGACAGCTGCACCCACTGACAACATTACTTCCACTTAGTAGTCCAGCCTGCCGGGCCTGTAGTAATAAAACAACCCACAATAGGTCATTAGAATACCCCACATACAGATGTTGACTTTATTGTGTAGAAATTACTATTTTATATTCTTCCAGATTCTGTTGTTTCAGCTCATGAAGTCTCACAGCTCAGCATGTCATGCTGCTTGTAAGAGAGTTTCATTTATTAAAACAACGATGGCAACGGGTCTCTGGGACTATATTCCGGCATGTCCATAATACACCTTCCCTATAATATCGACACCTTTTTGTCTTAAATCATTCCTGATGCTGCTGTAGACTGGGAAGCTTAAAAGGAAAGGCATTTATTTTCTCATGCTTTGAATGCTGGGAGTCTTAAGACCAAGGTTGCAAACCTTGACCTCTGATGATGATAGCCTCATGTGGCAGGAGGCAGAAGAGCAAGGGAGGAGGGATGGAGTCTCCCAAACACTGAAGGAAGAAGGCTCTTCTTTAGCTCAGAGTGAACACGGATCTGCAAGTCTCCTGTCTCCAAATGGCTTCCTGTCTTATCCTTTGCACAAATGAAGTGGGCTAGTGAAGGGTGAACAGAAGAGAGCCTTCTTTATATGGAACAAGCAATTGGAACAAGGTAGAGGGTGGGAACTGTGTGGGAGTGAGGATCCAAAACAAAGCAAAACAAACAAAGAACCCCAAAATATGGGTGTGCACACACACAAATAAAAACAAACAAACACCCAGAAAACAAAACAAACAAACAAAACCCCAGGAATCTCTTGAGCTATTTGGTGATGGTGAGAAATCGGAGGATGCCATGCTAGGCCTCTCAGGCAGGCCATTCGATGTCAACTGTGAGCAGTTCTTTCTGTTACAAACATACAGAGCGAGTAGATCTCAGAACCTGTGGGTCTCACAGGGCAGGAAAGTTGATTCCAGGAGCAAGAACAAATTTCTGGAGCACTGAGGGAGGAAGGAGTCTGCCATCCTTCAGTCACAGGTTGAGTTTTGAGTTAGCCTCTGAGGATCTCAAAGATCAGAGCAGTCTTCCTATTTGAACAAGTCTCGCTATGGAGGGCACCACACGATATGGATGCAGGCAGATCATATTGACTGGGTGTGTGGAAAGAGATGAGGTGTAGAGATGAGGTGTAGTGAGGAAAGAGGCCTGAGGGGTTGTAGTGTCGAAGGGCAGCCTTTCCATTATCCTGTCACTGCAGTGGTAGAGAGGTTCACATGTGGTCCTAGAGAGGGCGCCTTGGATGCGCCTGACATGCCGGGTCCTCCGGAAGGGGGAGGGCGCCTCAGGTGCGTCTGTGCCTTACACACATGGTCCTCAGGAGGGCGCCTCGGATGCGCCTGGCATCTGGACCCCCTTTCCACTACTATGGTGACTCCCTGATCATCTCTGTACCGGTACAACATTTACTACAGTGTCCTGAAGTTTCCTGTTGTCACCATGCTGGCTTCAACTGGGAATCATTGCTGAAGCTGCCCAGTGTACCCCGTTCCCAGTTTAAGGGTCACCGTCCCAATCATCTCTCAAAGTTCCCTCCTCTGCAGTCTGTAATATTGAAATGGGCTTGCTAGAGCCATAGCCTTTTTGTACTCTGCTTTGATTCTAAATCATGAAGTGTCTCAGGGTGATGTACTGTTACCTTGCAATCATAGGCTCTCCCGAAGATCCTCCAGTTTATCTCCATGGGATAAGTCACATCCCGTGCTGCCCTCATGTACTTGCCCAGTCAACATGCCCTTCCCTCGGTGTATTCTGTGATAGCCACTTCTTGGGTGTTCTCTATGTCAAAGGCACTCAGGGCTCCTGCACAGAGTAGGAGATAGCTATTTTATTCCCTTGCTTTCTGGTGAGGCACTTATGCCTGTCTAGGAGTTTAGTCTTTGAAGTCTGCCCAATGCTGGCTGCTTGTGCATGCTTTCTTTAGCCAATAGCTATAGGCACCTCACTCACTTGTATCAGACTGGAGTAATTCAGAGATACACCTGTGTCTCCATGTGTTTGGGAACTCTCCCAGAGGTGGAGCTCACAGTGTGTATTATTCATAAAACAGTTACTTAACATACCTTTTTTTTCTCTTTTGGATTTTTCCCTGATGGTGTTTCTCTGTGCAACAGTCCTGGCTCTCTTGGACTCAATTGTAGACCAGGCTGATCCTGAACTCACAGAGATCTGTCTGCCTCTGCCTCCCGAGTGCTGGGATTGAAGGCATATGCCACCAGAAACATTTCTTAGTGAGTGTACTTGGTTTTCTCTTTAGGATCCCACATCTCAAAAATTTAACACGGTTTGTATTAAAATGAAAGGACCTGAAATTAAAGATAAAGCAAATACTATCTTTTATCTACAGGAGCACTAGCAAACACGGGGTCACACACAACATATACACGTTAGTCTCGTAGTTCTATTCCACTTCCATACAGTATTTTAGAAAAAAAGTAATAAAGGTATAGAAACCCCCAAATGGTGCTATGGATACAATGAGTATTTATAGCATTTGATTTCTGGCTTAAAATTCAGTTTGTGCCTCAGTAGTATCTCCTGCACGTAATAAATAGGTAAGTGTATAACTCAGGCTAGTCACGAACTCATGATCCTTCTGCCTCTGCCTCCTTCAGCAAATCCTACCGGCGTGCGCCACACACTGTAAACCCCTGGGTAACTGTTAAAGTCATGATGCAGACTTCAGGTTGTTCTGTAAAAAATGAAAAAATAATAAATATTTTTATTAACAATGTTTGAACTTTCTATTAAAAAAATAGGTAAATGTAACTTTTAAAAAGTAGGCTGTTTTTGCAATATGGAAGCCAACTAGAGTGATCTTGGAGATTCTGAAGTTATATCCACTATTGCTATGGGAATTAATACCCCTTCTCTTTGACTCCCACTATAATCCAGGCTCTGTGTTTCTCCTAACCAGGTTTCCATCTCTATCACAAGTTGCCCACGATTGTGCCTGAGAGCTGCCTTCTCATAATGGTTGGGCTTTTACTAGGTGGGATTATCTTCGGTGTTGATGAGAAGTCTCCCCCGGCAATGAAGACAGATGTGTTTTTCCTATACCTCCTGCCACCCATCGTTCTGGATGCTGGCTACTTCATGCCCACTCGCCCCTTCTTTGAGAACTTCGGCACCATTTTCTGGTATGCTGTGGTAGGCACACTGTGGAATTCCATTGGCATTGGGGTGTCTTTGTTTGGCATCTGCCAGATTGAGGCATTTGGCCTCAGTGACATCACCCTGCTCCAGAACCTGCTCTTCGGCAGCCTGATCTCAGCTGTGGACCCCGTGGCTGTGCTTGCTGTCTTTGAGAACATTCATGTCAACGAACAACTCTATATCCTGGTGTTTGGCGAGTCTCTTCTCAACGACGCAGTCACAGTGGTGAGTGAACCGATCACAGAGTATGTGGGAGCCACTTATCACTCACATCGTAGAAGGTTCTCCAAGGATGTAGAGGAAATAACCAACCCTGTTCATCATCTCTTGCTGTCTACCTAGTGTAGGGAAGTTTCTTCCCACATGACAGTGGAACAATTACTCTGTAGCAGACATCAGCTTCCCTCTAAACCAAATCATTTCTTGATAGTGTCTATCTAGAAATAGCATCAGACACAGGCTGAGAGCTCAGTCCCCCAGACTGTCTCTTGCTCATCGTCAGAGGGTAATTACAGACCTCCGTTTGCTTGGCTTGTTGTTTTAACCAATGGGCTGTACAATAGAGTTCCCACACCCTCTCCTTGCTGGAGTAGCTCACAGAGCTCATATATATATTATATATATATATATATATATATATATATTGATTTAATGTATCAATGTTGCAAAAGATACAGATGAAGGGGTGTATCAGGCAAGAAATGAGGGAAAAGACATGAAGCTTCCACGCTCCTTCAAAACATCAACTCCCTACATGCAAGCTATCCAAAAGCCCTCTGAACCTGCCCTTTTGGGTTACTTTTACACAGGCATAATTGATAGTATCATTGACCATAGGTTGATTACATCCTTGGACATATGTTATCAAGTTCACCTTCCACCCGTACCCTTCCATGCCGTTGGAAGATGAGGATAAAAGTGTCAGCTGTTGAACTTTGCCTTGGTCTTTTTCATGGGCAGATCCCATCTTGCTAAAACTGTAGCCACCAAACAATTACTAGAGTTCAAAGATGCTGGCCACTGAGAAAAGTCTACAGAATGGATGTCTGGGAAGGTAAGGAATATTGAGGACATATTTCATAATATCAGAGCCCTCCACTTTGATTAATGATCTTGTGTTGTGATCTTGAAACTCTTAACGTACATTTTAATTAATTACCTATATTTTATTTATTAGGGTATAGTTAGCTCCTTGTTTTCATTTTTCAAGGGGCCCCCAAAGAGTGTGCAGCCAGCACCTTCATAAAATACAAAGCACAAGCCCCAAGTCACAGAGTGTAAACATGATTGTAGTCATCGTTATCTCTGATGGCTTTAGCACTGTGATCTTTTTAAAAGTAATGGTCTTTGATAATAATTTAAGATGTCTCAGATCCTGGTGAGAAGGGAAGCCATTAGTATATACAAAGAGTTCAACACTTGTGAAGTAATGTTTACTAGGGAATGCTCTCTGGGAACAGTTTGTCTGCTGTTGATGGCTGTAGAGAAATCTGTTCTCATGTGTTCTTTCTTCTTCTACTAAATCACCATGCCCCTGACCCTCATCACATTCTTATAGACAGAGAAAACCCCTGGCTCTTATCATGTTCCCATAAGCAGAATATATATATATATATATATATATATATATTATATATATATATATCACCAATTATTTTAATTCTTTCTTAATTGTCACACACAGAGTCAAAAGTTGCCATTAACTTTAGCAGAATTCACTTCCACCTTGCCTTCTGAACTCAGGCAAAGAGTGGGGTGGATGAGGCAGATCCTACCCTGATCCCTGGACCTTCATAGAGCTCTCCCTTCAGTACTTACAGTCACATGATCCTGAATAGGGAAACTGGTTAGTTTGTACCAGTGGTTTCAGAGGGAGACTGGAATGGCAGCCATTGACTCCTAATGAGCAGTTCTCTCTTGGCAACTCTTTACACAACCTATGAAGGCAGTGTTACTACTTTGTAGATGAAACTGAGGTGGACAGATGAAAGTGCATTCACTTCACATACCCTCAGTCCTCTCTCCATTAGCTCTTGCCTTTCAGATTCATGACTCATTTGATAATGCGCATGGGAACAAGCATGGTTCTCTCTTAGTGATACTTTATTGCAAAAGCAGATCCCTGAAGTAAAGGAAAGGTTGGCTTTTGTAATCTGAAAGGATGTTCACTAACTTTAGTTGGACATTATTATGGAGAAAATAATTTGATCGTTAATAAGTCATATAATTTTAGGACAGTTCCTAAGATGGATATTTTTTCAGACAGCAAGTTAACTTACTCAAATAACCGAACTCAATTCATACATTCTATTATTTATTAACAGTGATTGGTCATTAACTTTCGGTATTAAATTTTAACTAGGAACTGCCATAACAGTGAAGACATTTTATAACTCATTCTAATTTCCTCAGGCTTCAGGTTTTCCCCTGGGACTTATATTTATATGTAAATTTTACCCTTGCTAGAGGAGATTATGGACCTGTGAATGTGGAATTGTGGGAGTGAGTCTATTTAATGCGAAAGGAAACTTATAAAAACATAAGAACACCTTGCTATATTCTTCTAAGGGAAAGTTGGGTTGATTTCAGAACAAAGAACAGCTTATAGGAGCTCTCTATCACCCAGAAAATGACTCATTCAGCTAGCTCAGCAGTCCACGCTGAGTTTTTCCAGAGTCAGATTTCAGGAGGAATCTGGATAACTCACAATTCAAAGTGTGCAAATGCAGTAGGGGATGCCAAGGTAGCTCCCCCACTTGTTCTCAAGGAGGCACAACCATGAGCTGCATTGTGGATAGAGACAGATGGCTGCCCTAGTGAAGGCAAGAGACAGACAAGGAAAGCATGTGGGTATGTGTTTAAGTGGAAGCTCTTGTTATGATCAGGACAACCTATTGGTTTTCTGTGATAGACCATGTCTGGACTTCCAAGCTCCCTCAAAACATACACTCATGGAGTATCAGAATAGTCTCCCAGTTTTGCTACCAAATCATGGCAAAGATAAACTCCCTGGTATTATTTCTCTCACAGAATTGATTACATATCACACTGAACTGAATCCATGTTAAGAACAACTAGAGTAATGGTGTGAACAGTTACTTGTCTTCTCCTCAGAGTCCTTCAGAGGACAGAGTTAGAGACATTTTACTGATGATCCTTGACTCAATCCAGAGTCATATCACCAGGAAATATGAAAAGTTGTGAAAATCTGGATCATGATGCTGAGAGCCAAATGTGTAGCATTGCCAGGAGTCGAAGACTGAGGGACATCAGTCAAACAGAGCAAAGGGGTTACATCAGCCAACCCCTTCCTTATCATCATAAGCTCATCCAGAAAGATTAAAGAGAAGAAATTGTGGCACCAGAGTATCTCAAAGCCCAAGCAATACTGAATCTAGAAGTCACAGACCAAACTCACCATGCTATTATCAAAGGCTAGAGTAAACTAGAATCACAATTGAATGATTAAAATTGTTTTCAGCTAGTGCTTGCATGTTAACCCTTTATGTTATTTTTATGAAAACATTTTCAAATCCAAAGACATTCCAAATTCCCAGATATCAGATACATTCTACTGTTTCCATGTGGTCTGTGACAAATTGATTTATTCTCACCCGGTAATGTATAGCATCGTGTCTAAAACCCAGTGCAGCCATTCAGTGTTCTAATTTTCTAAGAAGACTCATGGAACTTCCTTGAGTGTTTTCTTGTTCTCTACCTGTAGCTAGGCTTGGTAAAGGACAGCTGTCTTTGAAGACAGAAGTTAGTGATGCATCTTGGTGGTACCTTATTGTGGGCTGTGGGTGGAATTTCACCTAAGGATGGTAAACAGGGAACATTTTACGCTCAATCTAGACTTTGAAAATCACACAATTATCTGGAATTCATGATATAAAGTAATTCTACTTCGTGTTTCATAATAAAGTGATTTGCATGCTAGTTTCTGTAATAACTGTATTTGTATAATTTGCTATATACACCTTCAGTGAAGCAGTGCACATTTAAAATCTGAATTCAAATTGTTTAGTTCATAATGTCACATGCACACATCTGTAAATAATCACAACAAATGGGCCTTAGGACAAATAACAGTCTGGAGAGCATTCAGGCATCACATTGGCCTATTAGTAATTTATTACAGAGGTGTCATTGGAATTTTAATTTCTTAAAATACATGTCAACTTTGGGCCAACATCTGAGATGTTTGTACCACCCACACACACCATTATAATACACACATGTATTCATATGTAAATTAAAACTCCAAATCTCTTCTATGTATAGATTACCTCAGATAAAATTAGAGAGTTTAACTGAAATGAACCATCTGTGCAGTTATAATTAGTTCCAAAAGCTTCAATATAAAGCAAGTTGGAACTTCTAAAGGCTCTCTGATCATTGATTATGCTTCTACCTTGCCATTCACTCTGGCATGGCACTGGTATCTTGACAGTAAACTGGTCAAACTGGACCTTTTGACCATTGCCCCAAAGTAAAGTATTTGTGAGTGAGTTTCACTCTTCCAATATTTAGAGCAGTATTTGAAGCAGAGCAATGTACCCTTTGGTACATTGGATGGTTTGAGTAGCGAGGAAAACAGGTTTGGAAGGGTCATGACTGTGCGACTCTGCTGATTGATAACAGTTATTTCATATGCAGCACATTCAAGCTCCCCAAGCAGTCTTGTCAGTGTGATAGGTGTAGGAAGGATAGAGGAGGAAAAGACTGTCTATGTCTCCCTCTAGGAAGAAGTTTCTTATCTTGTTGGGGGGAAACATGGTACTCAATTGAAAGGCAGTCAGTACAAAATGGCAAAGTGCCAACTGGTTTCGGGTCCTTCTGTGTATTGCAGGTCAGAGGTAAAGACAGTTCCCAAAGGCTGTAGGAATAGTGAAAGGCCCTTAGGAAGAATGGAAGCTTCAGTAATGATGTCTTGGAAGACAGCTCCCAGGCTTACGGAATTGTCTTCTTAGGGAAAATGACAGTAAAGAAAAGCACAGGAAGGAATAGGGATATATGTTATGCTTTATGTAATAGTGGGGAAATTCTGCCTCTGCCTTTTTGATGTGTTGTGGAAAGCAGGAAGGAAGGAGAAGGAAGGAAGGAAGGAAGGAAGGAAGGAAGGGAGGAAGGGAGGAAGGGAGGGAGGGAAGGAGGGCAAAATTTATGTATTAAGACTTACCAAAGTTAGGGAACCAACCAAAGACATTGAGTCTTGGGAATAGAAAATGTAAAATTCCAATGAGTAGGGTAGATAGACCAAGGGAGAGATGGGCTCTTTAGTGCAGGCTGGTAGAGTCTAGGATGGACCTATAGCATCTAAGTAGAACCAGAGGGAGGCTATCTATGCAGAAACTGAACTGACTTCCCATCAAAAACAGTGGGAAAAGTCACTTCTTCTGAGACACTCATGGCTGTTACCTTTGTCTTTGGCTGTTTGGAGGCAAGAGATTCATGTATCAGCTCTTAATCCCCTGAGACAGCAGTGGTGGCCCAGAGCTGCTACTGTACCTGAATTGTGCAGCAACCTAGTGACTGAAAGTAGAAATTGGTACATCCACCAAGCAGCATGAAAGACAGAAGTCCTAACAAGGTGGATGACCCAAGGAGCTTGTAATCCAGAGGAAAGGAGGAAACATATTTATGTCAAGCCTATGAGGTAGTAGACTTTGTCAATGACTGAGATAAGGCCAGAGGTTCATAAGCATTGGGAAGTGGCTGCTGACCAGGAGGCTGCTGGTGTATGAACTCATGTCAAATCTTCAAGACTTCATCCAGGTCAGGAAACTTTGGGATCAGTACAGAAGACTGGTGTGAGTTGAAGATGTCTCTGTGGGGAAAGTAATGAGGTTTCAAAGTCAGTCCTTTCCCTCCCATGTAGCTCTGGGGCTTTCACACACAGATGAAAACATGTTGCTCCATGTAGCGCTGGGGCCTCCACACATGGGTGAAAACATATTGATTCATGGCTCTGGGGCTTCCACACACAGGTGAAAACACATGGTCCACTGAACATAGAGTAGCACTCTTGAAGTCTAATTAAATCAAGACTTCTAAAAAAAAACTAAACAGGAATGGTCCTATTACTTTAGAGGCATAAAGTGTGTGTCAAGCTACAACATGTTTACACCATACATGATCACATACCATGTATAGATGATCTCTTTAACAAACATCCTCAGGACTTTACTTGATAGTAGGCATGACACATATATGAGTGGATCAGGAAGATGGGATAGGAAGTGAAGAGTTTCCAGGAAGGAGGAATCCTTCAGTGGGGTACTGGCAAGCAAGTATTTGAAAATATACCTGCAGGTAGTAGCTGAAAAAAATAATGTTTTAGGAATAATTTGAGTGATAACTTTGTAATATTCTCTTCTTTACATCCAAAATATTTATTTGAGAAGACACCAAAACAGTTTTTGTCAAAGATTTTGTTTATCAAAATCCAGAATATTATTATGTATGGCAAATAACTACACAGTGATTTCCCTTGACATTGAGCAAATCTCCTTCAACGATTTTGTCTGTGCCCAAGGTGATCATAGGGAAAACTAGGAGGGGTATTTTCTTTCTTTCTCATGTGTAGCATGTGGTATGTGTGCGTGCATGTGGGTGGTGTGTATATATGTGTGCGTGTAAATGTGTGTGCAAATGGAGGCCTAAGGTTAACACTGGGAGTCTTCCACCATCATTTTCCACTCTTTTGTACTGAGGTAAGATCTCAAAGCTGGACCCAAAGTTTGATAATGGCAACTGGCTTCTGAGGTCCCTGAGATTACAAGCAAGCCTCCGTGCCAACTCCAAATTTGCAAGGATGCTGGGAATTCAAACATTGATCCTCACGCTTGTGTGCAAGCACTTTAACCATTGACATGTTTCCATCCCCGGAGGGATCGACAAGTGTGCTTTCTCATTCCCTCAGGTCCTGTACAACTTGTTCAAGTCCTTCTGCCAGATGAAAACCATCCAGACTGTAGATGTGTTTGCTGGCATCGCTAACTTCTTCGTCGTGGGGATTGGAGGGGTGCTGATTGGCATCCTCCTGGGATTCATAGCAGCGTTCACCACCCGTTTCACCCACAACATCCGGGTCATTGAGCCGCTCTTTGTCTTCCTGTACAGCTACTTGTCCTACATCACTGCAGAAATGTTCCACCTTTCAGGCATCATGGCGTAAGTAACTCAGCGCTAACCGCTCCTGATTCATGCATTTCATTGAACTTACACATTCTAAGATGTTAAGTTGACTGAGCTATGTAAAAGACTAGATTTTCTTATCCTGAGAACAACTAGAATTTGATTTCTTTAAAATTCTTTTGTTACGCTGAAATGAAAGTATCTATTATCCAAATTTATGCTAATGCAATCTGGAGCTGACATGAAAAAGGTGCTAAAACTAAATCTCGAGTTTCCTATGAAATATAATCATGAACTTGATTGTTGATCTGGATCAGATACCAACATTTTATGAGTCTGATCCCTTTGCCCTTGAGGGAGGCTGCAAAATATCCCAGTAAGGTTGCATCATATAAACTGCCTGTGGTGTTCTAGAGCTGTCTCTGTGTGTCTAATTGAATGATCTTACACACAGTAGGTTTGTTGGTAACCATTTAAACCATTCAATGCAGGATACAATGGATATGATGGTGTAATTTCAGGATAAATTTAAATAGATTTTTAATACATAGACTTTAAAATAGATTGCTTTAAATATGAACTTAAATTTTTTTGATGGGGAGGTTCAAATTATTTTGAAGTAAATAAATAACTTTACGAGTTAAGTAAAATTAGTTATTTATAAAATAACATATTTATTATGATATATTATTATATAACATTATATATTTGTATATAAATAATAAATAAACAATAATCACTGTTTTAGTCACTATCTGAGAGAGAGGAAGGTTTTTAAAACCTTGTCCTTGTAAGCTGCAGATTGATAGTGTTTGGATCACATGGTTCTTCAGCATGTTAAACTGAAGAGAGCTAGTCAATGGAGAGTCTTCCCCAAAACAATACCATTGTGTGATGGTTACACTCTTCCTAGAGCCAGTGAAAAACATCTTAGTAAAGCATAGTGGATCTCCTACCTTGGTAGTCTGTGTGACAGGGTGTTAGAGTTTGCTCTGTAGTGTAGGCCTAATTCTTTCTGCAATTTCCTCCCAGACCTGCTGTAGATGGGACCTAGATTAGAAAGCATTTGGGGTCATGTCTCCTGGCAGCACATTCATGTCAGAAGCAGATAGAGTCTGTGGGGCAAAGGGGCAAAGGGAAGAAGTCGAACTCACCGTCATAAAAGCCACGAGTTAAAGGTTGTGTGGTTTTCCCTTTCAAAGAGAGCCTAAATAAAGCAACGTATTAATCCAGTTTGACCCAGTAATGAAACGTTCCTGGTTGCTATTCATATCACTGTGTGACTTCCAGTGTCCTCACTGTTGTGTGAGTGGAATCATGAAAACGTGTGATCAGCTGATTACAAGGTCTGTAGTAGAGTGTGGGCTGGGCTGGTTCTAGAAGCAGGTTTATAGGAACCTTAATTTCAGAATCTGTCTATGGACTGTGTATATAACATGTTTAGAATGCTCAAAGTGGCCATCTATAATTAATCATTTTGTACAACTTCAAGTAAGAGAGATGGGGATCCCTGAAGATGCTGAATGATGGAGAAGTTGGGTGAGGGTGGAAGTGGGCGTGGGAGCAATGTTAGGGAGGCCTGGAGTATATTGGGCTTAATCCTTCCCAAATCACCACCCACTGGAGACCAGTTATTCAACCTCAAACTTATAGAGGACATCTCATTCAAACTACCACATCTACATTGTACCAAATTTAATAAAAGAACTATTAAAGAAGAGATCCCAAGAGATTAAAACTACTGTGTACAGCCATTATCCTCTGATGTAGATGGAAGGATGTATTTACATCAGTGCAGTAATTCTCTCAGCAGTGGGACTCTATGTTCTATCGCGCCATGGTCAGCATGCTGTTCAAATCCTGAGTATGTATGGGCTTCTGTAGGTTACGTTAATAGGTACATATGCAAGCACCTCCTTGAGGTTTGTTATGAACTTTCCTGGTTGTAGTTACTAATATCCCTAGGACACTGGTCAGGGCATGCAGCATATCCATGTCATGAGAAGTATGCATCCAGACTCTTCTTATGGAACTAGCAAAATTCTTTAGATTTAAATTGCACTGAGCTTAGAAATTATTCTCATTCTTCCTGTTAACTAGACTCTTATCATAAAAAAATTCTAAGTTTAATGGAAGTTAAGATGCCAAGGATGTTGAGTTCTCTCTGTTGTTTGCTAGAAGAGATAGTTATACCAGGAATGCAAATAAAATAGGCAGGAGAATAGCCAGGTGATCTCAGATTCTACACTCCTCCCTAAGGGCTTCCTTACTATTTAGGAAACTTAGTCTACTTTTGCTTTCCATCCTCCCTGGGTCTCTCCCTAACTTCTATTCTTCTTCTCCCTCATATTGCCCTTGTGGACTCTGGCTTTTGGTCCAGGAGCTTGACCTTAAATGAACTCTTAGAAAGCCAGTCTGGAATGAGCTTGTGAAATGATCAGGTAGTTAACAAAAGAGTCTGGTTGGAAAGAAACTTGCTCTGCAAGAACAAAAAACTTAGCTTTAGGCTGAAAATAAAACCAGACTTTCAGGGTGGAAAGTTAAATTTGTGAATTGATTATAGTGAGATAGCGAAGCAAGTGTTCTCTGGACATTCAGAAGGCTTGTTTCTGCTACATATCGTCATGAGACTGTTGTTTGATAGCCACTCAAGACAACGAAATCAAATACTATATGATGAAGGTATAGCAGTCTTCTGACCTTCCCTGGGCATACTTAGATTCAGACTTGGATTCCCCTTTGTGGTGTTGCCTAATGCTTTGATACTTCATTGAATGTGAAAGCACCATTTCTACCTACAGTCCCTGTATTTTCAGGTGGGATTTAGGGGTGTGTGTATGTGTGCATTTTTGTTTATGTGTGTATGTGTGTGTATGTGTGTGTGCTTGTGTGTGTGTATGTATGTCCATGTGTGTATGAATGTGTATGTGTGTATTTTTGTGTGTATATATGTGTATTTCTCTGTGTGTATATGTGTGTATGTGTATATGTGTGTGTTTGTGTGTATATATATGTGTGTTTCCGTGTGAGTGTGTGTCTGTCTGTGTGAATATGAATGTGTGTGTGTATGTGTGTGTGTGTGTGTGTGTGTGTGTGTGTGTATGTGTAGGATGCATCTTTGTCTAAGTGGCTCCAAGTATACTTTCTATGACAGTAGACTTAAAGTAACGGGAAGGTTTTCATATCACTCTCTACACATAGCACCAGCTCTGGACAGTTTTCATTGTCAAAGTACTTTTGAAGGAATGGGGAGGCAACTAACAGGTCTTTTAAGAATTAAAAATTCTTGGCTTCATGCAGATGCTTTGAACTTTATGTCAGAACATGCTCATGGTGACTTCCCAGGTGATGGGGGATATTACCTTCTTTTCTTTTTTTTTTTAATTTTATTTTTTTGCTTTATTCACTTTATAACCCATCCCAGTCACCCCCTCCCACAATCCTTCCCCATCTCTTGTTTTCTGAGTACCCCCTCCTCCTGTATCCCCCACCCTGCCACTTTAAGTCTCTGAGAGGCTAGGTGCTTCCTCTTCCATTGAGGCCAGATGAGGCACCCAGCTAGAAGACCATACTCCATATACAGGCTGCATGTTTTGCATGCACTCCAGATGTTTGAGACCTGCATGAAAACCTCATGAAACTCAAGAAGAAGGAGGAAGACCAAAGTGAGGGTGCTTTTGTCCTTTTTAGAACGATATCAAAAGATTCAACGAGCTCCCAGGATCTAAACCTCCAGCCTGAGAACAGAGGGGCAAGCTGTCCTCTGAGAGGCTCTAACCAGCAGCTGTTCAGACAGATACAGACATCAAAACCAAACAGTGGATGGAGCTTGAGGACTATGATAGAAGTGTGGGGAAGGATTGTGGTGCCCTAGGAGTAGGAATGCACAGAAGATCATACAGAGTAAAGAACCTGAATCTTGGAGCTCTCAGAGACTGATATCACCAACCGTGGAGCATACTGTCTACACAGTTACATCCATTGGCTGAACTAGCTCCTGCACATATGTTGTAAATGTGCAGCTTGGTTTTATACCTTCTTTTCTTGAAGGCTTTGACTGATGCTTTCATTCTCCCCAAAATAAAATCCATTAAAAAACGACCTTTGATGGAAGTTTGTTATCTCCCTTTTGATACTACGTTCTGGTTCTCAGCTTGTACCTCGAACAAACCCCTGGTGTCAGATAAACATGTTATACTGAAGAGAGGTACTTGGCCACTATGTAGTTTATAGTGCAGAGAGAAAGGATGGTTTTCCCTTGCCTCCCACCCCAGGCACCAGGAATTTCAGAAATGCCTCATGTCTTCAGAGAAGAGAGTTGATGTTCAACGTTTTCTTCATTTTTTTAAAGGATAAATAATTCCATAGAGTTTCTCCTCTGAAGGATACTTCCTAAATATTTTCTATATGTTGTTCAATTATGGTACCTGATTTATTGCAAAGAAAGTAGGGGCCAATAACTTTTTAGCATCATTTAATGGATGTGTACACTACAGCTCTACTTGGCTGCAGGCTATCTTGGTGGTATTTATAGCTGTACTCTGGTTCTCTAGAGGCTGAGCCAGCCCAGGTCATGTTAAGAAAAATGAGGAAGGGAGAAGAGACATGAAAAAAAAGAAAAAGAAAGTTCGGAAATGCAGATGTTTCTAGAATGTTTGCCACTGCACTGTCCAGCTTGTGGCTGGGTGGTCACTGCTGCAGCAATCATCCTCTTCTCTCTTCAGGTTTTTGTTATATGCCTGGCAATCATCTTTCTTTTACACTTTGAGAGGAATGAGAACACTGATCCTGTTTTCTATATTGTACTGATCCTGAGTACCTTTATTAGTTCTTCATAAGGGTTCTAAGGAACCAGGGACATAGGTCGTTGACAAACAACACCATTCATTCAGAAAAGTGGTAAAACTGAGCAGATCAAGGTCTCGAAAGGCTGTGGTAATTTGGGTTTTAGCTACTTTAACTTGCGGTGGAAATATTTGAGAGAAATGTCTAATTGGTCCATTTGCATTAGATGGGGGATGTGAGAAGAACCATGTTGGAGAAGTTTTGGGTAATGTAAGCTTATGCTGCTGTTTCAAATGATGAGTTAGGGCTGTGGGCATTTCTAGGGAGGATAGCTGTGGACTCAGCTGCCCTCGACTCATTCATTCTTCACTGTATTTTCCAGCATCTGGGGCTTATCACTTTGAGACTCATGGGTATGAAGTCATTTTTCTCCATGTTAGAATGAGTAGGTCTTTGACTGCTGTTGTCAAAATAAATGTAAAAACCTTAGAAATCACAGGAAACCACAGGGTTCGCACATAATGTATTGCAGAAGCCATCACAATGGTGACATATTTTAGATACAAGAAGCATCTTGAGCATCTACCCTCCAGCGGGTAGGGTTGACAGGAAGGACTCAGAGACCAAGCCTGGAGCTCAAGGTCTCTGACTCATGGTCTTGCATTTCTTCCTGGGTTACTGTGCCTTACAACACACAAGAAGCGGTAATTGGTAATTGTATTTTCAGTTGTGGCTTACCCTTTACTGATATCATACCTGGACATGACCAAGCTCTTTGAAATCAGATATGACTAAGCAAATATAGTTAGTTATACAATAGAAATTTGTAAAAAAGTAGAAATTATGTGAAAATTAGGCAATAAATCAGGCAGACAAGAGGAGCGTAAAAAATAAGTACTACAATCCTCTGGGAACCTTAAGGGAAAAGAGAAAACAAAGAAACAAACAAAAAGCTTATTATCTTTTATTAGACCTTGCCCAAGTTTGCTTCCACAACAGGGTAAAAAAAAATTTTTTAAGAGGGAATTTGAAATGGGATAGCCCAGAATTATGTAGGTAAGTTAAGAACTCTTTTGTGTTTATTTCTGTGTTTTTAGTTGTTTACTTAGAGTCAGCTGAGGAATACCAGGACTTACCTGGTATTAGTTTTTCCTTCTAGCCTGTCTAATGTGGTGGCCACCGCCCACACATGGCTTTTGAACACGTGAAATACAATTAGCAAAACTTAAGTAGTGCCCTAAGAGGAAATGTCTGGTATCAGTAGGAAAAAAAACAACTATAGAAAATCTTGTTAGTGACTTTTATTTTAATTGGATGTTAAAAATCATGATATTTGGCAATTTTGGCTATGAAAAATCAGCATCACCAATTTGTATATATGTGTGCTAAATTGTGTGGGAATAAGGAACCTCAGTTGAAGAATTGCCTCTATCAGAGTGGCATGTGGGCACATTGGTGGGTCATTTCTTGATGATTGATTCATTCAATTGATATAGGAGGTCAAGCCCACTGTGGGCAGTGCCACTTGTACACAGGTGGTCCTTGTTTGTTTAAGAAAGCAAATTGAACAAGCCATAGAGAGTCAGCCAGTATTTAGCAACCTTCTATGGTCTCTGCATCAGTTAGAAACCTCTGGGGGTTTAGTATAAATATCTTCACATTCTGTCTGGACTGCAGCTCTCCCTGGGTAGAGCTCATGAGCCTGTAACAATCAGCAAAAGGAACTAGAGTCTGTAGTCTGGGCTAGCAGCTGTTTTGTGAAATGGATTTGTAAAGTTGTATAACTTTTAATATTAAAAATAATTGGGTTGCCTCCTCTTCTTGGAAAGAAAGCAATGTCAAAAATGTTATTCCAGCTGTTTGTGGATATGAAGCAAGTTCATTCTTATCCCAGCATTTGGAGGGTGAGCATTTGAAAGGACCACCATGTCTTGGAGGACAGCCTGAGCTACAGAGTTGAGATCCTGTCCAAAAGCCAAAAACAAAGAAAGGGCACTGTTCGTGTTTCCATCTTCTTTGGATGGCTGGGAAATGATTAGTATGGCCCAGTGTTGAATGAAGATAATCAAGGCTGGTTTTTAACCATGATGGCCAGTCTTCCTTGCCTCTGAACAACTTCTGATTCTGCGAGCAGGCCACACTGGTGTGGTGATGGCTGTCCCATCCAAATACACATTAGTTTCCCAGAATGCATCAGTAGGATGAATCAAATAAACAATAAACACTGTGCCTGGCCTACTTAAGAAACTTCCCATGGTAACATTTATTTAAATCAGAAGAACATTGACATCATTTTCCTGGTTACGGTGCTGGGCTCCTTCGGTACCAACATGAGGGCAGATCTGGGGCATGACTGGAAATTCTGCAAAGAAGAAAATATAGTGATATTTGCCTGTAAGTTAAAATGACAAAACGGCTCAGCAAGCTGTCTCAATTCAAGAGCTGGTTCTGCCTCGTCTCCTTGAAGAACAAAGACACATGTGTAACGAGACAGTGGCGCCACTAACAATGGATGGTTTCTTTACCAATCTTTACATCCCTTTAAAGAAAAGATAGTGATATCACTGTTGACTTATGTTTCAAGAGTACCAAGTTAAAGAAAATCATATTGCTTTCTATTAATATTTAGTTCAAACTGTAAAACAAGATAAGAATTGTAAGTAAACTTATTGATTTATTGTTATGAAATAATTATCTTTTCTTTCCAGAACTTTTTTTTTGAAATTAATAATGAAGTGACAATCACTTTTTTTTGATATTAATTTTTATTCGTTCATCATTTTTGAGGCAGTCTCACTGCATAGCTATGGCTAGCCCCAAACCTGTGATCCTCCTGCTTCAGATACTAGACTGTTGAGATTATGGACCTTGTCTCTACATGTGGCCCTAGCAAGTGTTGCTTGGAAGGAAGGACTTAAATGGGAGGAGACACAGAGTTAGAGAACACAGAGAAGCAGAGTCATCGGAGCTCTGAGGCCTGGATCTTCCCAACTGTCTGTTGCCCTCTTCTGAACATTATTTTCCAAGAACAGCGGCACACAGCCTACCTCAGCATCTACTGCCACTTTCAAGTCTCTAGTCCAAAGGAATCTCCATAGTGACTTGTCTTTTCCTGATCTACCTGGCTCTATAACACATATCTTTTTTTAAATTCTTTTTTATTAGTAACTTTAAAAAAATGTTAATCAAAGGCTTTATAAGTTTGGTAATCGTCAATAACAAGATGCCCATACAATCAGAAGTGTAACCAATATCCAACCTAGATTATACCAACTATCTTTGACTGGTGGAGACACAAAAACATCTGCCTCCATGTTTCTCTCCTTTTCTCTTCTCTTCTCTCTCTCTCTCTCTCTCTCTCTCTCTCTCTCTCTCTCTTTCTCTTTCTCTCTCTCTCATTCCTTCTCTTCCTCTCCTCTCCTCTCTCTCTACTCCTCCTCTTCCTCTCCTTACTCCTCCCACCTTAGCTCCTCCTACATATCACCCTTCCTGTTAAAATAAAACTTTTTTCTCAAAATACAATTAGAGCATAACTATACCAATTTGTATCAGTAAGCTACAAGATAGACCTAATACCCATTCCATCATTTTGTTGACTAGACAGAACCTCTGTCATCTCTCCTAACTAAAAAACTTAGTTCTGAACCTGGCTTTTTTCTTGGCTTTAGAATGAATGTCAGCTGAAAACCATCCTCTCAAGTCTTTTCTCTCAAAGTAAATAGCTGGGATTGGCTATGAGACTATAAGTCTTCAACCCTGTCAGAAATCCAGAATGACTGAATTAACTGAAATTATGGAAGCACAAAGAATAGCTTCTAAAACTTAGCCAATTTATAGAGACTGCTGAACACCTGGACAGTCCCTATACTACAAAGGCTGGAGCATCCAATCTTCAGCCTTCTGGCCCAGGATCATCTGACAGACCTAGTGATGCAGAATTATTAAGGGCTGATTACTCTGTCTTGGCAGATATAATCAGCCGACTATTGCACAAGTGTGTGTCCTTTTCAGGACAGTAATTTATCTGTAGATGAAAAGAGGCAATTATTGCCTAGTGCCTGTCTCACCATAACTGGAGTAACTCCAAAGATGTTCAGTTTCTCTTAGAATCCAAGACAGGAAGCTGTCAGGAGCAGACAAGTCTCTAATCAAAATGAACCTTAATACAGAAATGTTTGTAATGTCAATTCTGTGACTTTGATGTTTTGAAAACCAACTATCCATGTAAGGCAATCTGGACTATTGTCTGTTAACTCCTCTCAGCTATTTCTAAATAAAATAAGAAAATACCCTAGCAATAAATTCAGAGCCATGAATTTGCTATAGGCCCTTAACTCGCAGGCTAACCATCTCAAATCAGTTTAAAAAGTTAAAGAAGGTCTGGGTCTAAGCCTTGTATTCCGAAATGTGTTATATAGGCACAATGCCTAAGAGAGTAACAATATTAATCTCACTTCTATATCAATAAGAAACTCATACCAATGAAAACCTTAAATTTGAAATCAAAGTAAATTTTGTACCATTTAAGAAATTATAACTTGAGCTTAATAACAATTATACAGATTTCTATCAATACATTATGGCTATGCAATAAATCCTAGCTATTCCTCCCTGTTCCAACAAAACCATTATTTTTCCCTAGAAAGACAGCTCAATATTAACCACCTCAGTCCCCAAGTCCAGGGAATAGGGGCGCCGACTCTTCATTAACTTCTTCAAGCTGATTATGGGCGTTGAGATATTAAAAGAGGGGCGGGGGAGAGTAAATTGATAAGCCTCTGACATCTGTGTCTTCACTGCATTCAGCTGAGATTCCAGGACATCAGAGGTTCAAGCAGGTCTGCTCAGCTTATTTGATGAGTAGATACACCAAGGCTGTGTATTCTGTAATATACAATTCTCAAAACAAATTTTAGTATCTAGATATTTTTTGTTTCAATTCTGGAATCTAGTCTTCTGGTGGCCTGTCTCTATTATATCTAATCTATATAATTCTGGGAGTTTCTATGAGGGTGTGCTCCCACCATCCTCCCCTTCCCGCCTCCCTGCTTTCACATTTCCCAACACGAGGGAATCCAAATGATTTGGTACCAAGGCCCTCCACTTCCACTGATGCCTGATAATGCCACCCTCAACTACCTATACAGGTGGAGCCATGAGTCCCTCCCTTTGTGTTCTTGGGCTGGAGGTTTTAGAATGGCTACTCCAGTTTGTTTCTTAGGATCATTTGTTTGAAAAATTGTTTTCCAGCCTTTTACTCTAAGGTAGTGTCTGTCTTTGTCACTGATGTGGGTTTCCTGTATGCAGCAAAATGCTGGGTCCTGTTTATATATTCAGTCTGTTAGCCTATGACTTTTTATTGGGGAATTGAGTCCATTGATGTTAAGAGATATTAAGGAAAAGTGATTGTTGCTTCCTGTTATTTTTGTTATTAGAGGTGGAATTATCTTTGTGTGGCTATCTTCTTTTGGATTTGTTGGAAGAGGATTACTTACTTGGTCTGTCTAGGGTATAATTTCCCTCCTTGTATTGGAGCTTGCCCACTAATATCCTTTGTAATACCAGATTTGTGGAAAGATATTGTGTAGATTTGGTTTTGTCATGGAATATCTTGGTTTCTCCATCTATGGTAATTGAGAGTTTTGCTGGGTATAGTAGCCTGGGCTGGCATTTGTGTTCTCTTAGGATCTGTATGACATCTGTCCAGGATCTTCTGGCTTTTATAGTCTCTGGTGAGAAGTCTGGTATAATTCTGATAGGTCTGCCTTTATATGTTACTTGGCCTTTTTCCCTTACTGCTTTTAATATTCTTTCTTTGTCTTGTGCATTTGGTGTTTTGATTATTATGTGACGGGAGGTATTTCTTTTCTGGTCTAGTCTATTTGGCATTCTGTAGACTTCTTGTATGTTTATGGGCTTCTCATCCTTTAGGTTAGGGAAGTTTTCTTCTATAATTTTGTTGAAGATATTTATTGGCCCTTTAAGTTGAGAATCTTCACTCTCATCTATACCTATTATCCTTAGGTTTGGTCTTCTCATTGTGTCCTGGATTTCCTGGATGTTTTGTGTTAAGAATTTTTTGCATTTTCTTTGAGAGCTGTGTCAATATTTTCTATGGTATCTTCTGCACCTGATATTCTCTCTTCTATCTCTTGTATTCTGTTGGTGATGCTTGCATCTATGACTCCTGATTTTTTTTCATAGGTTTTCTATCTCCAGGGTAGGCTCCCTTTGTGATTTCTTTACTGTTTCTACTTCCATTTTTATGTCCTGGATGGATTTGTTCAATTCCTTCACCTGTTTGGTTGTGTTCTCTTGTAATTCTTTAAGGGATTTTTGTGTTTCCTCTTTAAGGGTTTACCTATGTTCTCCTCAAATTCTTTGATAGTGTTATTTATGTCCTTCTTAAAGTCCTCTATCTTCATGATTAGAAGTGATTTTAAATCTGAATCTTGTTTTCCTGGTGATATGGGGGAATTCAGGACTTTCTAGTGTGGGAGAACTAGGTTCTAATGATGTCAAGTACCCTGGGTTGCTGATGCTTATGTTCCTGTGCTTGCCTTTTGCCATCTGGATCACCTTAGTGCTCCCTGCCTGTCTCTTACTGGAGCATGTCTTTCCTATTATCTTGGTTGTCTCAGAACTGTGTGGGATAGGTGTTACTACTAGGGTCAGAGCTGGGGCCCAAGATCTGCTCAGTGCTCGGGCCCAGACCGGAAGGAACCAGTGCTCTGGGCCAGGAGTGAATTCCTGGGTCTGAGTGGGTCCCAGTTATTTCCTGTTTGGGGCAGGTGTTGCTGTCTCCTTACCTAAGATACTGCCAGGGTTAAAGCTCCTGGGAGGCCCACTTCCTCTGGGTTTTGTGAGATTGGGTGCAGAGCTGCAGCCAGGGATCTGCTCAGTTGACAGTCATTTTCTAACTAGAATGATGTTTGACTTTATTTTGGCATTGATTGGTTGGCTCCAAGTAAACAGTTTAAACTGTAGAAAAAGGCAAAGTATTTTATGATTTAGTCGTACAACATTAAACAACTTAGAATAAGGTATTCAAGGACAAGGGTGTCATAGTTGGAATCTTAAAAGAGTCCCTAAAACCCTTAGGGGGAAAACTTTGTTGCCAACCTATAGGACATAGTAAGACCTTTTGCAGGTAGGGCTGAGTGGAAGGAAATCACATCACCTGGGATGTGCTCCTGAAGGGGATACTGGGAGATGTGCCTCCTTCCATTTCCCAGCCACCAAGGTAGCTTCTCTGATACATACTGGTATACTTTCCCACAGGCCCCAAACAAGAGGGTCAGTGACTCAATCTCTGGACCCAAATAAACATCTTTTTGTTTTAGGTTAAGTATCACATGTTTCTATTGATAGACATCCGTCTAACACAGAGTCAAGATGTGGTCTTCCTGTGACCTATTGGGCACCTGAAGGTGACTACCTCACCTTGATTTACAAGACCTCAATTTGTTTTTTATTCCTCCTTTGCATGTAGAGGCCATATCCTGGGTGACCCTAAGGATAAGCTGTGTCCCACGGTGAGCAGCCATGTGACGTTTCTCTTCATGTCAAAGCACACCTCTCTCTCTCTTTCTTCCTGTGCCACTTCCTTTGCAATAATAAAAGCTCCGAGTTTTCACTGTTCTCAAGAGAAACTGGCCAACTATCCGAGCCTGCCTTCCCACGAGTCTTCACACTTAATCCGAAGCTATTTGAGGTAACTTGAGTCATCTGGTGCTCTTGTAGCCAAGTGCCCAGTTCAAATAGGAAAGCAAAGTTCTGTGAATGTAGGGAGTAGAGACAAGGCATCAAAAACGAGGGGTGCTGGATTTTGCGAATAAGTAAAGCCCGTACACGGACAGGTATGGATCATGGGGACATGACACCAAGAACTCCCTTGCTCACCAAACCATCTCTTTGTCCACACTGGCCTCCTCTGTGTCATGGTTGGGTACCTCAGAAATATTAAGGAATAATGCACATAGAAAGTGGGTTTTGTGTATCTGCAGCCCAGCTGCTTCAAGAATTGGGGAGATGTATCCAACCAATTCCTGCTAGGAAACATTTCAAAGGAAGGGCAGTGGCTTGGAGAAGTATTTGAATGAAACTATCAAGAGCAACCCTGAGTCATAAAAAGTGAGGGCTGCTGCCAATGGAAGGCAGTGGTTTTACAACTGGCTTGCCTGAGACAGCCACCTAATGCACTCTGACTACATGTTATCGGGGGAGGAGAAATCACTTTTTAAAAACAGAATAGAAATGATGACACTTTGGGTGAGATCTCACTGACGAAAAGAAGAACATTCTGAGAGGTTGGGGAAGCAGGGTGGAGACACTGTGGGGTCTCCAAGGAAATGAACTCCAAGGAGAGGAGGAAAACTGTCTCTCACCTTTGCCATGTAGGTATCTGAAACCCATTCTATGTTTTCCCCCACAGAACGGATACACTTGTTATTCTGTTACAATAAAAACAGCAGCAAATACCTCTGTGTCTCTTTTAGACCAAGGTTTCCATTCGCATGTATGGATCGTTGTATGGTTCTGTGGAGTAAAAGCCAGAGGTCATTAGCCTTAGGGTTAAGTGGACCAGCTACCTCTAGGGTTAAGCAAGGTGATTCACCTCATGTCCCATGCATTTCCCTTTCCCGAGCCAACTGATTGTGTCCTACCTGCTTTCTTATAAACGATGGTACATTTCGAAAACACTTAGCAGGACCATTGCGTACAGACTCCCCGATTCTCTTGGATGAAGCGGGCATATGAGCCTTTCCAAGTGTTTGCACTGTTTACGTGCTTCACAGACACACTCTTCTAACACACACGCCATAAGAGACTCCAGGAAGCAGCCACTTGAGCTCACGATCCCAGGACACAGGAACAACTTTGAAAATGCTTCGTACCTACGAGTGTCACAAGGGTGTGGTGTGACATCTCTCACACCCAGTGCCACCTGTGATCTATCTTTACCATGCCCATGTGGAGGGCTCCAGTTTCATTTCTGTGTTAAGAGTAGACCAGATCTTTAAGGCTCTTTGAAAATATTTCTCAACACTCTCCAGCTAGTCACTCAGCTTCACAGTCCCGTGATTCCTTACGGTTTGTTGACTTACGATCCTTTGTGTGATCCTACTGCGTGAAATCCCATTTACATCAGGTTCCACCAAGCAATATGTAAGCATGGAGTTGAATTGGAGTTGAAATAAGTTGAATTGGAAGCCTTTATGAAAGGTAGAGGAAGCAATATGTGGTCTGTGGGAGAGGAACGAGGTAATAGGAATAACCCAGCATTTATAGTAGTTAAGGTGACTCACATCTTTTCACACTTTACAGAAGGACGTTCAGTTTTTATGCTTGAGTCTTCCTCTGAAAACAATTTTATTTGCATTTTGTAATATGTCACACTCACTTTCTTTTGGTCACTGGGTTTCCTGGAAGAGAAAAGTCACTCTATAGTAAATTCATGCTCTGGAATAATTAATTTACTTCACATGAGTGAATTCTTTTTCTGAGAATCTACACTGTGCCCAGAGGCACCCTAAAACCTGGATTTAATCCATACAGAGAAAGCTACTGAATAGGTCTTCAACACGTCAAGGCTTGACTCTGAGTATGCCTTCATGTTGGCAAAGTTTTCATAGAATATATAAGAATTTTTGTGTTATTCCTGTGATTTTATTTACACATTTTAGTACCATATGTGTATTTGTAGTATGAGCAAATTAATTGTGCAATGGTCTATCTCCCAGAACACTTCAAAGCAGCTCTGATGCTAAGATCAAAATTGAAATTAGAAAATTGACCAATCTATTTTTAAATGTATTTATTCTTATAAACTTCTAAATAATAGGCATTTTCCCTATAAAAACACAGAAGTGTGCCTATGTATATCTGTACAGAAATGATACATGCATTATCTTTATAACATATATGCACATTATATAGATGTATATAGCATATACATATACATGTGCATATACATTATCTTTATAACCAGAAACCTGCCTCCATCCCTGATTTCAATACGGATGCTTGGTTCCTTTGGTTTTAAAGATCATGACCATCTAGCCAAAGAACCTGAACTTGGTAGTAACCCAGGTACAGAACCAAGCTAAGCAGAAATTAATACAAGTCCATACTTTCTCAAAGTAAACATACATAGAAGAATACGCAGTCTAGAGAAGGCTGCTAGCTTCATGGGCTGCTATAATGGAATCATTGCCTTCTACAGACGAAGCTAATCACTGGAAGAATTTTCTATTCACAGATAGTCAAATGACAGATTATTTAAGTAGAAACTCTGTCTCACCCTTAAAGACCCTGTTGAGGTAGTATTAGCTAGCATGATTTTTGCCTATGCTATATTTTAAGCAATTCCAGGATAAAGAAAACCTCAATTGCCAGTGGATGCAAAACCCACTAATTACAGTGATTTTACTTTTCCATCTCTAAATTGGTGATAATCACCGTACAGTTATGTTAAACTGAGGTAAGACAATCACAAAGCAGAACATTTGACCTCTATGTGGTCTCTTCCGATGAAATCTAACACCTGTCAAAACATGTCCGTGTCTTGGTGTGTTATATAGACCAGGTGCTGGAATGGGTTTTGAAAATGAAATGACAAGCTATTGAGGGAAACCAATTATCTTTATCCTTTTGGCTTGCACCCTTCCAAATCTGTCCTGTGTGTATGTGCCACTCCTCTGGAGGTTCTTGTCTAGAGTATAATTTAGCTCATGTCAAAGTACCATTCCTATTGAGTGCATGTCTATGTAGTAACTGGTCAAGATGCATCAATGATGCCTGGCATATACAGAGTGGGAACGTTTTTCTTGCTCCTCATGGACTTAGGAGATACGCATAGGGACAGAGATGATGGACACCGGAGATAGTTACATTCACAGATATAAAACACAGTGTCTCCTCCTGCCCACAGAACCGGGTAGGAGTTCCCGATCGTTATGCGTAACTATCGTTTTCTGACCCAGGACTTCATTTCTGGTCTTGCAGGGTTGCCATTCCACTCCCCTCTCCCCTCTGGCTTCCAGGATTTCCCAGCAGTTTCCTGAACATGTCAACCTCTTTTTTTTTTTCTTTCAAACGTCTGTGCTTTCCTTAAATGGCGCTTGTCCATCTGTGAGTTCCCCATCTATGAATTGCACCGACAGTATATCAAAAATATTTGTAAAGGAGGATTGCGTAGTGTTGACTGGATGAGGGTGATGGCCACTTACCCAGTGCTTACATTTGTGTTTAAGTCATCCAGGGACAGTTTATAATGTACAGGGAGTGTATTTAGTTTGTCTTCAAATACTGCCTTTTATGTAAAGGCCTCAAGAATCTTATTATCTGTAGGGACTCTTCAAAATGCACCACTGCAAGCAGAGAAGGGAAGCTGTGCTTCTCTCCCATTTTTCTTTCTTGATGGCTTAAAATTGCACAAATGCACCCTCTTCTGTGGTCTAACTAACAATTTCCTTCCACAAACTTCTAACAAGTTCTTTCCTTTGATTTTACATTATTATTTACCCCTTGAGAATCTCACACGCGTACAGTGTGTTCTAATCACATCCAGCCTTACTTACTCTTCCAGTTCCTCCCGAAGTCCCCAACACCACATTCATCTCCAAACTTCATGGCCTATTCTTTAAATAAAAGTAGAAAATAACAACCCAGAGTCTATGTAGTGTGGTCTTTAGGCACATGGGTGTAAGGCCACCCACTGAGGGAAGATCGACCCACCAGGGACTAAATCTCTGGAGAAAACTGCTCGGTCTCCTCCAGGAGTCATCAATCACATTCTCATGGGCTCCTCCCACTCCATGCTCAGTAGTGACTGGTTGATCTTGAGAAGTTCCCGTGCAGCAGCCACAGCTGCTGTTCACAAGTGTCATCAGTTGTGAAGACAATGTTAACACATCCTTTCTGTTCTTGCATCTGGCACCTGAGGTGTTGAGGGGCAGTGACCATTTCTCCCCCTCAGACTAGGAGCTTTTGGAGGCTGAATCTGTGCCCTGTTACCCTTCTTAGATCTTCATAGACCACAGATCAGAATTTCTCACCAGGAGAGGCTCAGAAAATTTTGGTTGATATAACATATCTATTATTAATTGTATTGCCTACTACAAATAAGAAAACTAAATATGCATGGAATAAGGGATAGCTCAATGAAAAGAGCTACAGAGTCAGGTCATACTGAGAATGCTAAAGGCCAATATTTTTAATGACAGTGGAATTAAGCAATTCAACTAGAATTTCCTAAAATATGGAGGCTCTAGTTAGACTGTTCTTTTGTCACACTAGACCCAGGAATGCACCCCTGAGTCAGATATTTCCATAAAACTAAGGAGAGTTGGTCACTGTTCTATACCAGTTTTGTAAGTATACTGCAATTCTCTAGAAAAATGAAGGGAAACAGATTTACTGGATGGTTAAAAATGGTCTGTTCTGTAATGTAACCAGCCAAGAGGGGCTGAGGAGGTGTGATTCCACTCTGTTCACATGACACCGGTTTCCTTGCTCCTCCATAAAATACCAGCTTCTTTGTTGTACCTCCAGATCAACTTCTTTGTTGTTTTGGGTCCTTGTGACATAGATTGATCTGCAGTCACACCAGAACAGCAAAATCTATGTGGAGAAACACCTTCTAGCTTTTGATTGAGTGGCCATAAACATTAAGTTTACATGGTTAAAGCAGAATAGCCATATTTGGAAATTTTAATCCAACCTTTCCATGCATCAGTACTGAAGAAGAACAGGTACTCCCCAAGCAAGGTGCTCCTGGATACCAGGACTATACTTATCCCCCAGTGCATTCTTCCTCATGAAATGATGCAGGGAGTGAAATTGCTCAATTACAGTCGGGGTCCAGCCAGCACGGACATCACTCCCGGTCATGTGAGTGATGTAGCATTACAGAAGTCATCCATTCATTATTCCAATGTCCAGACTTCATTTTGAATCATATCTGAATGATCAGTGTTTGTTAAGTTGCTTCTCATCAGGAACTAAATATTAATTTTAGCTTCATCATTTGCTTACTGTTTAAGTAATGTGGTGTTTGTGATTGTGTGGTGGGGTAGGTAGCATACTCACACAGCCTTATTCCTGCCTCCTCCCCTCAAAAAGGGTTTTCAAATGATTAGTGAAAACTTTGAAAGCCAAGAAGAGAAGGTCTTGAGTCTGGGCTGAAGAACCACAGAGTTAGACTGTTCTTTTGTCACACTAAATCCAGGGACGCACACCTGAGTCAGATATTTCCATAAAACTAAGGAGAGTTGGTCACTGTTCTATACTTGATAGCAGGTGGTGTTTCCCTTTAAAAATAAAAGTAACAGAGGGAAATTAAGTAAAGAGAATATGGTAATCGTTATTCTCCATAGCTGTTTATATATTTATAGATCTCCTTGATCTTTAAGCATCCTCCCATGGGATTAGAATATTTTAAGGAGTAATATGGCCATTATAAGTTATATCCAAATTTTTTACTTTCAACGTTGAAGATAAACTCCTTTGTCCTTGTTGCTGAGCCTCTCTTCCCTATAAAAGGCTGCAATCCAAACAACTTAGAACATTAGCATGGCTTTTTCATCATGTTTTTTGTTACTAGGGAATCTTGATTTTAAAAGTTTGATTTTAAAATTTCAAGTAAGCTGAGCCTGGTGGTACAGGGCTATAAATCTAGAGGAGGCTGAGGCAGGAGAATTGCAAGTTCAAGGCTGGCATTAGAGAAACTTCAAGGCCAACTTAAGGCCCAGTTACTCCTGCCGTATTATGCCAAACCATGAAAAAAAAAAAAAAAAAAAAGCTGGATTCTGAGATATAATTAACCAGGAGTACCCAAAGACTTCTACATCCTAATTCATAGAACTTGCTAATAACTTACATTATATGACCCACACGGGACATTGCAGGTGAGATTCAATTAGGCTCTTGGGATGCAGAAGCAGCAATAAACCTCATGGCCTTGGCATTATCACAAGACCCTCATGAGAGGGAGTGAATCGTCAGAATTGGGAAAATGTTAGGGACAGACTGATGATGTGATTACAAGCCAAAGATTGTGAGCAGCCTCAAGAAGTTAGAGCACAAACAGAACAGAGTCTCTTTAGAAGCTTCCAGAAGGAGCACAGCTCCCATCACCATCTTGTTTTTGATTTTGACTTATTCAAGGAAGCTCAAATAAACCTTGAAGTGCTAATTTCTTACCTAGACATAGGAGGCACATAGAGATTGCCTTATTCTTGAGAGTAGAGGGGTCAAGGCTTGGCAGGGAGTGGAAGCCTTCTCACCCATAAGACCGCTGGGCTCACTGAGAAGTCCCAGGTGTGAGGGTCAGGTCTACAAACAGCACTAACTTCCTGGATGAGCATTTGAGCACCACCATTTACTAGCTGTGAAATCTTGAGTCTACCTTTGTTCTCCTATTTCCAAAAGTGGGGGTGACAATAGAACTTGCCTCGTAAACATGTTATGAGGATTAGCTGACACAACCCAAACAGAGAATTTACTCAGTCCCTGGCTCCAAGGAAAGGTTCTTCAAACACAAAACTGCATTGTATAAACCCTCAGCTATGCAGAGGCTTGGCCATGTTTGTGGCTGCCTGGTTTTATTAGCTCATTTTAAAGGCCGCCCTTTCTTCTGGAAATGGGCATGAATTATACTGTCTTCACCCATATAAATCCAAAAGAAACACTTTTTTGTTCTGGTGGCAGTAGCATTGTGTTTAAATGCAGGGTCCTCACAAAGGTGGAGTATTTGTTGTGTTTCATATAAGAACAATATGAAAACACTTATGTGAGGAACAGGTCTCTTTGCTGCAAGGACACAGGCTTGTGGCTCTCTGCTGACTCTGGTCTCCGAGCATCTCAGTTTTGCATTATTCAACTATCTCATGTCATAGGGGGAAGCTTTCCTTACAAACAAATGTTTTGGGTTAAGAAGGCCACCTCATAGGCAGAAGGCAGTGAAGGCAGCTTTGGTGTGACTCGGGTTGAACCAGATACACTGTGCCTAGCAGTTGCTTTATGGCTCAGTTACACTCAGTGGAAGCTGAGGTGGCTCACTAGAATCCCGTCTGTCTGTTTCCCCCTCAGCTCATTATGATAATGAAGTCCTGTGGCACTAAATGGTGACCATACCTCTTCATACAGGACTTGGTGTGTGCTGTCACATGCATAACACAACAACTCCATCTTTGGGTTGCATTTGAATTGGTTAGGGAGTGATATGCTGGAAAGATATGACCTTGTGTGTCCACAAAGCAGATGTTATTGAAGATCATGGCATGCTCTGCAGGTGATGGGCAGTCAAGGTATGAGGTGTGGGACCAGATGTGCCAGATGCAGTGAGGGAAGGATAGGAAATGTATGATCCAGTGAAGGAAATGCACAAGGAACTCAAGTGCCCACCTTGCCAGGATGTGTCTGATCTGATCTTTCTCTGAGGTATGCAAAGATGCCATGTCAAATATGCTACCCTAAGAGTGATAGCCAGGAGCACAGTGGCCCCAACAATGTGAGGAAAATGCTAGAGAAAAGAAACAAACCCTCTTTTTACTTAGGAATTCCTGGGGCCTACCTTGAATTTTGCAGAAAGAGACCCAATAGACTAGTTGAGATGATGCCCAGAACATAAGCATTGTGTTAAGGAGATGGCTTAGTGGGGGGTCCAAGACACGTTCATGAGGAAGAATCTAACATAGATGACACCCTGTCATATGGAGAGGGGTTCAGTGAGGGAGAGTGGGAGTGAGGGGAGGATCCCACTGCAACTGAAGAGAGTGTAGGGTTTTATTTTATAGTCAAGGTTTTTAGAAAATATAGGGATAAAGTATGTACAGGTGGGAGAGTTGATTTTATGGGATGATAGTGGGTTTCAAATTATTTTGGACTTTGAAAATTTGGGATGCTCAAAAGACAGTTGATGGTGATGGTGACCATGGGTTGGTAAGAGAACATGAGTATATAATAAGCAGGCCAAAGGGACTAGAAAGCCGATAGAGCAGGGTGCTTCATACCACAAGTATTAAAGAAGACCTTCAGATGGGGCAAGGGTTATATGCAAATCCTGTTCCTTTACAAAGTCCACAGGCCATGAGCAGAAGGTAGAGGGTTTACTTAGGTGTCTGCACAGGCAGGAGGCAGTGTGATTGTCTGGGGTTTAGGAGCCGACTCTGGCATTCTGACCGTGGTAGAGGCAACATTTAAATGGTGCCACGTCTCCCCTCTAGGATCACAGCGTGTGCCATGACAATGAATAAGTATGTGGAAGAGAACGTGTCTCAGAAGTCCTACACACCATCAAGTACTTCATGAAGATGCTGAGCAGCGTGAGCGAGACCTTGATCTTCATCTTCATGGGCGTGTCCACCGTTGGGAAGAACCATGAGTGGAACTGGGCTTTCGTCTGCTTCACCCTGGCCTTCTGTCTCATCTGGCGAGCACTGGGTAATGGACAGTCCTTTGCTCTGTGAACAGCCAGTGACACTGGCACAAGGGGGGGGCTAGTTCTGCTTTTGTTCCCTCCTTCCATTTCTTCTTTGTCTTCGTCTTCATTTTCTTTTTCTTCTTCTTTCTCTTCTTTTCATTTCTTCTTCATCTTTTTTCTTTCTCCCCCTCTCCTTCCTCTTCCTCTTCCCCTCCCCCTCTCCCCTTTCCCACCCCTTCCCCTCCTTTTTCTCCCCTCCCTCTCCCCTTCCCCTTTTCCTCCTCCTCTTCTTCCCCTCTCCCTTTCCCTCTCCCTCTTGCTCCCCCTCCCCTTCTCCTCTTCCTCTTCCTCCCTTTCCCCTCCTCTTTCTCCTCCCTCTCCCCTTCTCCTCCTTCCTCATTTACTCCCAGATCTCCTCTTCTCTCTTCCGTTCCCTTTCCCACTGACTTCTGTTACTCCTACCCTTGTTCTGTTTCCACACACACCCCCTTTATTTTAACTCTTCCCCTTTTCTTTGTGCTTATTCATCTTTTCCAGGCTTTTACTATAAATAAAATTAAGCTTCTCTTTTTGTCTCTAATCATAATAGATGAAAACATGTTATCCTGATAAAATAAGAGCAAGGATCCAAGAGTCCCCAGTATTTGCAGTTCTGGGGGCAGGGTTGGGGTGGGGTGGGCCTTGTAGGTCTTTCCTTAACACACTACACAATCACGGAGACTCAGAATCCCCAGTCCATATTCACGAAGTCTGCTCTCTCTTTGTCCATAGGCGTCTTTGTCCTGACTCAGGTGATTAACTGGTTCCGGACCATCCCTCTGACCTTCAAGGACAGTTCATCATTGCCTACGGAGGGCTCCGTGGAGCCATCTGCTTTGCACTCGTGTTTCTCCTCCCAGCTACTGTGTTTCCCCGAAAGAAGCTGTTCATCACGGCCGCCATTGTAGTTATATTCTTCACCGTCTTCATCCTGGTGAGTGAGCTTTCTTGTAGAAAAGTTCTCTCCCTTCCTCAGGAGACCGCAAGTTCTGGTTACCCAGATGAACAAGGTTGGTGGATGCAAAGCCGCATTAGGTGCGTTGAAGCTTTGGGAGCCGTGCGAACAGGGAACATGATATTTCCTGTCAGGGTTCATGTGCTGGATTGGGTAGGGCACTACAAGAGTCCAATTTGGTCACTTGGCCCCACAGAGGGAACGGTTATTTTAGGGAACTCGGCTCAGGGATTAGAGTTTACTGCTGGAAACTGACGAACTGCACACTCTAATCCTTGTCATTTGCCTTGCTCTCCGACCTAGTAAATGTACTTGCTAAGTGCTGGTTGGAAGCCATGACCTTCCAACAGCTACTTGACAGGAAGTACTGGCTGCTGACAGTGCTTTCCCTGGAGCAGGGAAATGGTGAATCCAGCATGTTGTAGGGAAGCAGTAAGCAACTTGGTCAATATGCCAGCTCTCAGATTATAATTTACTCTTATTCATTCAGCAAAGAAGTATTTGTCTTGTGTTCTGTGACAGGCACTGCTTTCAAAATTTAGGATCTTCCTGAGCAAAATGTTCTTGTCTTTGCAGAACTTCCATTCTTGTCAGAAGTCAGGGGAGAAACCTGATAGCAATGTATGGAATATATTTAAAGAAGGAAGATACTATACAATATATGAGACAGGTATAAGGAATGGAGAGGACACCATAGACAGAGGGTAGGTTACAACTCTAAAGTGATATTCACAGAAGGGAAAGGAGAGGGTTATGACATTTGCCAGTGGGAGGTAAAGACTCCAAGCTGAAGAACATACCAGGCACATGTGCTGGGGGAGATCTTGTTTCCCAAGCAGAATGTTCTTGGCTGGAGTAGAGGGTGGGCTAGAGTATCACAGAGGACATGGTGGAAGCTTGTATTATTGGGGCTATGAAGAGCTTTGCCTTTCTCCAAGGGAAGGGACATAAAGTAGAGTCCAAGGAAGACTGCATATAAACCTGATGGTGGCCAGAAAAGAGGTAAAATTCCAAGGTACCCTGAATGCAGAGCCTGCAGGATCTCTCTAGATGTAATGTGCGTGTGTGTGTGTGTGTGTGTGTGTGTGTGTTGTGGTGTTGGGAGAAGGAGGCTTCACTGATTCTCAGGGCTGATGCCTGAGTAAGGAAAAGAACAGTCTTGCCCTCAAGTGAGGAGGGGAGGTCTGTGCTTGAAGGACATCAGAACTGGGGTGGGTGGCAGTTCAATTGCAAGCTTGTTGGGCTCAGGGTATCTGTGAGACTTATAAGTACAGACACTGATGGAGCAGGTATTAGGAGCTCAGGTTTAGTAAAGAGGACAGTCCTCGGCTGATGGTATCTGACGCCACAAAATGGAACAGAATTTCCAGAGAGTGAACATTTACAGTAAAGAAAAAGAGGGCACCAAGGTTGAGCCTTGAGCCACCCGATCTTAAGACCTTAGCAGAGAATGAAACTTAGCACAAGGTTTCCATCTTGTCTAAGCATCTGTAAATGCATCCTAGATACCTTACCCAGAGCATCATCTGCAGTATGAATTCCTGTAACTCTCAGAACCACCTTGCCACATAACTCCAAGAGCTTAATGCCCCTGATTGTTGGATAAAGGAAGTGAGGCCCAGAAACTGGAGTGAACTAGTTTTGTGAAGTTGATCATCACCAGGTGGATCGTTACCCAGAGAGGAGAACACAAAGATATTGACGGTCTGTCCCAAGCCAACATGTATACTTGTGCCTTGTCTTAACAGAAATGCTTTCAAGAAATGGAACATTAAAATAGGTTATATCAAAGTGGGGTGTGTAAATCGGTTTGTGTGGACACACTCGTGATGTTGACATAACAACTGAATTTCTGTGGAAATTCTCGGCACATATTCTCACCACCACACACATATCTATGACCTAGCAAATGCTACCTCTTTCAGTTCATTAGAGGTTTCCTTTCTTACTCTAGGAAAAAAAAGCCAGGCAAGCATTGTAGTACAAACAGATTCTTACCATTCTCCACCAGGCAGCTTGGCTTTGCTTATGCTCAGCCTCCAGCATGAGGACAGTGGGCTTTGTGGAGTCCTGGCCATGGAGTCCAGGAGACCCTGCTAGGTTGAGATGACACTTTCCATTATAGTCTTTTATAGATCCCTTCAGGGACTACCACAGGGTGCTGAGCATGCCAGGGGTCAGCTTAGAGCTTTCCTATGTGTGTCATCTCCTTTTGTCCTCAAAAACAATGGGATGAAGACCACATCCCTTCCCAGGAGCAAACTCATTCTCAGAGAAGAAAGTGACCCGAGGGTGAAGTACTAAGCCTAAGGCTGACTGTAGCCTCAAAACTACCAAGCTCTTTCTGCTCTGCACCTCTAATGCACTGAAAGAGGCAGCATCTGCTAGGTCATAGATATATGTGAATGGTGGTGAGAATATGTGCAGAGAATGACCACAGAAATTCAGTCCCTATGTCAGCATCACCCAGCGTGTCACACAAAACCGATTTACACACCCACACTTTGATATAACCTATTTTAATGTTCCATTTCTTGAAAGCATTCTGTTAAGACAAGGCACAAGTATACATGTTGGCTTGGGACAAGACCGTCAATATCTTTGTTTCTCCTCTCTGGGTCAATGAGAGACCTTCAGGGACAAGAGCCTTCATGGATTTGTTGCCTCCATTGATAACAATGCTTTCTGGAATCCTTTGGAGCACCCGCCTGAGGTTGAGCACAGTGACCTATTTTTCTAATGAGTACAAGGTGTTTGTTGTAGGGAAATATGATGCAGAATACAAGTGAATGGACAGTGTGGCCTGGTCACTACTGCTCTTGAGTGTTCTGTGCTGTATGTAGCTATATGGAACATACCTTTAGACAGCTGGCAGCTCAGATGCTCCATTTGCTCCAGTCTCACACACAGGAGATGGAGGCTTTCATTCTGGAGTTACAGGGCTACAGGATCACTGGAAAAGCTTCTCAGCTTCCTGTTGTGTGTATAGGCTATTGCTGATCACATCACACATGTGCAATACTTTCATTTCCATGACAGTTATACTATAGTCTTAAGACTCCACTGGCTTGTACTCCTCCCCTTAAACGTGGGGGACATGACACATCCACTGTGTGCTATGGGAAGGAATGTTCCTCTGATTTTATCATTTCTTTCAGTGTCTGCAGCATTTGCACTGAGCCATTCAAGTTGCTCCTAACATATTTGGGGATAAACTATGATAGGAAGCAATTTTACCACTTAAGATTAAGTCTTAAGATTTACTAACTGTCAGAATGAAGTATGGCACATGTTGATGATCAGTAATAGCCATACACAACTAGGAAGCTGAGAGCTTTGCCAGTGATTTCCCTCTGCAGTCCTAGGCGAAACTGTAGATAGGACTAGGAGGGCTAGTTTTCCTGTGATTCCAAGACCTGGTGATTCCCTTGCCATCATCACCCTAGGCTCTCCAACTGCACATCACAAGCTAAGTCATCAGTCTCATCAAACATAAACATATATGCAAGGCCAGAACTCACTCATAGTCTAGAATTTCATAGAGATGTACACAGAAGCAATCAAATTTAGCACATCATGGCTAGGAATTGAAAGAATTAGTGACTTCATAGAAGACAGACACATCAGACAAGCTTAAGTTTTCAGCAAATTATCACTATCACAGACATATAAATATTGCATACATGAAACAGCACATGAAAGAAGTTTATTATTATAAAATAAATGCTAAACAGTCAATAGAATATATGCATAGATTGATTGATACTTACACATTAATATAGGCTTATCAGTAGTAATTCTGGTCTATTTGGGGTTGAGACTCAATAAGAAAAATAGAAAATCATCAACTACCTACATTATATGCTGCTTTTGTACTCACTTTGATTTTTTTGTTTGTTTGTTTCAGACAAGGTCTCATTATGTAGCATTGCCTGGCCCAGTATTCACTTAGTAGACAAGGCAGACTTCACACTCAGAGAGTTCTGGCTACCTCTGCCTCCTGAGTAATGAGATGAAAGTCAGGTATAATATGTATGGATATCTGGTGTTTAATATTACAGACAAGCTTGCTCTTTTGACTTGTAACAAATCAGAAGTAGGAAACTCTATTTATCTGTCTGCTGACTTGCAGCTAATTGTCTACAGACCAGCAATAGCCCCAGGCAAGATGCATGCCAAACAGCCCACCCTGGACTTTCATGTCCTATGTCTTGGCATTAACAACAACATTACAGTAAACATGTAGACTTTGGAAACAGTGTACAGATAATATTGTCACAGAATCTATGGTTAGTAAGCTCTTTGTGGAAGTGATTATGAATGTAAATATGAAGGATGATTGATGAATCTTAAGTATGAAGGATGGGTCACCAGCTAGCATCTGGTCAATGATCACTCGAGGTGGAAGGAAGAGCTTACACAAAGATGCTGAGGCAGGAAAGGTACAAGCAGCATCCATGACCCAGATGAGCACACTGAAGAAGCCAGATGGGACGTTGCTGACTTCAGAATGCTCGGGTTGAGTAATGCCTTTAACTGAAGGATATTAAGAAGTGCTTGTAGCAAGGGATTCTTTTGACAGTCATCCCTCACTCTTTGATAGGAGAGTGAAATATGGAAGACAAAAATAGAAGCTGGGAGACTACCGAGAGTGCTTGTGCATGAGGGTTAGGTATAAGGGCCCCAAATGGAGAAGAAGGAACACAGTCGACAGGTAGGCAGTAGTTGAGTATGGTGAACATGTCAAGCTAACTAACACTCTAGTGAAGGTGCACTTTAGGGATCAGTGTTTAGACCATGCTAATGCCCACAGGCCAGTCTTTCCCATTATAAGCCAGAGGATCACTTGATCAAACACATTCTGATAGCCGTATGGAAGGAGAGGCCATAGTCCTCCACATTATACTAATATTCCTTGTTCTTTCCAATGGGTGCACACCACTTGACTATGACCACCCAACTCCTTCCCATATTTCTCTCACCACTGTTTCTCTAGACAATGCAAGACACACATGCCCATGCATGCACACACGTTGTCCATGCACACACATGCAGATTTACACCAACATCCTTCAAAAAAAAATGGATCCATGAAATAAATCTGGAGAGAAATCTTAATGAGTTATGAATAATGGCAAGAATAGCTAGTTACAAATCATGCAAACACATCCATATTTTCAAGTAAGATATCTGTTTTCTTCCAAATGACAGCTTTATGTTGTGGACCTATTATCAAAATTTAAAAATTATTTATTTGTGTAGAGGTGTTTTTTTGCATGTATGTTTGTGTACCACATGAACAGCTGGTACTCTCACAGGCCAGAAGATGGCATCAGGTGCCATGGAAATAGTTACAAACCATTATGGGCTGCCATGTGGGTGCTGGAAATGAAACCCAGGTCCTTTGTGAGAGCAGTCCATGCCCTTAGTGACCGAACCATCTCTCCAGAAGCTCCCATTATCAAATTTTAAGATCTATTTCCTTTTCCCTACATCAGAATTTCTTGAAGGATACATTCCTCCAGCCTGATACATTGTTATGGCTGTCTTCAAAAATAGGTGTGACATGATTTATTATTTATCATAACTTGTCATGATAATTTAAACATTGCTTAAATCATGCTGCTAATTTGAGTAACACATTGTGCTGCCTTTGAATGCAGCATTATTTATGAATCTACAAATGAGCAGTCTAGACATCTGAGTTCATCTTCTTTTCAACAAAGTAATATTTCAACCAACAGGTCATGTTCTAAAATTGTATTGGAAATTGAGTTCTGTGAAGCACAGAGCACAAAATGAAAGTTTAATAGAGCCAATCTAATCTGTTCTTTTGACCTCGTTCCATGTATGTTCTTTCAGCCTCAGTTTACCTAGCTGTAGGATGTAGATTGTGGGACCCTTCTCTCAAGTATTGTAGGGGAATATGTATAAATAGTGCAATACCTGACACAGAGTTTTTATCTTATTATTTCATGTAAATATTAGACTAAACAATAATAGAAGAGAAAAGTTGTGTCATTCAGTATGCTTTGATTTGGGCTGAAAGGTAGAGTATGGTAGTCTTTACTCAGTTATCCCTACAGTCATGTAGAAGATCTGAAGAATACTACAAATGTATCCAGAAACTACTCATAAATTAATGAACTAAGTGTAAAAAAATAACCCATCAGCTCTCTGTTGCCATTGTATGTTGATGACATAATTTGCATCCTTGTGTAGACTGTGAAGCAAGCAGGTGGGTAGTGACACCAGTCTGATGGGTCAAAGACAGAAGACTTTATTATTCATGGGAGAAGTAATAGCCAGAATATTGTGTTGATTTCCCTGAGCCCTTGGTTCCATGGAAATGGCACAAAGGGCTCATGAAGGACAGATGCCTGTGTAGTGGCTGCTTTACAGGAGGGGTATGGAGCTTAGGAATTTATCACTGTCTGTGAAGGTTGATGTTGTTTTATTTCTCAAGACCATTCTCTGATCACTCCTTTAGGAATGCCCCTGGTAAAAGACTCTTTGTACGTACAGGAGCCTGGGGATGCTTAGGGCTCATGTGCTCTTAGTGATAAATATTTGATGGTGTTGCCTGCCAAACTGAATTGATGGTACTCCCTATCTAACAGACATTGTGAGACCCCTACCACGTGGTTTCTTTTGTTAAATAAGCTACCATATTTAATTAATGTAATGTTACCAACTGGGTAGGATCCCATAGACATCAGGATATTTAATAAAGTCCTAGATAAAATGAATAGAAAGATCCATTTTTAAAAGAAAAAAAATTGTATGGAAACAGTTTAAGATGTGAAGAGAACAGTGAAATTTATTGCTCAGTATTTCTAACTGAGCATTCAGAGTTAATTTAGTGATGAACAACTAGGGGATTATTGGGTCTATAGGGGGAGAAATAATTTCTCTATAGCTATGTAGCGTTTGTGATCTGGAATTCATGATAGAGGCCTGGGAGATGGGAGACCCCAACTGTGGAGTCATCTGAAATAAACACATTTTAAAGAATGAGATGGGAAGAAATTACTCATGAGGGAAGAAGAAGAGGAAGAGGAGGAGAAGGAGGAAGCGAGGAAGAAGAGGAAGAAAAAAGAGGAAGAATAGGAAGAAGAGGAAAGGAGGCAGAAGGGGAGAGAAGAAGAAAAAGAAGAAGAAAAGGAAAGAAGAGGAAGAGGAGGAGGAGGTGAAGAAGGATGTTCTGAAGGCAGAGCCTTGAGGAAGCTGGATAATCCCAGGAGAGTGAACACAGTGGTTGGTGATGAGAGAAGCATGGAGGGGGAGAGGCAGAAGCCAAGGGTAAGAGAGTTTGCAGAGAGGAATCCATGACCTTAGAAAAAAGCAACAGCATCCTGGGTGAGGAATGTTCATGCTCACAGGAGCTCTATGATGAGAGTGAACCCATGACTAACCAGATCCAAAGGAGAGACACTAGGAGCAAATGATCTGCCAGGAGAAGGATGACAGGCAAGGGACACTTGACAGATATGGCTCTCATTCCAGATTTTGTAAGATGAGATCTTCAGCTACACATTTGATTGTAGAAAGTATTTGTTTCAGTTTGCTTACAGAGTCCAAAGACGGACTTCTGGTATACCCCTCTACTGCCCACAGTGCCTTATTCACTTGGACTTGAAGCAGGATCTGTTCTCTTACTGACCCTGGAATTCCTCTTGTCTTGGAGTAAGCTGAAGGCCAGCAAGCCCAACAATCCTTCTGTCTCAGCTCCCACAAGCACAGCACTATTACTTATGTGTGTGGCCATGCCTGACTGTTTCCATGGGGTCTGAGGATCTGAATTCAGCTCTTTATTCTCACACACCGAGGCATCCCCCAGGCAAACAATGATAGTTTTAATACATAAACTTCTCGCAAGTTTTCTAGGGAAATACTTGCTAACCCAGCATGGAAATATTAGAAGACCCTCTTTGTCAGGATTAATTCCACAAATAAGAACTTATTTTTCCCTGCAAATGGACCAAAAGAATGCTTATTTTAACCAAACAACAGGTTAGGCTTTCCTCTTCTTTTCTTTCATTGGTGTCCTGAAGCAGAGATAGAATAAGGTAGAAACGTTACTCCCAGTAATTCTCTATCCTTGTTGTTAGATGACTCTGAGGAGGACCCCAATTTATGGTGCTGAATTTGTTGTGCCAAAGTTGAGTGACAAGTGAGAATTTATTTTGCACTTTGCAAAGTTTTTTTTTCATATTTACTTGCAAGACTCTGGATTACATTTTAACTTTTTTATCCTCCATAGATAGTAACACAGCTATCTTACTCTTAGAAGTCCTATCTAATGGCTTCCCCTGTAACCCAAATTAGAAATTTTCCAGAGGGATAAAATAGGTGACCCATCAGAGGTATCATCTCTCTGTCCTTCCAAACCAGAGGCTTTGGCTAACGTAATAAAATATCCTGATTGGTCAGGCAAGGCATGCACACATGCCACATGCTCTACTTCCAAATAGATGCCCGAGAAAGGAAGAAGAGAGAGAGGGATCAGTGTCTCACAAACGATTTCTATTTGGCATGATACGACATCTGAAAGCAGTTTCCAGAGATGAACACATACTTAAAGGAATGTGATTCTAATTAGATGCACAATCTTTCAGTTATTAATTGTGAACTTAGATGTGTTATACTTTTACCAAGTTGAGTTGATCTGGGGGTCTCTACACTCACTTCCTGGACTTGGTCAGTGTGGTTTAGCCATTCAGTTCATTGACTTCAAGTCTGTCTGGCCAGTTGTAATCAACATGAGGATTGGAGATGACCAATCTCTGTGAGCTCCTATGGGCTCACATTAGTTGATTCTGTGGGTTGTCTAGTGGTGTCCTTGACCCCTCTGGCTCCTACGATCCTTCCTCCCCGCTCTTCCGTAGGATTCCCTCAAGCTCTGTCTAATATTTGGCTCTGGGTCTCTGCATCTGTTTCCATCAGTTGCTAGGTAAAGCCTCTCAGATGACAGTTATGCTAGGCTCCTATCTGCAAGTATAGCAGAGTAGCATTTGCAGTGTCAGAGGTAGACTCCCTCTCATGGTATGGGTCTCAAGCTGGACCAGTCATTGGTTGGTCATTCCCTCAATTTCTGTCAGAACCATTTGGAAAGACTAAAAGGCAAGCTAAGAGTGGTGGATCACAACTGCAATTTTAGTAATTGAGAGGCCGAGGCAGGAGGATTAATAGCAATGTCAAAGCTAGCCTGGGTAATATAGTGAGTTTTACACTAGCATGGGTTTGTCTCAACTCAACATCTAAATACAGGTGAAAGGTGAGATGGAAATCAAATGGCATACAATAAACTTAAACACAACCCCTCCTCTCATCAAGAAAACAATCCATCTCTTGTGTGCAGCTTTCATGCTATGTATCCCCAAGCAAGAACCTGGTGCTCTTCTTCCACTCCACTTCTCCTGCCTCTTTTGGAGCCAATATCAGACCTTATATGTGTCATATCTGGTAGACTGTGTTGTGTCTGCAAATTCTCCTTTATTTTCCTTTTTGAAAAATATAAATTCTAGTTGCCTTTACTGTTGTAGATTAATTAAAGATTGCACAAGTTGTGTTTCACATCTGAACATTACGTTATCATGTTGTGTTGTGTGTAGGCATTAGTTAAGAGAAAATGTCTTGTAATCTATTTATCCTATTTAAAACTTTAAAGTATTTTAAAATTTCAAATATTTCTAATATCCTTCAGGTTTTACCATTCCCCATATAGAGTTTTATGCAATTTTCATAAGGCTTCATACTATGAATATAAAAACATAGAATGTATCTAACATGAATTAACATGTACATAGTTTCTCCCAATGTATATGCCATATTACATATTAGTAGTACATATTAGTTACATATGTAGTACAATTACTACACTAGTACAGTAATACACATAGTAGTACTATAGTTACGCAAGCATACCTGTAGCATAATATGAGTATACATAATAAAATAAACATGGCTATTACGTAGTTATTGTTTATACTCTTTAAGGTATGAATTGTGTGTGTTGGTTTTTCTACTAATCACTTTCTTGCTGTTTCCATAGGGAAAGGATCTCTTAAGTTTTAGAATCAAGATACAAACTGTCCATCAGCAATGAATTCTTGCCACTTTGTTGTCAGGACTTCCTGCCTTTTCTCTTGGTTCTGGTGGAGCGTAATATGTGACTCTGTCCCTGACAGCAGAACCTAGTGCCCTCTGCCCTCTGTGCCTCTAATGGAAATGCTTTTAATGTTTCATTATTGAATGAGGTGTTGACTATGGAATTTTACAGAGATCTTTGTTCAGAGTATGAGCTTCCTTTATTCCCCTACTTCACTCAGGAACTTGTAATTCTCTAGGTTAACCCCTGAGTGTGCCGAGCTCGCCCTTGCAATGTTTCCAACTTCTACTCAGGAGCTTTCCTAAGTCTCTGCCAGAGCTGACGTCAGCACCTTTCAGGATTCTTGTTGAGCACTTCTTCAGTTTGAAGCTTCTTTGGCTCTCTCCATGTGTCTGCCCTTCACTCCTTCAGCCTCCTTTGTAACTGTGCTGGGATAGAGAAGACCTTCATTTAGACACAGTCCTAGAGCCTTGGTCCTTTGCTGTTCACCTTCATGTTCTCATGCCCAATCCCCAGGGCAGGCACACAGAAGCAGCTTAGTGAAACTTGTCTCTGTGGAATGAACAAATGGAAAACAATCACTGGAGCGTTTCCCTCTGGGTAACACCGTGAGCAGCCAATTCCTTCGAACTTCATTATTTCTTACAGTTATTTTCCAATACTTTCCGGTTTTGGCATCCGTTTTATGTTGAAAGTAGTCTTATGAAAATCAGACATCTGTAGAAAAGAAGGATAAGAATAACAAAATTTTGCATTTACTTTCTTAACCCTTAGCAACAGTCTAGCTTTCGTTTGTGGTTGGTGCATTCTTAGGAGATGATAAACTATGGTTCAACCTTTCTCTTATGAGGAAACCTTTATTTATGTACATATTTTCATGCAGGGAATAACCATCCGGCCACTGGTGGAGTTTCTTGATGTTAAGAGATCCAATAAGAAGCAGCAAGCCGTCAGTGAAGAGATCCACTGTCGGGTAGGTGCTGACCGGCAAACAGCTTAATAAGGAAAATGCGTAGTAATGAGAGAAACGGCATTGTGCTCTTGGGCACTGCTGGAAAGAAAAGGGAAGCGTCGAAGGCTCAAAGGGATGGGGGAGGCCTCAGGAAGGTCTGTGATAGGATGTGGACTCCTCATAACCCCATGCTATCCAGTCCAAGTCAGCTAAAGTCCTGAACCTGCAGAGGGAAAAGAAAGCCTCCAATGTGAAAATGTTTCTACCAGCTATTTCTTGTCATTTTGAAAATTACGATCAAACTTAGGATGACCAGAGTAATGAAAATATCACCTCAGGAATTGAAGATAAATGGTTGGCTTACTGCTTCCAGCAAAACCAACTGTGAATGTCCCTAGAGTTAGGCATGATGCCATTGGGTTGAAAAGGACCACTTGTAAGAAATAGCCAATGATTAGCTCATCTTTCTTTTTGTTTTAGTTTTTTGATCACGTGAAGACTGGGATTGAAGATGTTTGTGGACACTGGGGTCACAACTTCTGGAGAGACAAGTAAGAGACCAAGCAATATTCTATCATAGAGGCTCTTGGTCACTATTAGAAAAAAAATATACAAGACACTATTGGAAACCTAATACACTTTGTTGTACTGTTTTTCAGCCTGGGAATCCTATGTTGTGCTACTGTGGGGTTTTTTTTGTGGTTACTCTTAGCTATAGACAGGCATAGTGATATATACTTGTGATCCCAGAGCCCTAGAGTCTAAGGCAGGAGGCTCTACATGAGTTCAAGGGCATCTTAGGATACTTAGTGACTGTGCCAACTATTACAAGGACATCTTAACCATAGCAGAGTTATGAAATTGTTAAAAATGAGGCAGGAGCTTTCTCTATATGAATACTGTCAAACAGGAGACCCTAGCATAGCAGATGAGAACACCACTCCATGTTCCCTAGGGTAGAACCATTAACTGGGAGTGGCTACCATACTTACCCTGGAGGCAGAATTAGTCCTTCGATGTCACCCACTTCAGGTGCAAGATGAAAGAAAGACCATTTAAAGACAGAGCATCTTCTGCCATCATTAGCCAGGGTCCTCAGAAACTGTCAAACTTCTTTTCTATGCAGGTTCCATGACTAGAGAGAGACCTTTGTGGCCATTCCTCGCTGCAGAGGAAACAAGAGCCCCAGTCAATAAGTTAAAAGCCAAGGGTTCCATTACTGTATATTCTGCCACATTAGGATGAGGGGCATATCAGGGGCAGAGATTTACAGCACCAGGGGATAATAGTAAACCTGAAAAAAAAAAACAAAAACAAAACATGAGCTTACATTGAAAGATTCATATATTTGAATGTAGCTGTACATTTCATAGAAAACACACACACAAATACACACACACAGTTACTTCTTTTTGTTGCTGTTTTCTTGTTTTTGTTTGTTTTGGTTTTGGTTTTGGTTTTGGGCTTTTTGAGACAAGCTTTTTCTGTGTAGCCCTGGCTGTCTCAGAACTCACTCTGTAGACAGCCCTGGTCTTGAACTCACAGAGATTCACCAACTTCTGCCTCCCAAGTGCTGGGATTAAAAGCATGTGCAACCACTGTCTGGCCTGGATTTACTTTTATAAAAAAGGCTCAGTAGTAGTCAGATATAATTTAGTATCGACATGTCTTCATAGTGGTTATAAACTGAAGTGGGAACAGTTGACTATATAGAGCAATGAAATCAAGAAAGGAAGGGTTTCTGACAGCTGCATTTGAAACGTGGGGCCCAGGAGCTATCCGTCACCAGCAAATGGGAGCCCATGGTGGGTATCAGAAACAGCCATGCTGGCAATGTGGCTAAGGCTATCAGCAGGCCTCTTTGCTTACAGAGTGATCTGTGAGCATCTTTGCACATATCACTGTCTAGGCCAGACTTCCGAAGGAAAAAAAAAGGCAGAATTTAAGCTGGAACGTGAAGTCAGAGGGAGACACTCTAGACTGTATTGAGATATTTCCCCTTACTTTTCCTTTCTAACCAGCTTACAGGAATTTTACTCCACTACTCACTCATTGATATAAACTTGGCCGTTTGTTGATCTGTGTATTTAAGGTGGAAGAATTTGGATGCTTCTGTTTGCTCACTCAATGTAGTATGGTACTGGGCTATATATGATGTATATGTCAGGGCATCAAATTTTATAATACAGAAAACAAAGAAATTATATTGTAAGCAGGTGTGTGTGTGTGTGTGTGTGTGTGTGTGTGTGTGTGGTGTGCATGGGTGTGTGTGTGATTGGAAGTGGAGATATATATGGGAGAGAGCGAGCCTTAAGGTATGCATTGAGTTACAAAGACGCTAGTGCCAGGGCAATGACAAAGCTTAAAGCATTGTTCATGTTCGTGGATGTTACACAGGTCCCCCTAGCTTAGTCTTACTTCATAAACTAAGGAGAGATGTTTTTGTACAAACAGAGTACCCAGTTAACCACCTGGGAGCACAAGGCAATAAAACTGACTATGCCTGCTCTGTAAAACTCTGGACAAACTGCCATTTCTCTTGGGCAGCAATTATATTTGGGGGGTGGTGGGGGAGGTGGATAAAAGCTAGCCTTGTTCTCTCTCCAACCCTGTTGTACAGTCTAGGAATTTCCTCACATAGATGAGACCATTTATGTGCCAAACCAATACGATATATTTTCTTCTTCTCTTTCTCTTTTATTTTATCTTCTCCCTTTCAACGCTACATGGTGAGTGAGAAGCATACTACAGACCATCGAGTTTCCTTTCAGTGGCGAAGACTGGGTTTCATGTTCCCACCACCCTTGTGCATCCAAGTACAGAGAATACAGACATGTGTAGGCACTCACTAGATCAGTAGCCCCATGCGAGTATAGGAACGAGAGGTGACATCCTATTTGGCTTTCTATTGCTGTGATATAGGCCAGGACCCAAAGCAACCTGTGGAGGAAAGGGATTAACTCATCATATAGCTTCAGGGAACTATGAGGAGGGAGTCAGGCCAGGAGCTCAAGGCACAGAGACATTGGAGGAACACGACTCCCTGGCTTGTTCCTAGCTCAGCCTGCTTTTCTATAACACCCAGTACCACATGTCTAGGAGTGACGTAACCCACAGTTGACTGTATTCTACTATATCAATGAATAATCAGGAAAATAGCAGTCTTATGAAGGTACTTTCTCAATTGGGTTTCCTTCTTCCTAGACAGTGCTAATTTGTGTCAAACTAACAACAACAATAACAGCAGCCATCAGAGCAGCAGCAGCAGCAAAAACCTAACCAGTGCCAAGAAGGGGGTGGTGAGGCTGAGATCATGTGGGTTTGAAGTGGAACTCAGGTGAAGGTCAGAGGAAATCCATGTGTCCCTGAGGTCCACGAATGTCTTGCAGGCAGACCTACAAGAGGAGGGCTTGTCTCTGGAAGCAAATATCATTCTTCCATGATGCTATTCATCAGCAACAAATAGTCTTAATTAATCCACAGCATTTTACAATCACATGTTCAATTTCCACACAAACTTCAAAACAGTTTTTTGATTGGTGTCTACTATGCAATCATCAGGGAAGCAGATACAGGACAATGGGTGCTGACACAAGCTGTTTTCGTATCAATTATGACTATCCTCTCGGGTGTGTACAGAGCTGTTGACACTACCAAAAAAGAACATACAAAAAGAAGTTATGCTTTGAGCATCCTGGCTATCTTTCCTTTATTCCAAATCCCCGGTGTTACAGAACCTCATTGGCCCTGGAAGAGAATTCTTGAGGTGCTTGATATGATCAGCTGAGAACAGGATGAAAGGTGACACAGTGGTGACATTGCTCCGGTGATGTGAAAGGCAACACCCATGTGGAGCTTGGCAGAATGAGAAGAGGAGAAAGCAATGAGAAAACAGGCACTCCCTGTGTAGGACAGAGCAGCTGCCCCTCCCATCTCTGTCACTCTCCCTTTAGTTTATCTCCCGTAAAATCTAAAGCAACAATAGTCATATGAGAAGCGCTAGAGGGCTTGCATTACTGCAGAGAATCCTGGCTCCGGGAGCCTGGCACAAAATTCAAAATAAACATCAGAAAGAGTAGGCCCAACTTTTGTATAGTAGTGGGCCACTAGCACAGCGAATTCAGGGTGGCTCCTTAATTATTCAGCGCCCTCCAGCGCTCAGAACAAAGGAGCAGTGCCAACAATGTGTGTGAACATCGATTTCCCTCACAGCACAGGCGTGCCAGCCAGTAAACCTCTTTGGGTAGACGATGAATCAATGTTATATACCCATTTCTTTCTCAGCAAATATTTATTGTCTATTGTTTTACTTATACACTGGCATGTGGTGTTGCATAACCACATCCACAAAGCCAGCTGATCAAAATAGCAGTCATTTATTATTAACCTGTGTGAGTCTAGAAGTTCCATGTACACTGGACTGGGCTGGGCTCATCTGGGCTAGGCTTGTTTTTACTCCTGCAGGGTGGAAGGTAGTCAGATGATCCTGCCAGAGTTTGTCTCATATGGTAAGGGTAAAATAAGGACATCATTTACATCCTGTTCACCTTGGTTCATAGACATGATAGTGTGTGCCTAAGGTGGTGTGGACATGCAGGATCTGTGATTCCGTGGTGAACCTCTTTGATCATTGTGCCAGTTTAAGACTCTTCGTTCAGGATGTCAGGAGGAGGCTATTCAAAACAAGTAACATTATTGATCACTGTGAGTAGGAATAGGCAAAGGTCATTTAGACTATGACAGAAAGCTATTGGGTTTTGGAAGATCTGGATATAAGAAGACCCCAGGGCCAGCTGATATGTCTATAATACACAAGCTTAAACTGTGCCTAGCTTAACTCTCTGCAGTGGGGATACAGAAGTGGGGAGAATCCTGGTAATGCCGATTTTACCTTCGACTTCGAGAGATGGACTCTAAGATGAATAAGAAAACTACATACCATGCTTCAGAATGATAGCTTCCAGGTAGAAGACTACATCTGGACAGTGAGAGAGGAGATGGAGTGCAATGGTGTGGGGAATAGACAGAGTAGAAGCTGTTGATTTGGAAACAGTACATAGACGTCTGGCTCACAGAGGTTCTTTTGCGATAACTACTGCTGAATGTTACGGAGAGATGTAAGAAAGCATTCCTAGTAGACAGGACAATGGTTATAAACACCCTCAGAGTACAGGTGCCAAGGGGCAGAAGTAGGAAGGACCCCATGAGGGCAGTACTGCCCTGTGGGCAGAACCATGCTCTACCACCAGAGTATGATATCATGCTAGTATTCAGATGGCATTTTCAGAGACTCTAGTTTCTGTGTTGAGAATACACTATAGGGGCAGGGACACCTAGTAGGTGCCCAAAATCAGTATCAAAGTCCAGGAAGAAGAAAAGAGCACAGTGGCATCTGGTGGCAGTACTAGAGGTGCTGAAAAGTGACCACACTTTTGTATATGTTTTGATGGTGGAACTTAAAGTGATCGCTGACCGAGTGGTGTGGAATGTTAGCTGGCCAGGGCTACCATCACGAAGCTGTACACAGTAGGAGGTTTAAATAAAAGAAATGAGCTGTCTCACTTTTATGAGGAATATAAAATCAAACACAGGATGGTAACAGGAGCTATTCACCTCAAGGGCTTTAAGGAAAGGAGGCGTTGATCTTAGCTTGCAGAGGGCTGTGCACTCTGAGACTCTTCACACTCATGTCTCCTTGAGTATCTGTGTCTAAGGATGCCCTTCTTATCAGTGTGGCAGTCACACTGAGAGGACCCCACTCTAGTGATGTCATATCAACTTAGTCATGTTTGTGAAGATCACGTCTCCAAGTGGGGTCTCAATCTGACACACTAGGAATCAGGAATTCGACATGGGAACTTCGTCCCATATTGTGGAATATAGAAGAGAAAGATTACACAGGATGTCAAAGAGTTTGACCTGGTGGAGGCCAGGGGGAGGGCCGGGGAGATCAGATCCATTTGAACACTCAGAGTATGGACACTCGTCAGTTACATCATACATATGTGCATATATATGCACACACAAAAGCATATATAAAAATACACATATGGTAAGACTAGTTCAATTTTCCTAAGTTTTTACTTTGGTGAACTTTTCTTGTTTAATGAGCTATTCATTAATTTAAACTCTGACTTTATGTATTTGTAGGTTTAAGAAATTTGATGACAAATACCTTCGGAAACTTCTGATTCGGGAAAACCAACCCAAGTCTAGCATCGTGTCCTTATATAAAAAGCTTGAGATAAAACATGCCATTGAGATGGCAGAGACAGGGATGATAAGCACTGTCCCCTCCTTTGCATCTCTCAAGTAAGTACCACATTATACAGGGAAGCGAATATAAGTAAGTATGCATCGGTATGGTTTCAAGACCTGTGATAGTAATAGTATTATAGTAAAACTATACTATGTACGTACGTTATAGTCTACATACGTATATACTATATACATTTATATATACTATATATGTAATATATATAAATTTTAAATGCTATATAATAACATATATCATATATTTATATACATTGTATAATATATAATGTACATATATAATATATGCATTATGATACATAACATACAATATATGTATATGTACCATATACTATAAACTATATACTGTATACTACATACTGTATACTATGTACATATAGTGCATACTACATACTATATAATTTATAATATATAGTGCATATTTTTCTGTGTATTATACAATGTGTATCATATATGATATATGCTAGCATATGTGAAATATACACGATAGTACATATGGTGTACATAATATTACATACATATACTGTATATACTATATATAATGTATATATAATGCAATAAAATATAATGGTATAGTATAGTATAATAATAGTATTGTTGATGTAAATCCTAGAGTGATGGTTTAAGATCATAAACCAGAGTTAGATTCTGGTTAAATGCCAGAGCTCTGGGTGTATAATATGTCTGTCATGTTTATGTTTCATTATGCTGTATGTTTTGTTATATTGGGAATGGAAAGTCCAAAACCACAGTCATATTTAGGTTGTCCATGCCTTTGTCAAATTAGTTGTGGGAGGCTCAGTACTGGATGAAAGTGAGTTAGAACTCTCTCAGCCTTGTCAAATGGACTGTTCTCAAAGTGTGTTAGACTTGCTCCTGTGACTACCCAGAATGCATCTGTTTCTTTATTGAGTGTTCACAGCAGTGTACTTAGGCTTGGGGGAGCACACATGGTTTCTGGCTGCAGTGGTTCCCAGCCATGGCTGAACAATGGAGACACCTTGGGAGATTATAAAAGGCCTGGGTGTCATTCCGCAAGAACTCAATTCAGAATCCCTGGATGGGCTTAACAAAGTAAATTATATTTCTAATTCAACATGTGCTAATTACATTTCTATTGGAACTGATGATTTGCATTACTTTCTGCTAGGAATAGTGAATAGATTACATGTGAATCATTCTTTTAAAACCAGTCACATAGAAGCTGGCTGTGGTAACATGTACCTGTAGTCACAGTGTCCCGGGGCCAAGGTCTCTGGAGGGTGAGCTCAGGCCAGCCTGGAATATATAATAGTTGACTCTGGAACCTGATGCACAGTTAATCTTAACAGGAATGGTAAAACTTATCACTAAGATAAGTTTTAGAAACTTATTCTAAAACTGAGTGCTTTAAAAATATTTAGAATGTTTGGAAATATTGAGCAATTATTAATGGCTCCTTTTAAACTAAAATCTTACTCTGAAATAATGACGTTATAATGCTAAAGCAGGAATTAATGATTCTAAAACACTTGACAAGGTAAACACATTTTTCCCCTAACCATTTACAGTGACTGCCGTGAAGAAAAAATAAGGAAACTCACGCCAGGCGAAATGGATGAAATTAGAGAGATATTATCAAGGAATCTCTATCAAATCCGTCAGCGGGTAGGAAAAATTTATGCATCAGAATACTTAATTTTGGCTAAAAACATGCTTTCCAGCTGGGCTCCATGAATAAGTTTCTCTGTAGATATCTGTTCTGGTAACTGTCAACCCTTGTTCTCCCAGCATCCCATCTTGGAGACTCCCTAAGTTCTCCCAGATACCTGAGCTGAAGTATCAAAGGCCTAGGGGTTGTGATGCTTTGGTTCTAGAGATAAAAGCTGATGTGCTGACCGGGTATGAACAAATGAGCTGATTGCTTTTATATATTAAGTACATGTGGGTCTGGGGGCATACATAGCACAGCAGTAAAGAGGGTGCCCTGCTCTTGTAGAGAACCTAAGCTGGATTTCCAGCACCCATGCAGGGTGACCCACAATTGTTTGTAACTGCAGCTCCAGCGGGATTCAGTGCCTCTTGGGCATCAGCACAACGTGCACACACCCCACACAGACACAGACACATACAGAGAATCTTAAGAAGAAAGTCTTATAGGGCTGGAGAGATGGCTCATTGGTTAAGAGCACTGACTGCTCTTCAGAGGTCATGAGTTCAATTCCCAGCAACCACACACGGTGGCTCACAAACATCTGTAATGAGATGCAATGCCCTCTTGTGGTGTGTCTGAAGACAGCTACAGTGTACTCATATAAATAAAAATATATCTTTAAAAAAAATCTTATAGCTTAGACTGTAAATGTATCAACTCTTCATAAAGTGCTAGAATTTCTTCCTGTCTTCTGAGCTCCTTTCACTGTATTTCCATCATTAACATCCTATTCTAATAATATGCAAATGATATGTTAACAACATGCCAATCATCTTTTGCCAAGAGTCATTTAGCAAACAGCTTGTGTTAACTCCTTTGAGCCCCTCACAGTGCTAGGTGTGATCGATGTCTCCATTTCACAGATGAAGAAACTGAGGCATGCTCAGCCTGGCAGAGATCATTTCTATTTCTTCAGAGTCTACACCCGTAGACTTAGCTGTCACCATTTCATCCATATTTGCCTTATGACCCCTTTCTCTATGACTCTTTCAAGGGCAGCAGCCTCTTGTTTAAAATGAAACAAAACAACAGCGGTTGTTTCCAGGATAATTGGGGGCCTCTACTGCCAACCTCCACTTTATCCAACATGATTCCATCCATCTACCCACTTAGACTCTCACAGAACAACAGATTCTCTGCTCAGATTGCCCTGTGCAGGGTGTACTATCTCTCTATACTTAGATCCAGCTCCTGCATCCTGTTATCTGGCCCATAGCCTCCCAGGTTTAAGTTCTTGCCAAGGACCAGCCCTATTCTAGATCAGATAACACGTGGGGCTCAAGCAGTGCATCTGGTTGAGCATTTGCTTTTATGGTTTTATTAGACTCAAATGTCCAACTAGGTAGTAAACTCCTTGAGACAGAAGGAGAATCTAAACCTCATCACCTTTTTCTTGGTCCGCAGGTCCTAATATATTTCAGAACATGGGTTATGTCCACGATGTTCATTCCTATTCTATCAGGAAATGAACATAAGCAGTAACTGGACTGTATGTGGGATCTGGAGAACCTTGATTTGGAGGTGAAAGTTGCTGGTGGTGACAGAACATCTCACTATGACAGCCCTGAAATTAGAAGGGTTGGTGCCACCAAGTGTTAGTACAACTCACGTTTATGACCGCAGTTTCTACTCAGTAGAAAATGTGTTTGAAAATTATTTTTGTTTTGTTGTCAATCATGGCTGAAGCATACACAGCAGACACGGTGTTTGTGAACTAAATTCCTTTTCTAATTTACAGAGCCCACACCTTTCAGTAAAGAAAAGCACACTTTTTCTTTCAAAATCAGAGCGTTAACTTTGGGACTCTGGCTTTTGATTTTGCTTTTGTCCTACTGATGTAAAGTCAAGGAGAACCAGTGGATCCTTTGGTAAAAATGTCCCATATGCTTTTGTCATTTCAGACTTTATCGTATAACAGACACAACCTGACAGCAGACACAAGTGAGAGGCAAGCCAAGGAGATCCTGATTCGCCGAAGACACAGCCTTCGGGAAAGTCTCAGGAAGGACAACAGCTCAAACCGAGAGCGCAGGGTAACCATTGCCCCCAGAGTCACAGGACTTCCAAGGGCAGAGCCCCCAGCTGTTCCTCTCACTAGTTGACAGGAAGAATCTCTGGCACTGCTGGGTAAAATGGCTGCCAAAGGCCAAATCCCAGATACCCTGGGATGGAACAAATAAAAAAGGCTTTTTACCATGTGTAGAGTCATGCTCCTATAGTCCTAACTACTTAAAAGGCTCCTATAGTCCCAACTACTTAAAAGGCTTAAGCAGGAGAACTGTTTGAGACCAGCATAGACAATATAATGTGAGACATACCTTAAGAAAAAAGACAAATAATAATTCATTCCCTTTATAGTATTTCTTTTGCTTTTGTTTCATTTACTTGAAATCTTAAGTGACCCAGGCTGGCCTTCAACTCCCCATATAGCCAAGGAATGCCTTTGAAATCCTGATCCTCCTACCTCAGATGTGCAGGGTCTATAGGCCTGCCTGCAACACTCCACCAATTTTATATTTAAAATCTAGTTTTGTCATAAAAATTTAGCTTCTGGCAGACAGTTGCTGGCATTTCTGTCATCTGAATAACATTTTCTATTTCTTTCACAGGCATCCACTTCAACCTCCCGGTATTTATCCTTACCTAAAAATACAAAGCTTCCCGAGAAGCTGCAGAAGAAGAATAAGGTTTCAAATGCAGGTAATGATTCTGCCTAGAGCAGAAATGCCTTCTGGTCTGTTTATGAATGCTTATGAAACAAAACTTTCTAGTTTTCTTCATTAAGGATGAGCCCAATTCCCAGTGAACCTCAAATAGCAGCAGCAGGCTGCCCTGTATTAGCACTGTGACCATACTTGACAGATGTCTGTGCATATTATAAATAATCTAATCCCGTGTTTTTCAGAATGACCCTTTAAGTATAGCAAAAGCAAATTCTTTTAACTGTGGACTTATTAAGCCATAAATACAAGGTTGTAAATAGGAAGATATATAACATTAATATTCAGATACTCATTGTAATATATTTTCATGGAGTGGACCATAGCTTTTACCTCCTTGTTTGATGATAAACTCATGTACACACACAAGCTCTTCTCTGTAAACACCATTTTGCTAAAATATGGGAGGTACTAATTCATATCTCTTTGCGAGCACCTTTGCTTGTTTTTGTTTGTTTGTTTTAGTTTTCTGTTTGTTTTGTTTCTGAATTCATTAAGAAGAAGTTACTTAGCGCCGGGCAGTGGTGGCGCATGCCTTTAATCCCGGCACTTGGGAGGTAGAGGCAGGCAGATTTCTGAGTTCGAGGCCAGCCTGGTCTACAGAGTGAGTTCCAGGACAGCCAGGGCTACACAGAGAAACCCTGTCTCAAAAAAACAAAACAAACAAAAACAAAACAAGAAGAGGTTACTTGTGGGAGTGGATTGAGGGGCAAGAAACAAGAAATAGGGAAATAGAAGGCAAGATAGAGACTATTTGTAACTGTCTGTCTGGTTACGACTGTGTTTCCTGAGCAACGGTCAATTCAAGTCACGCCAGCTGATAGGCAAGGCGTGGTTCCCGTTAGTGGTCTTCCAGTGAATTCCAGCTCCCAGACGGGGCTCTAATGTCTCCTCACACTTCTTTCCTGGGCTCAGTAAGTATGCGCTGTTGCTTGGGTCCTTCTGTGGGCATACAGAGCACAAGGCCAGATGATGGGATGAATCCAAGTAGCAGAAAATTCTGTCAGGTTGCTTGGCAGTGTCAGAGACAGAGCTGAACCCTCTTGGAAGGATCCTGGCAGCAGCCAAAGACAGAGCCAGAGCTCCTCAGATTGAATTTCAGACCCAATACTTACTTGTAGGTCCAATATCTGTTGAACACAGATGTTCAAGGTCACTTAGCTGATGTTAGAGTGAGATTTCTGACTTCCCCCTTCCCCAAACTCCCCCAGGAGGGGATGGGACTCACTGGGGTTTTGCTGTGACTTGTGCTATCACTGTTCTGCTCTGCTTGCCCACACTGCCCTTCTATTCTGTGACAGATGGAAATAGCACCGACTCAGACACAGATGCTGGAACCACTGTGCTCAATTTGCAGCCCAGGGCCAGGCGCTTCCTGCCAGATCAGTTCTCAAAGAAAGCCTCCCAGGCCTACAAAATGGAATGGAAGAACGAGGTGGATGTGGGTTCTGTGCGAGTGCCCCCCAGTGTCCCTCCTCCAGCTCCGCGCAGTAAAGAGGGGGGCACCCAGACACCGGGAGTGTTGAGGCAGCCACTGCTCTCCAAAGACCAACGGTTTGGCCAGGACAGGGAAGACAGTTTGACTGAAGATGTTCCACCCAAGCCCCCACCAAGGTTGGTGCGACGAGCGTCAGAACCCGGGAACAGGAAAGGTCGCCTCGGCAACGAAAAGCCATGATATGAAGCCAAAGCAGGCTTGGGGTGAATGGGCTAGCATGGTTGTGACTTGTTACTCAAGCCTGGCCGACCGTGGAATCCTTTTAAAATCCTCTATCTAGAGGCATTCTTTGGGAAGTAGAGTCAAGCCACTGATTCACGGGAGGAGCACTGCTTATCTATCCCAAGAAGAGGAAGGTCAGAGGAAGGAAGTCCCACAAAATGACTTTTGTGACTTTTGGCTAGTAAATGTATTCTTTCAAGGTCTGAAAGAAAAAAAAAAGTGTGCCTTTATTGAACTTGAATGACAGAACTTGAAAATTTTAACGCACCTTTGTTGGTGAAAATTTTAATATATTGCAAATATGCCTCAGATTTATTTATGAAAAAAATGTGTTTATCTGTAGTGATCATTTTTTTTAAGGGAATTACACCAAAAGTGGTGAGAACATTTTTCTGAGGGGGTGAAGGGCAGCTCCTAGAGGTGGGTCCTAAGTTTCAGGTCCCACCATTCCCATCCTGAGCTGATGGACCACTTGGTGAAGTAGAATGCTGTCCCTAGACGAGGCCTTGGCTGACAATAATAGGGCACAGGTTGGAATGTGTAGGCAGATGAAATGGCGTGTCTCTCAGAGTGTGGGTGGGAAGTCCCTGTACAACTTTAAAACAATGAGGTTTAGACTGCTCTTCGTCCATTCCTTTGTTTTCCGTGGCTTTGGAGTAACATGTAATCTCCACTCCCCACCCCACCTCACCCCTTTTTGTCTAGGTACAGAAAGATTCGCTTGGGCAAAATCAGCCCATAGTATTTAAAGACTTGGTGGCAGCTTCCGAGAAGTCCTACCAGTGAGGACCTCTTGTGGCCAGTGCAGGACGGAGCGGCCATGAGAGACCACTTGGATTTATTTTGTGTGGTGCTGGGAGGAAAGGGAGGAGATTCCTTTCATTAGCGACCACCTGCTTTAATAAAATTGTCCTGTCGTGCATCCAGAGCTACAAGCTAGGAAGGATCCCACCTTCCAGTGTTGAAGTGGTGAGTCTTCAGGTTTGACTTTGGATGAGGAAGCACTTTGGAGAAAACCCCCACTTTTTGCACTAGTCTTTAATTTTTACCTCCTCGCCTTTGATAATGTAGTGACTCAAATTTGTCATGAAAAGTTAGATTCTATTCTCTGGAGTACTTTTTAGGAGTATGGCAGAGAGAATCGGTGGGACACAATCATTAAAGATGCATATTTAAACCAATGTCTCTTAAGCTGCAGATTTATTATTAAAGATTCATATTTTAAACCAATGTTTCATGAGCTGCGGATTTATTGACTTCTCATGTGTTTTCTGAATTTATTCTTTAACACTTTCCTGGGTTTACATCTTAAATGAAGCCAGTGATATAGTTTTTATAAGAGATCTTCTGGCCACAACAGAGGATACAAAGTAGGTTGGAAGGGTTCTTTGCCTTCTAGTGACTGTGTTAACCCACTCTGACTTAAAAGCCATAGTGGGCGGGGGAGATTGCCATTATTGGTGATTGCCATGGGAAGCTCCAGCCCACTGTGACCCACACCATCCTGAGTAGATGACCCTTGGCGGTATAAAGGATTCCGCAAGCTGGGCATAAGCCTGAAAAGCAAGCCTGTAACCTTTCCTCTTTGGTTTTGCTTCAGTTCTTGTCCTGATTACTCTCAGGGACTGTGACCCGGAAGTATAAGATGAAATAGCAATCTTCTCACACATGGCTGGCCTCAGGCCAGTCTGATCCAGGCAATTCTTCAATTGAGATTCCTTCTTCCTAGGTGGCTCTAGGTTGTGTCAAGTTGACAACAAACTTAACCAGAACAGAGGGTAAGAACATGCCAAGGTGAGCATAGGGACAGCTCTGTGGCCCCTTCATTACAATGAACATGGGTTTTCTTGTGTTCCTGTCTTGAGGGGTTGCTAGGTCATTACATGAGCCTGAAAATAATGCACAGTTAGAGCATCACCCCAGAAGTCTAAGAGGAATCCCTGGGAAGCCATGGAAAACACAATTGGAAAGCTACACGCTTAGAACTCTGTGCCCAAAACAATCTCCATTTTAAATGACTATATTTTTATAAACCATGTATTCCTTCTGAGAAGAAATCAAAACCTTTTATAGGTATTTTTACTATAGAGATAGAATTCATAAAATGCTATGATGTTTATTTTCCATAACACATTGTCACTGTGTATACTAATAATAATTTATGACTTCTGGCAAGGCAGAAGTTGAAAATAACCTTCATATAATTTTACTGGTTTTCTATATTAATAAATATTATAAAAAATAATAACTTTCTGAAACTGAAGGAAGAATCATGAACCAGCATGTTGTGACATTTTGGGTTAAATTGACCCAAATTCATCTTTCACTAAGGAAAACATCATATTAAAAATGAATGCCCAAGTAGTTTTATCTTTTTTGTTTCTGAGACAGGGTTTCTCTGTATAGCCCTGGCTGTCCTGGAACTCACTCTGTAGACCAGACTGGTCTTGAACTCAGAAACCACCTGCCTCTGCCTCCCAAATGCTAGGATTAAAGGTGTGTGCCACCACTGCCCGGCTAGTTTTATTTTAATTATCAGTTATTTTTTTAATTTGATGACAAAGTCAATAAAATAAATTTGATTTTAGTTTTTTTTTCTGTAGTTGCTTCTTTGAATGATTACTTGATTCCAGTCACAATAGAAAAGGGTACTATAGACATGAAACTCTTTTTCTTTTGTCTGTGTAGCACAAGTTGGTTTTTTTATAGGTTTGGTTATTTTTTAAATTTTTTATTGGATATTTTATTTACATTACAGATGTTATCCCCTTTCTTCATCCCCCCCCCAGAAGCCCCCATCTCATCCCTCCTCCTCCTGCTTCTATGAGGATGTACCTTCAAGAGCAGTAACAATATAAACTTCTGAAGTATAGAACTAGCCTTAATTCTTGGTAAATGATTCCTCTTACCCAAATATCACCTAGTTCCCTGTAAAAGCACTCTAAGTCCTGGAGAGTTTTGAGAGCTCCCCTGGTAAGACATTGTGAACTGCCCTAGATGTGAGAGACACAGCTGATGCTTTCCGGATGTCAGCAAGCGAGAAAGACTTGGTACCAAATCCAGTACTCTACTGTGTGCTCTGTATACATGCCTCCAAATGCCTGGGATGGACTTTCATTAACCCATTTCTGTGTAGTGGGGATGTTTATATAAAAAGTATAGCCAGGAAGTTATCATGCCTTCCCACATTCTGTATTTGGGTTAAAACTGGCATTTCATCACTTGTCATAAGAACATAATACTAGTGCCAGTTCAAAGTGTGCATTCTAATACCACTTTGTCTAGAAGAAGTGACAGATGGCACTATCTGTGAGCCCTGAACACCACTAGGACATGGGTTTGGGGCCCCTTGAGAACATGAAAATCTGCAGAGGCCCAAGTCCCTTGTATAAAATACTAGTTTACACAGAACCCAAGCATGTCCTCTGCAACTTATGGATCTTGAGGTGACCCATGACACTTAAAATGCACCTGCTCCTTCATGAGTATCCCTCAGGGTTTAGGGGGAAATGACTGGATATCTAGGTATGCTCAGCAGAGATGCACGTTGTTTTTTGGGTTTTCGAGACAGGGTTACTCTGTGTAGTTCTGGCTGTCCTGGCTATAGACCAGGCTAGCCATGAACTTACAGAGAGCTGCCTGCCTCTGTCTCCCAAGTGCCGGGATCAAGGACATGGAACACCAACATGTGGCTTTTTTGTTTGTTGTTTATTTTGTTCATTTACATCTTCCATAGCAAGTGGATGGGAAATGCAGATGCAGAAACAGTCTTTGTGGAGGTATGAGAGGAGGATGGCATACAACCACACCTTACTGAAAAGGCAAACTTATGACTCCCAACTGGTAACCTGGGCTTTTGTTTCGTTTTCTCTTCTTGCTTTAGTATAATTGTTGAGAATTTTATACATGCATATAATAAAATGTGATTGTATACACCTCTTAAATTTCCCCTCTAACTACATATCTTCTTCTTCTTCTTCCTCCTCTTGTTCATTTTTGATAACTCATTAGAACCAAATAGTGCTGACTGACCATATTGCATGGCTGTGTGGCTATTCGCCGGAACATGAAAAACCTACTGGTAGACACAGCCTCACAGTCTCCCTCTCCCAGCAACTATCATCTGCCAGTAGCTGCTCAGAAAGGAGTGAGGCCAGGAGAGCCCCTCCCCATCCATGCTGGAATTTTCACTGGCTTTGTCATGTACAAGTCTTGCACAGGTAACCACAGCTGCTATGAGTCCTTGAGTGATACATCCATTCCATGTCCAGGAAAAGGGTATAACTCTGTATGTGTGTGTGTGTGTATGTATATACATATGTTATATATTTTTATATATTATATATTATATTATATTATATATTATATTTATATATATATATATTTATTATATATTATACATTATACATTATACTTTATACTTTATATTATATATTATATAATATATATTGTATGTTATATATTATATAATTATATACACACACAAGCACACATATACATATATACATATACACATATATAACACACATATAATATACATAGACATAGACATAGACATAGACATAGACATAGACATAGACATAGACATAGACATAGACATAGACATAGACGCACACATACAAATATCCCACTTTGGAAGCAGCTCCCTTCTAAGGAAATGAGAACCTCATTGGCTGCTAAGTACTCACCATAGATCTTTGTCTCTCGTACACAGCCTTTCCTCCAGAATTCCTAAGCAATCTACTCCACTAAGCTGACATCTCCAGAGAGTGGTCAGCCACTCTAGCTATGTGTAAAAGAAACACCCTGTGGGCAGGTGAGTTAGCCGCTAAGCAGGTAAACATTAATGCAGCTTCCAAGTGTCCTTTTCTGTTTCAGCTGAAACTTTGTGTCAGTGTGTAAGCTGGGCACGCCCGGAGCCAAGCCTGGCCACCATCTTAACACTCCACATGTATGCTCTACGGACTTGAGGTAACCACACCCCAAATGGGTCTACTTTCTTACAGTATGACTGTAACTGATCATGAACTGGAATGTACCCACCCTTAAAGTACCTTCCTGTGTGAATACAGAGAGTCCCAAAGAAACTCCATCTTGTCTCCTTTGTTCAAGAAGACTATTGCTTAGGAAAACTTACTCTGGGCCAGTGGTTCTCAGCTTTTGAGTTGCAACCCCTTTGTGGGTTGATGGGACTCTTTTACAGGCATCACATACCAGATATCCTGCATATTAGATATTTACATTGAGATTCCTAACAGTAGCAAAATTACAGTTATGAAATAGCAGTGAAAAAGATTTTATGGGTGGAAATACCTACAACATGAGGAACTGCATTAAAGGGCTGCGGCAGCATCAGGAAGGCTGAGAACGTCTGCCCTCGGCTCTCTCATCTTGGCTGTCCTTACTTTGACTTTGCATTTACCAGTTTGCAACTGTTTACAGTTTTGGAGTTTTAATTCATGTTGGACTGGTACATACATAACTCTTTTAATTGTTTTCCTCTAGTTTATGCGATTTGACAACAAGGTCTTTGCATCTAGGTTAACTTCTTGCCAAGCGTATCTTTTGTACATGTACATTGTTAAAAGAAAAAAAAATTTCCTGGTTTGGTGAAAAATGTCTCAACCATGTCGAGAGCAAACGATGTCCCAGGAAACCAGACCACCAGATCACTCCCAGACACACCAGTTTTAAGTATGTCGATTTGATTCTTGTTTGTACTGGACAAGTTGAGAGGGCTGCAGTTTGTGAAAGAGAAGAATTTTAGAATACAAAAAGCTTTGAGTTATATTTGAGCCAAATTCCTGTTCCTGTCTCATTATGGGAATAATACTAGATTTTATGTATAATAGAGATCCTCTTAAAGGATTCAGAGATAGTGCCTGCTCCTGAGTATGAAATATTGCCTTCCCCTTCCAGTCTAAAGGCAATCATAATCTCCCCAGACGAGTTGCGGAGTTTATGAAGTCTTGTATGAACCTACCAATTTATATGCTTTCATCAGCGCATGGCATGGGACATGTGACTAACACATCATGAGAGCAGTTGCTTCTTCCTTCATCCCAGGGCATCTCTAAGTGCTTGTGCTTGGCAAGAGAGTTACTTTCAATGCAGGTACTGCTTGGCACACTGAGTATGCCATTCATTCCAAAGAGAAGGCACTGTGACAGTGACTGAAGAGCACTGCCCTGCCAGGGACACCACTTACCGGCACTGCCTGGTTGACTCTAAAGCCAAGATCATTGTCCAGCCACAAAGAACAAACTGGCATTAGGGATAAATGCTCACATGGTAGCAGAACCACAACTGGACATGGCAGTACCAGCTTTATCTTGTGCATTTCATACAAGTCTTATTTCAACGACTAAGTCTGGGACCAGTTCAGTTACATAAGCTATCACACCAAACAATGAATGCCCCCGAACACCTAACATTCAGAATGGAATATAGTAGTTTTCTTTTAAATAACTGAAGCCTCTCTTGATGTAATTTCAGTTATTTCTGGCCTAGATATGAAACACATGAAGTGAAAATTCTGGAAATAAATAACCCATGAGTTTTAAATGCACACAATTGTGTGCAGAGTGATGGACAGCTGTTCTATGCTGCTCTGTGCCTTGTCTTCATGTTAGCCCTACATGTTGCCCATATCCTAGGGACTTAGCAGCCACCTTGGCTATTATGTCAACTGTGTGGGCATACATTGTGTTCTTCTAGGTCCCGCCCCTCAGAGGATGCCGTTTACATCTGACAAAGGGAAGCTTGGAAGTGCTTCCTGTTAGCCTGTTATCACAGAGGTGAATGTTCTTAACTTGGGACAAAAGAATAACCTACTAGTAAAATTGTGAAGCGTGACAGAGACGTTCACCCTGCGTTTGCTTTAGTACCTCAGAATGGAAGCAGTGTAGCAGCGAAGATGGGAAAACTTGATATCTGTTCAGGGGAGAAAAATAAAACATGCTATGTAAGGGTTGACATGAACTATATAGTTCCAGGAATATCCTTTGGTTCTTAGAATGAACCTGTGGCTATGTGCACATAGGGCCCTTAGCAGTCTTAGACAAACAAGCCTGAAGAGAGATGACCTCCAACTCCTGAGCTCTGATCTAACCCCACCCATGTCTCTAATTACCTCCTTTCATTTTGATCCCATTTGTTTTCCTTAGTTGTCTGCACTGAAGAAAGATTCTTATTTATCAAGATAGAAGGGTTTCAGTTGACTGATAAAAATACAAGTTTTTCCACTATTGCAATCCAGAATTACCTTCTATCATTGCTCCGTGTTTGTTTTTGTTTGAACAGACAGACAGTTACAAATAGTCCCTATCTTGCCTTCTATTTCCCTGCTTCTTATTTCTTGCCCCTCGCTCCATTCCACAAGTAACCTCTTCTTGTTTTGTTTTTGTTTTTTTGTTTTTTTGTTTTTTGAGACAAGTTTCTCTGTATAGCTCTGGCTGTCCTAGAACTCACTCTGTAGACCAGGCTGGCCTCAAACTCAGAAATCTGTCTGTTTCTGCCTCCCAAGTGCTGGGATTAAAGGCGTGGTCCACCACTGCCCAGCCTGCTCCGTGTTTTGATTAAAAAGAAAAAAAAAGCCATATTCTGTTTTAAAATATTTTTCATTATTTTTTGAGAATTTCAGTGTATTTTTTTTTATCACATTCACCCCTCCCATGACTTCTCCCAGGCCTATCTCTGCCTCTCTCCCCACCCAACTATTTTCTTATTTGTACTGCCCAAATACTCTTGGGTGTGGACAGCCAGGAGGTGGTGGACCTGCCAGAGGGATATGCTGTTAAAGAAAAGACTCTTCCTCCCCATTGCCAGTGGCCTCCTACCATCTACCAGTAGCTCCTCAGCTAGAACTGGGCTTCTTGCTTCACCCCCACCCTGCTTCCTACTCTATCCAGTGATCCTCAACCCTGTGTGTTAGGTGTCTGGACCTTTGCAGGTCAAGATGTACATTCAGATAGAGGTCAAGCATTACATTTCTTTTTCAGTGGGCAACAGGGAAGACTTAGGCACATCACTCTTTAGGCCACTCAGCTCACAGCTGCAGCCTTCCAAATATAGCTCCTGGTCCTTATCTTTGACTTGTCTCTCTAGACTGAGCTGTGTGCCTTCTGCAATGTGGGAAAACCAGGCCTTCTGAAACATCCAGTTCCACAGCATCTATCTGTGGCTGGAATGTTGGGGGTGGGCGGGTAAACACTCCGTGTCTCTAAAGCAAGTTTCTATACAGCTGCAAGTTAAACTACACAGAGGTAATTTTCCCTTATACAGGACCAAATTAATGTGGCTCACCCCAATACTTCAGGCAGGATTATGGACCTTACGCAAAAGAATTTAAAGAACATGACACACATTAACTGAACAGATTTAATTTCCCTGAGATTTTACCCCATAAAACATTATAAACTCCACACATCAGACCAGTGGTTGCCAAAGTTTTCTGTGTAAACAAATCAGTTACATGGCTCCTCCAAGTGGCCCCTAGCAGGAGTACACTGGTGCTGGAGCATGTACCCCAGGACATGATGGTCTAGGGACCACACTTTGAACAAGACAGCAGATAAGATGAAATGTGAACAACTGTTTACCAAATAAGAAGACAGAACAGAAAAACAACCATCGCATTAACAAACTCCCAAAGTTACCTAATATAGGGTAACAAGTGTTTCTCTAGATAGTGGTTGATTTGGCTTTTCAATATCTCCATGTTTCTTATTAATTTTAAAGTCTCACTAAACTTGTTTCACTTACGGTTTTAAGAATACAAACATGGCTTCTGTAAGCCGTCTTTGAGAGTGCAGTCTTGGTAGAAATACTTCTGAAAACTTACCTCATTGTGTCATACCATCATCAGTTTAATCACTGTCCCTCTGACCCCAGTCTCCATGACAATCAGATGCTGTGTGAGGACACGGCCACCTACGCCATGCTTTGGTCCCTTAAGAGTTCTTAGGGCCTGTGTTAAAATTCACAGCGGAAACAACTTAAAAGTGAATTGTTTTTCTCACACACAGAGAGGAAAGGGGATGACATTCAAGCTAAAATATACTTCCAACAGTCATAAATATTTGAATTTACCCCACATATAACATCTAAAACTATGAAAACACCCTTTTTCTGATTTATAAATAGTAAACATTAGAGTTATGAAGATTTAGTGCATTGAAGAACCACTCACAATTACATGTTGAGTTAGGTTGAAAAGGGGCATCACACACCAAAGGAATAATCAAGAGGATCATAGAGGATCATATGGAATGTGGGTTTCGGGTCTGTGATCCCAGAATGTGAGGCCGTGGGAGGCTGGGGGTGGGGCTGCTACCCAAAGCCCAAAGTGACTAAGTCCCAAAGAGGAGACAAGGCAGCCCTAAAAGTTGCTTGTTCCTGGTGCAGTCTGGCTCCTGAGAGGAGGGAAAGGTGGTGTACCCCAGTTGCAATCAGTAGGTTTAAGGGGCATGTACAGTTAACTATTAAAAACAGTGCAGTCTCCCAATTTTTACTTTAATCAAAACTATCATGTCTCAGTGTTCCTCCCCTCTCTGTGAGAAATGGCCACTGGGGCTTAAAAGTCCACAGGTCTGACCTCAGTGAGGCCTATGTATCTAAATGTCTGGGGGTAAGGGCTCAACATCTGATGTTACCAGCTGAGACAGCAACAAGCTGGTTTAAATAAAGCAGCTGCGTTGGTCTCTGGGATTTGGGCAGAGAAGCTGCTTTTGGATTCTGGGATTACGCGGAGCTACATTCCAGACAGGTGGCCAGTCCATGATTAACACTGAGGCTTCCCTCCACATTCCAAGTCGCTCTCCTACCTCTTGTAGAGTGCTGCCTTTCCCCAGAAGCAAATGTTAACTTTACTGTGCCCAGGTGCAAAGATTAGCCTCTCAGGCAAGCTTCTGATATAGTCGATCCCAGCAGAGCTGTGCTCAATCTAAACTTTCCTATCTGCTGCTGACTTCTGATGACTCTGCTGGTACGCCTGTGCAGGTAAGACTGAGCCATCTGGCAATAACTGCACTTGCACCACCACCCACTGTCCCTGAAATGCCCATCTTTGTCCCCGAGTTGTCTGGTTCTAAATCCGCTTATCCAAGTGGTCCCAATCCTACTCCCGTTTGAGTCTTTCGCTCCCTTCCCCACCGAAGGAAGGTCTGTTTAGAGTCATGATTAAAGTAGCCACCAGGGCTAAAGCAGCACCCAGGCTTGGGGGGCCACAGGGACTGATCTCCTGGGCCACTCCAGAGAGAAGCGGGGCAAGGATGCGGCTCACCGCAGTCACAGACTGGCCTACGCCTATGATGGTGCCGCTGGTCTGGGCTCCGCCCACACTCAGCTGGAGGACTGTGATGCAGGTTCTCCCAATGGTGGTACTGAAGGACAGAAGTGTCGAGGCGAAGACCACCACGGCCATGGAGCCGGTCGTGGAGTAGACCAGCAGCAGGAGGCAGGTGAGTGCGTTGGAGTGCAGGAGGACCATGTGTGAGTTGTGCCTGTACAGCCGTAGAATGGGCCCCACAGCGAAGCCAGCCAGGGTACCCAGGGCACTGGTATAGCTGATGAGGTAACCTGTGGTCTTGGGCCGTAGCCCAAGACGCTCCTCCAGGCCTAAGATGAAGTTACTGTAGTACAGCATGACGGCCACTCCCATCATAAAGCGAACGATGAGTATGTCCCACAGTGCAGAAAAGATCAGGTTCTTCATGTCCTTCAAGGCCGACATGACTTTAACCCAGGGGGCCCGCACTTTCCTCTCACTCTTCCTGGCCTTAGGGGTGCTGGCTGCTCCCTGCAGTGTACCTTCTGACTTTATAGGTACTGTAGTGTGCTTTTGGTCCAAGCGCCATCCATTGTCTGGGATGCTGAGGCTTGTTTCTCTCCAAGGTAACAGCCAGACTAGACCTATTGAAAGGGTGAGAGACTTGTTAAGGGGCCAGTGTGCTGGGTTCTCAGGGTGGCTCCGAGGGAGGGGCCGTATGATGATAGGAATGGGTATAAATGTGTTAGATCGATCACCTGTGTTTTATACCAGATTTACTTGGTTGTGTTGAGTCTAGCTTTCCCACAATTCCCATGGTTTTGCTGCGGGCCTCGGGATCCCAACAATGGACCCTTGAGTTCTATAAAAGGTATTGAAACTACACATGAATAGTCACTGTGTTCTCACTCATATGCTGGTTTCTCCTGTGGTATCATTTCATAGCTACACTCTCATGTTCATTAAAGTAACCATGTAAATGCTTTTCTCAACAAACTTTCTAACTTCCTAACTACCTGTCCACTCATCTATCCATCCATCTGTGCAACCATACTCGGTTCCCAGAGTGCTTTTTCAATGTGCTAATGACACTAGAAATAACCAACCAAACAAGTCAAAGCCCAGTGATGAAAGCCTGCCCTCGTAAAACTCAGACCTAAAAATAGGCTTAGAGAGAGGACAGGGGCAGAAGGTCCAAAGTCATCTTCAGCTACATAAAAAGTTGGAGGCTAACCTGGGCTACAAGAGGCTAACCTGGGCTACAAGGACAAAGGCGGTTCTAGACCATGTAGGCTAGGGGAAGCTGATTAAGAGGGTCTGCATCTATGTCACTGCTAGAGGCAGGCATCAGGCTGCTGGCTGAAGACGTCCCAGTGTGGCTGCTCAGAATCACTTACACTACTGATGGCCAGCCTCACCTAAGCTCTGTACTAAGAGCTCTGTAATCCACCGGGTGAACTTTGGTGTTGTTCTTTGTTTCCTTCTTGGAACATTTTAAGGAGGGGTAGGCATCCTTTAGTCTTCCCTGAGAAAGAGGTCTGTCTACAAAGAACCTCCACAGTCATGCTTCTAAAAATATTAAACATTTATCTTTTATCATAAGCTTGTGTTTATGACCTGGGTGGAGGGGGTGAGGGTTCAGATCCAGATAGAAATTATAAAGTGGTTCTGTCACAACCGAGATTAAACACATGGACTTCACTTCCTGGATCTGAAGTTAACCCCGCATGGAGTGTATTGCTCATTATTTTGCCCCAAGGTGAAGGTTCAAACCCCTGAAGCAAAGTGGCATATGATTAAACAGATGGCAAACAGACAGTCTGCTTCGTTTTTCTCTCATTTGCAAAGATGTTTATCAAGACTTGTCCATGCTGTGGTCTCTGAGCAAAGAGGAAGAGTCTCTGAGTGCCTAGCTCACTTGAGGGTGGCAAAGTGTGCAAGGCATTTTTTATTCATTGAATACCATGTGATACATTCAGGACATACGTGGCATAATGGCAGCCCTTGTGCAGTATGTTGTAGAATGTAAGCATGATGTTGAAATAGCAACAGGATTTTGGAGGTGCTATAAAAGCCCTGTTTGTTCAGAATGGCCAGACAAAGAGAAATGAAGCAAATATCGGAAGTAAACGGTGAAAGGAGTGCCGAGAAAGACACATGAGAAGAATGTGGGCTGCAGAGGAGGAGTCGGGCAAAGCCTTCCAGTGAGAGCCAGCGTGCATGTGTGAAGTAGATCATGAAGTCTCTACAGCTGTGCAGATGGGAGAGAAAACATGGCACTGCCTATCACCATGTAGCAGGATGAATAAGGCCTGACATAATCCTAACCAAGGGTTACAGAGGGGGTCTATGACTAAACATGCATAGATGCTCTCCTAAAAAAAAAATTTCATAATTTATTGAAAACTTAAGAGATCTATTAATAATGGAGATTTTTTTCATATAGATTATAATAACTAAGATAATATATTATTATCAAACAAAATGATGGAATTGGTCCCTATTGTCTGCCATGCACAAAAATGAAGGCAAAATGGATTGACAATGAATATAAACCTAAACATACAATGCCTTTAAGAAGAGAGAGGAAAGCCACTTGTCAGAGCTGGGTTTCCCAAGGGTGTTTCCAGTACACTATCACAAGGACAGGCCACAAAAGCACACAGGGACAGCAGACCCATGACAATCTAAAAGGTTTCCCTCACAGCAGGGAAACAGCCTCTGAAGTCAATGGAAGATGTAAAAAGTAAGTATTATTTGTAGTACTCAAATCTGATGAAAAGTTAATCTTAAGTCACAATGAATCCCAACACAGAGCAGAGATGTGGACACAAAGTCCCAATCCATATGAGGGATTATTGGTAACTGCTGATGGCCAGGTGAGGGAGAGTTTGCTCTAGGGGTCTGGTCCCTGGTAGGTCTAACATCATCCAGTGAATTAACACACTAACAAGGACATGGGTTGTACTAATGAGATTTTGTTGTTGTTCTTTTTTATAAATAAAGATATAAGCTGATTAGATATGGAATAGAGAAATGAATTTCCTCAAAATACAATGTATGGAATTCTTAAACAATTAAAAAAATAAAACTATTTTATCTGAAGAATAAATGTATCCCAGATAGAAGGTTAGAAGAAAGGATCAAAATTTAACATTTTGCACTGTTGCCTAAATATTTCACAAGTGTAATAACATCATAGCAATTAAATTTTTATAAAATTGTTTTTTAAAAGTTAAAATCTGAGCTATACAAGGTATTCTTCCTTCAACCAATAGCAAAAAGGCCAAAACAAAATAAGGGTTAGCAGAACTTGGATAAACACAACTCCAACAAATGGTTAGCAGGATGGTGTCCAACATCATCACCAGTAATCAGAATCCAAGACACAGCCATACTAAGGTGTTACCTTCTCTTCTAGGGAATTACTGAATGACAGTGATGGTGTTATAGTGAGAAAGCCTGCACAGGCTGGTGGGATGCAAACCTGTCCAGTCATCATGAGAGCAAGAGAGAGTGTCAAGGGACAGCATGGGCATCCACAAGTGTTGCTGGTTGCTGGGTGTGAGGCTTATTGTATAAAAATATACATATTTTATTTCATATTCCTCCTTTGGGAAATATTCTCCCTGCCAAGCTTACTAGGGAATGTGTTCTCTGCCAAGGTTAATGACTTCATGATAATCAGAGACAGCACAAGTCTGGGAGGTGAGCATGTGTCTATATCCTTAGCAAAAATGGTAAATGCTGTGATCCTCAGGACAGTCCTTAAGGCTGTGGGAAAGAACTCTGAAAACATGAGTTCAAAAATATATGATTTCTCAACTATGCAAAATGTAAGGATGCAATATGAATTATATAAGGGCCTTCACAAACCTCAAAGAACAGAGGCAGCTGTGCCATAGCCAGCTTGTCAGAAAGATAGAAAGGCAAGCAGATACCTGAGTTCAAGGTCAGCCTGGGACAGAGAGAATTTAGGCTCAGGTGTGGTGGGAGTGGTGATCTCAGAGCTGGATCCCACTTAGCTAGCTTATTGTCTGTGCTTTAAAAGGCAGGCCTCTAAATTCATTTGCAATGTTAAGAAAAATGTGCTGGCTGTCTTTTCCTAGGAGTCAAGGGGCTAAGGTCAAAAAAATGCTGATTGGTGGGATAATCAAAAGGAAACCTGGGGTAGATGACTGAATTGATATATAAATAAAAGAGTGGGCTTTGGTTTGAGAGATCTGAGCTGTCTGATGATCTTCAGAAGGTTATCTTGTGTAGAGAGCCACTGTGCACCGCACCTGAAGATGGTGCTGGCTGAGAGTGCTCCTTGTGATAAACAAGTCCTTAATTGGCTGTGAAGCTGTGCAGGGGCAGGGAATGGTCATCTGACGTGGACGTATGGGGAGATTACACGTGGCGTATGCTCATTGGCCTTTTGCTTAGATATAAGCCTGGTCCCTGGGGTAGGAGGGGGTCACACCTGCAATCCTGCTGTAACTGCAATCCTGATTAAACCGCCTTGAGAAGGAACCTGGTTGTCTTGCGTCTGATTTCCTGCTGGTCAGGAAGGGTGCCGGACAATCTTGAGCAGAACACAAGTTGCCAACTTGTACCTACAATTTGTTTTGTTTTTTTTGTTTTTGCCACTCTCGATTACCCCTTCTTCAAGACCCCTTCTCTAAGCTAAGGGTGGTCCTTGGCAAGAGAGGATCATCAAATTAACTTTCATTCTTGAACAACTCTACCTACTCTATTATTATCATTATTATGTTAATGTGTATGTGAGTGTATGTGTCCCTGTGAATTATATGTGCACAAGTAGGGTCCTGAACTGTGCTGTCTGGGTTTGTGGTGCTGCAGCAGCTGGGTTCATTACCAGCAAAGCCCAGGGAGACATCCCTGGTCTTGACTGCCACCCTGTGCCATGTTGATGTCTGATGGTTGTGCAGAACTGGCCCCACCCTTTGCCTGGGCCTCATGGGAGAACTGATCCTGAGAGGGCATGAGCACAGGAAAGCTGTCCCTACCCTTCACCAGATGTAGTACTTGGGAGAGTGGCTCCACACTTGTCCAAGAAACCCAGTAGAGCTTGACTTGGTTGCACAAGTTACTTATGAGCCAGCCCTGAGGGTGTTAGTATGGGACTGCTAGCTCTGCCACCTGTCTGATGTGCTGGTTTGAATATACTTGACCCAGGGAATGGCATTATGTTAGGAGATGTGGCCTTGTTGGAGTAGGTATGGTCTTGCTGGAAGAAGGACTATATCTACTGTATGTATCACTGTGGGGTGTGGAATGTGAGATTTCTATGCTCGAGCTCTACCCAATGTGGAAGACAGACTCTTCCTGGCTGCCTGCAGAAGCCAGTTCCCTTCCACTGCCTGCAGATCAAGATGTAGAACTCCTGGCTCCTCCAGTACTATGTCTGTCTGGATGCTGCCATGCCTGACAATGATGGACTAAAACTCTGAAACTGTAAGCCAGCCCCAATTAAATGTTTTATGCATAAGAGTTACCTTGGTCATGGTGTCTTTTCACAGTAATAAAACCCTAACTAAGATATCTGCTATGTAGTGCTATGGGCAAGAGAAAGATGTCCTCCTCCATCCATTGCCTATGCCACTTCTAGTGGGTGGGAGAGCTGGCCCTGCCCCTCATCTGCTGCAGCATTCAGAAGAATGGACCCTGCACCTTACCTGGGTAGTACAATAGTTGGCCCTGGTTGCAGGGGATGCAGGTGAGCCAGCCCCAAGGATGTGAGAGCAAGAAAGGGTGTGATCCAGCCCTTCAACTGCTGCAGCACTCAGCAGAACAGGCCCTGTACATCATCTGGGCAGCACAGTAGAGCTAGCCCTGATGGCTTGGGTGGGGCTAGAGAGTTGGCTCTGCCCCTGGCAGCCATGGCATTGGATGAGCTAGCCACACCAGTACTGGAGAGTTTGCCCTGGCAGTAAGGGTGCTGGAGAGCTGGCAGGCAGACCAGCTCAGATACTTCCCAGGCCTAGATCCAGAGCTTTGAGTTAGCCCAGTCCAACATCTGCCCCATGGAAGAACTGTTGGAGCTCATGAAGAAGACAGTCCTATAGATAGATCCAAAGCTACAGGATCTCCATGACACAGGGCAACAACAGGATATTCAAGAGGAGTCTCAGTGAGTTCCAGTATTGACAGCGTAGCAGAAGCCAGAGGGCTCAAACCAGACCAGCAACTCATTGCAATAAACATTTGCAAGCAAAGAAGTGTGGACAAAAGTGTACACTGTGAGATGTACTGTGACACATTACAGCTTCCTTACCGAGATTTTTTTTTTTCTTTTGTGAAGGAGGTTGTAAGGGTGGAGGGCAGGTAGGGAGATGAGGAGGATGCGGTGCGTTGATGTGAAACTCACAGAGAATAGATAAAATGTTACAAAGAATTGCAAGAAGATAGATGTGGGTAGACTTGTGAGTTTTAAGTACACATGTTCAACAGTGAACTCACCAGCATTGAGGAGGAAGACAGAGCAGCAAATGAAGGCTGTCACATAGAATCCACCATCCAGTTCAGTCAGATACCCACCAACCAGGGGCCCAAGATGAAGCCTACGCCGGAGACTGTGTTGAACTGTCCCAGCACAAGTGGCGCTCCTTCTCAGTGACCAGGTCAGAAAGCAGTGCTCTGGTGATGGAGAGGGTGTGTTTAAATACACCTACAAGGGAGAGGAGAAGTGCTCTGTAGAGGAGTGCTCGGTAACCTTCAGAACTCCGAAGGGGCAGACCCATCTGGGCTGCTCTTCATCCCTGAGCCAAATGGAGTTCCTGTTTCCATTTTCTCTGAACCACTATGGCTTGCAGGACTCCTCCTATCATAAATGGACTCCAAAGCAGCACTAGTCACCTCTAGCATTGAGTGCCTTAGACTTCAGCTTACCCATATCTCGTCTTGACATCCTAACGTTCTTTGTCATCTGACTGAGATTCCTGGTGGTTGTTGGTCTCAGGCAGTCCAACTACTAAGAAACGATCTCAATATGAACCACAAGAGGATTTCTGGTGTTTAAATAAACCCTAGCATTCCTCGGGAATTTGTGAAACTGAAACAGTTCCCACTTGCCAAAGGAGTCGTTTCCCTCAGCTTAGGCAAAAGGGAGAGATGGCTACCTGAGGTTGCCTATCAAAGCCCATGCTGGCCTTGAACCTCCTCACTATCACAAGCACTGGTTATACATTTCAAGTCCATGCTAGCATCCTAGCTCTCCTCACCCACCTCACTTCCCTCCTCTTTATAACTCAAGGATTCCCCACTGCCTGCTGTTCTCTCACCATCCTCCTCCCCCACCCTCTCCCCTTCCTCCCCTCTCTGTCTTTTGATATCTACTTACTCTTTCAGTATGCTCTATTCTGTCTGTTGCTATCTCTCTATCTCTATCTGTCTCTGTCTCTCTGTCCGTCTTGCTATCTCCCTATACTCTCTATGTTCTCCCACTCTCCACACTCAAACTGCTAACTGCTGGCCATGTCTAGTCTCCTTCTTTCTCTCCCTGCTCTGGATATTTTCTCTTTTTTTTTTACCCCCAATAAAAACCATAACCATACAATAGGGCTGTCATGTCAAATGTCTCTTTACTGCACGCCCTCACATATGGTGGCTTTCTCACAGTTACCGGGTGTCTTAGTTGGCGTTTTTATTCCTGCACAAGCATCATGACCAAGAAGCAAGTTGAGAAAGGGTTTATTCAGCTTACATTTCCACATTGTTGCTCATCACCAAAGGAAGTCAGGATTGGAACTCAACAGGTCAGGAAGCAGGAGCTGATGCAGAGGTCATGAAGGGATGTTACTTGCTCAGGTTGCTTTCTTATAGAACCCAGGGATGGCACCACCCACAATGGGCCCTCCCCCCTTGATCACCAATTGAGAAAATGCCTTACAGCTGGATCTCATGGAGGCATTTCCTCAAGGGAGGCTCCTTTCTCTGTGATAATTCCAGCTTGTGTCAAGTTGACACACAAAACCAGCCAGTACACCTGGTTACCATGGTTTCTTTGCTCACTCACTACAAAATATTACTGCATACTAATCTATGCCACCACTTGTGGATAAAGCAATGAATTAACCAATAATAATAATAATAACACCAACCCTCAAATAATCAGCAAAATGAACCCTCTTAGAATGTAGTTCTTCTTGGGGTAAAGTAACAGAATATATTACAAGGTAATGAGGGGTATGGGCAGGAACAGTGGAGAAGAAACTTATGAGAGAGAAACACAAGTGATCTTCATCTAACCAACACTGACTGAAACTCTAGTGACGATGACTGTGTCTTCACATAATCAATACCAACTGCTTCCAACTGGTCAGAGACTTGTGAGTTTGTTTGCCGACTACCTGATGGCTTCAGCGTGACTGTAGGCTGCTGAGGGTTATTTGACATCCATGTGAGGAATACTTAGGAATGCATTGATGAGTCCTGGGAATGGGTGCCAGCCATGTTAGTTGACATCTACAAGCTCCTTGCAGCTCACTGTGCCGCATTTCAAGCTGTAACATGACATGGTGGCTTCTGCTGGGCTCCTTAGCTAACATGAATGGTGGAGTACAGTGGGGTGTAGTACTGAAGACATACCGTCAACCACACAGTAATATAATAAATGCAACACCAGGATGCACGTGAACAGCTATTAAGTGTAATTTAGAATGTACTGGTGGTGTTGGATTGTGGATCACACTTAAGGGGAGAGCTTCTAAATGTATAGCGAACAGCAAAACCACCGATATGTGGATGGGTGATGTCAATAACTTTCACGTCCCACATGTGTGACAATTTCAAATGAGCTGACCCTCAGCTGTGTTTTAGTGGTAGAGTGCTCTTCTCTGTGCTGTAAATGGAGCAAGAGACTTAACTTGATGAGGGCCGATGTGTAGTGTTGCAGCCTTGTGACTAGATAACAGAGTCTAGCCATGCCATATTGGCTAAGGAAAGATAACTGATGAGATTTGGAGCTCTGGATGCTAAGAAAGGCAAGGGGGGATTCAGTTTCCACAGCAGGTCCCCACCTACCAAACACCTACGGGTGAAGTTTCCAAGAGTTGACAAAACGTCTCACTGAAGGTCCAAGGTGAAAGCTATCTCAAGGTGTTAGAAAGAATCAAGAACAGTCTGGAAGAAGGAGACCAACCCTAGGTTCTTCTACATAGTAATATAGTCAGCAGTCAGGTCTCCAGGGGGCTTCAGAAAAGCTTCTGAGTTACATCTTAGTGTGAATCACGGAGCTACTGAAGGCATCTCACATCGTCTTAATTGTCTGAACATGGAGAGGCAGGGCCACAGAAAAGAGGCAGATCAGGTACAGCAGAAGAATTCACAATAACAAGTCTGGGAGGCTCTGTCTCAGGCGAGAATGGGAACTTTGGATAAGTTACCAGAGGGGCCGCCAATAGTAGATACTCAGTAAACAGCAACAATAATCAAGTGATCACTGCCACCATTACTACAGCCCTTGGTCTCTGTGGGTGAGCACTTGTTGAAGAGGCATTGTGCAGCAGGCTCAGGTTCACACAGAGACACACACTGAGAACACAATCCACTGGGATCGGAACTCACCCACGGAGACTCTAGCCAGTGTAAACAGGAACACATTGGTGGACATTCCAAGGAGGAGATAGCCCAGGGCACTGAGCAGGATGCACACCAGCAAGGAGGACCGTCTTCCAACCACATCACTCCAGCAGCCCTGAGAGGAACAAACAAGGCCTCCAATAGCAATGAGCACCACTTAATACAACATGGCCCCAGGAGATGTCTGGGAGTCGGAAATGCGTATAGTTGTACCATGCCCTGTGCCTCATGTTATTTTCTCTAGCCATCCCACAAGGTGAGACAGGATGCCTGATGGTGTAGCCAAGAGATTCACTGGTCGGTGAAAAAAAAGGTCAAGTTCCAAAGCTTCATTTCCGTCTTTGTTGTCATTGTTTCATGCAACTACGCTCCTCGGAAACCAGGTTTTTGGGAAATTAGAAAACACAGAGAATGAAAGTGAATGGGAAAAATAGACCCGGTGGTTCCAAATCTATGCAAGCACAGGCCAGGGTGGAAGAAAGAGGTTCAGAGTGGGGGTGTCCTACCCTAGGTGGAGGGCAAGGGGGCTAGGGGGCCAGGCCAGCCCTCTGTTCTGATACTTCCTCTATCCCTCACAGCTACACCCCAGCTAAAACACATCAAGCCTTCCAGCCAGATGACAGAGCTAGTCAGAGAATGTCGGAATTATCGCCTGCCTGCATCTTTGTCAGCCTGTCTGCTCTTCTTTCTCTTGCTAGAGTTTAGAGCACTTGAGTGTTAGGTAGATTTAACATTTCTAAAAGATGTATTATTATTTTATGTGCCTGAGTGTTTTACCTGTATGGATGTCTGTGTTACATGTTCATGTAGAAGCCAAGGAGGACATAAAGAGGACACTGGATCAGGCTGGGCAACGTGGAACATGCTGTTACACCCCGCACTTGAGAAGCAAGGCCAATCTCTGTAGGCTCAAGACCAGTTTGGTCTACCTAGGGACTTCCAGGATACAAATAGCTACACAGAGACAATTTGTCTCCAATAAAATAAATGAAATAAAATAAAATAAAATATTGCATTTCCCTGGAAATGGAGTCACAGCCTGTGAGTTGTGCTGTAGTGCTAAGAACTGAGCCTGGATCCCCTGAAAGAGCAGAGAGCGCTCTCAACTGCTGAGCCTTTTCTTGAGTACATGCCAATTTAGTGTCTTAAAAACTTGAAAGAAAGATAAATCAAGGAGTGATTATTTATCCACTTGACAATATTTATAGATTCTTATTCAATGCCTTTTAAAGCTATTCCTTGGCCAGGAAGCAGGGAAAACACAAACCAAATGTGAGATGCCAGACAGTTGCTTCCATCAGTCACTCCTGGCAACCTGTGGGACTAGCTGAACTTCCCGACTGCAGACACTAAGGCTTCCAGATCTCCAGTGGGTAGCATGGGGAGAGAGATGGAGATGCTTACTGACAGTCTCTGGACTTCAGACTACCAAGTAGCCAGAAGAGGGAGAAAATCACTTCTGAATCTCTCTGCTGTACCATCTTTTGGATTCTTAACCAATCAATTTTAAAGTTTTATCAAATGTTCTCTTATCAAAAGTAATAAGTCAATTAGCTTACTGCACACTCTTCCGTACAGAATTGTAGAAATGCAGGTGGATTTGACTGTAGTCCATTATATGAATCAAGTAATGGGTGATAGCTTCTGTTTATATTCTTTTTCTCAAAAATCAGCCTGAGTCACAGGGTCAGTGTGTTATGATGTAATACATTCTCCCTCAACATGTACTCAGAGTGCCTCACAAAAGAAGCCATCTGAGTCTTTGAAGCACACATCTTCCCAGGGGCCAAAAGGCAGAGGACAGGACTCTACCCAGTCCCTTACCTAACAAAGCTGTGTTTTATAGCCATCTGCACACCCACTGTTCAGTAATCCCTGAGCTTCCATTTCATAAGTGCAGGGAAGAGGACCTACAGTTCCTAAAAACTGGAGATGGGCCGCTGGATAGAGAATAGCTTACTTGCCCGAGCATAGCTTACCACAAAGGTGCTGGAGAAGAGTTGCAAAATGCCATAGGAAGAGCCTGAAAAAACAATGTTAGAATAATGTTAGAATAGAAAAGGTGTGGGCACGGCTGGCAAGAACTGAGGAGAAATCGGCAGAAAACTGAGGGAGAGGTCATCCTCAGGAAGCCAAACCGTTCTACGTCTTCTCTAAAATAATTCAAAGGCCTTCAAAATAAAATGTGGGCAAGCGGATGAGAATGACAACAAGCGCCAGTCTCGGGGACTCCAGAAGTAACCCTGCTCTGTCTTCGAGAGAGAGCACACATCAAAATACTGGAAAACCGACAACCCAGCACTTTACCGCTGAATTTTTAACACTAACTCACATAGCTCAAGCATTTTAGCGGTGAGAGAAGAATAAGAAGAGGGCCCTTTATACTCACAACTGGAAATATCATAAGCCATATGTGCTAACTACAATGACAGAGAGCAGTGTCAATAGAATGAGCAAATTTTAAACAGAAAAAGCTCTGGTTATTTAAGGAGCTTACAGAGTTCCTTCCTTCCCCTCCCTCGTTATGCAATAGGTACATTTGGCTTTTTCTAAAAGTCGGTAATTACGGGTGGTTAGTATAATTGAATGTACATATCTTGAGAGGGAAATAATAAGCAGAGCAGGGATCAGGATAGATATGTATATATGTATGTATGTATATGTTGTGTGGGTGTTATATATATATATAACACACATACATGCATACTACATACAAAAAAGGTAATGTGGAAAACTGCCAAACTTATTTTGCAACTTGTGAAGGACTCTAGGGCAGTTAGCATTAAGGGTTTTTCAGTGCTTAGCATGCTCAGTTCTAAGCCCCGGGGATTCCTGTCTCTTTTACAAATCGAGAAAATCTGAATGGAATTTCATGCTACATGGGCAGAAATTCTATGGGCTTCTGGGATGTGCTCGTGGTACGGGAAGCTTCCGGCTAGTTTCCCAAAGTGGTCACCCAAGCAGACCCGTTCCCATTAGGTATGACTTCCATAGACTGCCCCTTGGGACTTACATTAAGTTCCAGAACTGTGCTTGTGGACAGGTGACAGTCAGAGGCTGTGCCTTGACTGCAACATACCGGCCCAAACTACCAGAGGCCCAGGAAGCAGAGCTTCTATCAGTCAGTATAGGCTGTGGAAATAACTCAAACCTCAGAAGCCTTCCTGAAGGCAGGTGGTTCAGGAAAAATTCAGTCCATTTGCTTCACAGTGGTACTTGGAAACAGGCTGCGAAGTCATTTGTTTCCTGTTTCCTTTTGGGTGAGGTTTGTGTAAGGGCTGAGTTATTTTTCAGAGCATTTGAAAATCAGTTTCTGCAAATAAGCAGGTTTATAAACACCCACCTACTATTCCAGCAACTATGGGGCTTACTCCAAGAGACTGACATGAAGATTCAACAATGGGACCACCATGCTGACACCAAACAGGTCCTGTGAAACCAAAGAAGGGCTCCAGTTAGTACTGGAGCTTAGCACTACTTAAACTGATGACCCTAACACTATCATTCAATTTCAAATACAAAATCTGCATCTAAACTTCTGAGGAAAATAAGAAACCGTAACAGTAGATCACCACAGCCAAAGTTATGGTGGAATCCAGGTAAGTCTGAATGCCTGACTAGTTTGCAGGCCAGGGTCAGTTTTCATTTGGCTTCTTTGTGACTAGCCTTTAACATTTGAGGATGCACAGTGCAAGTCCCCCACCTGAAGCAAAACAAGAATAAACTGAAAACCCAAATGTCCTGTGAATGGTGAAGGAAGGGTGGTCTGAATTTATTGGTAAAGCTGTTTTTGCTTCAGTAAGAATCTCAAACTACAGAAAAGAACTGACGGACCAAAGTCTGTACTTTTTGTGACAGTCTCTTTATGTAGCCCAGGATGATCTTGCTTGTGCCTCAGCCTCCTGAGAATGATGTCACAAGCGTGTTCCACCATGCTAGGCTTCAAAATCTGTCACACATCAACACCTGAGCCCAGGAAAGCATGCAGATGGCGGAAGCCCGGTGAAATACTGATATTCATAACTAAGAACTATGGCGGGTACAAAATAGGCCCATGAGCAAGAGCTGGCGATATCACTTTGCACTTGGTGGCTCTAAAATATCACTGCTTGTACCAGGAAAGCTAGTGGCTGACTCTTTCTTCTCGGGAAGTTCTAATGTAAAATCTCTCCTCCTTTACTGCAACGAGCACTTCCTTCCTGATGTACACTTCCTACAGAGCACCATTTTTCACAGGATGCATCTGACAACAGCCCATGTGCTTGCACCCATTCATAAGGAAGTCAGCATGATGGGACCACCTAACCTTCCCCTGTGCATCAGCATTTCCAACGGAAACTGATGTGTACACTTGAGCTTCACTGCCTTGTATGGGGAATGAAACCCAGATCTTCTCACTGGGGTGGAGGGGGCTATCTCAATGCAAATAAATTGTCATCTGCTACAGGCTGAGAAGAGGGAAGAGAAACTGCCCAGGTATCTGGAGAAAAGCAGATGAAATCATAGACCTTAACACCATCTTAGTTTAACCAAAATGCAGCAAAGGAATGAGTTTAGTATTCCTAGTGAAAAACATTTAAAATATCAAAAGTATCGAGAGCTAAAACTAGAACATTTGGCAAATGACTTCTCCAATCTTTTGCCCTTCCTTTTTTCAATCAGAAACCATTTTCTGAAGCCTTTGGGGTCTTGGAGTACACTAAAATAATAAACTAAACTGTGGTAATACCATCTATTACTTCAAAAGTCAGCATAAGCTCCTTCAACAATACATACAGCTGCATACGATAAGACCCTTTATAACATTTCTCACTGAAAAAAGAAATCCTTAACCTTTTTAAAAAAAAACTATTTGGAAATCATATGTATTTCCCTCAAGATGTGCTCTTGGATATATTATTCTCTTAAATATATTATTACACTTTTCAAAATTTTACATCAAACTGGATTTACCATGTGCACAGCATATGGAAAGCAGGAGAGGCTGTGAGTATCCAAGTCTGTGTTGGAAAGCTGCACAGAATGAATGATGTATGAACTGCTTGATTATTTCATTGTAGTTCCCAAATTATTCTGAATGCTAACTCCTGTAGTTGCTGTTACCCTCCGGGTGAAGTCTAATGTTCCAAGTGAGGGCCTGAGTCTTTTCACAAATAACCTAGGTGCCCTCTGTGGTAGGGCCTCAGCAGGTTGGAGACACGGATCACCCTGAGTGGATGGCAGTCAGCATCCTTTCCCAGAACAATCCACACTCAGCAACTTTGAATTCTAAATAACCAGACTACACAGTGGAAGTAAGCAACGTCTGCATCCCTAAAGCACAACCAAAAAGCAAGGGTGTTAGACTCTAAATCAAGGCACGGATGCTAAGAAGGGAAATTGTGTGTCTAGGGACCTGCAAAGTGCTATGGAGGCAGAGATGTCTCTCAGGCATGGTACCCAATACCTCCTAGCTCTGTAAATACAGACATTTGGTGAAATCTACTTTCCTCAAGATTCTAACACATATTAATTGAACAGACCCTCTACCAACTGTTGGACAATTGGCACTTCGAACAGAGGCTGTCTCTCGGCTCCTCAGCTACATGGTTCAGCATGCTAAGTCCTAATTCAGCAGGCCTTTAGTCTGGAAAAAATACTAGACTTAATTCATCTGGACAGAGAAGAATTCCTATTTATCAGGTTCAGTGCCGATCAGATAGATACTTGCCACAGAGTCTTTTCCCATTGATCATTCAACTAATTGGTTCCATTTGCCTTATGAAGAAATCCTACCGAATAATCCTTCCTGCTGCTTACAACCCCGGGCCTATTGAACCAAACTTAGACTTGAAAGAGGAGCCCGAGTGAATCAGGGTCCCTGCACTGAAAATGGTTCAAGACTAAAACTGTAAATTTTCTGGAAGCAGAAACTGCTTATGATGTCAGTGCTCCAGGGCATGTACCACACGCGGCAGGCATTCAGAAACTTTATGAATATTCATTAATAATTAAACTGCATTAATAAGCGATGAATGGATGGAAGGATAACTTCTTAAGCTTCTCATTCTACAGGGCAAAGGACTACTTGTGAACCAAACCAATACACACATGCACATAAATTATAACAAAACAAAAACACATGCCATTTTGCCAAAAGCAGTTGTGTGCAGTTCACCGTGACTTCCAATTTCCAACTTCAGGACCTCCAGGTAGACTGGGTCAAGGACTCACACCTGAGGTCGGTGGTGAAAGGGCAAGAGGAGGCACCTTACAGCACACTTTAGGTTCCGGGCTGAAGCTGTGTAAATGCCAGGGAACTTGAGGTAAGCGCAGCCCTTCCAGGACCAGCTTCCAGGACCCCAAGTCTGCAGAGCCGGCTTTTCCCCAGCCCCGGGGCGGGCACTCACCAAGAAGCCTACCAGGTAGAGCCAGAGCAGGAAGCGGCGGGAGCTCACAGCACTGGACGATGCTGTGGCCATCACTAGGGTCTCCGAGGCTAGACCCTGCTCCGAGGCCCCGCGCCCCTGGACCCCCAGCGCCATTCCCACGCTGGCTGGGGGTGCAGACAGCCTAGCCGTCTGCAGACCACGCCCCCACCGCGGCCACGCCCAGGATTGACCACGCCCAAAGCGGAAGCGATCTGCGTGCGCCTGCGCAGATGGAAGGTCGCGCCGCTGACCCGGCTGCCAGACTAGTGGTGTGGTGGTACCTACCGCGGGCCTCTTAATACAAGATCGTAAAATCTGTGACAAGTGACTGGTGCCATCTTTCCTCGCTCCCTGGTGTGTAACGCAGGAAGGAATTGTGTCTTTTTGCTACTACCAGGTTTTCTTCAGTGATAACCGTTCTGGCTTTAAGGATCACAGACCCAGGGCCCTGCTTCCTACTTGACTTGCCAGATCTGGAACAAGTTAAGGTGGCCGTGGAAGGTTTCCTGTGCATTTGAAAAACAACGGGCAGTAATTTAGAGAGACTTCTAGATATCTGTGATGTCTATATAGTATTAGCACTTCGTAGCTCTAAAAGGGAAACAGGACAGAAATAGGCTCAGAATTGAGCCTCCGGGAGTAACAGCAGCACACCACGAAAAGCGTGAAGAATTGTGAATAATGAATGTACAATAGAGAAATACACAAAGTTATGGGACACATGGCATAAGGAGGTGTGTACCTTGGTGTGCTTGTTGCGGGATCTGCTTAAATCCAACGGAACTCCAAGTCCATGCAGATAACAAAAACTTACTGTAATCAAGACACTACTGATGGATCGGGCCACCGAAAAGACGAAGAGCTGAACTATGATCTCGGAGAGATGCTATATAGCATATTTAAAGCAGGAAACCATAGAGGGGGGAGCTGGGTGGGCTGTAGCATTATCAATCATATTTTAAGATAAGGGATTGAGCAAGGTCGTTTCCATCAATCAGGATAGAAGTTGATTTCTGGACCTAGGAACATGAATTCTGTTTGACCCTGCTAGCAAGATGGAGAAGTTGTCCCTGGGATGTCTGGACTCAGATAACTGTCTGCTTATAACAGAAGCTGTTCAGCTATTGGGAAGTCCCCAGCTCCCTAGGGCCTTGGAATTGAATTTACTTTCTTCCTGTGATTAGATGGAGTCTGAAAGGGAAATGGTAGTACTCAGAATAAGTTTCTTTTGTTTGTTCCCAACGTGCTGACCAAAGAGGTAGAGTCTATAGTACCTTAGACTGGAAGATGGATGTGGCCAAAACATCCAAACACACAGATGTGGAATAAACAGGGTTTCAAGCATCTATAACCTAAAACGCCTCAGCAGAATTTGGAAGTTTCATCCTGAGATCAGTGGATGGAAACAAAGTGGATGTGTGATATTTAATAGTTAATGAACTATTAACCATTGTCAGTATCCCCTTTAATTGTGTGAGCACATGTGTGTGCAAGTGCGTGTGTGCGTGAATATCAGGTAAGATGCCTTGCCCTGCAGGAATCCTTGGCTATGGCTGATTGCCTTTAGGATCTGGAGCATGAGAAAAGCAGCACCTACTACAGCATTTCTTAAATTTTGTTATGGAACAGAATAGAGTTAGTAGCTTAAAGTCTTACTTGATTCCCTGCAATGGAAAAGAGTCATGCCTACACTCCCTCAAACTATTCAAATCATAGATCATAGCATTTTGACTGAAGAGCCCATCCAGGGTCTTGAGGCATTCATGTGGCTCCAGACTATAAATCTTTACAGTTTCCTCAGGCAGCCACAGCCCTTCAGTAGTGTGTCTGTCCACAGCCCCATGGTGGTGTGGCTGTCCACAGCCCGTGGTGGTGTGCTGTCCACAGCCCCGTGGTGGTGTGGCTGTCCACAGCCCCGTGGTGGTGTGGCTGTCCACAGTCCCGTGGTAGTGTGGCTGTCCAGTTAATGCTCCATCATCACAGCAAAGTGCCAGAATTATAAAGGGAACTGTCTTCTTAGTCCTCTGGATTTAGAGGACTCTTGGTAAAGTGTCCATATTCATTTGTCCCAGGACAAAGGATTGCACAAGAACCCATAACTACTAATAGAAATGAAGAAAATTTATTGAGAAAGGAAAAGTAGCCTCAGGAATACGAGTGACCTAGTGGTAGGGAAAGACCTGTCTGTGCTCAGAAGCACTGAGGCTTGAGGCGTGTGCACTCATGATCATTGACACAGCATGTCCCTGGCTCTCATTGTATATTGTGGCTTTACTCATTCAAGTTCTGTTTGTTACATGTAGCCTGAGTAGGGAAGGGCTCTCTCTCTCTCTCTCTCTCTCTCTCTCTCTCTCTCTCTCTCTCTCTCTCTCCCTCTCCTCCTGCTCTCTCCTTCCTTCTCTTCCTCCTCCCCCTCTTGCCCCTCCTCCCCTTCCTCCTCTTCCTCCTTCTTTTTCTTCTTCTCTACTGGCTTCCTCCATATCTTCATCTTGGTGTAGCTCTTTCAGGTTCCTGGTCTCCTGACACACTAGTCCAAGATCAGTCGGCCCTGCTGTTGACAGCTTGTGCAAGGCAACGTCATCAGTGCAGAGTGTAATGGATCAAAGGTATCCCGTCATGACTCTGAAGCAAGAGTAGGCAAGGAAAGGGCAGAGGTCCCACAGTCTTATTAAGGGCCTTACAGGTACATGCATGATGCAAACTACAGCACTGGAGGATAGTATGCAAAAGAGATTGTTCAATTACTAGACATTGTCTTCAATTGACACTAATTCTTAGGGGCTCAGAATAATATTATGTTCCACCTGTCAAGGTAGAATTATTTTGGGAGACCCCAAGTCTAGATTTCCCTAGATTCCGAAATCTTCTTGAAGAAGTCACAGACTCCATAATATAGCTATGCTGCAGCTTAATTCTATTATGTAAAAATGATAGACTGTTCTAGTCTGCTTTCTCTTATGGAGATAAACAACCATGACCAAAAGCAACTTGGGGAGGAAATATTTCAGTTTACAATTACAGTACATCATCTAGGGAAGTGCTTCTCAACCTGTGAGTTGTGACCCCTCTGGTGGGTCACCTATCAGATATTTACATTATGATTCATAACAGTAGCAAAATTACAGTTACAAAGTAGCAATGGAAGAATTTTATGGTTGAGGTCACCACAATATGAGGAACTGTATTAAACGGTTACAGCTCTGGAGGAAGCCTGTACAGTAAGTAACACTAGACACTCTATTATTTGGGCTGCATAATTCACTAAGGCATGATACTGATCACAATGTCGCTTGGTTCCTTTGTTAAACCCTAGTATGAGAGACACAGAACAGCTCTCTCAGTTGCCCTGGAAAATACGTTCTTTCTTTAGCACATACAGATTCTTCAGGATTGCTTCTGGGTCTTTGTACAGAGTATACAGTCAACCGTCAGACACTCCCTTCCTGGATCGTGTGTTCTCTGTGTCCCTGCACTTGTTTCTCATACATGCTATAATAGATTGCCATAGACTGGGTGATTGAAAACAGCAGCAGTTTTTTCTTTTGGAGCATCGGGAGCAAGAAAGATACACATTTGTATCACTGGTTGAATACGGTGGAAAGAGGGTGTACTGGCTGGTTTTGTGTCAACTTGACATAAGCTGGAGTTATCACAGAGAAAGGAGTCTCCCTTGAGGAAATGCTTCCAAGAAATCCAACTATAAGGCATTTTTTCAATTAATGATCAAGGGGAGAGGGCCTATTGTGGGTGTTGCCATCCCTGGGCTGGTAGTCTTGGGTTCTATAAAAAGCAAGCTGAGCAAGCCAGGGGAAGAAAGCCAGTAAGCAGCACCCTCCATGGCCTCTGCATCAACTCCTGCTTCCTGACTTGCTTGAGTTCCAGTCCTGACTTCCTTTGGTGATGAACAGCAGTGTGGAAGTGTAAGCTGAATAAACCCTTTCCTCCCCAACTTGCTTCTTGGTCACGATGTTTTGTGCAGGAATAGAAACCCTGAGTAAGACAGAGGGCTGTGTTCCTTTGAGGGGATTCTCATGGAAAAGCTATTTCTCTGTTTCCCTTTTATTTATTTTTTTTTCTTCAGCTTCTGGCAGTTCACTCATCTCTTGGCTTAAAGCTGTATCACCCTGTACTTCCATTGTCAAATCTTGTGTGTATGTATCCTATCTTCCACTCTCTCCCTTTTTAAGGTTATATTTGATTAGACTTAGGGTACATTGGATGCTCCAGAATAATCATCTGTCCCAGTTAGGGTCAGCTGTCAACTCAAAACAGCCCAGAGTCATCTGAGGCAGTCTCCATTGGAGTATTTTCCAGATAAGATTGGCAATCTGTGGGGAATTGTCTTGATTATTTATTGATTCTTTATTGATACTGGAGCAGCCATGATATTATCCCTGAGCAGGTGGTTGTGTTCTGGGCCATGTAAGAAAGCAAGCTGATAGTCAAGGCAGAGAGGGGCCATCAAACAGCATTTGGCTATCATTCCTGCCTCTAGGTTTCTTCCTATGTTCCTGCCTTGCCTTCCCTAAATGATGGTGTCTTAGTCGGGGTTCTCTAGAGTCACTGAACTCATGGAATGTCTCTATATATTTAAAGAATTTATTGTAATGACTTAGAGTTTGCAGTCCAACTAACCCAACAAGGAGCAGCTCTTGCAGGAATGGCAGGACCGCTTCTATATAAACACTGGGGCAGCTCAGCTTAGTTTGGTGATGAGGTCATAAACTGAATCTAAGGTCTAATCACAGACACGAAGTGTAGGAGGAGCAAATCAGCATGCCCTGACTGGCAGACCATAATGTGCAACAGCTACATCTGCATTTTACAACCTTAAGATCTGCCTGGCATATGGGGGCCAGCCGATCAGATTGTGGTGACATCTCAGGGGTGAGATGTCATGGACTAATGGGGCATGGGTGGAGGATATAAAGGGACATTCTGATCCAGCAATAACTGAGTCTGTTTCCCTCCTGCTTCTCATCCAATTACCTGTGTTGTTGATTCTGTGCTTTCTTACCCTCTCCCTCCAAGGACAATCCCGAGGGGCCGAGGGCTAAGGCAACAACTGAGGAGCACTGAGGATATCAGCCTTCGTATATAACTAACAAGTGTATACAGGTGTGGCAGTGCATACCCGCGGTCTCTGTATTCAGGACATATAGACAAGAGGATAAAGAGTTCAGATTATAAAAGACACGAAAGTACAGGGGGAGATAGTTGGAATGAGGAGCAATCTCCATAGATGTGGGAGGGGGACAAGAACAGTACCATGGGATGCATATGACCAAACTACACATGCACATAAAGGGAATGCCAGAAAGAAACCAGTTATTGAATTTAATTAGCACATGTGAAAAAGCACACTTAGAAAGAATTCGAGGTTACTCTCAGATACATAACAAGTATGAAGACAGCCTATGCTACGTGAGACCGTGTATTAAGAAAAGAAAACAGAAAAAACAAAAAGAAGCAACTAGAGAATGCATTTGGCAGCTTTGTAGGCAAGAGATAGGCAGAGACATCATCAATTTTATCCTCAGCTCCAATGAGATTCTTCCATGTTCTCCTATGGTACCCAACCAACCCTTTCACCTTATAAAATGGCGTGGTGTTAAACGTGACCAACAGATGGCGCTGTGGGCAACTACTTGAACCAGGAGACTCGTTTGATGTGCATCTCTCTTGCTTCACAAGTCTGGCAGCCAGAAAGAAGACCTACTGTGGTCCGTAGTCTTCAGTGACTTCCACAAGAAGCAACGAGGAGGCATGCAACACAAGAGCGTTCATGCTGGTTGTGCCATGAAGAACTCTCTTGTCTCTGACCCTATGGTTTTGTTTTCTGCTGGGAATTGCAATAGGCTGGTTTTAATTGTTTTTGTTTTATTTTTTGAGGCTGGCTCACCTGTAGCCCAGACTGACCACAAACTCATCATCCTCTGGACTTTATTTCTCAGCTGTTGGGAAGGCAGGCACTATCAGACCAGAATTTCTAACTTGGTTTTTTAGTTATTATATGATCAAATTAAAGAGATACAACAGACACCTGTACATTGAACCCTGAAAAGTATTAGAAAGAAATAATTTAAAAGACAAGAAAACAGTTGATAAAGATAAGGAGAATTATCATGACAGAAGAGTGAATATTATAACAACCATTCTTCATTTTTTTAAAGATTTATTTTTAATTATCTGTCTGTGTGCGTATGTGCACATGAGTGTAAGTACCTGTAGATGCCGTAAAAGGTGTCAGATTGCCTAGAGCTGGAGTTACAGGCAGTTGAGAGCCTCCTGACATGGATACTGGAAATCAAACCAAACCATCTCAAGCCCTTAATGGCCAAGCAATACCACCAGCACCTACAGTATCCATTCTTGTTCTACTGATGTTTAAATTTTTTTTATCTAAATTTCAGAGGCTATGAAGTGGTACTGGTGGAGCTGCAGGATGGCAAACCCAGGTTTGGAAAGAAGTTTGAAATCTCTTAGAAGGTTAAGGCTAGACACACCTACCACATGACTAGCTACTATACCTCGATATGTTTGCTCCAGAGACACAAGGGCTCATGCATAAACAAGGTTTTGTATACTCAGATATCCATTCGAGCTTTGTCTATAGTAGGCCTGTGCTGGAAGCAACCCAAATACCCATAAACAAGTGAATGGCTGAACAAAGTTGGTGGACTCATAAAACCAAGCACTATTAACAACACAAATCATGAACTCTGAGTCCCTTGGCAGCATGGATGTGCCAACATAGGCTGAGTAAAGAAGCCAGATCAAAAGAAACACATATTCTGTGCTTCCATTCTTTTCCTTTCTTTCTTTCTTTTTTTTTTTTTAAAGAGGATGTACTAGTCAGATTCTCTAGAGTTACAGAATTAAAGATAGTCTCTCTATAGTAAGGTTATTTGTTATGATGACTTAGAGCCTGTAAGTCATCAACTCCCTGACAATGGGCAGCTGTGAATGGGAAGTCCAAGGATCTAGTAGATGCTGAGTCCCACAAGGCTAGTAGATTCCAACAGATGTTCTGGCAAGTAAATGCAAGCAGGCAAAGAAGAGTGAATCTTTCTTCTTCCAATGTCCTTATGTAGGTCTCCAGCAAAAGATATGGCCCAGATTAAAGGTGTACACCACCACACCTGGATCTGGGACTTGTTTTGTCCCAGGCTGACCTTGAACTCAGAGATCTCCTAGCCTTAGTTTCCTGGGATTCATAGCCACTATGCCTCAAGATCTCCATGCCAAGATCCAGGTCAGAAACTTGTATTTCCCAGCCTCAAGATCAGGATCACAGGTGAGCCTTCCAATTCTGGATTGTAGTTTATTCCAGATATAGTCAAGTTGACAACCAGGAATAGCCATTACAGAGGACTTCTGGACTAACACATAAAGAGCTTAGAATTTCTGCTTTCATTCCCCCAACAAAAGAAGGAAACAGACATGGTGCAGATATGTAGCCTCACATTGCTGTGTCAGAGAAGTGTGTCACAGGGCAAGCCACCACCTGGAAATCCTGAGGAAGACTGGGAGGCTTGCAGCCAAGCTTTGTGGGAGTAGAAGATTCTGCAAGGACTATATTGCATGGGGACTTCCTTGGGGGTTTGATGAAGAACTGAAGATTGAGTGACCCAGTCAATGACCTGAGGCTGGTGAGGCCATGGATCTTAGGAGATCCTACTATACTTCTTTACTAGGCCTGCACAATTCCTAAGTGCGTTCTGAATATTGATCCCTACACTAACAGGTAAGCGTAGCTCCCAACCTTCACCAAAGAAGCTTCTTTTGCAAGAGAGACCATTGGAGAAAACCATAACTGCTTAAAAGACAGATACCAGCTGATGATGGATTGCCCAGACCCAGCAGTACATCGGTAGCACAACTCCTTCTGAGAGGTCACTGAAGACAAGGGGGTGGAAAGATAAAAGTCGGAAGATCGGTGTTACAGGATCTTTGATCACACCACGAACCCCAAGATTGTGTTGTTTACCGGGAAAAAAAAATCCATTTCTTCTTATGGTGCGGGTCAGTTCTAGCACACACATTTAATCCAAGAGTTTTCTGATTATTGTTAACAGGATTAAATAAAACCAACCATAGGTCAAGAGGCGATTAAGCAATCAGTTGATAGGGAGTGAACTTAGGAGAAAACCATAGAGAGTAAGAGAGAGTCAGGAGGATGGACAAAGAGACACACAGGAAGTAGAACAGCTTGCATGGGGTGGGCATCGAGTTTGAATTGTTGAGATGGCATAGGAAAGGAAAACACGCTTTCTCCTTTTGGAATATCAGCTAGGGAGGAAGGCAGCTGGGTGATTTCTCTGCCTCTCTAAGCTAGCAGTCTTTCACCTGAGAACTCGGTTCCCGAGTCTTTATTGGTAAAATCAAATGTTTGAGATTTTGTTTAAAAAACCAACAGACCAGGAAATCTGCTCTGAGACTGTGTGCCCTAGAAATGACAAAACAAAAACAAAAAAACACTGCATGATACCTCAACAGTATGGCTGCTTGGACAAGGACAATAATAGACATCTGAGGATTGAAGAGGGAGACATCTGCCTTGAACAAGGGACTATAGGCAACTAAGGGATGCTGAGAGCAGGAGACACAGTCTTCCCCAGGATAGAAGCTGTGAAATAATGTGATGTGGTCATGACTGAAATCATATACATGCAAGCAAGCAACACTGAATAAAATGGATATATATCCAGGAATTTGAGCGGGACCATGATAAGGAGACATAGGAGAAACTGGAGGTGAATGAAGGGAATCAAGGGAAATGGTGTAACATTTTAAGAAAAAGAAAGAAAGAGAAAAAAGAGAAAAAGAAAAGAAAAGAAATAAAACCACCCTTTGGGCTAGAGATATCTTAGATAGCCTTAACTTTGCATGGGTTTTACTCCTAAGCTCTACATGGTCCTTATTGGTGAAGAGCTGAGAAAATCCTCATGTTTTCAGCAGAATGAGAAGAGAAATGATTGTTTAAAACACAGCTGGAGGCTGGAGAAATGGTGAAGAGCATTTGGGACTTTTGTAGAGGACCCGGGTTTGCATCTCAGATCTACATCAGGCTACTCAGAACCACCTCTAACTCCAGCGCCTAAGAGTTCTTCATCCTTTTCGTCTGTTCTTTGAGGGCACCTATACACACATGCTACAGACATACGCAGAAACAGAAGCAGACAGACAGACAGACAGGCAGCTACACACACACACACACACACACACAAATACAATCTTTTAAAAAATAAAACACATTTTGGGGTAAATAAACCATTTTATATATGTCTGGAATACTCTCCATAACAAAGGTTACTCTCTCATGGAGATCCTGGGAAGAGGAAAATCCCACAGTCTGAGCTCCCTCTAATCTTTCTGTTTCAAATTACTGGAAGAAACCATGTTAACAAAAGATTCTAAGATGAGTTTGGGAAGATAGCCCAGCAGCTAAAGGGCTGCTCAGCAGGAGTGAGGATCTGAGTCCTACTCACCCAAAGCAAGCTTGGTGGTGAGCACTTGCAACCAGTGCTGAGGAGACAAAGACAGGTAGATCCCTGTGTAAGCTGGGCAGCCAATCCAGCCTGCTTAGTTCTGGCTGACTTAATAATAGACTGTGTCTGAAAAGATAAGATATAAAAAAATCCAAGGGATGGCATCTCTGGTACTTACATACTCATGTATGGGCACAGGAGGGTGCCCACACATGCCCGCACACACATGCAAACACAGAAACACACAAACTGCTCCTAAGCATGCCACCCAGGGACTTTCATCCCCTGAAAATTCATCATGAGATGACAGACTATTTTCCTTCCTGAATGTCTTATGAAAATATCAGCAGGACTCCGGTGTATTAAGAATGAATAAGTGAGAGAGATGTAAAGCAGGACTTTTATTACAAAGAGGTTTCTAGGGAAACATAAAACTGTAGTGGGGAACCCAAATGAAGAGAACAAGAAAAGACCGAAGTCTCTGGCATCTCCAAAGACAATAGTAAGCACAGCCTGGCTCTTACCCAGGTCACTGTGAAACCTTATAAAACAAACCTCCCAAGGTTCCATTGCCTACTTCCTTCATCTTGTCCTCTAGAGGATCCACAATGCATGGTGGCAGATAGGGGGAACCACAGAAGAGAAGCATCAAGCATGTGAACTAGACTGAGAAATAACAACGGTAGTAGAATTGACAGGGCACATCAGATAACCAAGCTTAGCACAGTCTAAGGGAGAGTAGACAACATGTGGGAATTGGTGAGATGGTGGAATTCTGTGGAAACACTGTGAGAACATGAACCAGAAAGAACTGGTAGGTCTGACTTCACCAGTGAAAGAACCATAGGACTGTGAGAAAAGTAAACAGAAAATCTCCAGACTGAGAAGGGAAGAGGATTTTATAGAAAAAAAATGGAATACTCCTGAGTCAGGAGAGTTGGAAGAGCTGTGAAAAGTACATGTTAGAATACATCATCCTGAGGCATGGTCACCACCATGTTCACCACCTTAACCACCACTGTCACTGTCACCATCACCACCACCATCACTACCATCACCACCACCATCACCACCACCATCACCACCACCATCACCACCACCATCACCACCGTCACCACCACACCGTCACCACCACCACCACCATCACCACCACCACCATCATCACCACCATCACCACCACCATCACCACCACCACCACCACCATCATCACCACCACTACCATCATCACCACCATTACCACCTTCACCACCACCAAACAGAAAAATGTTACAATAAGCCAGAGGCCCCAAACCAATTACCTGCAGGTGCAGACCTATGGTCCTATCTCTTAGGAAACTGAGATAAAATTGTAAGTTCCAGGTCAGCCTGGGTTACACAGTAAAAGCTGTCTCAAAACCAAAACCAGAAAGAAAATCCTAAAACTCAGCCATGTGCATAATTTTACTGTTACATAGAAGATGTGAAAGGTGGGCTAGGGGCCTCCAATGTGTAAGGGCCGGTTCTGCTCCTTTGTAAAGGCCTGTTCTGCTACTTTTTAACGGCCCCCGTTCTCCTGCTCCGATCTACAGGTCAAGAGAGAGAGAGAGTGGGGATGGAGGTCCGAGAGACGTGAAAAATGGAGACAAGACAGAGTCTGATCAAGTCTCGTTTATTGAAAGGAAATCCTGGGTATTTATACCCTTTACCACATGCCTTGTCCTCGTGGGCAAGCTCAGCTGAAGGCACTACGTCATGCGCCTAGCAGCATGGAGACCACGTGCTCCTAGCTGCTGTGGCACTAAACAGCAAAACAAGATGTTTATCAGAATGTGCTCAGCTGTTGCGGGCTGTTGAAAACAAGTCTTTTGTCATGGTATATGGCTCGAGATGGCTGTAAAGATGAGAGCGGCTTTCGGCTAAGAGTCGGCTCCCAACACCTGTGTGCATCTCCTGTGGTCGTAACCGACAGTCACTGATGTTCTTGGTTTTGTTGTTTGTTTTGTTTTTCTGACACTTCTGTGTCTTAAGGACATCACGCCATTGGGTGTTCACGTAGTAAAGATGTATATGTCATATTGTTCCGTCTACCTCGTTCTCCTCGAGTAAGATCACATCCTCCCAGATGTCAGAGTCAAACCTTATGCTGTGGTAACTAGTGGGTCTTTGTGCCCTTTACAGGGGTCACATCCAGTGCTGGGGAGGGTCCCCAGCTCCGAAGCCTGTGCTTGGGCCTCCTCCTTGTCGAACATTTGCAGTGTGCCCCCTTTCTCCCTGATCTGTCCACCAATCCATGTGACCCCTGTACCTGTGCCGGTCCCTAAATCTGGGACTACATGTTGGCCAAGGGAGTAAACCACTGCTGGGTGACTTGGATTCAGGTGCTACCATGAGTAGCGTCTCTCTTTTCTCAGAGTCCCCAGAGGTAATTCCTCTATTGGAATCAGGGATCTGGGTAAAGAACTCTTTCCAAAGATAATACACATATCCACACAAATAACTCTCTTTATGAAACCGAACAGACAACTTAGTAATGTTTCCGTTGGGACTGAAGATACTCTAAATAGATTCCTGTGTCTCCCCTTTTATTCCCTTTGGCTGCCACAGTGTTGAAACCCTGGTCCTCAAGAATTGGTTTTTCCATTTCCTGGCTTATTGTGCATAGAGAACCAATGAGCCTAGACAGGATCTCCACACAATACAGAAGCCATTGGGAATTTGCCCAGGCGTGACACAGCCAGGTCACACAGTAAACCAGTTTCTAGATTTTGAGACCTCGCACTGATTTTCACAAGGTTGCACCAATTTGTACTCTCCATAACTGCGAGTAAGTCTTCCCCTTCCCCCACAAAATGCCTGCCAGCATTTGTTAATCATGTTGTTTCACTTACCATGTCTGACTGGGATAGAATGAAATCTCAGAGCATTTTTAGCTTGCATTTCTCTGATGGCCTAAAGGTGTTGAACACTTTAAAAAAAAAAAAATGTGTCTCAGACATTTGTATCTCAGCTTTTGAGAACTCTCTGTTTAATTCCTTGCCCTGTTTGTTTGTTTGTCTGTTTGTTTTAAATTGGGGAGTTTGTCTTCTTGACCTTTAGCTATTTGAGTTTGTTGAATAGCTCACATGCTAACGTTCGGTCAGATGTGAAGATGTTCCCAGTCTCTAGGCTGCCTTTTCCTGGCATGGTGGTGTCCTTTGCTGTAGAGAAGCCTTTTAGTTTCATGTGGTCACATTCATTAATTGTTGATCTTAATCCCCGTGCTACCAGGCTCCTGATCAGAATGCTGTTTCCCATACCAAAAATTCAAGTATATTCCCTTGTTTCTCCTCCATCAGAATCAGGGATCCGGGTCTCATGTTGAAGTCTTTGAGAGTTCTGTACTGTGAATGATAAAGAATTTTAGTTCATTTTTCTCTGTGTAGCTATCCAGTTTGACTAGCACCATTTGTTAAGGGTGTTGTCTTTTCTCCTGCTTGTCAAAAATCAGGTGGTCTGTAGGAATGTGGGTTTATCTGTGGGCCCTGGAAATCCACTCCATTGATCATTGTACTTGTTTTATGCCTTGCTGGTTTTATTACCATAGCTTCATAGAATGATTTGAAACAATCTAGATATCACCTGATGAATTGACAATGAAAAGGAGGTACATTTACGAAATGAACTATATCACTTAGCTCTTAAGGAAAACAAAACTATGCAATCGGCAGGTAAATGGATGGTTCTGGAAAGAGTCATCCTGGGTGAAGCAACGCAGTCACAGAAAGACAACTGTCACATTCTTTTTTCCCCTCTCATACATGGATGTTACGTACGTTTGAAACTTCAGATACTTACGTTTCCTTTGGAATATCCATTGAGATCAGGACATTAGTGAAGGGCCATGGGGAGTCAGCACTTCCTGGAGGGAGATTGAGCAGAGTGCAGTAAATGAAGCAGGAGGCATTAAATTGGGGAGGAGATGGGAGAGCAGGTTAAAAGATAGACTATGGTGAGGAATAACTAAGACCTCTTTAAAAAAGTCCTGTGGGAACCTACTGATATACAGTCTTCCTAAAATATTCATACATATAAAAAGAGTTTAAATGAAATTACCCTATAAAAAGGCCACAGTTTCCCTACCATACACAGAACAAGCTAACTAATAAACCCTGGCAGGAATGGGTCACCTCTATTGAGGATATTAGCCAATGTGGTTCCGTAGACCCTCCAGTATTGAAAAAAAATTGCCAGTGTTTTTAGTTAGCCTCCATAATTGTCTAATATGATTGTCTTAGTTAGGATTTTACTGCTGTGAACAGACACCATGACCAAGGTGTCTTTTAATTAACTCTTTTAATTGGTGGCTGGCTTACACATTCAGAGATTCAATCCATTATCATCAAGGCAGGAACACGGCAGCATCCAGGCAGGCATGGTGCAGGAGGAGCTGAGAGTTCTACATCTTCATCTGAAGACTGCTAGCAGAATACTGACTTCCAGAAAGGCAGCTAGGATGGGAATCTTAAAGACCACACCCACAGTTCGCACCTTCTCCAACAAGGCCACACCTACTCCAACAGGGCCACACCTTCTAATCATGCCAAGCTTATACAAACCATCATAATGGTAGAATACTCTTACTGAAGACAACAAACACTTGAGACATAGAATATGGAGAGATCAAGTTGATGCTCCCCTGAAAGCAAAGCTTTATCCATACTGACAGTATATATATATATGTGTGTATATACATATGTATATGTGTGTGTGTATGTGTATGTATATGTGTATAAGTGTATATGATGTATAATGTATACATATATATATATATATACACAGAACATATATATGTACATATATATATATATTCTTTGAGAATTTCATGCAACATATTTTATTATATTTCATGCCCCCTTGACCCTTCCCATTTCCTCTCTCTCCACCCTCCCTACTGAACCAACCTAGAGTTTTCTTACTTTCATTCTTTTTTGCCAGTTTAATCTAGTTCGTGTTACCCAACAACTCTTGGGAGTAGGGCTTACACCAGAGTGTGATTTACCAACCAGGAGTCACATCATTAAGGAAAGCTGACTCCTCTTTCCCATCATCTATCAAATGCAGACAAGGCCTCAGCTGGTGGGGGATTTTGAGCCCGCCTCCCAACTCCACCCTAGAATTTTGCCTTGCTTGATCTTTGCACAAGTCTTGAACAATCACAGTGAGTTCATATTTACAACCATCTGAAAATCCAGGATTTTCTCAGGGAATCACACCTTGAGAAGACCAAAGGGCTGACGCCTGGTACCAGCCAGAAAAGAACTTGTCTCCTAGAAAGGGATTTCCCATTACTCAGACACGTTGCAAGACTTGCAGGAGAGACTGGATCTAAGATATGATGAGAGTCTGGCCACACTTGACCCGGATACTTAATCATGCATATTTCTTGCCTTCTATTTAAGTTTAAACCTCCTGTCAGGGCTGGGAAGGTGGACTTAGATCCCTGAGCGCCATGGGAGGGATGCATGATATGTGCATCCTCTTTAAGAATGGGCACACCACAGTCTCTCATTCACTTCCTGTTGGCCAGTTGAAGGTCTCTGTGTTAATTACCAAGAAGGCTCTTCTGTGGTGAGAGCTGAGAGATACACTGTTCTCTGGGTGTAGGGAAAGCCGTTAGTAGTTAGTTATTCTAATACTGTATCATTTAGCAAAATTAGGTTCTCCTCTGTGAGCCATTTACACAGAGGTTCCTGGCTCTTTTTGCTGTACCAGGAAAGGACTCCATTTCACGATGTAGACCATGGATCCGTTAGAAAGCACTGGGTTACTCCCATAGTATTTGTGAAATGACTGCACCGGCTGGGATAGCTTGTCAGTCCCGCCATCCTTGTAGCATGTAGGGTTCACATCTGGGTAACGCTATCGATTCCTTTTCTCTTGTGATAGCATGGCTATGAACTTTCAGCACCATGAAAGTCCATGTTTTACAAAGTCCTCAGAAAACTGATAAAAAGAAAAAAAGAAACAGGATTTCTCTCAGGGAATCACACCTTGAGAAGAAGAAAGGGCTGAAACCTGGTACCAGCCAGAAAAGACCTTGTCTCCTAGAAAGGGATTTCCCATCGCTCTGACACATTGCAAGACTTGCAGGAGAGATTGGATCTAAGATATGATGAGGGGCTGGCCACACTTTGACCGGGATATTTAATCATGCATATTTCTTGCCTTCTATTTAAGCTTAAACTTTCCTGTCAGGGCTGGGAAGGTGGACTTAGGAATGTATTTGTTGCTCTTCCCAGTGTGACTACTTTGAATAGTCCTCCTCTTTCTCCCTCTGACGATTAGTTGCCTGGTAGGCTTGTTGAAGATGGGTGGTAGGGTCTAGCTCCTCAGGGCTGCCAGGGCCCAAGCTCCTATCCTAAATAATCATTCTTTCCAGTACTACTTGGGCAGCAACCGTTTTTGAAAAGTGAAATTTATTTTTGTAATGTGATTTCCTTTGTGTGAGTTACTGGAATAACCCTCAGTTAAATGGAGAATAGTGTGAATTACTGAAGTGAAGGCACCTAGAACCCTTGCTGGAGTTAATATTCAAACGTCAAAATCTCCACAGATCACAGTAAGCAATAGAATGCAATTTTGTGTATGACCAGCAGATGGCATTGTTCAAATCAATTCTAGTCAATTCAGGGAGCCAAAACCAAAGCCACGGGTTGCACTGTAGAGTTTGTTACTATTTTACTGTGTATAATTATGGAATGTCTACGAAGACTACTTCAAAATGCGTATGGTGTGTCCGTGGTAGTACGGAGAAACCAATGTCAGTTTGCAAGTACCTAGTCCTATTAATAAAAGTATTCTAAAATTTACTCAGAAATAAGCCCAAGGGAAATTTTATTAAAATTTCAGAGGAAGACAATAAAATACGTAAGGTGAAGTTGACAGCATCTTCTGGAGGAGAGGTGCATAAAAGAGATTCGAGATAGGCCTGAGGTCAGGGAAGTTGGGCGAAGGCCCAAAGCAGGCCAGACATTTAGGTTGGTGTCTGAAAAAGAAATTGCAAAGAGGAAAAGAAGAAACACGCTCATACTGAGTTCAGAGAACACCCGGCTCTGGGGGGTGGATTACGCTGTGGACCCATGGTTAGTAATAGAGACAGTTTATTAAAAAATAAATGAACACTGAACGGAAGTGAATCAGTGTGCTCAGGCAAGAGCCCCGAAAAGCACTGGACCCTGAGGCACGCATACAGTCACAACAGGACCTTGATGTAGTACCTGCCTCTTCCATTTGCATTTTGCTGACCTTTTTCATGCATACTCTTTTCTTTAAATGAAGCCCTGGTGACAAAGGGTGTCATGTGTTCCTTTGCAAGCTAATTCCCATCAAATAGTAACTTCAGCTTTCAGACTCCTGTGCATATTCTCCTACCTCAATGGGGAGCCACGTGTTGCACAAGAATCATTAACTAAGACACTACCGTGCCCATGGGCTTATCTTGCTAGGCCAGTTATTACTGGAGTTTTCGGGCTTCAGAGCTGGGTAAAGGGTAGTCATAACTGCTTGCTGCTTGGATTTAAGGTCAGCACCACATGAGGAAACCATGCTTGGTGTTGTCAATCTGGTCAAGAGCCCGGCTAGGGAGCTCACGGGCCCTAGAGTGAACGTACTACTGTTACTAAATGCATCAAATCACCCTCTTAATTCCTATCTCTGTTCCTATAGATTAGTGTAGCTCTCAAGCCTCATCAGAGAAACGTCTTTATGCAGTAGATGGCTAGCCACACAAAGACCCACACACAACCAGTTAAAGTGCTGAGAATAAGGAAGACCAGAGTGCTTGGCCCTTATGGGATGCCTGTGTCACAAACTCCCAAAGCGCAGGAATCCTTGAGGAAGGACTAGAAGAAATCTCCTAAGAGCCAGAAGTGGTGGGTGCCTGCAAGGAAGCTAGGCAGCTGTACACAGAACTCCTGGCAGTTGTGGCAGCTCGCATAAGCCTTCAGCAAGCTCATGCCAGGACAGTTCCGCTCCTGTTCATGGGAGGATCCTGGTGATCAGACAGTCCCACCTGGGTAGTGGAGCATATTGACAGATTAGGCAACAACTATGGTGTCCGTGGTTTTGTTTACTTTACCGTGCCTCATTCCAACTGGGTGTTTGGGAAGAAACAAACATTTGAAGAGGTGAAGATCTAAGGATGCTTAATGGAACAAGTAATTGGTTTAGAAAAACCAAGACTGCATTTGGTGTGTTGTGTGTGTGTGTGTGCAGTGTGTGTGTGTGTTTGTGTGTGTGCGCCCACAAATTCCATCATCTGGATTTGTAATTAGGAGAGGTAGGAAGCTGGCACTGCACAGAAGCCTCCTTAGGTGATTGGAAGGACTGTTGTGTTCTTTACTGAGAAACAATGGAGACAACAGCCAAACGGACGTAATCTGAATGACAGAGAACACACAAACACATCTTTAAAGCACACTGGCATATTTAGATATGTAAATAGACAAATGAACTTCAAAGAGACAAAGGCAAAAAGAAACAGAATTTTTTCTGTTGTGTGGTCTGTATAGATAGTGGGCATGGTTTATATTTTAGGAAAACAATGTATCTGAAACTTAAATCCAGCTGTGGGATAGTTATGTAGAAACAAACAGGTTCATGAACCACCAGAAAACAGGTTTTTATCACCCTGTGGGAGGCTGAAGGACATTGATTTTTGTTCTCGCAGGGACTGTATTGCTATGGCTATAAGTGATCTAAGACATCATTTGATTTTAGATATCAAGTGACTTTTAGATATCACTTGAAGGTATGAGTTATAAACCTGGACCAAGCCTACGTTTCCCCTTCCCCTGAATGTCCACAAGTGATTAAGAGGCTAATTACAAATTCTATTGTTTTCTAAGCTCTCTTGGCTCTGGGTAGTGGCGATTTACATTTCTCTGGGTTGTCAAGCTCATTTTAGCCTAAGAGGGGCCTGTTCAGATGCTCAAGCAGGAAGGCAGAACAGAGCCCAAAGTTTTCCTGCAGTTCCTTCTCCTCTCCACTTGTATGGATTACCCAACAGCAACAAGCATAATCCGAGCCTGCTCCTGCCTGGTTCATCTCTTTATAGTCAGGGGAAGGTCAGCTATTTTTTGATCCCCATGGGAGAAAGCTAGCTTCTCAATCAGTATCTTAAAATAGTCAGCCATTCTCAGCTGCTGGGTTGGAGCCCCTCCAGGGAGAGCAAAGGGACAGGGTGGAAATGAGAAGCCACCACAGCTCCAGCAAGGATCTGCTCCCCGGACCTTGTCGACTCAAGAGTGGCTTTCTTTCTTTGCTGTTATTATTGAGCAGTTGACTCTTTACCCTTTGTTCCTTCATTTGGAAGGCAACCAGTCGATTGGAAAATGAGACTAAATGTTGCCGTTTTCTTTGGGGCTCTCTTTGGAGCGTTGGGGGTTTTGTTGTTTTTGGTAGCTTTCGGATCGGATTATTGGCTTCTGGCGACTGAAGTGGGCAGGTGTTCAGGTGAACGGAATGTGCGTTTCTTTCTTTAAAATACCGATCAATGTACTTGATCGCAATGAGGGCAGCCTTATGCATTGTCTTTAAGAATAGCAGTGGGTGTCTATTTTCTTCCAGGAGAGCTTCATGGGGGAGCTAGTGGTCACCACTGGGGATCACAGGAATTAAGATGCAGCAGGCTTGATAATACTCTTGGGTATGACAGTGGGCCATTTGTCTTCTGTGCAGATAGAGAACATCACTTTTCACCATGAAGGCTTTTTCTGGAGGTGCTGGTTCAACGGCGTTGTGGAGGGGAACAGCTCCAACATCTGGAAGTTCTGGTACAGTAAGTGCGGCTGGCCTTGTTCCTCTTGCTTTGTCTGAGACAAAACCAAGCAGGTTCAAGGGATCAGATTCCTTATTGTGCAGTGTCAGTTCCATGGCATCAAAAGGATCATGGACAGATTCTTTCTTTACAGGAAAATGTCTCCAGGGATAATTTCGAATCTCACGTAAAAGTAGGGGTCTGGATATTTATAATAAAACTTGAGTACCTGCTGTTTTTCTATCCATATTTAAAATATTCTGCCTCTAATTTTAAAAGCAGATTCTTGTCTATGGTAGTCTCTTTTCAAGTGTCTATTATTGGTATGTTTCAAATAAGTGTTTTGAAAATTCATTTGGCTATAAACCGAATTTTCAAACACAAAAGCCCAGAAATAGAGGTATTATTTTATATTCATAGCTTAAAAGTTTTCTTTTCAAATCTTTTTTTTTTGTAATGAAATTTAATTACCAGTGGTACCAGATGAAAGCCGCTTTAGTTGGGTTTCACCCAAGTTTGTAGGCAATATCAAGAGACGTCTTCCGTTTGATGCTTGTGTTCCTATAGGGAAATTCAAAGTTCCCTTTTTGAAGTTCAGGAATCTGAAGATTATGATGAATTCCTTGAAGTGTATTTCTTCTGCAGTGTTTATCTGTAAAAAACAGTTCACTGAAAACAGCTAGTAGTCATTTTATTATCTCTAACAATAAATGAACTAGTTACTAGCCCAATAACTAGTTGAGATTATAGTCTTATTTTCAAATTCTCCTGTCCCCCTTGCTTTTTCTTACTCTGCAACTTGCCACCAGATTGTGTAAATCTCCAGTGACCTTATGTGTTTCTTACAGATTCTGTCATCTTAACCATGGTCAGAATATAGACTTAGATTTTGAAACCTAAGTGTACACAGAACAAATTTTAAGTTTCCCATAAAAGTTATTCCTGTGATTTCCTCCAACGCAGATATTCTGTTTCAATTCTTCATTTTTAATGTTCCATCATGTATGTCTTCTCCCATGATGTTGGGATGGATGTAGAGGAAACATTTTATTCATCTGAGCTAGTCAAGGTCAAACCCAACTCCATTAGATTTCTAAAATGAATATTTGGAATATCTCCTGTGTCAGGCATCCTGTTGGTAGGGAGATGACATAAACATAGATGTAGCTTCCTATCCCTGCTCTCCAGACCTGTGGGGATGTGTGTTTCTCCCACCGAATTCCAGTTGTTTGAGAAAAACCCTCATTCCGAGTTCCCCGTGTTTTCAGCAGAGATTTCCCCTTCAGGCAGGGTTCTGAGCTTGTTGATACGCCAGTAGTTTTGGTTTGCTGTGTGTCCCTGGTTCCTGGGTCCCCTTCCATTAGTCATGAGTCACCTCTGAGCCTTCAGTAATAGACGCCATTACTTTGCTGTTCTTCCTAGCCAATCAGCCGCCATCCAAGAACTGCACACACGCTTACCTGTCCCCGTACCCCTTCATGAGGGGAGAGCACAACTCGACATCCTATGATTCCGCAATTAGTAAGTATTCCTGACCACCAGGTGTCTCCTGGGACAGGCTTGCCGAAAAGATTTTACAATTAAAGATAATTTAACATCTGTAATTATAAATGCTTCATCTGATATTAACCCGCTAAATGTAAAGCATTAATGTTTTAACACATCGTTTATAAGTTTAATTAGAGTACATCTTGATCGAAAGTTGGAGCCACTGTGGCTCACTGGCTATTTTTGCAAATAATTTAAAATGTAGTTTTGAACTGGAAGATAGTGGTGTTTATCAGGAAGAGCTGCTTCCGGCGTATAGCTAGCTAAAGTACTCTAGTGTGCATCCTGCTTAATTTTTTCCTGTAATTGTTACAAATGAAATGCGATTATACTACCCTGTTTATAAAAAGTGACTTAACTCTGTACACCGTAATGGGACATCAACAGAATTGACTAGGTTATATTTAGCACATTGCTTTTGATAACTAAAACAAGCTATCAGTACCTTACAGAGAGTCAAATGTATTCTTCTAAAAAAATCCCAATTTGTATAGTGTTTTGATTAAAATCGTACTAGCCAAAGTTCTAGAGAGCAGAACCAACTGAATATATATCTCTTCCTGTATGCTTGGTGGATTGGCTCCATAAATTCCTGGATCCTCGGACACTGAACTCTTTTATATGGACTGTTATAGATTTGCATATAATCTGCTCACATCTTTCTATATACTTTAGGCCATGTCTAGATTATTTAATTGCTATGTTGTATCATTTATGGAATAATACTAATAGTAAGAAGTGTGGGCAAGGTTGGTAGAGGCACATTCTTTTTCTGAGAATTTACAGTTCACAACTGGATGAAGCCATAGGTATGCAAGCTGAGACTGAAAGAGGAGACATGGAAATTATCTATCATCCACATATCTATAACTATCATCTGTCTGTCTGTCTGTCTATTGATTTTTAAGGATTTTTCTCAGGTAATTGTGAATCTGGGAAGTCTGAAGTCTGTTGAGGAAGCTGGCTGGGTGGACACTCCTATCAAACATTTAGGTTTTGTGGCAAAAAAATCTTTCTTCCTCAGGAGATCAGTCTTTGCTTGTAAGGCCTTCAGGTTATTGAATGAGACCCGCCCATTTATGGCAAGTGATCTGCTATACTCAAACCAAAGCCAGCTAATTACAGGTGGTAACGAGATGTCAAAAATGAATCATTCACAGGAATATCTAACCTTGCATGTGGCCCAGGCACCATAGTCTGACACATAGCATTAACCATCTCAAAACTTAAGAACGCTTCACATGACTCATGGCTCAAGTATTTTTCTTCTTTCTGTCAAAAAATACATACATTATAGTTTTATGTTCATGAACGGCAATAGCATCTGTCTTTGTGACAGTCTCTTGACATTCTATGGAATAAGTATCTAGTCTGATAGGAAGAAACATGAGGAGGATCAGATACCCTGCAGCTGAGGTGCCCAAAGCTGTGCTTGTTCAAAAGACAGTGTGGCCTTGGACAATGGCCATGGTGTGTGTTCTTTCCCTCTGAAAACTGGGGAAGGCATCTCCTCTGTTTCTGCCTCATGTTCCTATGTCCTGCAGGGAGTAGACACCCTCACTGATAAAGACATAAGTGAGACAGGCAAGATGGTACAAAGTTATTTTTGTTTCAGGAAAGTCACAAAGCTATTTCTTCACCATGATAATTAGTTTTATTATAGTGAGTTAAGAGGTAATATGGAGGGTGGAGACCCAGAAATTAGGGTCATTATCTTAATATCAAGATCATCTTTATCATTCATACGTGTGGTCCTTCCATGAGAGAGGTATCCTAGATGACATATATTGAAAAACTTGCGTACCTTAAGAAGATAGTGGAGAAGTCTGAAAAGGAAGTGTCGTCCACCATGCATAACAATTATGTTGGAGATGGAAAGTAAATGCGTGTCATGGAGATCCCACTGCAATTATGCTTACAATTGTTAAGTGGCACCGCATGTAATGACTGTGCCAGTAATTTGGATCCAGAGACAAAATCATATCCAACTTAAAAAACAAATTACCAAACTCTTGTTTAGCATTCATATGCAACTCCATATTCACTTCAAACAGTTTTATTGAACACGGAGTAAAAAGGACAAAGTTGAACAAAGGTATATTCTAGAACAGAATTAAGATATGAGTTTCATGTTGTCTTGTAATGAGGAACAAGGCCGTCCTTTGTTTCCCAAACAGCAGCCCACCTGACTTCTGTGTTTGTGTTTCCTAGTTGATGAGACTCGGAGTCCCCAGACTCCAAAGCTGTTTTGTAGGCAGCTCTACGTAGCTTCAATTACCAGGTATACAGCCATTCTCACTAAACTGGAGGCATTGTTTATAAAATGTGAAATATCATGGCCTAGAAAATTGTTACTATCAGTTTCCACTCACCTGAGTTTTAGAATGACTGGTGGTCAGTATTGGCGCACACATTCACACAGCTGGTTGTCGGCAGAACTCACACAAGGACTCACCTCTCTAGCTTCTGTTTCATTGCAATTAATAAACTACACTGAGAGCAAGAGCTGAGTGCAGCGTAAAGAGCCGCGAGGCTGAGTTTGGTGGTACATGATTGTATTCAGGAGGCAGCTGGGGGAACTTAAGGCTAGCCTGGACTAACAGACATCCCCCTTCTCAGAGACACAACAAGAAAGTCAAGTGAGCAGCAAGTAAGCATGTGTTTTCTCCATCTTCATCCCGCGGAACCCCTGCATACATTTGGTTCTGATTCAGTGTTTCCTTTACATATGTTTAACTCTCAAAGACAGTGAGAAATCATCAGTCTCAAATTGACGTAACAGCGTGGGTGTCCAGGCCTAGTGAAAGGTGGCTTCATTCTCAGTTTCTGAAGATCTGAGATCTGCAAGGTTTAGATTTTTCTCCCTGTTTCATGCTTATAGTCATTGTAGTTCACTCGTTTGTATTGAAGATGACAGACTGGACATACTTTAACTCTCAAGATGACTCAACTCTGATTCAATTAACATTCTCTTTTGTCTCCACAATCTCCGGCATCCCTGCCCACCCCTGGGTGTTCTTATATTTACTGTAATCGCTTCCTCCAGCTTCTAGATCCTCAGTAGCAAGCACAGATAGAGTAGTCTACTTTTATTTTTATCTTTACGCATATTGGTGGCTCTAGAAATTGGTGTAGTGCTCCGTAAGGAGGAAATACAGTTTTGTGGAGAATGACTTCATATCAAACTTCCTGTTAGACACTGGGGACAGCTCAGTGGTAAAGCATTTTCCTAGCCTGTGCAACACCAATGGATCAATCAAATTCTTTCAGTGATAAATCGCTTTAATTAATTTTAGGTGAAAAAATTTTCCACTGAATTACAGGCTTGGTTTCTTTCTTTCTTGGGTAGTGAGTGCTGCGGACAGGACTCAAGGACTTGTATATGCGAAACTCATGAACTATACCATAGGCCTTCACACTGGCTTCCCTCCTCCTCCTCCCCTCCCTCCCCCTCTCCATCCTCCTATCCTCCTCTTCCCTTCATCCCCTATTTCCTTCCCCCTCCCTCCATCCCTTCCCCTCTCTTTCCCTCCCTTTCTCTTCCTCCTCCCCTCTCCCTCCTCCTCCCTCCCTCCCTCCCTTTCTCCCTCCCTTCCCCTCCTTCACTTGTAGTTAAATGGAATATGCACAAGGCATGGACACTCAACTTTGGATTCTGCAGTCTGTCCTTCTCTCTGCCCTGAGCATGACTGTTCATCACTTCCTAGCCCTCTCTCTCCCCCCTGTGCACTTTGATAGGCACACAGACCAGGCCAATTCCCACCCCCCACCCCCACCCCCCTTTAACAACATCCTTAACTCTATCCTTGAAAAACACATTTTCCTGTTTACCTGTGTACTTACTCTTTTTACATATTTCTATGAAACTCTATCATAAGCTCTGTGGAATGAGAGTTTTGTCTGCTTGTCTCAGGACTGTACAGTACAACTATTAATATGATTATATATAATATTATAATATATTTATTATATATAATTATATACTATATATAAATTGTATATATTATATATAATATAAGTATATTTCTTATGTGTATAATTATAATCTGTTATTATAATATATTATAATTTTATAATTATTATTAATTAATTTGATGCTTATATAATGCTTTTCATAATTGTATTAATTCTTTAGGTTACAGTTCCAGGTATGTGAGTGGTGAATCAAAATATAGAAAGAACTTTCTCTGTCATGATGGGTTGTTTGTGACCAGATGCCTGCTCACTAGGTCTGAGCACAAAACGATTCTCAAGTAAGAAAATGTCATAAGGGCAGAGGTGTGTAGATGAAGAGAAGAGGGCGTGGTCAGAAGTGGAAGATGTGGCAACAGTTTGGGAGCAGATGTATTTATTAAGCTCGAGCTGATCGTGGAACCAGTCTTGAAAATAAGTACCTTGAAGCACAAAACCTGCTACTAAGAGGCATCAGTTAGCACAGCAGTCAGCAGTGAGAAAGTGCAGGGTGAGCTTTGATATCACGTGCAATCTTTCAGAAAATAATCACAGGAACAAAGGCGGTAATGGGTCCGGTGCGGGTAGGATGAGAAGTGAGAAGGACACACAACTTGAAAGCAGGGACAGTGTAGTTGGGGACACAATCACCAGAAATATAGGGCTTTGTCAGAAGAGCCATCAGAGGGGAGAGCAAAAAAACTAAGTCTCTAATGACAGAAGCAGAATGAGAGGCATCAAGAAGCACAGGAAGGGACTGAATCACGGCTAATGATGCAGTTGCTCAAATGACCACACAGCCTCTCCTCACCAAGGGCTCTGCCGTAGATGCCCATCAAGACTGCTATTTCTGATTCCTTCCTCTCCCCTAAACCTGCCTGCCCAGCCGGTTCCACCCTGGATTTCCAGACCTCTGCTCTACAGCATATTCTGGCTCACTGCTTATTCTTAAATTGAATTTGAGGCTCCTTTTTCTGGCGATGCCCTTCTCAACCCCTGGGGAACTCATTTCCAGTTCCTGCACAGTTTATGGCCTCCTAATCGGTCTGAGAGCCAAGTCCCGCTCTAGGCTTGCCTTTCTTTTTCCTTCTCCCAAGGGACAGATTAAGAAGCCTTGCCCCTCATAAAGGGGCGGGGCCCCAGAGAGCTGGGAATGCGAAACCTCTCTGGATGGCTGGGAGTGTGCTAAGAGAAAGGTGAGAGCCCCTCAGTTAGCCAACATGGGCCCGGAATAGCCACCCTAAGGGCTCAGCATGACAAACAACCACACACACAAACTCACCCGTACTGTGCTTCACAAAGCAAAACAACATTCTGAAATGCTGTCCTGGCATTTGACTCTTTGATCTAGCACGGGAATGAATTCAGTTCGAGTGGGGTTAAAATAAATGCTTCATCAAGACTTGCAACTCCTTGGTATCTAATAATCTCTCCAGATAGCTCTTCTATTCCCTACTTGTAGATCAACTTTCTGGTGTATCTCTGACTTATTTATTAATTTTTGCGTGTTCGTGTTCATGGACGTTGATTCTGGACGTGGTTCTAAATTTAACAAATACTTTACACTACTTCAAGTTTATCTAATTAGAAAAAAATACTAGATGGAATAGAAAATATATCTAGTCATTTTCTCCCATGATATCAAGTACCTACAACTTGGAAATATGGTAACATTAACTTGATTTTCTGCTATTCTTTCAAACATTTGGCCCCACACAGCCATGACTACAGATTCACACATATGTTACACAGTGTCTGTAGCCCTTGGATAACTAGCTGATGTTCCATGTGAGAGTCCCCAGCACAGGCTCCAAATGGTTTTGGTGTGAGTGGTGCCCCCACAACCCCACACTGAGCCCATGAAGATAGAATTGGCTCAGCGCACCCAGGACCCAGTACCAAAGTTGCAGTTAAAAAATTATTCTTTGAGAGGAAGCTGTTTTGTATTATCTGAAATTTATTCATGAATTCTTTGTATTTCGAAATGATTGCCTTCTGAAAATAAGACTGGGCTGTTGTCTTCAGCAGTGTGGCCTGGCTTTCTTTTGAGAGGACGTCTCATCTCTGCAAAATCTCTGTCAAGTGATCCTTCTCAGCGCAACAAATTTTTTTTTTTTGGTTTCGAACAGGTTCTCTTGACGCTGCCTGGACCACTGTAACAGGTGCTGAATCAAAATCCCCCTTGCTCCAATGTGGATAAGGCGTGCGCACAGCCGCTAGAGCAAGACTTCTTAATCTTGGCATCTTTGCATGATGGGATGCCCATCTTTTTCTGTGAGGAATATCTAGTGCATTGGTAGATGGTCTATAAGATGCCTTGCTTCTACCCAATATCCCAATACCCAATACCCTTTACTTGTGACTATTAAAAATTATCTGTAGATATCAACAGGCACCCTGGGTAGTGGAGGTGGGGTTGGCACCACACACACCAATGTCCTATAACAAGACCACTGGGGATTTTTAGATATCTGTTCTCAACACTTTTGTCCCAAAGCATACACTTTTTAGAATCATATTTGTTCTTCAATGTTGGGGACTGGGACCATTGGTTCCAGGACACCTACCCATGGACACCAATATCATGGTGGCTCAAGTCCTTTATATAAAATTGTGTCTTATTTTTATTTTGCAAAGAAACTCTGCACATCATTTCATGTCCTTTAGATGATTTGTTAATGACTTCTTTTTGCAAAGATTTATTTATTTATGTATATGAGTATACTGTCACGATCTTCAGACATACCAAAGAGGGCTTTGGATCCATTACTGATGGTTGTGAGCACCATGTGGTTGTTGGAATTAACTCAGGACCTCGGAAGAGCAGTCAGGGCCTCCTAACCACTGACCCATCTCTCCAGCCCTTACGTGACAGGTCTATCTGTAGTAACCATGCCATGTCATTTGGAAAGTATGACTAGAAGTTTGTTGTGTCTGTACTGAGCATTTGTAATTTTATTCTTATTCACACTCCCTCAAAATTATTGCTTTTTCTTGGAATACTTTGATCCAAAGTTGAATCCCATGTGCTCACCCTGCCTGCATGCTACCTGGTTGTGATCCTCAGCCCACAGCCACATGGTAACGGTTATACCCTTCTTCTTCTTTTATCAGAGTACACAACCCCAAAGGGAGCAGAGAACCCACCTAGGCCTTTTGTCTGTAAATATTTCTTTGGCTCTCAGTTTGGGAGACAGTATCAAAGCATCAACTGGAATAATTTTTTAAAAGATTACTAAGTGCCTAAATATACCTGACCTTACACTATTCTGAATGTTTTAGGATAAGCCTGGAATTCTTGCCCTCATAGAACTATCACAGTATAGATAAGGCAACACACACACACACACACACACACCAGACACATACACCCCAGACAAACCAGAACTATCCACACAGCACTTTGATGGAAGTAAAAGATTGTATAGGGAGTTAGGATGGCATGAGTTCTAACAATAGGAAAGGGAAAGCCGGCTGGAATGGATTCTTCCTGGCAGGTGAAATGTCTCCATGGCACCAAGTACCTCCTTTCGGACCAGATACAGGCTGCACAGAGAAGGTGTCATAGGGACTGGCCAGCTTCTGTGAGGAGTTACAAACCAAGCTTCTAGCCTGTGCTCAGCCTCTGGCCCCGGAACTTGAGCTAGAACACTCACAATAGCTTCTTTTCTTTATGTTTGTAAAACAGACATAAAAATAGAAGCCACTTCATACAGCTGTGAGTAAAACAGGCAGAGAGAACAGCATAGGTGTGTAGCAGAACGGTTACCATGTTTGTTATCCAATACATGTCGGCTACTCCTTTGAGGCTCCCCACTCAGAACTCCCAAATACCACACCCTCAGCCCATGAGCATTTATCATGGCTTCTCCCTGGTGGAATGTTTCCTGTCCTGCGTGGTGTGGTGTGTGTGTGTGTGTGACATGTGTGTGTGTCACATGTGTGTGTCTAATTAGACTTTGGTACAGTGTTTCATACAGAATAAATTTTTATTGTTGTTATCACAATTACCACTCTGCTAGTATCATCATGTTTAATAACACGCCATGTGACTTGACCGAATAATAATTTATCTGAGTATTGGTTGAAATTCAATCAACAAAGGTTTGATGATACATTTATTATGTGTCACACATTATTTTTTCTGCAGGTTCTGGTGGTCAGGGTGGAGCATGTTTGTCCTGTTTTTATTTAGAAAATTCCCTTTGTGTTTTTGACAGTTGTGATGGTTGCTGGCTTTGCATTGTCTAGTTGTTTGGTGGTCTTATGGTGTCTCTGTCATTGCTGGATGCTGTCCTCAGTCCGTATTGTGTCTGAAGCTTACACTTGTTATCTGTCAGGGCTTGAAGAAGTACCCAGTGCCCAACTCCCTCATTGCTGATAAATAATCACTGTTATCATCTTTCTATCTATGTGAAAAGTTATCCTTCATCACTGTTTTGAGGATACTTTTCTTTGCCTCCTACAAGAGCCGGAAGTCTGATACATTTTTCACTGTTGTTACAATTTTACTGTGAATCTCTTTGGGTTTTTGTTGTTTGGGTTTTCCTCTGATCTGTGCTTTATAGCTTTGTTGACTTTAAAAACTTTCAGCAATCATTTCCTTGAATTTTTTTTTCCAGCCTGATCCTATTTCTTCCTACCTATGAAACACAGAAGACACTCATCCTTCATTGGTCATAATTTCACAGCGTCTTTAGTTTCTGTTCACTTTTGTTCCGTCTATATCTTCTTCAGATAAGGGAATTTTGGTTACTTCCTCCAAACCCCACTGAGTTTCTTTCCTTTGATTCATCTGGGAATATGACACATTTATTGCTTGTTTTTACTTCCCTTATTTCAGGTAACTCAATTTTCGTTTTTAAAATGTTTATTGCTCCTCCCAGTTTTTGTTTGATTCTAGGCTTTTCAAATTTGTTCCTGAAGCATTTCCATAGGAACTGCTTCAAAGGACTCATCAGACAGAAAGTCTCTGCACCTTGACCTTGGCGTCCCAAGGTCCTCTTGATGTTACAATTTCACTATCTTGGCATCACCGATGCTGTTTAGACTGGAATGAATTAGTGAATAGGCTACTATATGATCATGAACATTGTTTAAAACTGTGATTTAAGATAGCTTTTCTTGATACTAATTGAGAGGGAAGGGGGTGGGGCATGGCTTCATATACACTCACTGGAAGTGGTTTCTAAGTGTCTCCCTCCATAACCTGTGACACCTGTGTGTGTATGCTCCTTGTTCTGATGACAGATAGTGAAGGCTTTGTAGGCATAAATTTTCTCCAACCTATTTAATAAGGAGTTCAACCTCCCCTCTTGCCCACCATCTAGCACAAGTAGTGAAAGAGAAAGTTATTATGATATGTGCGAAGTGGACCTCTTTAGCAATAGTTCTTGGGGGTAAGCTCAATCTTCGTTGTCAGCAGCAAACACCAAATAGACTCAGCACTGCATCCAGTCCTCTAGGCAGACAGATACGACACACAAGCCAACAGCTTCAGTCCAGTCCTCTCAGCTGACAGCACGCATACGACCAGCAGCTGTAGTTCAATCCTGAAGAAACCACAAGGCTCTCAACCAGCCCAAGGCCACAGAAGCTACAAGATGCCCCAGGAACCTTAGGAGCAGTTCTTTGGCAAGTTTTTCTCAATAGTGGCATTACCACAAGCAGAGCCCAACAACACTATGTAAGACGAATCAACACATGCATGTCATTAGCAAAGAATAGTGAGGCAGAGCAAAGTAAACCAATGTTCTCTCTCTCACTGTCTGTGGAGTCATAGTTATACTTCATCATGCATCCTTTCATGTGTCTGCTATAGAAAAACATTCCCTCACCTGTGTCTGCTTCAGGAAAACATTCTTTTCTGTGTCTGTTTTAGCAAGACATCCATCCTTTCACCTGTGTGCCCCAGCCAAACATCATTTGACATAACTGACTTTCCAAACAAACCAGAAGTTTCCACTTCAGGGTCTTGTCTTACATACACGTCCTCTGACTCTGGCCTGGCTGGTTGAGGCTTCAATACAACTCTATCCATAGCCTTCACTCACAAGGTAGGGCTGAGGAGAAGTAGTCAGTAAGATGGTAAACACCCCACCTCTCCAGTAGGCCTTCCATAACTCCATGCTGGTGAAAAAACTTTTGCGTTATCTCTGTCTCTGATGATTGAAAGTCCTGGTACACCACATGCTCTCCACTGTTACCATGGAGGGTGTTCTGCTGCCACTTTGAGGAGATAAGTTCCCAGAGGTATTGGATGCAGAGTGCATGAACTGAGATAGCATCTCTGCCATGGTGTTTGGGGCAAGGGACTCTTGAGCTCCTTTGCTTCTCCTCTAGCATTTGACCAAAGCAGGAGGGCCAGTTTTGGACTAGCTGAGTGGTTCCTTGTGTAGTCTTCTGAGCAGAAGATTTGTGCTTTCTTTTAAAACTATCTGTGAACCTTCTTCATTCCAATTCTGGGATATACAGGGCAATAAGAACATCCTGGCTTTCGCTATGCTGTTCCTTGAGTCTCAAGGTCCCTAGCTTGCCTACCTTCTGCTATCCACCTTTATGGGTATTTTAACCATTCACTTTAGGTGATGTCTAGGGTGTTTAGTTGTGCTGGAAAGACAGGATAGAATGTGTTTACCTCATCTTCCTGGAAGCACGGGTCTCCTTAGCCAGTTGAGCTGTGTAGGGACAACTGGTAGGGTTTACCGATGAATTAGATGTAGGTGTTAATATAAGGAACACTGAGTAATAATTCTTTTTGTCCTTAGCAACTATAAAAATGGAGCTGCAAATACTGGAGATGCAGAAGGATGGGCAAGCTTTGCCAACATTTGTGTATACCAAGTGAATATTATGTCAGTCCTGGGACTAGAGTCTCAGGTTGACGGCAGGAAATGGACAGTTAGCCATCATTGTATGGAGGTAGCTTTAAAGCTTCAAGACAAAAGGGAACTCTTTTCTGAATGCAGGAAGATGGACAGATTAGTGCAAGAACAGCCCTGAGATGTTCCGCTGACACATCAGAGAGAAGAGCAGGAGCCAGCCCAGGAAACTTTCAGTGGGAATCTTAGAACTTAGCACCAGGGCAAAGATTATTTAGTGAAACATTTTACCTCTTGTATTTCTTTTAGTTAAGCCCACTAGAACAACTGGACTCTTAGACCAGAGGCCCAACTCGGGGTATTCCAATGAGTCAGGAAGAGCCACCTAATTCCCAAAGACCAGTTGTGAAGATGAAGAAAAAAAGTTTCTTCTCAGCACAGGAGAAAAGCAGCAGAATCATGACTGGAAGTCCATCCCTCTGGAAGACTAAGCAAACTCTATGGTGATGTCGTGAGAGTCAAGGTGGAGGTTAGCTAGTTGCCTTGGTCAGGTGACAGTCTGACTGATTGTGGTGCCAGGGAGTGGCTTGTCTTCCATAAGAAAGCCGCTGCTACTTGGTGAGCAGTTTTGATTTGTCCATGGCCATTTGTCCATCAATTCTGTTGTTGAGTTTAAATGACCATAGGACAGAGTGACAGAGAAAAGAACCAGTGAGAAGAACAGGGTAGAGAGGGCTGGCCATCAGGGTTAGGGTGACCATCATTGATCAGCAGGGAGGAGATGGCTGACTCCCAAGTTTAGGGTGATCATTGGAGGCATCTGCTTGTTGTCCATGGTCTGGAACAGAATATCAGAAGGCTGGCAATTGAAATTCTGCTAATTATGATGTCCCTTCAAATCTTGAAAGTAACTTATTCTTATCTGGATGTCTGTGGCCTTGAAGAGAAATGATCACCATCTTTAATGCTGGATTGAAGAGTCAGTGCTTTTCACCAAGAGCAACCTGTAGTCCAGTGATTCTCATCCTTCTTAATGTTGAGACCCTTGAATAAAGTTTCTCATGTTGTGGTGACCTCCCAACCATAAAATTATTTTGTTGCTAGGTCATAACTGTAATTTTGCTTCTGTTATGAATTGTAATGTAAATATCTGAGAAGTAGGAGATCAGATATGTGACCCACAAAGGGGTCAACACCAACAGGTTGAGATCCAATGCTCCAAGTTGAATCTAAGTCCTGATTGTAGTTTCATAAATTATAATGAACATGAGTACTGCTGGAATTCCAGGGACAACCTTAGGAATGTGGCCTTGTGAAACTAGCAGTAATTGGAGACACAAATGTTGAAGTGACGCCATCTGACTTTCCTAGTGATGACTTACTTCTGTTCTTATTTCATCCCATCTGTTTGTAGAAACCTACTACTATCGATAACGTATGTAAAGTTTATGACAGGCTTTTCTTTTAATTTATAAAACTTACTAGTAGCATTTATGAAGTGATTTAATTCCCTTTCTTATTACAACTCTAAAGAGTGAAGGAAACTTGCATGAAGCTAACATTTTACATGTAATGCCCATGACAGCCAATGTGCTGTTACCCGAGAATCTTAATTGGCCCAATGCAGTCTTTGAAACTGCCACTTGGAGGTCAAAGGAGTGAGGTTTAAGTTTTTCCACCCAATGATGCTGCTGAACTATCAACTGCTTCATTGCCCATTTCTTGCATCATAATTAATCCTTCGGTAGTATCAACACGAACAAGACTTCCTTTCAAAAGGAATAAGTGCTATCTAATTCTACTCCAAGAATCAATGAAAGTGGCCTAACAACATGGATTCAGCTTGCTGGACACTGTCTTCTTCCTTAGAAGGGTATTATGTGATCATTCGTAGTCATAGAACACAGAAAGTAATAAATCAAGGCACTTGCAAATCAATCGGTGGGATGTCGGGCAATATAGTTACAGCAGAGAACAGGTTTCAGATACAAATATTGACATTCTTTGCTTTTGGACTGGTGAAAGCTAATGCTTTGCCAAGGGAATATATCAAAACAGTTTTACAAATTGTAGAAAGAGTGTTAGATATAGAGACAGGTGATATAAAGCTACTAAGCATAGCCCATGTAATATTTGACTACCCATCTGCAATCCTCTAACTCTCCGAAGTCTGAAGTATCTGTAGAATTTTTAGTGTGGGTGTGGCTTCAAAAAAAAAAAAAAAAAAAAAACCAAGGAGACTTCAGTTCTCTATAACATTGTAATGGTGTGGTGGTTTGAATATGCTTGACCCAAGGGTTGGCACTATTTGGAGGTCTGGTCTTGTAGGAGTAGGTGTGGCCTTGTTGGAGGAAGTGTATCACTGTGGTGTTGCCTTTAAGGCCCTCATCCTAGCTGCCTGGAAGCCAGCCTTCTCTTGTTTGCCTTTGGAACAAGATGTAGAATTCTCAGCTTCTCCTGCACAATGCCTGCCTGGATGCTGCTATGTTCCTGCCTTGATGATAATGGACGGAACCTCTGAATCTGTAAGCCAGCCCCAATTCAATGTTGTCCTTATAAGAGTTGCCTTGGTCATGGTGTCTGTTCACAGCAGTAAAACCCTAACCATGGCAAATGGAAACCATCTTTTTGTTTCTTTTCTTCATAATAATTTAAGATACAACATGCTGATTAATTTAAAAGATTCAAACTTTCCTTCTTAGTTTTGGTATGATGAATGAGTAATAAATGTCACCTTTTCTTTGTTACATTTCTGCTCTTCGTGAATTAGTCTGTGGTTACTGAGATAAAAATGAAGCTGAGTTGTAAATGCAAGTGTTTAAAAATGTGCTTGCCCCGTCTAATGTGGGGTTTCTTGTATTCTTAAGCCTCCTGTCAGTCCGTGGCCAAGGCTATGCTTATATCTGTGGTCGTTTGCTTTAGTGCGGTTCATGTCCTGTGGAGTGTTTATGAAAGTCAACTTGTTAATTTGTTTCCAGAGCAACAGCAGTTGTCCCACAATCAGGGGATGTTTGCTCTAACAGCTCCCTATGTCCAGTAGCTAAGCAGGGAAGTCTTCCAAAAATGTGTTGGCTCACAGAGATAAGTGCGTAAAGCAAGCACTTATGCGTTCTACAAACACAGGGAGTAGCTATGGGAGCTTAGCCCTGGATCTTTGCAGTGCTTTTCTCCTTACCAATGAGTGGTTTGAAAGAGCTGCTTCTTTCCAGTGGGGACTTGGAAGTTCAGGATACACAGATCATCACAAAGGGGCTTATCAACAGTGCATTTGCTGGAACTCTATAGAGCAGAGCAGAGGTGACCTGTGAGACTCAAGAGAAGAAACAGAAAGCCAGGGATGGTTCTAAAGAGCACACAGCAATTAGTGCCAGGACAGCCAGTGGGGAAGTGGAAAGTGAGGCAAAGCTGTGTATTCCCACTGCATTCCTTAGGCTAAACCCTTGGAAGAGGGCAGATTCCTGCCAGGTGCTTCTGACTGTAGTTTTCAAATGCTGACTTTGAAGATCCAGGCCCCTTCCTCTTGCTTAATGGTGAAAGTGTGATGCTGTGAATCCACCGTGGGGATCACACGAAGCCTTCCTTTGGCCCCATGAAGGTTTGCTGACATGGATCGACCAACGAGGTAGCGGAAGAAAAGACTTAGAAATTGAGTTCATGGATAAAGGGGAATGAGATGTGCAACTATCCACCAGCCAAGCGTGATTTGGAAGCTTCCATACGCCTTTTATGAGATGGATGCGTAAGAAGGGACCATTTGGGTGAATTCTGGAAAGGGGAACTGGTAAATAGATTTTAAACAAATTCTGTGGGTTCAGAGAAGTCACCACACAGCTAGGCACAAATTTGGCTGAGCCTGCACAATAGACACTGGATTACAAGTAATTGTCTTCAGGATGTCCCAAATAACAGGACAACTTCCTGTGAAGAGTCTCCATCCAAGGGTACTGGCCAGTTTGGTTTCTCCTTTGCTAAGAGCTTAGAGAAATGAAAATCCTGGGAAGGAACCAGAAGGACACTTGGAAAAGAATCCTTGCCAGATCCGAGGACATTCAGAATAGAACTCTTGCTAGTGAGCTTTTGCTAGGGATTTCCTGGGATCTGCTCAACAATTTTGGGCAAGGAGATTACAATTTTGTATTTCAAATATGTGAATAAAGTAGTGTCATAAACATTGCCTTTTGTGGCTTGCTGTTAAGGCCAATGGAACTTTCTTTCAGATGTCAATAAGATTTTTCTATTTAATGAACAGGAAATCAGTGGGCAGGGAACTTGGCCTGCTGTAGGTGTTCAGAGTGGGGCTGGAGTCAAGGCAGGAGGTCCTAGAACCCCCCATGCTCTTGCTTCATAGGTATGTATCCCTGTGTGAGGAGACAAGGAAACTCAGGGACAGAAAACACAGCTCTGGGGCCCAGGTCTTAGCATCTGTTTCCTTGGGTACTGAACTCTTCCTTCACAAGAGACTGTTTCTTCCAAGTGAAGCCACTGAGGCCAAGAGGTCTAGACAGTAGATTTATTTCCTTTTGAACTAATTAGCTTCACTTTGTTCCCATGAGCACTGCATAGCCCATTAGTCTTGAGACTCCAATGAAGATTAACTGGAGAGTTAATGATCATACACTCATTCATATTTTATTGAGCATCTATTTCATGTCAAGCAAGTTTCCACTTGAATTAGGAAGACTAGCGAGTCCTAGTCTGCCCCAGAGGGAGTTTCTCTTCCAGGGGTGGAAGTGGCTGTACACACAGAGAGACTGTAGAGCAAAGTATTCATTCTGCAGTTTGGTGTGTCTCAAGAACATAAATGAGTCCTTGAGTTAGTGTTGTGCTTCAAGATTATAGCACCAGGAAATAGGTGACATTATTGTCACATATTAAGGAAGGAAACTGGGGTGGGAGAAGCCAAGAAACAGGTCTAAGGTCATATGACCGACAACGACAGGCATCTGTTTCATCGTTTGTCTATCATCAGATAGGCATTCCATTTCTCATGTCTGTCTCCTTTCCTACTTGGCCTACCCATCAGCTTTATGTACAGGCAAGGACATAATTTGTTATGACCCTTCAAAGAGAGAAGGTAGTGATCAGGTCCTAGAGGACAAGTAGTGCCTTCTGTTGGACTGCTGCCATAAACCTGCAGTATGGGTGGCTTAAGAACAGGAGTCTGCTTCTACTGTTGAAGAGAGAGGGAGTCAGGGTGAGGTGTGGATAGGTTCCGGAGAGGACTCTGTCGCCTGTCTTCTGATACCTTCCTTGCTTGACAGAGAGGGATCAGCTCTGTTTTCCTCATCTTATAAAGTCACTAATTCCATCATAGGACTCCAACTTCATGACCACATCCAAATTCGTTTCCTTCCCCAAAGCCTCTGACTTCCCAGTGATCTGTCATTGTGTCTGAGGTTGGACCTTCAACATTTGGATGCAGGGCAGGGCAGACAGAAACATAAGGAGGAAGGCTGATTAGAATGAGCTTTGCAAAGTCTTGAAGCCGGATGAGAATATGGCTGCTCCTTTGAGCTGAAGGGTAAGCCCACGGCTCTCACATGCTCTCTTGGATTGAACATCACAGGGCTCTGTACACAGTTTCCTGCTTCACTGCCCCAAACAACAACATTCTGGATGCTGCTGCTATCAAGCTGTACTGTACTCAGACACTCCTTGACTTCCAGGGAGATGTGTCCTGATGAAACATCGTGTGTTGAAAATGCTCACCATTCTAGTTGAGAAACATGGCCAGCTGTAGGTCCTGGTTGTCTTTCCTCTGTGAAGACAGACCTGACTGGAAACTGTAGCTGGCTCATGCTGCAGACTATCGGTAGAGACGATCCTGATCCATGCTGCTATCATCAGCCTAGTGAAAGATCAGATTCAAAATCTACTGGCTGCAGACTTGATTAAAGTTGGGAAATTTCAAGTGGGCCCATTGTAGGTCAGGGATCAGACATTCCCAAAACCACAGCTACTGCCATTGCTGCCTCCAGTACTGCAAAGCCCTCTGTCCCAAGTTGGATATGGCTCCATTTCCACCATCAGTCTTCTTAGGAGCCATTAATGGGATCATAGGATGAATGCACTTACACCTGAAAGCTCTCTTCAGGAAGAAACACAGGCTTCCTCAGGCCAGAATGAAGAAGGCTTCCTCCTTGACATCTTGGCTAGTTTTACAGCAGGGAGATTACTAGTCACCAGGTCTCTCACTGCACCTTTGGCCTGTGGATGGTGGTAGGTGACAGGTGACTGCCTGAGCTGGGTCAGCCAGCTCAGATGTGGACACATGGTACAGACTGTCCTGACTTGGACAGACACTCCTGTATTTTTAGTCCTGTTTGTGACTGCCAAGACAAGCAGTTCAAGGACATGAGGTATTACTGCCCTACATGACAAGCATCTTGCCTCAGACTGAAACAATATATATTGGAGTTACTCGTTTGTGCTGGAGGGAGGTGAAGCTATGGCTTTGCTTTGGCCTCCTTGGCAGCACTTGCAGCTCCTAAAGTTGTGCTGGACATGTTTTATTGGATGAACTAGCTCTGTGTCCATCTGAGACACACACACACACATACACACACACACAAGAGGCATATGTGTATATATTCCCACATGCTACACACACACACACACACACACACACACACACACACACACACACGTATAGACTCCCACATGCACAATACCACTGTGCAGAATTAATTGTCTAAGTTGTTTAACAGTCTTCACTGTTCCTGCCTCATAATTTCTTAACCAATATTTGTTCATGCTTCCTTCTTATGCTAGTTTGGAATGCTTCTCTGGTTTTACTCAAGGCACAGGCCCCTTGGTATTCGTTGAGATTTAAGGGTGCAGTGCCTGATGCTGTTTGTGGTATGTACGTGTTAGGAACACCAGAGAGACAGAATGATCAGCCTTCCATCTCGCCTGTGCTCTTGTTAATGAGTTAAACGGTCTTTAATAAGGTGGGGACTCTCTTTCTCTGTAAGGAACAGCAGAGTGCTCCCCAAATGATATCTAAACACACCACACAGAGGAGAACATATAGAAGCAAATACGAGATGCTACAGAAAGCATCAGGTACATTCAGGCTTGATGATTTTTAATCCAGATCTTCTAGAATAAAACTACTAAGTAAATATGTAGTAAAAGCAACTGCTGTGATAAAATCTTATTTGGCTTGGGAAAATCAACTCCAGAATCATCACTTCTCTAGCACATTTTTAGACTGACCCCTGTCTCGCCTGTATCACAACGCCTGTCCACACGGCACTGGGATGCCGAGCCACCTCTTCCTTGTATGTATACCTGTAAGGTTAGAGACAGATACATATTTAGATGTGATTATAGACACACACACACAAGCATATAGAGAAACTGGCTCCATTATTTGTCCGTGCCAAATATGTTAGTGTCCATTTTGTTATCGGCAAGAGCATTTTATTACAAGATATAATAGATAGTTATAACCACAGCATAATATTTGAAGATTTAAGTTCATGCAGCCACTCCTCCCAAATGTTCCTACTGCATGTTAAGGCCTAGGTAACATGTTAAGGCCTAGGTCATTGTTACCTGGTCAACCTGCCATTAGTAGGAAACTTTCTCATATGTTTCTGTTGTTACTAGGAAACTTGCTCATGCCTAAGTTGATTACATCTTCTGTTCTGTGCCTTTGCAAACCAATCATGATAGAAGTCAGTAGAACTGCTTTGTATAGTAACCCACAATAAGCTTGGATCAGGACCAACCACCCAGCAGCACTTCCTGCACCTGTGACTGAGCTTTTATGGTATTTGCCTTTATAAGCTGCCCCTAGGATGGACCCCAACATAAGAGAGCTACCTGCACAAATATAAGAAATTATTTGGAATAAGACCTTCACTTTGAGTAGTGGTCAAGTAAACTAAGTTCCCAAGACCTCCCTGGGGAGCTGACATCCTACTTGCCAGAAAGAGACATGTATGTTGATAGCTGCTTAATAGTCTCCTCTGTTTAATAATGGTATAATTCTCATGACTGCTTTGGTAGCATATGAAGTAGTACCATCTACATATGTTCAAAGAGAGGATGCATTGTTGGGGTTCAGGAATTGTCTCAAAAACACATGAATTCCAATCTCAAACAGATAGTGATAGGTTATGGAGCCCCGGGACTGATCAAGGCCACCATTTATATTCAGAAACTGAACCTTGACCCCGAGGTCTTAGAGGCTTTTTAAGCCTGAGATCTACAAACATCTGTGCTACGTTATTCCACCAAGTAGTATTGAGGGATAAGGGATTTCTTTAGGAAATGTGTGTGTTATCCTGGTCCCCTTAGTTGAAGTATTCAACTGTGGCAGGGGACTTGCCTGGTCTAACACTCATGTCTTAACTGGGATGTCAGTTACCCACGTACATGTCTCTTTCTGGCAAGTAGGATGTCAGTTCCCCAGGGAGGTCTTGGGAACTTAAACTTTCTTGACCACTACTCAAAATGGAGGTCTTATTCCAAATAATCTCTTATATTTGTGCAGGTAGCTCTCTTATGTTGGAGTCCATCCCAGGGACAACTTAAAAGGCTATTTTTTTGGTATTTGATATACCTCTCTCTCTCTCTCTCTCTCTCTCTCTTCTCTCTCTCTCTCTCTCTCTCTCTCTCTCTCTCTCTCTCTCTCTCCATATATTCATATATCCATAATATATATATAATATATATATTATATTATATATTATATATATATTATATATTATAATTATGGAATTGGATACATAGAGCTCATGTACTTGGTTTGCTTTCTGTTGATGATCCTTTATTATCTTAGATTTACTTTAGTTTGCAACCACTGATCACTCTCTTCCCAATTCCACATAGCAAGTTATTATTATGAAGAATCATTTGAATTCAGGATTTAAAAGTGGCACTTGTAAAAACAACATAGTGTAATGTGTCAAAGAAACAGGAAGATGTCAAAGAGATTGGAAGTTCCAGAGAATTCTACCAGATGCTTGAAGGCATGCACATCAGAACTTTAGAAGCACAGGCAGAAAATTAAATATATGACAAGTTCACCCAGGAACCTTCCTGGAGACTATTTTTCTTTTTCTGCTTGGTTAAAATCCAAGGCAGGCAGTGCCTCTAGCTTACTCTGAATGTGTGTCAACCAAATCCAAATCCCAAGTCAGGTCACACTGGGCCCACAGTGTCTGTAGCCGCATTCACCGTGGTAGCATCACATGTCTCCACTGAAGCTAAGTTCTCAGCACATACATGCATATTTCACTGTTGGTGATGTCATGCCAGGAAATGCCAGCCAGCACTATCTGAAGTGCCTCAGCTCAGGGTTGAGGCTCTTAGACATCATGAATTAAGGTGGTTTGGTTTTGTAGTTTTTGCTGCTGTTTGTTTGACTATACACGTAAAGTTTTCTGCTCTCACAAAAGCATAATGGTTTAGTATTTTCCTCCCTTGTCAGTATCAAGTTAGCATGCCTTTGGGGTGTGTTCCATCAGAAAATTTGATTTAACTCAAATGCCAATTTGAGTAGTTGCCTGAATTTCATTTAAAATAACTTTAAATGAATTTTTAGGTTGAAATTAGGATAAAATTCCGAAGAAGTTTTGAAGTGGCCATGAACATACTTCTTTTTACTTTTATTATTATTATTTTTTGTATATGTGACATCCTCATGTTTGATAACTACAAGATCAAAATAGTGATCAACTCTGAAAAGCACTGAAGGTTCTCTAATTCTCGAATGTCAAATATCCAGTCAAGAATTTAATTTTTATTCAAAAGGTGAACAGGCACACCAATCTCAGCATGGAAACTTGTTCTTATCTTTAATAAATGGTAAAAATAATGCATATATGAAAAAATTTCCTTATTTCCTTCACACAGATTTCAAGACATGTTTCATGTAGTCCAGGCTATGTGTTTGAACTTGCTCTGTAGCCATGCTTGATCTTGAACTTACAATTTTCCTGTTTCTACCTCCTAAGTGCTAACACTAGAAAAAAGATTCCACCATGCCCAGTTTATGTCACATTGGGATTCAAACCTAATACTTGGTGCATGGTAGCCAAATGCTCTACCAACTAAGCTGTATCATCCTAAAGAATTCTATTAAAACACACCTCTTAGCAATCGATCATTAGTAAATGTCTGGTTTGTATATTTATTTTATATATCTATATACTATGGTTGCATAAAAGTTTCTCTGGATAAAAGGAGTCAGAGTGTGAACTTTTAAGAGGCCTTGCAATCTGTCCTTTGAGAGGCTCTACCCAGCAGCTGACTCAGACAGATGTAGATAACCACAGCCAAACAGTAGATGGAGTTTGGGGACTCTTATGGAAGAACAAGAGGAAGATGTGAGCCCTGAAGGGAATAGGAACTCCACAGGCAGACCAACAGAGTCAACTAACCTGGACCCTTGGAGCTCTCTGAGTCTGAACCACCAACCAAAGAATATACAAGGACTGGACCTAGGCCTCCCCGCACATATGTAGCAGATGTGCAGCTTGGTCTTCATGTAGGTCCTGAACAACTGGAGCAGGGACTCTCCTAAAAGCTGTTGCCTGCATGTAGGATTATGTTCTTCTAGCTGGGCTGCCTTGTCTGGCCTCAGAGGAAAGGATATACCTAGTCCTGCAGAGACTTAATGTCTCTGGTGGAGGTATACTCAGAGGGGCTTCCAATCTCACAGAGAAGAAGGGGAGGGGATGGAGAAAGGGATTGTGGCGGGGAGGGGGACTTGGAAAGATACTGCAATTGGGATGTAAAGTGAATAAATAAAATTTAAAATTTAATTTAAAAAGAAGCCTTTGCAGTGTGACCTTCCAGTAGCTCTTGTGTGTGGATACAAACATCTTTCTTTTGAAGGAAAGACAGAGGCTTATAAAGCCCTAGCTGTTGATCCAAGGCTATTCATTGAGGTAGTAGTGATGAACACACAGGACACTGATTCTAATACCTACAATTTTCTACTACATTATATTGACAGCAGTTTACAGTTTGTTGTGTGTGTGTGTGTGTGTGTTGTGTGTCTGTGTGTATGGGTGTGTGTGTATCTGCCTGCCTGTCCATCTGTCTGTCTGTATCTGTGCCTTGGTGTACAAGTACCTAAGGAAGCTTTTGGATATGTGGAAGTCGATTCTAGGGCAGTTGTAAACCACTTGCCTTGGGTGCTAGAAGTGAACTCAGGTCCTCTGGGAGAGCAGCTGAGTATCTGTGGACTATAGTTTTAAATCTTAATACTTAAATTCATTTTAAGGAACTTAGAGGGGAATGTGATGGTTCACTATATTCACAGATACTTATCATTTTTTTCTTTCATATTTTGATTCTTCATGTGTGATCTTGTTTTGAATCCTGTGGATCTCAAGAACTCCGTTCACTTTGGTAGTTTGGGGGATGAGCCCAATGTGGCCAATGCTTCATCCCTGAGTCACAAATGGCATCATTTGCCACCCATTTTTCCAAATTGTCCCTAGATGGAGAGTTGTAGCTAAAGAATTTTTCCTTCTGGCACTTTAAAGTGTGCTAATCTACTGTGTTTTTCTAATAATTTCTTCTATTTTTAGATTATCATTATTTATCCTTTGTTCTTCATGATAACGAATCTGTGGTCACTGCTCCCTGTTTGTGACAGGGCACACTTTTCTCTCATTGGGTTTGTTCAAGATCACTGCAGTCTTTTTCGTCACTTTCTTGTTAGCTGTCTGAGATCATTTCTTTGACCTTATGAACTTTGGAGTTTATAAATGTATCTTTCCCCTCTGCTCCTGGGGTGTGGATCAGCTTTGCTTTATGAGTAACTGTTTCTACACGAAAATCTCTTGCCTCTGCTTTAGCGGTTTCTATGGATACAAACATGAGAGCCTTTGATTCCTTCATGCAAATATCTAGAACTCCATTTGTTTTTCTCAGTGTCTGACCCTGTTTTTCATTCATACTAAACAATTTAATTTGTTTCATCCACAAAAGCCTCTCACTTTCCCTTCCTTATCTTCTTTGGGATGCTGAGCCCCTGTTGGGATTTTATATTTTCAGAAATTGTTACTGCAAATCCAGAAGTTCAGCCTCAAGAGCAGTCGCCACAGTTCACAGAGCTCCTAAAACCAGCTTGGAATCTGTCCCAGAACTTAGATCTCTATTAGTGCCTTCATGTTGGCTGACACCTTGCCTGTTCCCTAAAGCATTGGTCAGAATTCCATGGTCCTGTTATATCAAAGAGCTTTAAGTTGTAGCCTAGATAAGTTTAAATATTATATTTTCTGGTTTCATATTTGAAAATATCCAGAAAACATTAACCTATCATTTAACAGGAAATCACTGTTTTCATCCTGTCCTTCATGTTTATGGTAGCAGTTTTGATGTCAACTGAACTGTCAGAAGCCCTGGGTCCTGCACTTGGCACCTCCTGCCTGGGGCTGGCGCTGGGTTGCAGAAGACTTCAAAACTTAATATTGCTCTCAAAGACCATCACACTCCCTTGGGCATCTATGCATACAGAATGTGGGTGGTAAGCTTGATGCTAGTGAAGCTTCACAACAGACCTGCAGTCTTTCCTTCATCCCCTCTCACCTCTAGATTTAGTTCTAGTCCAGTTTAGGCCTCAGTACTATGGGATAGCTCTCTGTGATTGTGCTATGCGGAAAAACAACAAGAAACAAAAGAAAATACTAAACAAGGTTGTTTGGACAACACAGATCCCCTTCCCAAGTTCCTCCATGCAAGCCATGAATCGTCTTCTCGATCTTGGGTGCTGTGCTTCACTGGGGTATTCAGAGACACTTTTGGGGAATACATTGTGTTTTTGGACTACTGAATGTTTTGTCAACCTGATTACATCAGGCCTGGGAGCCATGGCCAAGTGTCAGCATTGAAAAGTAAGATGAAAGCTAACCTTGTCACCCCTGCAATCAAGGCTTGGTCACCTCCAACCTACAGCAGCCTTTCTTCCTACCAAACTGTGATGGCCATCTTGTCAGCTTCCTATAATCCTGACCTTCTTTTCTTAAGATTACAGGTGATTGACTTATTTACTCCTTGAAGGCAGGATTGAGAAAAATACATTTTATTTCCCAACAAAGAGTCTATATGTTCCATAGGAAAATTCTAATTTGACTGATAGTTCTGACTGAGCTCGCTCGGTTTACGCAAACGAGAACTCATTTTAGCGTTTTTTTGCCTTAGGGAAATGATGAATTTGTTTAATAGATTGGTAATTATCCAGCTCAAAAGTGATCATTAGCATGCCTTTTTTGTTTGATTACTATAAATCACTGGACCCACAATCCATTAATCACCAGCTGCACAGAGTACCTCTGCCCTGTCTGTCCTTGAGTAAGAGACTTCCAAACAACACCATGCCAACCCTCCCTTCCTGTAATACAAATATTTAACAAAAGCCACATACCATACATGTCTGATTTTATATATTATATTTATATTCTTTTTCTGATACAAACCTTTCTTAATGCTGTAGCTTTTATTATCTTAAGAATGGTTTCCCTGAGAGCCACCATCTTTATAGAAGTTAGCCCTTTGGTTAGGGTTATGAAGGGATTACCATTGAACAGATATCATCTTAGTGAGATGAGTCCATGACTATAAACTACAGGGTTGACTTGCGTGTGACCCTTGGATAGCTGATGCGACTCACTGATCTGTGGTCACACCGGGCAGATCCTTAAATATTCCTCCTTCCAAAGAGGAAAACGTGGTTAGAGAAATGAATTCCCTGTGGCACATTCAGAATATGCAAATGCTGAGCAGGAAACATTACTGAAGTATGTCAAGATGGGTGTGGCTGAGCTGGCTGCCTGCTAAGGATCCCTGTTCAAGATCAACCTTGGTTCACTGTGTGAGATTCTGCCCAGTGATGATGTCCCTGAATGAAATAAGTGATAAGGAACAAACTCTCTGTGTGACAGCCTGGTATAACCAGAGCTAACATGTTTTTTCTTTGTTCTTGGGTCTCCAGTTTACCGTGGCTTCTGGGCGGTCCTGCTGCTCCTGGGTGTAGTGGCCGCCTTGACTGCGAGTTTTCTGATCATCTGTGCAGCTCCCTTTTCCAGTCACTTCCTTTATAAAGCTGGAGGAGGTTCATACATTGCCTCAGGTAGGTATAATATGATTTCTAACCGTGTTCCCTATAGTTTTGTTTTAGACATATGTCTAGAGTGTAGACTTTTATTAAAGCAATACCATGATGCTGCTAAGATACTGGAATTCCTGTATGCTCATTATATCCCTGGTACTTTCTCCAAACTTCATATTTTCTATGAACTGGCAGCCATTGCCTAACGAATATAAACACCATGTAGACAAAAAGTAGACATGTAGACCAATGTAAACACCAAGCTAGTGATTCTCTCTGATGTCTGTAAGGGATAGCAGTCTACTATCTTTCATCTGGGGTATACCTTCTATACCATACCATAACATATAAGTGGGAGGCCGATACGGACAATGACCACATTTCTAGAGTGGTAGATGGTGTCTCAGTTAGGGTTCCTATTGAGGTGACAAAACACTGTGACCAAAGTCAACAAGGGAAGGAAATAAGATTATTTCATTTAGACTTTCATGTCAAAGTCCATCACCAAAGTAAGTCAGGGCAAGATCTGAAGTAGATACCATGGCAGGATGCTGCTTATGACTTGCTCCCCGTGGCTTGCTCAGCCTGCTTTTTTATATAACCCGGGACTACTGGTCCTATAGGGTACTATCACCCAGAATGGGCTAAATCCTCCATTATCAAATACTAATTAAGAAAATGCCCCACAGACTTGCCTGTAGGCCAATCCTATAGAGGCATCTTTTCAGTTGTGGTTTCTTCTTGTTGGGTAACTCTAGCTTGTGTCAAGCAGACAAAGAAGAAAAAACAAAAAACAACAAAAACAAAAACCAACAGGACATAGGGACTTGAGCATGTCTGACTAAACTCAACATGGTAATGCTATATTCTGCCATCATGAGAACCGAGTGTTTCCATGGGAGGCCATATTGAAGGTTACAGGGAAAGAACTGACGGGTAGCTCTGTTATCTTTAGAATCATTGTGTGCCACCCCATAATGTTGTCCTTCAACATAATCAATGATCAGTCATCAATACATAAGCCCTGTTTACATCAGCCAGTGCTTAGCTCTCCATAGTAAAGATACGTAAAGATTACACGTGGCTCCTTGGCTGACACAGCATCGTTTTGAGGAGCAGTCTGTTTAACTGCTTCCATCCGTTTTTTCGATGCCTTGCTTTAGTTGGCTGCACATGCTAGAGCTCACGGCTGTTTAATCTTTTCCTGTCTTTAATAAGAACCCACATAACTTTTAATCTGCCATTTTTAAGTATGTAATTCAGTGGAATTTTTAGTACATTCATGGACTCATACAAATATCACTACTATATGATTTCAGAATATTTTAATCATATTGCGAAGAAACCCATTTCCATATACATGAAACTACTAATCTACCTGTTTCTGTATATTTGCTTATTTGGGATGATTTATGTAAAGGATATTCCATGTTTTTTAGAAGAGATTTAAAAAAAAATGCCATTTTCCTCTAAGCTGGGACAATGCCTATCTTGAAAGCTATGAAAGTAGGTGATTATGAGAATAGATAAATAGAAAAATAGATAGATGAGAATGATAGATAGAAATTTATCAGAATAAATTTCTTGATAGCTGGCACAGTTATAAAATATGTGTGCATGATTTTGCAAGGAAACTACCATTACATGAAACAAAACTTTAAAGTTCATAGTATTGTTTGGGGCAGGAAGGCCATGTGTTCAGAGATGACCAAAGTTAACTTTCCACTAGAAATTTCTTCCCCAAAATGCAGCTTAAGCAACAGTGATGTCAACAACTCGTGTTAAAATTGAACACTATTCAACAGAAGAACTTTAAAAATCTTACATCTGTCTATTACCAATAATTTAACAATTTTATCCTTTCAAATTTACATGATAGAATGGAGAACCATGAGAAGCACAGGCTACTTTCTTTGCCCTAGAGGCATCATCCAGGAATGATTCCTTGTGCCATGTGAACTGCAGAGTTGCACTGAATTGAGCTTCGAAGACATCATTTCGTTAGATTTCATAAATTTCAAAATGAGGAAATTGCAGTTTATGGGCCGAGGGTTCCAAATTCCCATTCTTCCTAGGGCTTGTCAGACCATCGCTTTTTGACTCTCTCAGATGGCCTTGTTCCTTTACTGTGCTCTGCCAGACACTTAAGAACAGGTGCAGCTCGGCCTCAGGGTAGTGTGGCCAATTCACCAATGCCACAAACAGAACTGAGTATTTATTTGGGCAGATGAAACTTAGGGAAGGGCTCAACTGAATTCCAAACAGTCATTCCGGGCGTGTACACATACAGACGCTCTTTGTCACCAGCAGAAGCCTGTGGGGCGTTCCACACTTGGCCGAGGGACATTGAAGTTGCAGCTGTCGGGTGGGCAAAGGGTTGGTCCATGATATCTTCATGCTGTACCAACTCAGGGAACAGTGTAGGCTCACCTTGTACTTGATCCCCTGGGGCAGAAAAGACTGGTTTGGAAGACCATAGAGTCAGTGGCTTCTCTTCTATCAGAAGCTCAAGGATTCGGCAAAAGTTACGTGTGTTTTCTTCCTAAGAAATCACATTTATTTCTGCCTGTGATAGGCGCACCCACAGCAACCTCATACCTGAGATGCTCTATGTGCAGGAAGAAGTGAACATCACAGAAAACAGAAGCCTGTGGGTTTAGCTCAGAGTCTCCTTTCCCTCAGCTGAGACTGAACCTAAGGTTCACAGAAGGGTACACTGCAAACCTTGTCTAGCCACACTCTTCCATATAAGGAACAGGAGAAAGTATGTGGAGAGGCATTGGTCAGAGCAGAAGGTGACAAGAGACCAGAGCAGGAAGGGATTAGGAAGGAACCTGCTGACAGGCGAGACTCACAGGTCTCCAACTGCACCGGATGCACATATGCCCGTGAACAGACTATGAAAGTCTGTGAACAGCACCTATGCCTGTCAACCGTAGAGCACTCTTATGAGGAGACCAGCTGGGAATAAATAAGTGCTATGGTGGCTTTGCTAAAGTCACTTTCAGACATGACTTTCCTACTGTGCAAGAGGTGGGTAGGCTTCCAGAACAGGCTAGAAGCTGAACTTCCTAACAGGAAGTGGAGTATTTCCCAAAGCCCAGGGCTCTGTTTGAACTCTGAGCACTATTGTGCTGGAGACTGTTAAGGAGAGAGTGTATGATAGAAGCTGTGTTCAGATGTGTGCCTGCCTCATAGCCTTGGAGCAGAAAAAGCTCCCCAGCTGACCATCTGCACAGTGCAGTTAGGATGTCCCCAGAGCAGCCCTGTTAGGGAAACATGAAGACCTCATGACCCTCTCTGCCTCCATGGTACCTTCAGTGGTTTTATGTGGGACCATGTCTATACATGTATTCTGAGTGCTGATACTGCCGTTACTGGGAAAGCTTTCCTAAATTGCGTTTCCTGTCTATCCTGGTTCTGACATTTTGCACAAATGCCACATAGTAGCTAAAGGAAGTCAGCCTCACCCAACCCTATACAGGAAAGATCTGTGAAGATTTTTGTATTTTTCATTAATTAGTTAATTAATTTACTTTACATCCCAATGGCAGCTTCCCTTCCCTCCTCTCTCCCAATCTCTTCCTCCCCAAGCCCTTTTCTCTTTCTCCTCAGAAATGAAGAGGCCTCCCATGGATATCAATCTTCCTTGGCATATCAAGTTGCAATAGAACTAGGCACATCTTCTTCTATTGAGGCTAGACAAAGTGGCCCAGTTAGGGGAAAGGGATCCAAAGGCAGGCAACAGCGTCAGAGACAGCCCCTGCTCCTGCTGTCAGAGTCCCACATGAAGGCCAAGCTGCATATGTGTTATATATGAGCAGAGGGCCTAGGTCCGTCCCATGCATGCATGCATGCATGCTCCCTGGTTGGTGGTTCAGTCTCTGTGAGCTCCTACGGGCCCAGGTTAGTTGCATCTGTGTGTTTTCTTGTGGTGTCCTTGACCTCTCTGGATCCTACAATCCTTCCTCCTTCTTTTCCAAAAGCTTCCCCAAGCTCCACCTAATGTTTGGCTGTGGGTCTCTGCATCTGTTTCCATCAGTAGCTGGGTGAAGCCTCTCTGATGTCAGTTATGCTAGGCTCCTGTCCCTGCACATCTTGTAGGCAGGGCAAATTGTGGGTCGAAGGTTTTGTGGCTGGGTTGGTGTCCCTATACTTCTATTAGAAGTCTTGCCTGGTTACAAGAGATAATTTTTTCTAGTTCCATATTCCTCATTGCTAGGAGTCTGAGTCATAGATTCCTGGGACTTTCCATTTTCCTAGCTTTCTAGCTCATCCCAGAGATGCCCACCCATCAATGATTTCAGTTCTCTCTCCCTCTGTCCTCCCCACACATTCCCTGGACTCTCCCCACCCCCTCTCCCACGCTCTTCCCTCCCTCTCTCCATCCCTGATGTCTATTTTATTTCCCCTTCTCAGTGAGATTCAAGCATCCTCCCTTGGGCCCTCCTTGTTGCTTAGCTTCTTTGGGTATGTGGATTGTAGCTTGACTATCCCGTATTCTATGGGTAATATCCACTTATGAGTACATACCATGTTTGTCTCTCTGGATCTAAGTTACCTCACTCAGAATGATCCTTTCTGGTTCCACCCATTTGCCTGATAATTTCATGATGTCTCTGTGTTAATAGCTGAATAGCTTTCTATTGTGTAAACAAACAACAGTTTCTTTATCCATTCTGCATTTGATAGACATCTTGGTTGTTTTCAATTTCTGGGTATTATGATAAAGCTGTTATGAGCCTAGTGGAGCAAGTATCCTTGTGGTATGGTGGGATATCATTTGGATATATTCCCAGGAGTGGTATCGCTGGGTCTTGAGTAGAACTATTCCCAATTTTCTGAAAAGCTGTCAAATTGATTTCCAAAGAAGTTGTACAAGTTTGCACTCCCACCAGCAGTGGTGGAGTGTTCCCTTGCTCCATATCCTGGACAGCATGTGCTGTCACTTGAGTTTTTGATCTTAGCCATTCTGATTGATGTGAGGTGGAATCTCAGAGTTGTTTTGATTTGCATTTCCCTGGTGAATAAGGATGTTGGACATTTCATTAGGTGCTTCTCAGCCATTAGAAATTCCTCTGCTGAGAAGTCTCTGCCATTTTAACTGCATTACTTGGTTTGTTGACATCTAATTTCTTGAGTTCTTTATATATTTTGGGCATCATCCTAGATTTCCCCCGAACAGTCACTTTGTTAAGAAACAACGAGTAGTAAGTCACTGAGGAATTCCAAATTCGTTTTTGTTTTTTGTTTGTTTTTGTTATTTATTTATTTATTTATTTATTTATTTATTTATTTATTTATTTTACTAACTTTTTAAACTTCCTACACTTTCCCATCTTGTTAAATTCTCCTTGGTCTGGAGCCCATTTTAGTTTCGATCCATTGGGACAGTCACATTGATGTACGCCAAGAAGCTGCTCTACAGATAACTTTTGCTTTCTATAATGAGAGGGCTGCTGGGAAGGCGCAGGAGATTTGATTAACTAGAAAGGTAAAGCAGAAAACACCCTCCAGATGGGTGAGTCCAAGTCTGAATTGTTTTGTTTTTCAAAAATCCATGGTGATGAGACTGGGGAGACTGGTGCCATCTGGTGGACACTTGTGATAAAACATGGGAGGCAAGCATTCTGTCTAGCTTCCAAGGTCAAGGTGTAGTTCTCAACCTGGGGGTGGAACTACCCTTTCACAGAGGTCGCCTAAGGCAGTCAGAAAATACACATATCTACATTACAGTTCATAACAGTTACAAAATTGCCATTATGAAGTACCAAGGAATATAATTTTATGGCTGGGGGGGGGGTCACCACAACATGAGGAGTTATATAACCATTGCCCTAAGGTCTCAGAGCTGGAAGGAACCAGGAGGAGCTGATTTTTTTTTTCTTCCAGACCAGTTGTGATACAGCAGGGTCACATGAGATTCTCTGATGCTGTAGAACACTGCAGGAAACATTCGCTAGTCGTTAGCACTAACTCATGCCAAACCCTGATGATGGTGATGGTGATGGTGATGGTGATGGTGATGGTGATGATGTTAACTGATGCTTCTTAAAGATAACATGTTCCCAGCACAGTGCCGACTGCTGTGCCTCCTCTCACTCCCCGCGACCTCTTTCTTACACAAGATCTCAAATGATCACCACTTACCAATAAAGTAACAGATGGGGAAGTGAGGAACAAGCACAGAGTTACTTCGAAGTTGAAAGCTTTCAAGCCAGGGAAGTGTGATGGAAGCCAGGGTGCTCAGAATCCAGACTTGCGCCTTTCAAACACATCCCGAAACAGTGGTTGTGAGTAAAATCACCCTTAGAGTAAGTCACCCTTGCAACTCGAATGCTTGTAGAGAACTCTCAGTTAATTCCCATTTCTCAATGTGGTTCATTGTATTGAGCGCATAGATGTTTAATGATGAAAAGCATCATACGTGTTTGGGGAGCCCAGTATGTAGTATATAGGATCATGTGACCATATAAAATCTTGACTCCAGAGAATGAAAGAAAAAAAAAAAGCAGTCAGTAAATTTGGGAAGTGGTAGAGTATTGTGTGCAGTGGTGAATGTCAGGTAGATTGGTAAATGGATTATAAGTGTGAGGGCAGTTAGGATTGACTCAAAAGACTGCAGAGGAGAAGTCTCAGAAAAGGAATGGAGAAGAGTCAAGAGTGTTGGACACAGTGTATCAGTCATCTTAAACTTCCGAAATAGGATACATTAAACAGAGCATCCTTTGATTCTAAGAGAAAACAATAACCTATTAGTGTAAAGAAGAAACAACAAATTATTATAAAACACAATTTAACATATTTTAAAGGACATTTAGCTTGTTTGCCCAGAAAAGCAGTCTTAGTTTTAATGAATGCAATTTTTATGAAATTACTTAGAGAATGCTTTAGAATATAATGAGAAGTATTATCATCCAGCAAATGTGCAATTGGCAGACTTCTTCTTTCTTTTTTATAACATATAGAGGATTGAACTTGGCAGGAGAACTAATGGTGAGAGAGACTCAACTTGTATGACTCCCCCGTTGGCAGGGCACACACATCTTGTGGAAGTGCACAGAGGCCTCAAACACTGACATGTTTTAGGTAGTCAGGATGTCATTAAACCACATGATGACAGACTTGTAAATGCTGTGGCATCTTAAGGTGATTATATGTAGTATGTTCATTTAAAATTTAACCTGCTATAGAAAGGGAAATTCCATCTGAATCGCTGCCTGTTCTCAGGTAGCCAGCCCTGTGTCACCTAGTTCTTTCTCTTAGTGTAAATATTAATTTTTTCAACAAAAGGCTAGAAATGGCCCTTAAATATTGGAAGAACATATCTCCTTCTAAAGGAATCATGGTCAAATAGACACAGCGTGAGGAATGTTCTGAGTTCTAGGTCAGAAGCTAGTTCACAGGTGTTTTACAATTACACCTCCTTGTATTTCATACTGATTCATATGTTATGTTCTACAAGTCAAAAAAGTTGGAAGGACCCCAAAACAACTGATCACAAAATGACCCCCCCCACATGCACGCTACAGACTTTAGACCACGTAATTTGTCAATAGCACCACTGAGCGACCATCAAGAGCTCTGCTTAAAGGTCAAGGTTAGTGTAGAATTTAGGTTGTATTCTGTTGCTTCTCAAGAGCTGTGTCTTTAGTTGGGCTGAGCAGGGCAGCTAGGGTGTTGCGGCCGGAGAGAAGGTAATTCAGCTCTTGTCAAGTATCAAGTGAAACCAGGGTCATTTTGTCAGTATGCCACAGATTCCATAAGAGTTTATTGATATCCTCCCCCATAAAACTATTTAGCCTAAGCAAATGCTATTTCAAAACTCTATGCACACGGCAGGGTAGCACAAAACAACTCATTTACTGTAGACTAATTCCTAACAGTCCACACCTAGGATTCCTCAAACGTTCACATACAGGTGAATGGATAAACAAGCTGAGAAACAAGCTGCTGTTTAATTCTAACATAAACTGCGGGTGGGGCAGGAGTCGTATATGCTTGGTGAAGAATGCCAGGAGACCCCACGGGCTGTAGGGGCTTCACTTACAAGATCTTCCAAAGTCTAATTCACAGTGAGACATACTTGGAAGAGGGGGCCTGGAATACTGAAAAGGCATGACAGATTTCCACAAGTGATAAATATATTGTGGCTTCCGGATATTTACTACCCCCTCCCCAAAACTCATCTATTCACACTTTAAAAGAATGAGAAAAAGTAAGCACACCAAATTAGAAAACACACCAAAATACTAGAGTCTAACATGACGTGGGAGCTAAGCTACTAAATGTTTGTATGAAGATTGCTTGCATAATGTCTGCAAAAACCCTTGGTGACCCCTGCAAAAAAAAGAAGGCATTCAGTGTCCCCTTACAGACACTTGTGACGCAGCCTCATGGTGAATTCATCTCATGATGAGTCAATGTTTCCACTACAAAGTGACAGTGGGGTGACTCACTTTTCGTCTTTCTTCTGGGTGTACTAGCTAAGGAAATCTTCTCCATTGCTGTTCTCCCTAACAGGCCCACAGGCTCAGGGTTTACTTTCTTTTTGTCCCTAGTGGAACTTTCTGCCAGACTTTCAGACAGCTCTGCTTTGAGAGTCATTGTATCTCTCTGGGGCTTCTGGGGATGTGTTTCAGACTGAAGTGATCGTGTTTGGTCTTGATGGACATTTAGCTACTGTAGATCTCCTTTCTCCCTCCCTGTCTTCCTCTCTCTCCTCGCATTCTCCTTCCCTTTTTCTCTCTCCCTCTCCCTCTCCCTCCTCTTCTTTCTTTCTTTTAGGAGTTGCTGTATATCTTTGACTGGTCTGGTGACTCACTACATAATCAAACTTGAATTTGCAGCAAACCTCCTGCCTCAGTATTCTGTGCTGATGACAGGCACGGGCCATCCTGCATCCTTAAATTTCATTTTCATCCTCTTAAAGGAGCCACAAACTAATCTGGGCCAATCATCCCCAGACTTTGCTATGCTGATCTGGTTCTCTGTTGAGGTCCCTGATGGATTGCCCTATGTCTAAAGCATGTGAATCTCCAAATAGAAAAACAAAACAAAACATTTGCCATGGTTCTAATTTTCTTTTTACCTCAATTTCCTTGGAAAGGGACTTTTAAAATTATGACATTACATGGTCTTTCCTAAGTCCATTAAAAACTGAAATGATTTGCCAATGAACTTCTCTGTCAGTAAACAAAGAACTACCTTGGATTCATAATTCTTTGGAAATAGGTCATCACCACCTTTCATTTAAATGAAGACAAAGGAAATGTAGTTTTACAAGAACAGTTGAATATCAAGTTTATCACTTCAAGTCACTCCCCAAAAATCTTTTCTAAAAAGTTATGTACACTGTATCAGTTACTTTTCTGCTACTACAGTAAAGCATCATGACAAAATCTATGTATGAAAGAAAAGGTTATTTTTTGCTTACATGTCCAGAGGGATACAAGTCTTCCATGTTATGAGTGCATAGTGGCAAGTGGCAGATGTGGTACCAGGAGCTGAGAGATCACATCTTCAAATCCACCTGGAATGGGGGGAGAGAGAGAGAGAAAGAGAGAGAGAGAGAGAGAGAGAGAGAGAGAGAGAGAGAGAGAGAGAAGAGAGATGTTTTACTCTCTAACTCTCTAATTCCATTCTTTTTTTTTTTTTGGATTTTCAAGACAAGGTTTTTCTGTGTAGCCCTGGCTGTCCTGGAACTCACTCTGTAGACCAGGCTGGCCTCGAACTCAGAAATCTGCCTGCCTCTGTCTCCCAAGTGCAGGGATTAAAAGTGTGCGCCACCACTGCTGGGCTTTCTAATTCCATTCTTAGTGATACTCCTCCTCCAACAAAGTCAGACCTTCTAACCCTCCCCCCAAACACCACCAAAGGACCAAGTATTCAAATGCCTGTGACTATGAGGGACATTCTCTTTCCGTTCACCACACATACACATACTACTAGATATGAGCATAAATCTTTGACAATTTACCTTACTTCTTTAAAAGAAAAAGCCTTCATTTCTTTGCCCCAACTTCCTGCATACAAATGTGCTTCTTTATATATATATATATATATCACAGTGAGAAAGGTTTTATAGTAAATCCTTCTTCTGCTTTGTTTGTGTGTGTGACACAGGACCAGCTTTCTTGTTATGTGCAGACTATTTTGGCCTTGGGGTCTTGGGCGAGTCCACAGGATGCTTATCCCGTCTCTGATTGTTCCCATCCTTGACAACTATGCTCAGTGTCCATCTGTAACTGAACGGATGCCCCTTGTTTCTGGGAAGTGAGGGGATGGGCTCTTAAACTGTATTTAGGCATATAAAAGGAAATAATAACTTTGTGAGCCGATCGATTTAAAATGTACATGTTAGCTACCACTCGTGCATGTTGTCTATGAGGGTTTCTGTCTACCTTTTGGGCCACTAAATTCCTTATTCATTTTTCAGCATGACCATAAATACCAATGGCCTTAGAGACCATTCTTTGATTTTTTTTTTCTTTAGTGAACTATTTAATATTTTTAAAATTAGACTCCAGAAAACAGGTATTATAAAATTTAGTTGCAAATAAGTTTGCACTTTTGAAATATGTTTAATAATAATGCATTTAATAATATTTTAGTTTAAAACTGCCTAATCTTAGCACTGATTTCTATCCTACTAAAGTCAGAGTAGCAGGTGGGTTTGAAATGTAGCTCCTTGGCTACCCTAGCCTGCTAAGGGTTCACATTCCGTAACAAAAATCCTAGACTGTAAAGAGATAATAGAGAGTTCATGTAAGCAGTGCTGTCGCATGGAGACACTCCATCTGCCAACTCACTACGTGACTGCTTAGGAGGAGTCACAGTGTCCTACCAAAGGGACAAGAGACAGGGACATCTTTTCCAATGGATATACATGCTGCCTTCCTCCCTCTCCACCGTGTTCCTCCCAGCACGTGTGACCACAGGCTTGCCCCTCCACCTTCCCTTGAAGTCATTTTATTTTACTTGATATGGGACTGTCTTCAACTTTACACCAAAGTTGTAAGTGCTTTCGTTCATCACCATTTGTTATCCTTTCTGTAACCATCCTATTAATTTCTTTTATAACAAAGGACCTGACCCAGGTCTATAGATCATGTTTACAAGTGCCGCATGAGTCTCCATCCAACCAGGTTTAGTTCTTCTTTGACTTTCAGGAACTCAGAATTTTTGAAGAGCACAGGCCTATGGGTTCTTGAAACGGTGTTGGATTTGGGTGTGCTGCCTTTTCAGGACTGGATTAGGCTCTGCATTTTGATGTAGCACCCATTCCATTCAGTGACATCACCATCCCCGCATCACTTTGACATAAATAGCACTAGTGATGTTAACTGTGATCACTTTAAAAATCGTGCCATTTAATAGGTTTCTTCAGCAAATATTACCCTTTGCTCCTTTACAGTTGGTTTGTAGAGGATCTGAGCCTGTGGAGGTACTCATTGTTACATTGTTTCATCACACTCATTGCTACATTGTTTTACTGCACTTATTGTTTCACTGTGCTCATTGTTACATTGTTTCACAGCATTCATTACCACAATGTCTTATTATTCCCACCTGCACACTCTGTACTTGTTACATTGTTTTATCACACTCACTCATTGTTACATTGTTTCACTGTACTCATTGTTACATTATTTCATCATCTAGGTTTCTGATTTCTATCACCTACAGTCTGCTACTCTGAATTTGCTCCAATTAGAATTGATGATTTGTTTGGTTAGTCTAGCTATATGTAGCAGCTACCTGACTCTCTTCTTGATCATAGACCTAGCAAACGTTCTCCCGGCTAAATCTTACAGCATTAGCAGTTAAAGCATTTCATCCCCATCTTCCACCCCTGTTTATTGTTTATAATTTAATTGGTAGGGAGATACTGACTGTTTTGGCCCATGGGTAAGATAGAATCACAAACTGATTTCATATAAATTAAATGGGCTGTGTTAATTTATGTCAATTAATGAACAGATTAAAAATTAAATAAATGACTATTTTTAATGCTTTCATAATGCAGTTCTCCTCCAAATAACAGTATTGTTTAAGTACAAGTTATTTCTTATTAATAACATCTACATTATTGCCCACAATGTACTTTCTTAACATTCAAAATCCAATCATGGCTTTTGAAAAGATGAGTATAGGTGGCTGATTCTTCACAGAGGCAATTTAAATTTTTAGTAAGAATATCTGAAAAGATGGTTCTTTTGTCACTGGAGGAAGATCAACACCATAGCCACAAATAACATAAAGAGATGTCTAGTGTTTGCGGGAGCCAAAGAATGCTGCAGTGCACGTGCCCAAACCTTTACACTAACAGATAATGCTGTACATGCAGTTGCTGTAAAATGTACTCTAAGGCACAGAGTCTCTGACTCCTGGCATAGTCACGGCCTGACTCATGGCACAGCTACATTTTTCCCAAATCTCAAGTAAAGCCTTGTTAAAAGTTTGCTCTCTATGTCTGCTACATATGTGCAAGGAGGCCTAGGTTCAGTCCATGTATGTTCTTTGGTTGGTGGTTCAGAGTTTGAGAGCCACATGGGTGCAGCTGTTGGTCTTCCTGTGGAGTTCCTATCCTCTTCAGGACCCGCAATCCTCTATCCACTGTTTGACTGTGGATGTCTGTGTCTGCAATAGCTGCTGGGTGGAGTCTTTCAGAGGATAACATACTCCTGTCTGCAAGTGTAACAGAGTATCCCCGATTGTTCTTCATGTGGGTTTTCAACAGCTAGAGTAGGGGCTACCCCAAAAGCTGCTGCTTGTATATGAGATATATTCTTCTAGCTGGGCTAGCTTGTCTGGCTTCAGTGGGAGAGGTTGTACCCAGCCCCACAGAGACTTGAAGTGCTAAGATAGAAGGATACCCAGGGGCGTTCTCACCCACTCAGAGGAGAAGGAAATGGGGTGGGGGGAGTATTGTGGGAGGGGTTGACTGGGAGGGGACAGTGAGCAGGATGTAAAGTGAATAAATAAAAAGTTTGCTCTCAAGCTCCATCTCTGCTGTTTCTCAGATACAGTTGTTACTCAGTGGAGGTTACTCCATTCTGTGGGCCAGCATATGCACTTACGCTATAGATCACAGCTTGAGGAGTATGTCTTCTTAGGGAAACATCTTGGTTAATTTCACATTTCTGTCGCTGGAATAGTCATTACGAGAAGGTGTAAGCTCAGATACCAGCACATCTCTGCATACTCACAAACCTTTCTTTTATGTCTAATTCTCAAGCTTCTTTCTGCTGGAGCATCACCCCTTGGCGTTTTAAGACAACCAAGAATGTGCTGAGCAAGTTGAATGGCTGAGCTCTTAAAAGCCATTCTCTTTCATCAGTATGCGGCCGTATCTGCTTTAGCAATAGAAATGCAGTTAGCTTTCAGATGCATAGCAATCAAAATATGAACATTTTGTACTTGTTACCACTTGGATATAAAGTCTTCTCCAATGGGCACATGTTAAAGGCTTGGACGCCAATCTGTGATTTTACTGTGGTAGAACCTTTGGAGACAGGGCCTAGTGAGAGAAAGCTAGGTCTAAGGACATGCTGTTGAAGGGATGTTAGAACCCTGGAATCGTCCTCTTCCTCTTTTGGTGCTTTATTGCTCTTTTTAAATAAGCAGGGTCAGCAATTCAGTCCTTCCACTATGATGTTTTAACTTGTCACAGGCCCTAGAGCCACAGGGACAAGATCCCCCAGGGACAATTCTCTGAAACTGTGAGTCAAAATAAGCAATTTCATATTATAAATTGATTATCTCAGACTTATTGGCACACTGGTGGACTTTACAAAAGGTTAATTGTTTATTTCACTCATAATCCAATGAGCATAACTGTAACCTTTATTCTAGATTTGAACGTTTGGACAACAGCAAATGCCCACAAGTTCAAGGACTTGTCCAAATCCTTCGGACTGAGCCAGTCACTCATTGTGGCATCAAAAACTGATGACATCATGACATCAGAGTCAATGATGAGCTGCTGCCTGGTAGTTACAGTAGCAGTCACACCTGAAGAGTATGAGTCCAAAGCTGCTCTCAAATGTCACTGTTTACTGGCTTCTGTCATCTCAATGGCTAGCGTCAAGGTCTCATCAGGGTGATATGCTGTCCATTCTCAGAATACTAACAGTGTTTTCAACTGATGGGTTATGTGGAGGTGCTAATTCACTGTGTGATGCTGCCTCTTCCCTCTGCCTCTTTGTGTCCATCCTCCACTCTCCTTCCTCTCCCTGTCTTCTTCCTCTCTTCTTCTTCCTCTCCCTCTCTGCATCCTCTCCCTCTTCTTTCTCTTCCTCTCTCCTTCCTCTCCTTCTCTTCTTTCTCTCCCTCTCTGCATCCTCTCCCTCTCCTTCTCCCTCTCTCCTTTCTCTCATCCCTTTCCCACTTTTTCTCTTGTCACCCCATCATGTCTTCTTTTCCTACCTGTTCCTTCTTTCTTCCCTCTTATCTCCCTCTTTTCTTCTGTTCTGTTTATCTCTGCCCTCTCCTTCATTTTCTGCCCTGTCTTCTTTTATTCTATCCTCCTTCTCTGCCTTCTTTTTCTTCCCTCCTATTTCATATTTTCTTTTTTCCTTACCTCTCCTCTCTTTCCTCCTATCTCTCTACTCCCTCCCTCCCTTCTCCCTTCCCTCCTACCCTCCCTTCCTATCCTCCCTCTTTCTCTTTTCCTTCCTCCTCCCTCTTCGTCTCCCCCCTTTCTTTCATTTAAATAAACCCTGTGATCTCAAAGCTATGGGTTTATGATTCTCAGACTCTTCTGTCATCAATATTCTTTCTTTGTTCTTCCAAGACAATGATTCTATCTGATGTGTGTCTTTGATGCATATAGATACATGTTATTCAATATACATTTAGTATTTATTATTTAATGTATATTACCATGACTGGACAGGTGAGAGGTTGCTAGAGAGATGTTCCAGGGGTTCAGAGCAATGGTTGCTCTTCTGATTCTCAGAAACCACCCACATGGTGGCTCATACCTGATCTGTCTGAAACCCCAGTCCTAGGGGATTAATCACTCTCTTCTGGCCTCCTTTAGCTCTGAGGGTATGCACATGGTACATAGATATAAGCACAGGCATAACACCTATATACAGAAAATAAAAGTGGAAGTTAAAACATGCCACATTTGTTTGCCATTGCCCATTTTGTATATGCAAGTAGTCATGTCTGTCCTTGTGTGGTGCTCATGTAGACTTTGGTTTCGTGACCGTGTTCATTTGCAGCTATGTAGAGTTTAGGTGGGTTTCCATGGTGTAGCGAGAGTTTGAAGAACCTGGGCTGAAAACCACTGGTTGTATCTGTATACACGTAGTGCTCAAGGGCTGATGGTACTATTCCCACTGATCCACTGCCGTTTTTTCAAAGAAGTACTAATGGGCTACACTTCTTCCTTCAAACCTGGCATCAGTTAAAGTGTATACATGCCAATATAAATATTCATAGATTCACCACAGTACCTGGCAAACAGTAAGCATTCAATAAGTGCATATCAACTATGGTTATTGTCTCTTATGCTGATGCAGCTCTCCTCAGAATGCTTTAAAATATGAAAACCAACATCATATCTACTTAGCACAGTAGTTCTCAGCCTTCCTAATGCTGTGACCCTTTAACACAGTCTCCCACGTTGTGGTGACCCCCACCATAAAATTATTTCATCGCTAATGCACAACTGTCATTTTGCTACTGTTATGAATTGTGATGTACATACCTGTTTTCTGATGGTCTTAGGTGAGTTCTGTGAAAAGGTCATTTGAAGCTCCAAAGAGGCTGTGACCCACAGATCAAGAACCGCTGATTTAGCTGATAAAAGAATAGCACAATGTCTGATTTAGCTCAGAACAGAGGTGCTTAACCTTAAACTAAGGACTACTTTAGGGTAGTTTGGAGGGGTGATACCTCCACAAAGGCTAATGGTCTTCTCCTCTCCTCAGGTGTCCTGTTTTCCCTGGTGGTGATACTGTATGTCATCTGGGTCCAGGCAGTGGCTGACATGGAAAGCTACAGAGCTTGAAGATGAGAGACTGCTGGGAGTTCACCCCCTCTGTTCTGTATGGCTGGTCGTTTTTTCTGGCCCCTGCTGGCATATTCTTCTCTCTGCTCGCTGGGTTGCTCTTTCTCATTGTTGGACGGCATATTCAGATACATCACTAACTTTTGCCACTGCAGTTTTCAGAAGAGATCTCAAAGCACCACAGTCCCCCTATCCGTTTTGTGTTAGCGACGGTATCGCATAGAATTAGTGGATGTCCATTTGGAGTTGTTATTTTTTAATGAGTCATTTTTCTTGTGATTTCTCCTCATAAAGGAGCTCCCTTGACTTTTCTAGAAGACAAAGCTGTCTGTGCTGGCAAGGAACGTGTGCTCCAGGGAGCAGGTAGTGGGTCCATCTTACAGTTTGGAGTAAAACACAGGGTGCATATGTGATCACCCACAGCAAACCAAGCTTATGTTGAATTTCTCCTTGGCATTCACTTCTACTACTTTTTAAAACAGGGAGAAAAATTAATGGAAAATAAATGTCTTACAACTGGTTTTGTTTCTTCCCATTTACAGGCCCAGATACTCACACACTGACTTCTGTGAGCCAATGAGTCACTAATTTAAAAATAGATAGCAGTTGTTCTTGTTATCGGAGCTCTGAACTCCCGAGGTCAAAAGGGCCATGACAATAATACCAAATGCAGTTAGTCTAATTTATTACCAACTGCATCATCTGAGATTATTCTTGCTTATGTTTGCTTACAGAAACCTTACATTGTTGGAAAGCAGCAAACCCACACAGCAAAGTGTATACAATGCAGATTAGAACTGTGTGAAGTTAAAGGAGGATAACCCCAGATTGTAATATGGTTTAAAATTTGTAAAAGCCGAGAGCCTCCGCCTAGCACATAATTCCATTTGATATTTTAAAATTCCTATTTAAAACTTAAATTGCTAAGATGTTCAGCATGCTTAAATTTATGGAGAGAATGTGCCTTTAATATTGTCCAGCTATAAAGTTTTCAGATACTTCCATGCGAAGACTATAATAGCCTTGCTTTATGAAGACCACAGTATATTAACTCTCCTCTACATTTTACAAGATCTAGTTCTTCTGGTCATTTGATGACATATTATCCCTCGATTTCATCCTCTTTGGCATACATGCCAGAACTCTCACAGACCCACAATCTCCTCCAACCTCTTGCAAGAAAAGGTTTTTGTGGGAAAATATAATTCTTTATTATTCACTACTACAGGCATTTCGCATATCCAGGAGGATCGTTTGCAAGGATTGTTGATTGAAATCAAGCCCATATCTGAGAGGCTTCCTTCTACTAGTACTTTGCATTCTGGAAGTTTCCATCAAGGAGGTGTTTGGTGTCAGTGAGGCACTGAGAAACACACAGCAGTCAGGCTTTGCTGGGGACCCTACGATGCATTCTGCAGTTGTAGCAAGAAGGAAAGACAGCACTGAGGCAGGGGGATGACCACCTTGAAGGTGCTCTGGGAAGGCTGGGTTAGCTCTTCTTATCTGTTGTAGGTATATTGTGGTGATGCTGCCTCAGCCTTCACTAAAGCCTGCTTTATACACAGAGGAAGACCTGGAAGGGTAGTGGGAGCCTGAGCTAGCTACTAAACCATGAGGGAGTTTTAGTGACCAGACTTGCCTGAAATAGTAACAGCTGTATGTAACACTCCAGGGGTTTAGCTCACCTTGCAAACCATTTCAAGGACATCAATACACCTTTGTGTTACTTTCATGTTATCATCTTGTTTCTTTTTGATACTGGCTCATTTGCTTCTTGGCTTTCTTTGGTTTGGTTCAGTTATGCACATAGCCTGTGATATTGAGGTATGGCATGCCATTATGTTTTCCAGATAACACTTAGATGTATCTGGTTTGTGTCATCTGAACATACTTTTTTTTTTTTTTTTTTTTTTTGTAGAACTTTGGGATGGAACCCTTTTCAGGACTGTATGCCATTTAAATTTCTCATGTAAGCTGTTTCTAGTAAAAGTTTAAATATTTATAAATTTCAGATGGTTGCCCTTATTTTTTATTCTCTTACGTGGCTACTGCTTGTTTATCACAGTCGATCGGCCAGATAGCTGACAGACATGACAATTTATACAGAGCCACACCATCAAAGTCTCTCCGGGTTGTCACGTGACACTCACACGAAGACTAAGTACCGTTTTCAACTGCTTATGAAGTGGATGGAGTGTGGGTAAGTTGTGTCTGCCGGGCTGATTGATATATAAGCCGTTGTTTGAAAAGGAAAGAGCTTCATGTCTGAGGGGTGCTGGTCTCCAATTGTCCATGCTGTGTTTATTTCTGTTTGGGATACACAGGCTTATCTTGGAAGCAGTCAAGGGGAAGGTTAAAATTTCTTTGGGTATTGATTTTGTACTCTACCTTTTCCATTTAACAAATAGGATAGCTCTTCAGCAATGCAGTTAAAAGGAGTGAGTAAGGAAGTCAGCGAGGGATGGCTTGCAGTTTGGAAAGCTGTGATGTCTCTGTGTATTGGGTTTTCTCACTGGGCTTAGGTCAGAGAGTGGCAGATGATGCACCAATTAAAGCCAGATAGAGACACTACACAGCAACTTAATGATAGGGTTTGGCTTAGGTTTGATGGAAGGGGTGTCTGAAATAACAGACTCTGTGGTATGCTCTCTGTGGTCGTTGTTACCAGGAATCTGTGAAATGCTGTGTTGAATTTGAAGGCTAAATTCATTTGTGAGGGAATAGAGTAGAGCAAACAGCACCATTTGATAATTATCATTAAAATGTACATGTAGGTGTGTGTGTGTGTGTGTGTGTGTGTGGTGAGAGAGAGAGAGAGAGAGAGAGAGAGAGGAGAGAGAGAGAGAAACAGAGAGAGGGAGAGAAACAGAGAGAGAAACAAACAGACACAGACAGACAGACAACCACTGCTGTAATTATAGGCATGCATACATATGTAAACTGATAGGTGTGAAAGGAAAACCAATAGGTATAGTTAGTGTATGAGGGTTGAGAAAGCTTCACAGGGTTGACTTTGGAGAACAGTGACATCATCAAGTCTGGATAACACCTGAATAGTGTCACTCAATGGATGATGAATTGTGTAACTCAGCCATAATTTGATTTGTATTTTCATGAGAGTTACCAGGCTAGAAGGAACCTCGGACGTGAGAAGAAACACAAATGACTAGTCCAGAGCTGGGCCCGAGGCTGCAGGCATGGGGAGGCATCATCAGGAAACACCAATAGTACTGAGAAACATAATAATAAGGAAAATCAAAACACAACTTGCTTTTGGTGTGTCTCCAGGGGAATGAGAGGCTCATAAACAGAGATGAATAGAAAAATGAATTCTCATTGACTGTCTGGAGGAATTAAATGTGCAGAGACCTCTCAGCAATGGTCTAATGTAAGGGGAAAATTCCAGAAAGAACTTGGGAAGACACTGTCTTATATATTCAAAATCAAGGAGGGCAAAGGAAGATTTTATGTCTTTCATATTATAACAAACACAAAAACTAAAAAAATGGATTCTTTAAACTAGATGGTGGGTGAGGGGAGGAGGGGAAGAGAAAATAACTAGTCAAGGCTAGCTATAGACAAGAGCCTTGTTTCCCGAAGTCACCCCAGCTTCTCAGAGCAGAGGCAAGTGCATCTCAGTGTTCACAGCCTGATTACATCACTCAGTGAGTTCAAATCTAGCCTGGGTATCATAGCAGTATCCCATTTTAAATATAAAAGAAAGGAAAGGAAGTGCTGGGGAATATAGCTTAGTGGTAGAAGTATTGCCTAGTGAGTTCCAAAGTCATGTTCAGTCCCTAGATACTGGGGGACAGAGTTCAGAGTTTTTATACTGGTTGACAAAAGTCAGAGCTCTGGTTTCTCATTTAGCATTTAGTTCAGTGTGGGGCATGTGTGGGCAGTGAATGCTAGGTGTGGTGGTTTGAATATGCTTGGCCCATGGGAGGGTGGCACTATTAGAAGGTGTGGCCTTTCTGGAGAAAGTGTGTCACTGTGGTATGAGCTTTAAGATCCTCTTCCTAGCTGCCTGGAAGCCAGTCTTCTCCTGTTTGCCTTCACAACAATATGTAGAACTCTCAGCTCCTCCTGCATTATGCCTGCCTGGATGCTGCCATGTTCCCACCTTGATGATAATGAACGGAACTTCTGAAACTGTAAACCAGCCCCAATCAAATATTTGCCTCTATAAGAACTGCCTTGGTCATGGTGTCTGTTCACAGCAGTAAACCCTGAAACAATAGGGAAAACTCTGAAATCACAGCAGAACACTTTGGCCAAACTCACTGTGGTTTTTAAGCTGTCCATTCTCCTCTCCTAAGGCAATATTAAGCCAGCTGGGTTCTGTGAACTCCATTTTTGGTCACCTGTAGTTTGAATGGGATTTTTCAGAAAGTTTTGGAAGACTGAGTTTTGGAAAATGCTATATGTGTGCATAGAAGCATATGGTAAATCTAATAAGTCTATTATTTCCATCTATTTATGTAAATTATATACCTTATCTACATATAGAATTTTTGAGTCATGTACAATTTAGCTATAATTGTATGATGTATCTATTTTTCATAATAGTTTTATTGATTATTTATGAATTTTACTACATGAATCTCACACATACTTACTTTCTAATCTTCCTCACTTGTGTGACTCCCCCACCCAAAAGAGAAGAAAAAGGAAAAACACAAAAACAATTTGTATTACCCATATATTCACTAGTGCATGGTCAAACTCTGGGTGGCCAACTTCTTAAAGAAAACTGAATTCTTCCTCACCCACACCCCAGCCATCATTTGTGGAGAACTACACTTTGGCATAGTTATCACAAATTTTAAGATTCTCATCAATGGCTTTCTGTCTAGGCTGTTGCTTTATTGTGGTGGTGGGGAGGTATAGAGGTAGGGGCTATCACAGAAGACTTCTATGAACCTCTTTTGTGCCTCTGAGTCTGCAGTGATCAACACCACGGCAAACATAGATTTCTTTTTCTTTAGTCAGTAGGAGTACAGATCATAGCATTTCTCTGCTCCTTATTCAGACGTATGTAGTGTTACAAGTGCAATTTGCAAATAATGTTTACCTATAAATTCCCAGTGCAAATGAGCACATGTTAAAACATCTTCTGGCTACCATCAAGAACCCACAGGATGTCAGTAAGAGCAGAGATTACAGGGTACTGTGGGCAGATGAAGTGGGGGGCGCTCTCCTGAGCTACAGAAGGAATGGTCAGTCGGAAATGACAATCTTCTTGCTGGTCTTTCTGTTCCTGAACCCAAAATGCCCCAGGGTTTCCACAATGCTCATGGGAACCATTTGTGTTTGGCCCAGCATTTGCTATGGACAAGATGCTGGGACCTGAATGCTTCAGGATGAAGTTCTCATCCTCAAATTTCTCTCTGTAGATGGACCTGCCACCATTGCCATTATGGCCTGTGATGTCACCACCCTGGCACCCGAATCCTGGAAAAACTCTGTGAAAGAAGGAACCCTTGTGTCCAAGTTCTTTCTCTCCTGTGTTCAGAGCAGGAAAGTTTTCTTCTGTCTTTGGAGCTTTATTGGCAAGCAAATCCAAGAAGACACAGCCCAAGGCTTGTCATCATTGGCCATGATGCTGATGAACACGGTGGGATGGGCCACGGCTGCAGCAAGTGACAACAGCATCTGCAAAGCCCCAATCCTGGGTTTTAAATGTATAATCCACAAATGATTGCACCTTACTTTGAATCAGTTTCCTTAGCTATTTCATTCAACAATGTGAATCATGAGCATGCACTGTGTCACACATGATGGTGGGTGCTGCATATATAACGCTCACTAAACCAGACCCGATCTCGTCATTCTTCAGTGTGAGGCTCCTACAAGACTAGAGACAACACATGAAGAAAAGTAAATAGAAAGTATCGCATTCCACATCACTTGTTGCCAAAGCCCTGCAATAAGATCATGGAGCCAGCGGTGGCGCACCACTGCAGTAGCTGTGCTCTGGAGTCCGAGGCAGCCGTCTGTCTGTCTCTCCCGACCGAGTTCGAATCCCACCTGTGCTTGCTCACAGGGGGAAAAAGATCATAGAGTCAACTGACAGAGAAAATTTGAATAGAAACAGAAGCTGACAGAAGAGTTGGTATATTGTGCTGTGACTAGAATATTCTGTCTTCCTTAGGCAGTAGATATTCCTGACTACTTTCTCAGAAGTGTTTAAGAAGACACTTGTGGTTTACTTTTGAAGTTGGAGTCTCATGCCTATCTAGAAAATCCACAGCAGCTCCTATGGTGCTGTGAGATCTCAGCTTCCTATTAAGGACAATCTGAAGGCACACTATAAATCTCATGAGTCTAGGCTAGGAGCATCTCAAATTCAAGGTCAGCCTGGGGCACCTGTCACAGAAATAAAAGGAAAAAAGAAAGCAAACGCAAGAGAAAATTCAAGACTTCCTACACGGTTGCACTAGGTTCTGTGCCTGAGGTTCTGCAATATGGAAGTTGCCAGTTTGTGATCTAGGAAAATGCTTGACACACAAGGAAAAATATATATATATTATTAAAAAGGGGGTCATAAAGTAAATAACACGAAGGAGGATTTTAAATACAGGCTTTAGTTGAATTCACAAGACTTCTCATTCTCTTGATCTGTAACTTACTAATTTTGAGCGGTGCTGGGGTGGAACAGTGCCCCAAACAAGCAGGGCAGACATTCTACCACACCCCCAACTCTAGCCTGTAACCACACTTAACCCTCAGAGGCAATGCAGGAGAAATTGGTTCTTCTACTCTCTGTGTGACTGTCCTGACTGGCCACTGGAGGGCTGCACTCCGCCATGTTATAGCTTGTGGCTCATCTCCAGCAGTCAGAGTCCCCGACCACTTCCCAGTCCACAGGTAGCTGGTATTCTGAGTGGATGTTGTTCCTCGATTGCTTGATGACAGTGCTGTTGCCATCATGAAATATTCAACTTTAAAGCCCAGATTTCACTACGTACCAAGCTCTCTCTAAAACAGTTTCCAAGGTGACTGCCTAGTTCACATAATAGGACACAGAGAAAAAAATGTTAATGAAATATTCTAACTCTCTGAGCTGTTTTGTTTTACAAAAGTAATACATATTCATAGATATTCAGTGGAAAGGAATGGAACGGCAAGAGAGCAACAAATAATGCTATCCTCTGGCTCTAGGAGCTAGGAGCTGCTTGAACAGGCAACTAGGAGGCTTTGCAGAGTAAAGTTTTGTAGACTTAGCATGTTGTATGTGTTTGTGCATGTGTGTTTTATGTGTGTATGTGTGTGTATTTTATGTGTGTATGTCTGTGTGTTATGTGTGTCTCTGTGTGTATTTTGTGTGTTATGTGTGTATTTTATATGTGTATTTTATGTGTGTGCATGTGCTATGTGTGACTGTGTGTATGTGTATGTTTGTATGTTATGTGTGCATTTAATGGGTATGTGTATTATGGGTGTTATTTATTTTTTTGTCTAGGGGTATTTTGCCTGCATGTATGCCTGGTATCCACAGAGGCCAAAAGAAGGCATCACATACCCTAGGACTGGAGTTAGAGATGGTTTTGAGTCACATTTTAGGTGCTGGGATTAGAACCTGGGTCCCCTGAAGAGTCAACAGTGCTCTTACCTTCTAAGCCATCTCCTGGGCCCAAGTTTTATTTTTAACTGAATACTACCACGTTTGCACCATTAAGTATATCTCAAAGGTTGCTTATGCTTTCCAACCACAGCCAAGCCATACTCCTGAGTGCATGCTGGACTTCTCTGAGTTTGAGCCTTGTTCCCTAGAGAGCTCATGATTCAGTACTACTGTCCCTGTGTACTACAGAAAAAGGATACAAAGGGCATTGCCTACAGTGACTGTGAGTCAGAGAGGCATGGACAACTGAGTTCCCAGAGGAAACATAAAAAGTGCTAAGTATCCATGGAATGGAAGGTAAACCATGGCTGAAACTGGAGGTAAATCAGGTTTTGAGAAGCGTCTTAGTGGCTGTGAGATTACTCATTTTCTTGGAAAGAAGAAACAGGAACAGAGACAGCATGTAACTGGCTCAAAGCCACACATGGAGGAAGGATAGAAGGGAAGCTTCTAGGTGTGTGAGGCTCCATGCTCTTTCTACGTGTTCTCCGTAGTTTCGGGGGGGGGGGGAAATGCTTTGAGTGTGTCTACATGAAATAAAGGCTCACATTACATTAGCTGTGTGAAGGAAAACAAAGTTGCACAAGGTGAATCCTGTTTAAATCCTTGATTCATGTTGAGTTAGCATAGGGGTAGGGCACGGGGTGGTGAGACATCTCTGTCTGTCTGTGGCATCCCCAATGGCCACGTGAGTCGTTAATGCGAGGCAGAAGGGAGTCTTAAGCCACTTGAACAACATCTGCTACTCTGTAGCAAAATCCTGAAAGCCCTACTTAGAAAGCCTGTCTTGTCTGTAGCAAAAGCCCTGGTATGGAGAGGGGCGTGGCTTTTAGGGGCGTGGCCTTAAAGTTGCAATGGTGGGCCCATGCTCCTTCAAGCAAGGCACTGAGCCGCCTCTCAGTCCTGAGCAATGCTACCTGCTGTTAAGTCCCCCAGGGAGGTACCCAGTGTGGGCTTTTAACCAAGTCCTACTTGCTGATGGTTAGGACAGTTGTGTGTGGGCACCAGAGTCAGGCAACCTCTGAGAAAAGGAGGGTCCCATTTGGGATCCATATCCCATGCTTAGCACTGTGGTGCTGAACTGTGGTGCAAGTCTTCTGTGTTCTGGTCTCTTCATGCATGCAATTGGACAGTGAATGACTCTCTCCAGGTACCTGGAACAGTGCCTGCTACCAAGTAAGTCTTTCATAAAGGGTATCAACTATCACCTTTGTTGCTTTAAATTATGATGTTTCTATAACGGCAGACCTTGTTCTTAACCTCCAGAGGTCAGCAGCTACATCCTTTCCCCAGACCATCTTCTCATTCCCACCATTATGGAAACATCTATATACTCCATGGCTTCTGCTGGCTCGTAGTGCCTGGGACAGAGAGGAGAAGCCACTAGACTTCAAAATGAGGTGCCTCTAAACATATGGAGAAACAGACCACCAAAGAAGAGAAATCACCCAAGACAATGATTTGGACAGGCTTGCCAAATACAATTCCAAATGGAATTATGACCATTAAAAATGGGGATCTATTTGAATGGGGAAACACAGGGAGATAATGAAAACCAGCTCTGCTACCTATCAGCGGTGCTTGCAACCCTGTTATGAGGCTTCACTCTGAAGCTGGTCCTGTCTGCCATTCATAGCAGGCTGACAGCCCCCCCCCTCCCCAAACGCATGGGCTATTTGGCAGCTCTTTCAGTCACAGATCGTGTTACTGTGGCTGTGCCAGGCACCCATGTTGCAAACCGGTACATGACTGATCACTATGGAAAGAACCATGCCGGGTCTTGGTCTCTGAAATTAAAAGCACAGTCTCTGTGATTTCTTTTCTTTATGCAGAACTTCTGGGAACAGCTCTTGCTCTCACCACAGGGGAAGTCTAGCTGGGCCGTCATTCCGATGGACTGTATTATCAGGAACATTAGCTTTTCCTCCCTCTACATTTGCTTAAGAACTTATACATTGTAGTGAACACGGAGTACTAAATAGGACGGAAAGAATGGAGTGACCTGCCAAAGGGAGACAGGGCGTTCTCAAATGACTTCAAATGCTTCCCCAGCCTCACAGCCCTTCGGGCTGAGTTTCTGTGCTTCCTCAAAGCTGAGCTTTGCATTCCTCCCCTGTCCCCCCTTCTTTCCCAGAGGTCTTTGGATGCCATTGATGTTAGAAGATTATTTCTTAAAAAGAAACCACAATTGTCCCTGCTTAAGAAGCAGAAGATGAGAGCTTTGAAAGTAGGAGCGAGTGGTGAGCAAAGAAAGAGTGGATTTGAACCTACTTCATTATCACACATTATGGTGGAATGAATGCCCCAGAACGCCCAATAAAGACGGCATGACATACACATGTATCCCCAGGATAAAGGAGATTCAGGAGTTCAAGGTCGTCTTTAGGTATATAGTTGAGTTCCAGGCCAGACTGGGCTTTTACAAGAGACTTTGTTTCAAAAACAACCAAAGAAAAACCCGACGAAACAAAAATCAGTAACAACTAAAAAGAAAGAAGTGGTCTTCTACAAAATTTGGGTAACATCTATGCTAAACCACAGTGTTGTGAAGGTTAGAGAGAAAGGTGCATTACTATGGCAGAGACACTGCTCAGAAGTTAAGAGTTAAGATAACACAGCTTTCCCAGAGGACCCTAGTTCTATTCATAGCACCAGTGCTGGGCAGCTCAGAAGTACCAGCTCTAGAGTCTCTGATTCCCTCTTCTGGATGCCAAGGGCACTGTGTTCTTGTGATCACACCATACACACATGCGCACAGACCATATACAACACAGACACATACACAAACTGCATACAGCACTTACACACACCACGAACACAGACACCGTACAAAACACATACAATATACACACACCACATACAAGCCACATACAACACACATACACAACACACACAAACCACACACAACACATACGCGACACACATAGACACACACAAACCATATGCAACACACACAAACTACATGCAACACACATCACATACATATATGTGCACGCATGCATACACATACACAGATACACACCATACAGACATATATACATAACACACCAACCAAACAGACACGTACATTCCTCTCTCTGTCTCTCTCTCTTACTCTCTTTCTCGCTCTCTCACACACATACACACACAAAGACACACACACTCTTACACAAAGACACATATACAGACATACCACACAAATACACATCACATATACAGACACACCACATACAAACAGATACATGACATACACAACAGATACACCACATACAAACAGATACATCACACACACAACAGATACACCACATAGAAACAGGCACATCACACACACAATAGATACACCACATACAAACAGACACATCACACACACAACAGATATACCACATACAAACAGACATAACACACACACACACACACACACACACACACCCCACAGATGCATACAATACACATACAGACACCACACACACAATTTTAGCTCAGCATGTGGTTTGGTTGTTAACTAAGGGAGATATATCAAATCTCCCTCCGGCCACATGTAACAAAGACTCCCCCCACCTGTTGGAAAAAAAATCGAAAGAATTTTCAGTGCCTGTGAAAATGTGGCCATGGGCCTGGCTTTCACTCAAGGGTAAAGTGGGTCTCAGACTCTGAGAAGACAGTCTGATTCTTCTCTGGGTGATGTTGCAAAGCATGTTTACAGGGCTTTGAATTCAAGATAGCGAGCAGCTCATGTCCCAGGTGGTCAAGTCTTGTCTTTACAAGAGCCACCAGGAAAATAGTTTGTGATTTTGCCATCTTCTGTGGACCTGGTTCAGTCTTAGTTATTAACTTCCATGTTATGGTCGGGTTGAGGATATTCAGATGACAGTCACAATGTGATGGGTCACGCTTCCTGGTGATCATCAGGCTATGGAAATGCTGCTCGCATTCTAGACAATCAATCATTCACCTGGCTTCCCTATAAATCTCCTCTGGCTGTGTCACAACAGGTGCACAATAAACACTGATGGACTGAATGTCACTGTGAAGACACTAGGCTGTGCTGCTGTGAATGTCTGATACAGAGCAAAGGCCTCTACAAACAACCTCGAACAGCGTGGAGAAGGAACACCTATCTTTGACAAGTTTAAAACAGAGAATGTCTTAAATGTGGATTTACTCTCACTCCGAGGGACAGGGGCTCACGTAGCTCATGTTTCTAAATGCTAACCTGCAGCCCCGCAGGTGCTGAGATGAAAGGCCTGTACCATTATGCCTATGCTACCAGCACAACCGAGCTTCCCTTTGGGCCTCGAAGTCTCATAAATAGAAGCATTTAAAAATGGACTCCAAAGAAATCTCAATGACCATTTATTAGAGTTTAAGAGAAAAATAGTTTTTGGTTAAGTGAAGCTACATCATTTAGGTAGGGTAAATGGAGAAAAAGTGAGAGCTTTCAAGTTAGGCTTGGACTAGAAATGGGAAGCTTACTAAGAAAGGGAACTTGCTTTCCCGAATGGAAGTGGTCTGCTCTGCAGAGGAAAGAGCCAAAGGCATCAGGCTGTGTGGGGTCTGAACTTTTTATCCACACTTCATTTGTGGTCCCAGAGCTTTGTTACTGACTATATTAGTCAGGATTCTCTAGAGGAACAGAATTGATAGAATGGACACACACCCAGGCACACACACGTGCACACACATGCATACACATGCACACATGTGTATGCACTCACAGTGCACACTCATATGCACACACCCACACTTGCACACACATGTCTACAGGCGGCTTATGAATGAAAATTCCAAGAATCCAATAGTTTTCAGTCCACGAGGCTCAATGTCTTAAGTATACGCTGGAATCCAGAATTAAACAGATGCCAGTGAATGGACTGGCCAGCCAGAGTGAGGGCAAATAAGCAAAGAGCATTGCCAGCAGCTGTGGCCCAGATTAAAAGTGGATCTTACTACTCCAAATGATTTAATCGAGAAACATACCTCACAGGTGTGCCCAGCCATTTGGGTTTTAGTTAATTCCAGATGTAGTCAAGGTGACACCCAGACTATTTATTATACTGAGCGTGTTGTGTTCATTAGATGGTGCCGTAGGAAGGAAGGACTTACAGTTTCCCTCTGCAAACTGGCTTCTTTCACATAGCAATCTTCATGTAGCTTTCTTAGTTTCCACTCTTCCTTTGCCTGTGACACACCTGGTTGTTCCCCCCAGATTTTTTTACTTTAATAATTTTTTTAATCAAATTTTGGCTGTTTTTTTTTTAACACAGTCTTTAAAATGTTTATTCTTTAAAAATGACATGCATATATATGAGATAGATCTCGGTCATATATCCATCCCTCACTGCTAAAATCTCCTATCCCCAATCACATTTCTCTCCCAACTTCGAGCCATTTATTATTTATTTATTTAACTAACGAAATCCAATTAGTGTTATCCGTATGAACACAGGCACGGGGGCTCACTCACTGGGACACAGACAGTCTCCCATTGGCCACATTTCTAAAGAAAAGTGACTCTCCCTCCCTCTGCAACCTTAGCTGGGAGGAGAACCTGGGGAGCCCCTCCCCCCTCAGGCTGCTATTATTAACTGGCTTGAACGGAAAGATGGTACTTGGGAACCTATGCTCTGACATTCCAAGCAGAAAATACGAGAGGGGACAGAACACTCGTGATTTAAAGAGTAAGGAGAGAATCCTGGGAGCTAATCTTCTTCCCTAGAATGGGAAAGAAGATGGAGGTGCAGGGGTAGGAAGAGGTAGAAGAGTGTTTCACCAAATGAAGAACATATAAATCCACAATCATTTGTAAACTGATTTAAATAATAATCTTTAAAAAAAGCAGTTTGAACAGAAGTACCCTACATTAGTGAACATTTGGCTCCCAGAAGATGTGGGTTAGCAAAGGATAATCTTAGTGCCAGGCGTGTGGCACCTCCCTAAGAGTTCTTGGTTCCAGAGGCCCCCCAGAAGTTCCTCTTGGCTGTTCTGTTCTTTTAAGAGACCCTGGTAAACAAATCACTTCTAAGCCCCCATTTCCAGCATGAGGAAAGCTGAGCACTGGGGCTCTGACGCTGTGGTATTTCCGGCTCAGTGTGTAGCACCTATTACCAGATCAAGAAATTTAACTCTCATTTGCGTGGAGCACTCTTTTTGACATGTACTTCCCAGGAAAAGGTGTTGATAGTGTCTGAGAGCTGGACAGAAACATTTTCTAGGGAACACTGCCCCCCTTTACCTGCTGCCACCTTGCCCTCCACCCCTCCCATCCTGATGCTACAGAGACAATGCACTAATTGTTCCAGGGTTCCCCATCCAAGGGCAATGAGAGAACAAAGAGGAGTTACACTGGTTCTTTTCCCTCTCTTGGCTGATTCCCTTCTTCATCTTCTTCCCTGGTACCACCATAAACTGGGGGACAAATCCAAAGGTGTTAGAAGTAATGACAAAAGCCAGAAAGATGTGTGCACAGCAGCCACGGAAGAGATGCAGGACATGCTTGGACATGCAGAGCTTCGAAAATACCAGATGCCTTACTCTGTGTGTGTGAGAGAGAGAGAGACAGGGAGAAAGAGAGATGGAGAGAGAGAGAGAGAGAGAAAAGAGAGAGAGAGAGAGACCAGAGCACAGCACCCTTGTGAACACCAGGGTGAGCCCTGGGAGTGTCTTTTCCTGTGAGTCCTATGGTTCTCACCTCCAGGTTCCAGCACCCTAAGTGTTACCTTTCTCACTCTTATCTTTTTGGATGACTCCAATTTCAATTCATGAATTGTGTCTGACCAACTAAGCATCCCCATCCAACTGCATGGAGCCTGCCCTGTACTTGGCAATTCCAAGATTCAGAACGGAGAAGGATGAAGTACAGCAGGAGTTTAGGGTCAGGAGGCTGCAGTGCAGGCTGCTTGGTGGCAAGCACAGCACGGATGCTCGTCGGGCAACATTCCTCTGAGGTTACCCAGAAACTCGGGATTCGCTTTGTTCTATCTAAAGGCTTATGTGTCTTGAGGCAGATTTGCCTTCTAATCTTTTCTTGTTCCTCATCATGGCCCTCGAGATGCCTTAACCCCGGTTGCTAGTTTCACGTAAACCTTTACCTATTACTTTCAATACCATAATCCTCAGACTTAATGACCAATCAATTTTGGACAAACATTTCATTCAATGGGCCATTTTTGCTCAATGGAGTCATACCTCAGTATTCAGACGTGTGTGTAATCACAGGGGTATTTTTTTAGTGTATGGGTATTAAGCATTCATATATGGCTGTGGTCAAGCCCTGGCACCAGAGCCAATCCTGGATTTGTGAGCTAACAAGGCAAGTAAGCTTTGCTAACAACATGGAGGCTTTGGGAAAGCCCATGCTGAGCTTTACCCAGCTGACAGACAAAAATTTCCATTTAGAAGCAAGGTCCAGGCCATGCACTTTTTGCATGTGGTTTTGTAACAAGCAATGGAGAATGCCCAGTGTAAAACTGACTTCTTGGAACCTGCTGCTCTGTGGGGGTTCCCAATATGACCTTTAGTAAACATAACATGTTCTGCTAGGAGAAGCTGGAGTAGCTCTTGCCACAACGCTGCTCTCCCATAGGACAGGACGTATGTTTCCTGAATATTATATAAAGGTTGATTGTGTATGCTAACTAGAGAATCCTCTAGACAAAACTGAAATGTACTAGTGTGAGGTGAAGCTATGGGTTGAGTGTACTGTCTGGGATTCAGAATTCATTGTCCTATAAGCAAACCCAGAAACATAAACCACAATAATGGACATAACTGAATGGTTTAACTTATTTCCTGTCACCACAGTCTTGTCCCCCATGCTCAGTGTGACAGTGACAGAGGAGCTTCCAGTCTGATGAAGTGACCGCACATTTCAGTGCACTTTGTCTGTGCCCTTAGCTCTGCTTCCACTTTGCCCACAAACCAAACTTACGCCAGACATGTCAGGGGCTAGATCAGAAACAACCTTGGTGTTCTCCCAAACTCTATGCCCCCAAAAGACATCCAACTCTGGTGTCTTTGGCCTTTTCTGCTGAAATCACACATTGGGAAAGGAAGAGGAGAAGAAGGAGAATAAAAGGAAGAGGAGGAGGTAGAAGAACCAGAAGAGGAGGAAGAGGAGGGGGAGGGAAAGGAGAAGGAGGGGGAGAAGGAAAAGGAGGAGGAGGAAGAAGGGAAAGGAAGAAGAGGATGAGGGAAAGGAGGAAGGGAAGAGAGGAGTAGGTGGAGAAGGAAAAAGGAGGAAGAGAAGGAGGAGGAGGAAGAAGAGAAGGGGAGGAGAAGGAGGAGGAGGAAAAGGAGGAGGAAGAGGAGGAGTAGGAGGTGATGGTTCTGCATCTAGGATGCCCAACCCAAAGGCAGTAAAATATCAACTGTGTTCAAGCCCAACCCTTTAGGAAAAGGCAGAAGAAGCTGGAAGCACTGCAAGCCGTGTTTATGATATCATTTGAGGGACAGCTGGGGTCAGTGCTAAACTTTAAACCATCAGATGCAGAGAGGCAGCTCTTGCATAACAATAAGCACTGGCTGTCACATTGAAAGGAAAATAACCACATTTTCACCTTGGAAAATCTATTCTAAATAGCGCAGTAATTGTTTTTAGAAAGCTATTCAGTGACCCCCCCCTCCCAAGAGTGGCCCAGGAATAAGGTAAACTTTTTATTATAATTTATACAATGTGGTAATTTTTTGAATAGTTTAGAATTTTTATAGTCTGATAACAGATCCGCCAAATTGCGCACAGCCTCCTGCACTGGCAGAGAGACAAGCTCGGATGACCTGCTGGGCTTCTCATCTCTAATGTCTGAGAGTCTTTGAAATACGTCCCAGAGCTTAATTATGACAGCAATCTTTACTATTCTGAGCTCCTAACAGCACACTTCATGGGAACAATGTGAAAAGCGAGTGGGTGCCGGGGCAGTTGTTTTTTTCACGCAGAACGGGGACATGTGAGGACTTGGAGGGGGTGCTCTCCCGTCAGGGAATGGAAGTTCAGGGAGGTGGAAGGTGGACTGGGGAGAAGGTGGCTGGGCTTTCAGGTTCTCAGTTACCCTCCTACGGTCGGACGACGTGAATCACACACTTCCTGTTGGAAGAACAACTGTGTTATTTTTGAACCTCACGTTGATGGAGACAGCTACTTGAACATGCTTCACGGCCAGCCATAGACAGTTGTCATCTCCCTGGGACAGCTGTGTGAGAATCGAGAATCAGATCAATCCCTGTGTGTTTTCAATCCTGTTTACTGTGGGAGTGGGGCACAGAGAGCCCACACCACATTACGTGTTCTCCCGAGAGCTGCAGCTCTCGATCCTAGTAGACGTTTCCGTGAGTGCATGCACACATACTCATGCACACTTACTCATTCACAGTTATGCACGCTTACTCATGCACACTTCAATAAGTGTGTTTGCAGTCTCTTCTCTAACATCCTGTAAAGCTCAGATTCAGAATTGTGCTATACCAAGCTGCAGTCTCCCCTCAGTCTCCTCTAACTGTGGCGAGCCACCCTCTTCCATGTCTTCCGTGACCTTAGCAGTCTCACTGTGCACACACACCAGGGACTTATGTCAGTGTGCACACACCAGGGAATTATGTCAGTGTGTACATGTTGGGGACATATCAAACACACCATGTTCTTGTTCTACCTGATGATTCTGTAGGTTGGATTGATGGACATAGGGAAGGAGTCTGTGTTGAAATACTGTCAAAGGATCCAGAGGGAAAACATGATGTATCAGCCACGATGACACTGGCTTGAGATGGTAGGGGAACCTGCCAAGTTAGTGACACAGGTCGAGTGACACACAGTGAGTGACACATGAGAAAGTGGCACAAGGGAATGACAGATGAGTGAGTGACACATAAGGGAATGACGTATGACTCATCCTATTCACATGGATTGTACTAGAGTCAGAGAAGGAAACTCATACCATTCCATTAGTGTGCACATAAGTTCACTTGCCGGCATGTTGACTAAACACCAGACTTTGAGTCATTGATTGTGCTTTGCATTTTCCATGTTTTCTGCTCCATGACTTGGGCCCATCATGTCATACATGGTCTACACACGTATGTGGACATCACATGCCTATGCACGCCACTCAGCAGATCTCCCACCCCATTTTTCCTGACTCCATCTGTAAAGGGGAGGATACCTACCCATCCATGCGCTTCATGCCCATCGTCCACCTACGCACAGAATCTGTGTCAAGTCGCTGTGCTTGGGTTGGGCTGCTCTGGAGTGTCAGGTCAGATCTGGAGTGTAGGCACACATGTGAAGTATCACAGGATGGAGCAGTGCTCGCCTGTGCTCCCTGCTCTCACACACACCGCAGCCACATTTGCTCATGTGATTGGGCACAGATGGGTTTTGGGAGGTGGGTGATTCAGGGAGATTATAATCTCTGCTCCACAAGTGTGGGAGGGGGGGCATGGAGGGGAAAGGAAGAAAGAAGAAAAGAGAAGGCAAGGGAAGAAAAGGGGAAAAAAGGGAAGGGGAGGGGAGAGGGAGGGGAGGGGAAGGGGAAGGGGAGGAGAGAGGAGAGGAGAGGAGGAGAGGAGAGGAGAGAGAGAGGAGAGGAGAGGAGAGGAGAGGAGAGGAGAGAGAAGAGAGGAGAGGAGAGAAAGAAAGAAGACCAGGCTGGATCCAACCACTTGGGACATTGAGGGAGGAGACACAGGAATCACTTCATTCAGTAGTTGGTGACCAGCACAAACGTCAGATGAGACTCCATGTCCACAAGCAAACAATGTAACACTAAAATGGACACTAGTGATAGACTCTCACAGTCCTGAGCCCAGTGAACACGTCCTTCCCCCACGCCCTCTACCCTGCTAGTTCTGTTACATTGCTTGCCCCCAAACTCTGTTCCCTTACTTATCCATTTCCTCCTGAGCTGACCACCAAGGTCCAGCTGTCAAAGTATTGAAGCCCAGCAACCAGAAGTCCCCATTGGCTCACCTAATTAGCATGCCTAACTAAAATTAAACACCTCATCCTAACAGGGGTTTCCCTTCGTGTCTTTATAAACTGCCATTTTCCCATGGGCAGCCTCTGCCTTCTCTCTATCCAGAGGCGGTGCTTTGTCCCTGTGGAGCAAATGCCCTTCCCCTCTCCCTCATTCCCTCCTCTTCTCCCTCATCCTTGGTCTCTTTGTCTTGTATTTCCTGCCCTTTGTTTCTCGGGGCAAATAAATCTCCTTTGTGCTAAGAATTTGGACTTGGGGTGTCTTGTGCCAACTTTGAGGTCTTGGAGGGTGGATAGAGACATGGTTCCTCACTTAAGGGTAAATTCTGCTTTTCCAGAGGACCTGGTTTTGATCCCCATCATCTGCTCACAGTTAATTATCATTTCAGTTCCAATGGATCCGGTGCCCCCTTCTGGTCTGCAAGTGTTGTGCTTGCATACACGTGTGCAAAACACTCAGAAGGAAAATAAGAAATAAGTCTTAAAGAAATAATGATAGTAGTAATAATAATCATGATGACAATCGTGACGGCGATGATGATGAAATCATTCAAAGAAAGAACAGCTGAGGAAGGTTCAGTGACTCCCCGAGGACAAAGGGCGCGGAGCCACTGGGATTCTGTTTCCTGACGTCTGTGTCAGTTCGCGCAGACGCAGACAAGAGAAGCTCTTGGGGAAGGAAGTGGTCCAATATGTGAGCAGGTGGCTTGAACTCTGAATTTATTACTAGGCTGTGAGAAAAACCAAGGATCCTTTGTGAGTTTCTCTTGCTTCCAATTTGGTGGTTGTTCTTTCTGCAGTAAAAACGCTCCTGGGGTCTACTTCTAATTTAATGCAGAGATGAAAATCTGCCCATCACTTGTTTCACCTGAGACGTTACCTCCTAGAAAATGGTGTTCTCCTCCCCTCCTTCTCTGGAAACAGGGTAATGAGCACAGTCAGCCGTGCACACAGCCGCATTGAACGTTGCCCTAGTAATTGTAACAACTCACAGAAAAGCCGAAGAAAATCACAGGGAAAAGCCTCACGGAAATGCCACACACACTGGTCGCCATCACCATCATCACCACCATCACCATCTCGACGTCGTCATCATTTTTTCCAACGCACATGAGGAGCAAGACCATGGACAATCTTACATAGTGTAGTTTGTGTCCTTTTGTGATTGCTTTGTTTCACTTAACATAATAATGTGGTTTCCTAATTCTTTTGCCTCCTTTTCTGCCCTTTGGTGCTAAAGCCTCAAAATAAGGGCTCGTAATTGCTATGTAAGTTTTCTTTCTGAATCTTTCATGGCCCGATAGTAACTTACTACTAGCAATGAATAACATTCTATCTTCTGGATGATCCAAAGTTCCTTCTAGCCATTGACATATTGAAAGACACCTTGGTTACTGGTAAGTGAGCAATGGGTGTCGAGTGCCCTCAGGCCCCTCCCTGATGAACCTACCCGGATCTGAGGAGACATCGGAGTGTTCTAAGCAGAAGTGTGGATTTCTGATATTCACTTAAATGCGGGAAGATGAGAAGACACAACCACCCCCACTGGAGAATCCTTCTGGATCGGAACTGACTTCTCTGCCTAGAGTGTCTTCGTGTGGTCCTGGTTCTGAAGGCTGTAAGGCTCCAGTTAATTTATCTTTTCCTGCTTTAATTGACAAGCCATGACTATATACATATACAACATACACATGCGAGTGCGCGCACACACACACACTCACACACACACACACCCACACCTGGACACGAGGGAGGGACTGTGGAATGATCTATGATGTTTTTACTGTTCCTCGTGACCTGTTATAAATTTCCAAAATTCATTTTCACGACGGTTCTTTTACTAGTGAGCCATGAGAATATAGATATAAACATGAGCCACACGAGAGGTGACAGTTCTAAGCACTGAAAGCAGAACACCATACAGACTAGTGCTAACCCTTCCTAAGAGGAGGGCTTAACTGCATCACGTCAGAGAGGTGTGTGAGCCTACCTGACATGGCCGATCGCAGGCTCATCTCAGCAAGGACTTCAGTGGAGAAGCACAGGAGTTTGGAGGTTTGCTGATGCTTTTCTGGAAACAAATGGAGAGAGAGAGAGAGAGAGAGAGAGAGAGAGAGAGAGAGAGAGAGAGAGAGAGAGAGAGAGAGAGAGGAGGGAGAGAGAGATAGATTGGGCAAAAGAAATATCCACAAGGAACTTGCAAACCGGAACTGTTGTGTCAGGAAGCACTTCATGAATCCCCCAAACCACCAAGGAGCCGTTTCTGATGTAATCACATTAGGGTCTCTTTATTACAAACCCAAGTTTGGGCTTACGCACTGCTGACCCACCAGACGGTTTGATGAAGCAGCCCCGAACTCTCATCAGGACAAAGTTTTATAGGGAAAAGAGAACAAGTGAGGGGGTAGAGGTGTGTGTGTGGGGTCTACCCTGGCAAGCATCTAATAGAATGACTATTGTAAGCTGACAGATGGGTGGTCTGAAGAGAGACCAATCACAAATAGTCTAAAAGTATGTCTGAAACAATCAGAGTAATCTTTGACTAACTGTTGCTAAGAAGTAGCTAAGGAGTAACTCTGGCCAAGAACAAGATGTGGAGTCCTTCCTGGTACTTGAGTGCAACTTGGGTTCATCTGTGGGTCAAGTTCTCAGGCTATTTATTTATTTATTTATTCCTTTTTCTTTTAAGATGGAGGCCAGTTCCAAGATAAGAGTAGGTTTGGCCTCTCAGAACAAGTCTTATATTTGTTTTGATGAAAATCAGTCTCGAGGCTGGTATTGGTATCAGTTCACGGTGACAGCTAGTTATTGATGAAGCTCTCGTAGCTATCAATGAGGCTTGTAGCTATTGATGAGCCATGGACCTATAGCTTTAAAAATTATAAACACGGACTGCAGCTTTTAAACTGGCCACTAGGGGGCGCAATATGCACATGAGGAAATTGTCCCTTTGGTAAACGAGGAAAATTTCAAGTCTTTTGAGCCCATTTCTAAGGATGATTGAGGTCTGGCCGAACAGGAAATGGGGCAGAAAGGAATGCGAGGAAGAAGAGGCAAGAAAAAGAGACTTACATCCTTGGAAAGCTTCGGAAAAATGGATGCCTCGGTGTTTACAGGGCTTTTAGGATCTCTCTTCCGGACAGCAACTAAAGCTCAGCTTAATCCCGAGGAGAAATGAGAGGGCAGTTTTTCCTATGTGACTCCCATGAAGAGACCCATGCTTGGTAAAATCTCGCTGGTTCTCCAAAGGTTCCCTTCGGGTAAGTAGGGCAGGAACTAAGGTTAGCACAGGATTTCTGAGTCTGGTAAATAATGTTCAGGTACAGAAGTTTTGGAGAGCTCCTGAGAGTCAGGCTGTCCTGACAGCAGAGTGTCTGCTAAAACACAAAACAAAACAACCAAGAAGGAAAAACGAGAAATGGAGGAACGTTGGCTTAAGAGACATTACATAGGCAGCACAGATTTTTTTTTCCCACTCAGAAACAAGATCACTCCAAACAACAGAAAGTTCCAGAATCATGGGAGTTAGGACTCAAATAAGAGCTAATTTGGGACACTGACACACACACACACACACACACACACACTTCTCACTGGCACACATACACACACTTCTCACTGACACACACACAGAGACACACACTTCTCACTGGCACACACACACACAGACACACACTTCTCACTGGCACACACACACTTCTCACTGGTACACACACAGAGACACACACTTCTCACTGACACACACAGAGAGAGACACACACACTTCTCACTGGCACACACACACAGACACACACTTCTCACTGGCACACACCCACAGACACAGACTTCTCACTGGCACACACACACACACACACACACACACACACACACACACCTCTATTTGCCACAGCATGAACTGCAAAGCTGACAGATCTCCAGTTCACATTATATTTAAGTGGTTTCTCCATCAATTCTCCACAGTTAAAAATACATCACACAAATTACTATGCTTCCTGGTGAAAATCCACAAGACTCTTGTTTTCTGCCATTTATTTCTAAAACATTTTGGCACTTTCTGCAGAAGTCATCGCCTTCTCGGTCATGCTGGGGGCCTCTTCGGTTTTAGGTTGTTATTAAGTCAAGAATCCTGGAGATACACAGAGAAACATAGGGGTGTCAGGAATGGTGTGCTGGGGGCGCAGTTAACTACAGCAGGCAAACCAGGGCTCAGAGCCTGAGAGTCCTGGCCACTGGACCATGTGCTTCCTTTGAAGACGTTCTGTTTGGAATGTGGGTAGACTGGGCGCCCAGCCCCTAAGCACCCGGAGTGAGAGCTCAGCTTTCATTGTGCCTTGTCCCCGGAGTGAGAGCTCAGCTTTCAATGTGCCTTGTCACTGACTAAGTACGTAAGGACTGTGGTGACTGCTGAACATGACCAATTGTACAACCTGAGCACTACCCGCCCTGCAGCCACAGGAGCATCCTGCAGGGAACCGGACCTGAGCTGCTCCATCTTCCAGCAGATGTCACTGTGGAACTGTTAAAACGGGGAAGAAAGGCTGCACCTTTAGGGAGCTGGGCCCCAAACAAATTACCATGAACCCGAAAGGCACAGGGGTCATGCAGCAGTAACAGATGTGGATCTTAAACCTGCTGGGTGTTGTGGCAGAAGACCATAATCCCAGCAACTGTGAGTTTGAGCCTAGCCTGGGCTACATAGTGACTACCAGGTTACCCAAAGCTACAGGTCAAGAGCCTGTCTCAAAAAGCAAACAGCAAAGTAGCTGAGCAAGAGCTTCCTTTAAGAGTCCCAGGGCTATGTGTACACCAGATCTGTCTTGTATTTGAACTGTTTGTGTCTGTCCATCTTTCCAGTCTAAAAAGGCAGCCAGGAGCTAACTGAACAATTATCTATAAGACAGTGTTGTGGATGCTCATTTGCTGTACAAAGTAACAATTTTTAGGACACTTTGACACAATTATATAATATTCTCAGACCACAGCCACCACCTCATCCACTCTAGCCCCTTCCCAGGCAATAAAAATATAGTGATCTGTATGTCAAAGTGGCAATGGTCATGTAATATTTTTTCCCTTGGAAAGAAAAATTGGGGGGGGGGTGGTAATTATTTTTAGTTAGCAGAAGCTGGAGCTGTCATGTAAGGTCTGGAGAATCCAGAAGCATACAATTAGATCCTTCCTCTGCCTCCCCTCTGTATATGTGGCTTTGGAGAATTTGCATAATTTTGAGCTTTGAGACTCGGTTCCGTGACAGGGTAATTGGGAAGGTTAAATGCAGTAACGGTTATGTGAGAAACCCATATGGTTAGCAAGTTCTGAGCGTAGACACATCCATGAATTGCAGTTTCCGCATCATCATGGTTTTAATATTTTTTACTACATTTTGAATAAATTATGTCCATTCAAGATTATCTATCACGTGTCCAATATGGTGGATGCCAACAGCAGCTGACCCATGTGTACTTGGGCTCTGGTTTCTATTGCACCACCAGTATGATCCAGCCATCTTTGCTGCACTGGACTCTTGGACTCAGATAAAGGTGCTATCTCCTTCTTTCTGTTTTCCTCCTTCCCTGTGATGGCGCTCGCCCTCTTTCCTGATCCTTCATCACTATTTACCATATTCAAACAGATCCCCATCTGTCCATGCAGTTCTCAGCATTAATTTCTGTTATGATTGATGGTTGGGTGTCCTACCTGAGTTTCCTGAAGAGTTTTTCCTAAACACTTATCCCAGGCTCCCCTCAGTCTCAAAGGTGTAAGGGAGCCATGTGAACGCAGCCTTAACACACATTCTGGATTCTGTAAGGAAACACTATTGCCTCTATCATTCAAATCTAAAGTAGCCCTTATGGACAGAACTCTTCTTAAAGCACTAACTTAACCTCTTCACTATGCATCCCCATGTTTCTACTTCCTGGACAATGGATTTCATTTCACAGGTAACGTCATTTGATTCTAGATTCAATGCGGGTTAGGACACTGTGTGTCTTAGTTATCACGTGGAAAAGTGTCTGGCTCATGGCAGGCATCTCTGTATAATAGTGACCTGTTGATGGTCACTCTGGTACAGCCTTTTCCCTTCTCCGTGGACTTTGCTGACACAGAGCCCTGACAAAATCCCTGAGCTACAGCTCTTGATATAGAATACAGAGTCTAATGGAGAAATGCTTGGATCAGGAGTTATGGGTGTGTTGACTGTGGACTTATGATTTCTCCTTGGTGCAGCTCCCAGACACATCGGCAGGGCCCCTGTCACAACAAGCTCAGTGTGCTTCTGCACTCCAATATAAGACACCCAGCCACCACCAGCAAATAGTTCCCGGTCACCCATTAAGCCCCCAAACCAATAATCATTCCCTTTTGCTAGCAAAAGCCAGAACAGACTCTGATTCGTAGTTGAGAATCTAGTCTGCTCACAGTGTACTTCTGGTCTACCAAGTACTTGCTTCTCATAATCCTCTCCTAGTTTCTTATCTTAAAAATCAAGCAGCACTCTCAATAGATTTCACTCTTATCTACATGGAATTTCTTGTTACTCATGGTTCTTAAAAGTTTCGGATCCCAGCCTCCCCTTTAGTCTTTACTGATGTCTCATTCTTGCAAGCTGAGGATCAAACATTCACCAACATTTCCCGAATACCGCCTGATAGTCTGATTGTTTTTTACACATGTACCCAATATCTCTGCCCAGTTGGTTATGAGCCACTTAGAAACAGACGTAAGGTTCATATTTATTTTTAAATGTTTTTTTTACCCGATTAATTGCTTAATGCTTGAATGGTTTGTGAACTGTTTCCTTTTGAATGCTTATTGTTTAAGGGGTCCTTTCCTCCTGCACCAGGTCTTACACATACTGGTGAAGTGAACGTATGAAACTCAGGCTTGTTTGTATTTCTAAGGGAAGGGAATTGGGAAGTGGAATATTAGTTCTTCCACCAAAAAAAAAAAAAAAAAAAAAAAAAATGCTTCCAATTATCTTTCCTCCCTCCAGTTCCCAAGCAGTGCGGCAATGAAGTGCTCTATTTGCACAATGTATGCTTTGTAACTACTCCTGTCAGGGTGATTAATGGATAGTGGTTTGTGACCAGGAGCCTCCATGGTGACCCAGTGGTCAGCTAAGGCCGCCTGGTCTCAGATATTTCTATCCCCACATGAGATTTAAAAAAAAAAAAAAAAAAAATGATGGCTTTGCAAAGGAACTAAGGTTACATTATGGGCGTCTTTGCATATGGAGTCCTGGAGGCTGTCAATAGCTAATTGCATCCAGGCGGGAAGCCCAATTTGCCTGCCAATCCCTCATGGCTGGGGATGGGTGGTCACTCCAGGCCAGAGCTTTGGGCCAAATGTGTTCTCTTCCTTGAGGCTGTCTGCCTTCTGCTTGGGCCTCCTGTAACCTCTCCTGACATCCTGGGCTGAGAATCTCTTTGCAGAGCAAGCAAGGGCTATAATGGAGAACAGTGCTTACCCTCACAGTGACTCGGGCAGACTAAGTTAACAGGTCTCATCTCCACCATAGCACACATTTTTTGTGATTCTGTGGTATCTGTGCTACCTCTCTCCCTACTCCTTAAAGCCTTCAAACCACTTTGCTTTATATCTTCTCTGGTCCCTTGGAAAACATCAATGGCTGGAGTCAAGAGTTGGTAGGAAGCTTATTTATGTATGAGGATAAATAACCCTGATCTGTGCCAGGGGAAGCTTCTGTTGATGTCTTGGTACTGTTTTCCCAGACATTGTCCCTGGACCTTAAGAGCCAGAGGTGGTATACTAGAACTGGTGTGCTTTAATAGCTGGTTTTGTGTGACACAAACTAGAGTCATCAGAGAGGAAGGAGATTCAGATGAGGAAATGCCTCCATGAGATCCAACTGTAAGGCATTTTCTCAATTAATGATTAATGGGGGAGGGTCCAGGCTGTTGTATGTGGTGTCATCCCTGGGCTGGTGGTCCTGGATTCTGTAAGAAAGCAGGCTGAGCAACCCAAGGGAAGCAGCACCCTCCATGGCCTCTGCATCAGCTTCCAGCTCTGCCTGCGTTCCTGTCCTGACTTTCTCCAGTGATTGACTAAGTCTAATAAACCTTTTCCTCCCCAACGTTTTGGTCATGGTGTTTCATCATAGCAGTAGAAATCCTAAGACATGAGCTAATACTGGTGAGCCACTAGTGCAGATGGATGAGAGTATTATAACATCCACGGATTTTCTCACACCGTACCCCCCAACAACATAAATGACTTATCTACTGCCCCATAGTGTCTATCCCTTCAATCCTCCTTATAAAAGTAAAAGAAACGGTCCTGGATGTATGTCCCTAATCAGTTATCCTGAAATAATGGCACAAACCATAACTTTCAGAATTCAGTTCACCACTACGTAAGGTTGCAGACTTTTACTTGGTCAATCTACAACTGTAGGGATGGATAATGGACAAAGTGTAATGTGACACAGGAGGGCGTCCCCCGCTGGTTGGGTGCAGGATGGCAAATATGGACAGACAGTGATGTGATACTGGTTGGTTTTACTTGATGCTCACACCTCATTTCTGTTTTGAAGGTGAAGAGTTGCAGGAATCTTATCCATACTGGTCTGACTTTGGTAGTTTTTAAAATGAGAAATTGAGAGGTGGAATGAATTTCTCTAGTCACCAATTCAGTAATGACTGAGTTGACATTTGTACCCAGGTTGTAGAGCAGAGTCTCTTACCCAGTTGATAATAGATCAGGGGTTACTTAAAACAAGAAGACAATGATACTTTTAGGACAGTGTTCCTCTTAGCTCATGCATTACTTAAATCTCTCACTGGTAGACTGACCATTGTTAGCTCTCTATATATCTATATCTATATATCTATATATCTATATATCTAATATCATATATCTATATCATATCTATACATCATATCTATCTATCTATCTATCTATCTATCTATCTATCTATCTATATTCAATAGTCATCTGGAAAAACCCATGAAGTAATCTTGACTCAGAGACATAAAATGTTCAGTTTATAGGGGTAGCAGTAGTGGTGGCACTATCTAGCAGAGACAGCCAGGCCTTAGTCTTGGCTCAAGTCAGCAAGAGGGAACTGGGGGGACACCAGGAGAAGTTCTCAGCCGTGCCTTTCTCAGGCAAGGGAAGATCAACACAGACTGGAGATCTACAAGTGTCACTGCACAGCTAGCTCTATAAACAAGCCTAGCTCAGCCTCCATCACTGTCCCTCACGTTCTATTTATACTCTCTAAACATCATGTGTCCTCCACTTGTCTTGCCTCAGCAAGTGCGTTTGTCTCAGCTGATGTCACTCTGCCAATCACCCCGACTCCTCAGAAGTGACAAGAAACTGCAGCACACCACCAGGGGTTTTTTGGTGTGTTGCTTTCTATGGAGTCCTGACAAATGCAGTTCAGCTACACAATGTAAGGCAGCCCAATACATGAGTGTCATTAGCAAAGAATCCTTCATCATGGGTCCTTCCACATGTTTGCTTTAGCAGAGCATCCTTTCATCTGTGTCTGCTTCAGTGAAAAGTTCCTTCAGGAATTTGTGTTAGCCTTTCACCTGTGTCCATTTCAGGAAAACACTCCTTCATGTGTTTGCCCCAGCAAAAACATCATTCAACACAACTGACTTTCCAAAGGACCCTTAATTTCCACTTCGGGGAGCGATTATTTTTATTTTATTTTCTTTAAAGGGAAAGGACTTCTCACTCACATGCCTGGTTACCGTCTTTCTGAAAGAGGGTATTAACCAAAAATAAAATCAATGTAGTGAGAATAAAGAATATTACATTTGCTTGGGGAGGAGTCAATGTTTGTTAAGTCTTGCAAATGTATCTTAGGATTTTAGAAAAGGATAGCGTGTTTATAATTTTAAAACAAAGATATCAGTAAGTTTGCCACATTTCAGGAAGTGCCTGTGATTAGATAGATGGCTTAGCCAATCAGCGTTCTCTCTGCTGTGCTCAGCCAGAGTGCTCAGTGCCCTGATCAGTCAATCAGAGTTCCTCTGCCCTGCTCAGCCAACCGGAATGCTCACTGTCCTTGAAGAGTTTTTCTCCCAGTACCGGTGTCAAACAACTCACAACTGTCTGTAACTCCAGCAGCAAGGGTCTGACGCCCCCTTCTGGACTCCCAAGGACCTGCACTTACTTGCACACAACCCCACAGTGACATACATTCACACACACGATTTAAAATTTAAAAAAAAGAAGAAGAAAAGAAAAGGATGGGGTACTTTCTGAGGAAGAGACAAGGTACCATCTCATTCTCTGAGTAGTTTGGGAGAAACGGCACCTTGTGTGGAGGTGAAGACAGGTCAGCCATGCTTTGGGAATCTGTGGTTCGGCCCCATGAGAAGGTCAATATGCCTGAAAGAAGAAGGTCGTGATTGCAGCCCAGCTCACCGTGCAGATGTTTCTATGAAAACAGAAAGGCTGCATGTTTTTTCTCTCGTACACAGAAAGGTTAAATATCTCTATCTGTGTACCATCTATATTTGTGTCTCTTTTGTCTATAGCTGCAAATGACTAGGGTTGAGACGGGCCTATTTGGGGGAATGGGCAGAAGGGGTAAATATGATGCATATAAGATCACACCATGTCGCCGCGCTCTGGAGTCCGAGGCAGCCGTCAGTCTGTCTCTCCGGAGTTCAAATTCCTGCCTATGCCTGTCTATCAATCCCCAGAAAAAAAAAAAAAGATCACTCCATAAAAGAAACCCGTTGCTTTGTACATTTACAAATATATATATATATATATATATATATTTGTATTATATATATGTATGTATTATATATATGTATGTATTATATATATCATATATCACACACACACATACACACACATATACATATATAAATAAAATGTATGTATGCACCTCCTACTTTGTGCAACTGTACACGTTGTGCATGTGCATGTATGTGTGTGTATACTAGGGGAAATGCTGGGCGTCTCCTTCGATCATTTATTGTTTGAAGATATGGTCTCTCGCTGAACCCGGGGCTCACCAATTAGACTAGAGTGTTTGCTCAGTGATCTCCCGGACTCTGTGGCCTCTGTCTTCTTAACTCAGGGATCCCAGGCACGGGCTGCAGATCCAGCTTCATCACGGGAGTTCAGGGGATCCAAACATAGGCTCTATTCATTCAGTAAACATTTTACTGCTTGGGCCATTTCTCCAGACCCTCAAAAAACCCCCACTTTAGTATGCTTGCTAGAATAAGGACAAAAATGAGACACACACATAGGTGTACTTTACTGGCATACACCTTAAGTTCCTTTTGAAATAAGTATTTTCGATTCTTCCTGTGTCCTAGTATTAACCATTCTTTCTTCTCCTTCTCCTTCTCCTTCTCCTTCTCCTTCTCCTTCTCCTTCTCCTTCTCCTTCTCCTTCTCCTTCTCCTTCCTCCTCCTCCTCCTCCTCCTCCTCCTCCTCCTCCTCCTCCTCCTCCTCCTCCTCCTCCTCCTCTTCCTCCTCCTCCTCCTCCTTCTTCTTCATCTTCCCATTAATTTGCTGAAGACAATGGACTACAGTTTTCTGAAACTTTCAAGTTCTGCATTTAGCTTATTGATTCCTCCCGTGTCATTTAGTAGTAAGTTGATATTAGATCATGGAGTTGATTATGTTCTGATTCTTAGTTAGGTAACCTCTCAGGTTTCTGCTTTGTACTTAACAAATCTCTTCCAGGAATGACCACCTGGTGGCGGTGCTGGGTACGTTTTCTTCTCTCTTGGGAACGACCTTGCCTTTCTTTCACGTGGAGCTCTCAGCCTGCCAAACGTTGAGGTACCACACATGCAAAAGAACAGGCTTCCAGCCAGCCTGTGGGTCCTGGTGTACAGGGTCCTTCCCCAGGGCTCTGGTCTACTCACGCGAGCACACAAGATGAGTCTGTAGTGTGAGCGGCTCCTAGTTGTTTTTCCCTTGTGAAATTCACCTCCCACCTTTCTGACTAGTTAAAAAATATCAGAGAGCTGACTTTCTTGTTATTGTTTTGTTTTTTAATATAAGACTTGGGGTTTTCAGTTTGTACTGAAACAATCACTAAGGTTGCATTCAGGTAGCAGATATTTGGACCAAACGTCATAAGGAAGGCAACACACAATGCTTATCGCTACCCTGCTTGTCCCCACTAAACAGAACGTGAGCTATGAGCTTGGCTTTTAAAACATTTCTAAGGCACAAAGCAGCATGCATTCTTTATTTTGTGTGTGTGTGAATATTAGACGATACCTGGACCAGTTGGCTTCATGTTCTCCAAATGGCTGCAAAGGAGGGAAAACCTATTGCAGGAACCTATTTGCACAGGAAGTGCATGCCGATCTGGTGGGGACTCTGGCACCAAGTCACCAAATCTTACTTTGGTTTATCTGTCAGTAGAAGGCACACAATAAGCACTAGATGTTGTGTCAAAGACTCAATGACCTGGTCAGGGTCCCTGTCCTATGGCTGTTGGAATATTCTAGTAAGAAAATGATCAAGTCAGCTGGGTCCTCCCACCCAGGAACATGTGACTTTCAGACCTTTAAAAAGCCAGGTTGTAGACTGCTTGATGCCAGAAGCATGGAGCACAGCAGAGGTGCTTGCATTATTGGGGGGGGGGTGGAGAGGGGATGAATTAATCCACAAATCCAGATCCAAACTTGGTATCTTCAATTTGTTAGTTAAATTATGTAACAACTACTGGTGCACTTGGACTATTTTCTCCCTTGTAATTGAAAATTAAACCTTCAGCCTAGGTAAGTAAGTGTCATTTGAACTTCATTCAAACTCTGCTTTTAAAGCTCTGGGTCCTCTGAATGACTTCCTAACGGGATGGCACTGTTCATTGCAGCGTCTTCCGTGACAAGGTCCATTTGCTGGTGACTTGTTCTCTTAACAGCTTAGAGGATATTATTTAGATGGTTGAAACTGTGTTTAATAAACTTACTGACAAGCATATTTCAGTTCAGAGCCAGGTCAGTGGGAAGATGAAAAGAAAAAAAAAAAAAACAGAACAAAAAGTGAAAGAATCTTCCTCAACATCTGAAAATCTTACTTTTGGGCATTGATAGTCATGTGCTCCTCTATAAAATTATGGGATGGTAAGCCAGGGTACGTTGTATAAAATCATTCAAAACACATCCTGAAATTTAAAAAAAAAAAATCAATCATATGTTTCTTTCTGTCAGATTTTGGGTCTGAACTAATTTATTTGATGATACATCAATGATGAGAAGAAAAACAGGAATATTTAAGAAATTAATGATATGGTGCCATGAATCCTCTGCCAACCACTTACAAAAAGAAGCCAAAATATTAATGGTATAAAATATGTTTCTATACATTTGGAATCTTAATGAGAGTCTTCTGATGTGTTGTGGGTCGGATGCCAAATCCATCTAGACTCCAGCAGATCTCAGGTATGGAGAGGAACCGTGTGCAACTCGGATGAAGGTGAACTGAAAACTTAATATTCATAGGATTTTAGTCAAAGCACATTCGTTAGAGGAGAGGTAGGGACCTAAGGAATTATTCAATATGCGTTTGGTGAAATACAAAAGTTAAAACGTCTCATAGTTTGCTGAGGAAAGCTCTGGTGCTTCTTCCACTGGGTCCTCTCTCCCTTAATTTAGACTCTTGCTGGGTGATTCTCGCTTCTACACCGTAATTTCCAGTTTACCCTAAATATAGACTCTGGATCTAAGCCATCCTAATTAAACAGCGAGGTTCTTTCGTAGCGAGCTCCGATGCTTCTGAAATCAATTTCAAGCTTTACGCGGTAGGCACGTGACCTGTCTCCTTGCCTATCCCCTTTATCTGTTTATCTTGAAATGGTCAATTTCAAGTAATACTTTAAGGTCACATTTGCACAACTTGTTTGGGGGGGGTCTGATTGATTACATTTCCTATGTTACATGCATCTGTCATGTAATTATAATCCTTGCTCTGTTCGGAGAGATTTGAGTCAATCTTCAAACTTTTCCCATCCTGAAGTAGATATCCATCCCTTTCAGCGGGAAGTTAAGTCTTTGTATTATAAATGGAGAAAGTGAGAGAAAATGTTTTTTAGCCTAAGGCTACCCGGAGAAACACGCATCAGATCCTTTTGTTGTGGCACAAAATTCATGTCTTTTCTTGACACACAGCTGTTGGAGATAATGGGATTTTCACTAAGGGAATAGAAGGTGAGAGAAACTCAAACACCAGAACCTCCTGCACATGCCAACTGCAGGAGAAAGCTGGAGGCTGGGATACAGCGCTTGGGCTACCTCAGGAGCCCTTGTTCCGTTGCTCCATTCTCAGAGCTGGCTCAAGTCTCCCAGAGGGCATCTAGCTTGAGCGTTCAGGACCTGAGCATGCGCTCAGCATCTCTTGCTGCCGTGCACCTCAGAGAGCACCAGGCAGCTCTCTTTGGGCTCTGATTATTGGAGACAGGAGTTTGGTCTGACTACAGCTGGGGATGGGGAAGAAGGAAGCAATCCAGATTCTACAGGAAGGCTGCAAATCATTTTCTCTGTAACCCGGAGTCCCCGTATCTGTTGCGGGAGCCATTTGAGAGTATCTTTAAATAGACTTGGGTTTGTCCTTTGACTTTGGCTTCCAGAATGTAATTTTACTCTCTTTTTCTCTGATTGTTGTGAGGTGGTGAGCATCGTGGCTGTCTTTTTAAATTGCCTTTGAAAGGCAACGACTTCTGAAGCAGCTCTTGCTTGCCCCGGGGCTTAGGAGGTCAAGGAACAAAATTCAGACACACGGTGAACTGGAGTTGTCCTCAAAGTGTTTGTGGTCCCCGGCCACGCATTAGAATACCACTTCAGGAATTCTGAAATAGCTAATACTGGGAAACCTTCTTCCCACAGGCTAAATCAATTTCTTCAGGATGGGCTAAGGGCACGGGTGAATTTCTAAAAGTTCCCCTAGTGACTTGAACTTGCATTCAGGTCTGCAGATGGCTGCACTCATGGAAAACCTTGATGATTTCAGGGGCCCCAGTGAGAGTCACGGTCTCCAGCTAAATTGCTGATGTCTAAAATTAATTTCAGAATGCCTTACTAAAACAATAATTCCATTTAAGACAGCAACCTGGAAATTGTGGAACAAACAGGCAGGACAAAGATGAATCCTAAACACATCCTTAACTGTTCAATAGCATAGTCAGTCCACTCTACACGCTCTGCAAGCTACAGGCTTGGGTGTCCTCTGTGTGCATTAAAGTTATGAAGAAATAGCAGGAAAGAAAGATGCTTTAGGAAAAGAGACACAAAGGGTACGGGCTCAGAAGGAAGGGGAGGTGAGGAACAATTGAGGGAGAGAAAATAAATTAGAACATATTGTATGAAAAAAATCCATTTCCAATAAAAGGAAAAAAGGTGGTTTTTAAAATTAAATAAAAAACAGAAGAAAGAAGTCACAGTGTGACAGACCTCTCTGTTTTTCAGTTGATTTGGTACTATAAGAAGAATGCTCTGTTTTAGATACTAGACAGGTCATTATCAGACTATTCAGTTAACACCATGAATATTGTGGAAGATTGGGACCATCGTTCACCTAAGACTTATGACTACTACAAAATGATTATGTTGGTACAGGTCTGTGATGCCAGGTATCCAGGAGGTGGAGCAGAAGGCTTGCAAATTCAAGAGAGGGAATTCAAGGCCAGTCTTTGGAATTTAGGGATACCTGTCTCAAAGTAAACACACACACACACACACACACACACACCACACACGCACCAGGAGGGCAGGAGAGGCTGGCTCCATGGCTCCATGGCTCCATGGAAGAGATCCCGTGGAGCACCTGGAAGGTCAAGGTTCAATCTGCAACATAAAAACCAAAATGCAATTTTGAGGTGGTATAGAGCTGTGGCTTTCAGACTTACAAAACTAGACCCACCTTGAACTCGATAAGATCCAGATTGTTAGGTCCCTTCCCCAGTGTTTTCGATCAGGTAACAGACAGGAAGGTATGATCCTCCCAATTTGTAGATAATGCCTACACCTCTGGTGAGGCGTGTTGTGTACAGCATGAGAATTACTGTCTTTCCGGGGTCCAAGTCTTGCCTCAACTTCTCTAAAGCAAAGCCTCCCTCCTAAAGACTTGGCTGAGGTGTAAGCTCAATGAAGCAGAAGCCAGAGGAAGCAGCACAGTGTGACCAGGGTGCCAGTGCACACGGACTGGAGAGTCACAGAGCTACGGAGATACTTGCTCAGCTGATTCCTGAAAGAAGACAAAGAAAACTTGTTTACTAGCTCTTCCAAGTCTACCAGCTCCAGCTGGCCCACCTGGCCCTAGAGCAGTTCTCCCTACTTGTCCTTTTATAACTAGAGGGGTCAGTCCCCATGAACATGATCCTGTTCACAGGCAGATGAAGTGGTGGGAACAATACACAAGCTAGGTGGCAGAGGGACTGCTGAGGATTCTGCAGAGAACCAGTCATTGCCAGGGTGGGTCTAGGGAGAGAGAAAAGTGAGGGCCGCAACCAGAGCAGCCCCTCCCCTAACATGCTACGAGATCCCTGCATCCCAAATGATTTGCTGCGAATGACAGGTTTTCTCTACCCCTGTTCCCCTGGTCCTGTTGAGCTTGACTGGCAGCGGTATGTTGTATGTGGCTCAAAGAAACCCCTAGATAAGTCTTTCCTTGTTGCAGTGGAAGACCATCACCCACAGACGGGATCTCATGCATGTCAAAATGCCACAAAAAGCCCTGGAGATTTGCCAAGTTTCTTTCTCTTCTCTCCTTTTCAACACCAGCAGGTCACATGATCAGGTTGCTGGCAGAGCACTCCTTGGGAGCAGAAGTCTAGATTATTTTGACCACATTTTACACTTACCACTTTGTCTTTTTCTTTATTCTAAGAACATAAAGATAATGCTACATAAAATGGAAATATCAGTTCTCAAAAGGTTCATTAATTCAAAGGACCAGTCACAGAAGAGGTGTGTAAAAGGTGATCTCCCTCTGAATATGGGAGCTCTCAGACAAGTGAGGCCCAGTGTCCCAAAAGCAGAGTCGTTACTTTCTTAGTTGCATATCACAAGCTCCAAGATCTCTCATTCCTAATGTCAACTGAAGCAAGCCCATGGAAGTTCAGCATAGATGGTGGAAAAGACGGAAACACACTACAAATTCTGCTTCTGCTATTTGGTAAACCGATAACAGACATGATCTTAGTCTCTGGGAACTTCAGACTTTTCATGTTTAAAACCAAGGATAGAAGAACTACCTTACAAAGCACCTTCAGTGGGGATGAATAGAAGAGGTGTCATTGAATAAACCTATGGTGTCTATTAGTTGCTCATAGTTACTAGCAAATTGTAGCTTCCAGCCCTTTCCACTGTATGCTCTGAAGGAAACTCATTAAATGAGATACTGCTGTAGTTAGACTGGTAAGTTTTCCCTGGCTTGATCACTTGGTTACAGACAGTGGTGCTATCTGAAAACTTTAGAAGCTGGCACATTCCCAGCATCCCCACTGTGCAAGGATATTTCCAGTTTCATAGTTGGACCTCACATCCTATTACATTTTGCTTTCTGACTCTGGATGCAAGATGACCTTCCAGGCTCCATCTCCTACACCATGTCTTCTCTGCCTGCTGCCATGTCTCCTCTCCAAGGTGGGCTGTACTACTCTGTCGGAAACTATGAGCCAAAGAAGCCCTTTCTCCCTTAGCTGCTTTTGTCAGGGATCTTGTCAGAGCAGTGAGAAAGAATCTGACTGTCACTCATCTGTGTTGTGACCTGGGATCACGAAAGAGAAGAAAGAAGTTCAAAAAGTTGCTGTCCTTAGCTACAGTCTGGAGTTTGTTCCCCACAAAGGCAGCTGTACTGAAGGCTTAGTTCCTAGTCTGTGGTATTGGGGGAGGAAGTAGAAAATGGAGTGAGCTTAGTAAAGGAGAGCTAGGTCATTGGGTGTTGGCCTTGGAAGGTGTAATGTATTTAACCCCTTCCTTTCTGGCTACCTGAGGTGGGAAGCTTCCATCCACCACTCTCTGCCACATGGCTCTACCTCACTGTTGGGCCCAAGCGTGACCAAACAGAATGGAAGGTAAGCCTCTGAGATGAGAACACAAATGAATGTTTCTTCTAGGTTGACTATCTCAGACATTTTTACCCAGTGATTGGCAGCTGACTAGCCCATTGGCTCAGCCATTTTTTTCCTCCATAGGATGAATGAGAACTCATGAAGAAGATCCTTGGCCTTGCTCTTGACAAATTTGACACTAGGCAGGACATAACTTTATCTGTTTATACACAGCATCTTTTGATAGGGGGAAACTATGTAAGAGATTATCAAGTAGCACTCATACAGTGAGGTTTGGAATTTGGAACTGGAACTTGACAATTGGAAGAGAAAATGGAAGACAAACAAAAGTGAGTTGATTCATTCATGACAACTTTATATGGATTAAAATAAATCGTCAAAATGACGGGAGAGACGGGGCTCAGTGGATACGAGTACTCACTGATGTTCCTTCAGAGGACCTGAGTTCAGTTCTCAGCACCCACCACAGGCAGCGTACAAGTACCTCTAACTCCAGCTTCCAGTACGCTTTCCTGGCTTATGAGCACACTTGAGACACAGATTCACACAGACACAAATACATACATATAACTAGAAACAAATCTTTCAAATGCCATTCCACAACTAAAGAGCATTCAAGGTGTTTTTAACCATACAAATACACCACACAAATAACATGTGTAAAAGTAAGTACATTTGAGACATAAACTGTTGATATTAGTTAATTTGGCTTAGAGTAGACATATAACCTACCGTTGTAGAACAAACTCTAAAACATGTGGCTTGCAGTATCCTCTTTCACTGGAATCTATGTGGAAAATATTTGGAAACCCTGAGAAGATGAATGAAGTCACAGTCAACACTGAACTTCTATATACAATGGCTTTCCCTATTTATACATACATACATACATACATACGTACATACATGCATGCATGCATACATACACATATACATACATACACACACACATAGCATTTAATTTTTAAATTAAGTACAAAATGATGTTAATGATAATCAGAAGGTAAAACAATTATAACAATTCAAATGATGGCTTCTTGCTGACACATAGGAATTCATGACATCACTAATCACTATTAAGTCACAAAAGGCAACTGGAACACAGATACTGTAACACTACAGCAGTTTATCAGATTACTGATCAATTTGAGTGATTAAGAATTTGGTAGCATATACGCCATGGAGAGAGGAGGAGTCCCTGACCTCGGCTGAGTGATACATTCCACTGTTTTACACAGACATTCCACACATAATTTAAAAGTTAGGAACTATTTATTTTTCTGAGCCTCCTATTTATTATGTTTGGACTGCCATTGACCATAAAGAACCAGAACCGCGGAGGGTCTGCCAGAGACAAGGGAGGCTGTTGTACAAACATCTACCATCTCATAGTTTCTTGGGTGAAGAATAGCCCCATCTTTAGTACTGAAAAGAAACAACAGTTAAAAAAGAGTAAGAGAAATTCTGGCTGGGTGTCTGTGGTTGAGGTCTTCAGAAGACTTCAAAGTATAGACAGGACTGCAGTCAGTTTAAGAATTAACTATAAGGTGGTCACGTCCAGGATCACTCATAGGATTTTCAGTAGACCTCTGGATCTCTCTGGCTTTGGATGGAAAAATGTTTCTTTTTATGTGTGTCTTCCAACATGGAACCTGGCATACTCATGAGTATGAGATAAGGGTTTACTTCAAGATGACAGGCATCATCATTTGGAGATATGGTTTTTAAAGGACATCCCATGCACTCTGTAGATTTCTACACAACATAAAGAAACCACTATAGCCAGTCTGAATTCAGAGTCCTGGCTGATAGGGTGCTGTCCACAGCCTTCTCTTTGGCAGACAATAGGCTGTGCACTGGATCACACATAAATATTCAGATCCACACAACTATAACCTGGTGAGACCAGCTCATTGTTCGAATGTAGTTATGTGAATCAGGCTCAAATGTGGGTAAGGTTCATAGGGTATTTGTGAATGGCTCTTCTTAAAGAACAAATCTGTTAGTGGAATGGGAGAAATGATCTGTTCCCTCAGGTACTCAACACACTACGGTAGGAATCACATAGAAAAATTGTTATTTGAAACAGGGAGTTGAGAGCGGTGTTGCACACCCATAATTCCAGCCCTTGAGGGGAGACATCAGGAATATGATGATTTCAAAGTCAGCCAAGGTATACAGTAAGTTGAGTTCCTTAACTGTATGAGACTCCATTCCAAAACTTCAAAACTGGGCTGGACAGATAGCTCAGTGGTTAGGAGCATGGGAAGCCAATATCCCTTTCTAACTCCTGTTGGCACCAGTACTTATATACTTTCCACATATACACGATTAAAGACAAAAATAAATAAAAAAAACCAAAGAGAAAAATTGGGTGCTCTAAGGAAAACCACTTGTACATAATACTTTGGAATCTAGCTGGAAAATGCATTGGGGGTTCTTTGATAGGTCATCAGACCTGAGGAAAAAATGGTATCTCATGAAATGCATTGAAGCTGATTGATGAGATCAATAAAAACCAAAGTAAACAATTGGTCCTATGAATGCTCTAAGGAACTCATTGTGAGTCATAGATCTTGGAAACAATGTCCATGGATGCATTGGAAGCTCTTTGATGAGGTCATCAGGCCTGAATAAATGATGGCTGATTCATTCATGTCACTTGACTTTTCTTCCCTGAATCAAAGGACCCACCTGCTGCTGGCTCGGCTTTACAAAAGCTGGACTCCTGGCTGAGCACTCTGTGATCCAAACACCTCTTTCCAAACCGTATTGTCTCTGAATCACTAAGTCCACATTGTGCTCATTTTCCCCATCATGATTGTCTCAAAAAATGCTGTTGGCCTCAGAATTTCTTTGTGGCTTAGTCTATTTGACAAGAGCACACTTCTGAACCTCCCTCAGGTAAAACTGTCAGCCCTCTAGAGGCACCAGATTTTCTCCTTACAGGGTCTTGCAGCATCCCCATTCCACACTGACATTTTGTGACCACACCATGAGGTTTCTCTCTGGGTCACATTCCACTGACTGACCTTCATTTCATGTCCTGTCCAAAGCAGTTCTTAGTTTTACCATCACTAGTGACTGGGAGGGGCTGAGAAACGTTAAATCCAGAATAGCTATTGTGTGGTTCTCTCTCTCTCTCTCTCTTCTCTCTCTCTCTCTCTCTCTCTCTCTCTCTCCTCTCTCTCTCTCTCTTGTCATTTCACTGCAATAGTAGAAAGAATGGGAGCAAGACTTGGATGGTGTCATGGGAATCTCTGCTCCTGTTCATCTGCGGTTGCTGCAGGTTACAAAGCTGCAAACCTACCACAACACAGCAGGAACCTTCTCCCAAGGGTTGAGGAAGCTTGCCGCTTCCTTAGAGATCCTCAGCAACTGTGACCTCACCATAGAGTCTGGGGTTACATTTGGGGAGCGCTTACTAAGCAAATGCTAAGAGTTATGTTGCTAAAACCTAGGGAGACTTGGGCTTTGTCCACATGTCCACACTACTGAGGGCTGGCTAAACCCTTAGGAATGAGCCTAGTGAGAAACCTAGGTCATTAGGGATAAACCACCAAAGGGATTGGTGGACCCTGGCTCTGTGCTTTTCTGGCATCTCACTCTGCCAAGCAGTTAAGCCAGGATGCACTGATTGCCGTCATTCCAAGGTATCAGGCTCAAATTATTATGGACTAAATCCTCTAAATATTTGAGTTTCCAAGTAACCTTTTTTTAAAAAGCTAATGACATCAGATACTGTGTTATAGTACCAGAAAGGTGACTGATGCCTTCACAACTTGATTATCTGTATGAACTGTGTTTTATATCAGAGGGTCAAGTAGAAGAGGAGAAAAAGGTACAGGGAGGGAGAGAAGGAGGGAAAGAAAGGAGGACACACCAGAAGCAGCAGAGAAGCAGACGGTCTAGATCAATGAGAGGTATCCTACCATGTGTCACCACACTGGACCATGCTCTAGTGACATGATACCATGGGTCACTGAGATCTTTTCTGCATGTGTTCACTGTTTGTGAGTTTGATTAACAGATCTGCCTCTGTCTGGATATGGACAGACACTAAGAGTCTTGAATTCTCTCCATTTTGTAATTCATTGGACAAATCGTACATGTTTTCAAAAGGATACTTGTACTCAATTCTGCTCCAGAAGGAAGCAGTAAGTACAAAGAATGGGGCATGTTTTGAACATTAATTCAGTCTTTCCCAGCAAGCTTTGGAGAGTTTGACAGATGTCTTAATATATATGTGAGTGTATGTCTTGTGTGTGTGTGTGTGTGTATATATATATTAATATATATATATAATATAATAAAACTTATGGATATAAATTATATATATATAATTTATGGATGTAAATTATATATATATATAATTTATACATATAAATTGTATTTACTATGATACAATTAAGCTAGAAAGCAATGCCAAAATATAATGCAAAGTTCCCATATGTCTGGAAGTTTAGAAAAAAATATAGTTATGGATAACTCATATATGAAAGAAAAAAAGAATTCCAAAATTAGAAAATAAATAAGTACATTTCTATATGGGATGCAACTAAAGCCATACTTGGTAATTTATAGCATTAAGCCCCTGTGCAGTAGGTTTCCAAAAACTACAAACTAGACATTTCAGCTGAACACTCAGAATCAGATAACGGTTTACACCCAAGTAATTTTGGATGGAGACGCAAAGAACATATAACTGGAGACATTTTAAAAAATTTAAAATATAGGCCAGGAGTGGCTGTGCATGTGTTTAATCTCAGGACTTGGGAAGAAGAGGTAAGTTGCAGGCTAGCCCAGTTGATAGTGAATCCTTGGTTACCCAGGGAAGCAGAGCAGGAAATAAATTAAAACAGGGTAATAATTGACTGAAATAGTATAGCTAACTGGTGAGGGTTTCTTTTGAAAAGGATCTTTATTGGCATCAACAGTTGTTGGGATGGAGCTAGAGAAAAAGAGGGGGGCACGGAGAGCACAGGGAGCAGATGAACCCCGAGAGAGACCCCAGTAGTCGTCTAGAGCTATTTCCTGCCAGAACAATGCCACAAACAAGTTCACCTCTATTGATTGGGATTGTTTTGTGAAGAAGTTGGACTGTGGGGGAAAATGTAAGGGGAGCAAACTGACTAAAGCAGTATATAAAACCTTAATGACCCTCCATCTTTAAGAAAAGCTGAAGAGTAATTACGACCCTCCCCCCAAAAAAAACTCCAGGTCCAGATGGCTGACTGTGCTCATCAGTGTGCATGAAAGAATAAATGAATGCTGAGGGTACATATTAGGGGTAGAGCATTTGCCTAGCATACAAAAGATCTTCCCTAGAATCAACATCACCATCATCATCATCACCATCATCATCACCAATGACAACAAAGCAACAGGTGCTGTTAGTCTTCTCCCAAGTCTCATGAGTAGGGAAGATGAGAGACACAGTTCAGAAACACCTGCAGGAGCCAGTGACAATAAAGTAACCTCACCCTAAGGAAGGTGACATGCAGGCTATTCTCCAGTCATAAATACAGTAGTGAAATTTCCAAACAGAATAATACCCAATGCGCAATCCAACCTTGCAAATTACAGAAGAGAGAACCCAGTTCTGCAGGTTGGGTGTTTTCCAGAAATGTAAACTTTGACTTAAAATTGGAGAAACCAAGCAATGCGCTGCATTATATTAATAGACTAGAATAGAAAAATCACAAGATCATCCGTGTAGATGGAGGCATTTTAAATTCGAACCGATATGCACTTGTAATTTTAGAAAAAACTCAACAAACTTGGAATAGAAAAAACTTCCTTAACTTGAAGAGGATCTATAAAAAGCCTGTGCAAGTACTATATTTAGGAGTCAAGTGTAAAAGCTTTCCTCAGAGATGAGAAAATGACAAGAGTTTTACTGATTCTGTTTCAGTTCAGCATTGTATTGGATGTGCTTGGATAGTAGAGTGGGGGCGGGGTGGACAGCAGATAACAGGTATAGTGATTGAAAACGATATCTAGAGAGTGACTATAGAATCACATGATCAAATGTGACCACTACCATGAAGAATCTGTAGTGAAATTAATAAGAATCATTAAGTAAGCTCAGCCCTTGGGTAGCATATGCCAGACTCAGTTTTGGCTGCTCCAGAAGGACACCACAGACCGGTCATTTGAAAACCATTATTCATTTACCCAGTTGCAGAGGCCGGGCATCCAAGATTGAAGCATGGGTTGACACGGTTTCTGGTTAAGTGCTGACTTAGCTTCCTGACCTGAAAGTTGCCATTTCTCTTCGTACCCTGACATTTTTGGGGGATCTTTCTTTCTTTCTCTTTGTCAAAAGATATTAATCCCATGATAAGGATGTTTGTGACTTAATCTAAACAGAATTAATTTCCAAGGATTGAACTTCGAGTGCTCACATTGGACACTGGGGCTGAATATGAACGTTGGGTTATTCAGTCCATAAGAACATATGGATATGAAAACTCTTCTTATGGTATATGATACATTTATAAATGAATTGCATCTTACCAACAGCATTTTGTTAGAACATTAAAAAGAATTTTATCACCTGTTGACTCATGCCACCAACACCATTTGTGACAATAACCCCTAACAGTTCATCAAATAAGAGTTTCCCCAAACCTCTAACTATAAAATCATATATACAGCATCAAAGATTTCATTGAATGGAGGGTATGAAGTGGAAACTTAGGGATCTTTGGAAAGTTGGTTGGATGGTGTTTTGCTGGGCACACATGTGAAAGAACGTTTCCTTAAAGTGGACACAGGTGAACGGCTAAGGCAGACTTGTGAAGGAACGTTTCACTGAAGCAGGCACAGGTGAAACAAGCATGTTCCGCTAAAGCAGGCATGTGAAAGGACACGTGATGAAGGATCCTTTGCTAAAGACATGCATGTATTGGTACATTGCATAGTTGAGTTGCATTTGTCAGGACATCATAGAGAGAAAAAGGCAGTGATACACCATGCACACATTAAAAAACAAAAAAAAAAAAACAAAAAACCTTCTAGTGGTGTGCTGCAGATTCCAAGGACTTGGGCTAATTGAATGCATGTGATAAGGCAAGACCCATGCGGAGGCAAGTCACGTGGAGGAATTGGACTCCATGGAGTGCTGGAAACAGATCTTGGCTTGCTGGTACAGCTAGCTTGCAATGCTTGTTGGTCTCAGGAGTCTTCGCTATTCTTCACTTACCTGAGAGAGACACAGCTGTGAACTGCTGTTCCGGCTGCTCCTCCTGCTGACTTGTGCAGAGGCTGAGGCCTGGCTGGCTGTGTTAGGAAGTGCCACTGCTGCTGATGCATGTTTGCTATTCCAACTCTTATTGAACTGGACTGCTGGTGTGTCTATGAGGTAGTTGTTTGCGATTGGATCGAGCTGCCTGCTGACCTGTGAACTGAACTTCCGGTTTCCAGACAACAATGACGGGAGTTGCTCCAAAGAATCTTTATAAGCAGGTCCACTTCGACCGTATCTTATTTTCCACTACCTCTGGTGAGTGGTGGGCTACAAGGAAGGTTAAAGCATTTAAGAATCAGCATTAAAAATAAGATTTGAAAAAAAAATAAAGTTACAGAGGTATATGGAGTTTGGTTTTGAAGATACATCTTTTTATTTTTTTTCCAAACTGACCTAGAATATTCCTTTTGTAAAATTCAGAGCTGGGAACTAACTTCTCATTCCTTCTAAACATTTCAAACTCATAGATTATTATTCAGAGACCTAGCAAAAATATTAATTACAAACCACACTGCTCAAAGTCCAGACTGGTAACTTTATATTTGCTCCTACTTTTGTCTAAAGACCTAACCTTAGCTTAATTAATGTTCCTCAGATACTCAGACACCATGGGTGAGACTCTAACTTGATGTAATAAGCAAGTGTGTACTGTGGAGATCACTGACTTACCCAGTCCTGTCAGCTCCAAATACCTTTTATGCTGACTGGTCTCTTCATCCGTTAGAGCAGAGACTGTACTAGTTCACTAGGCAAGATCATAGCTTACTCTATGCTCTTGGCAAAGGGAAATCCAGATGCTGATGCTGTGGTGGATAGAAAGAAAAGATTCTTCTACTCTGTCAAGTATCCCCAGTCATGTTCAGGAACCAAGTTCAGAAGCACCTAGATCGAAAGAAGACCTTTAAATCTCTATTTGCAAGTGGTGACAGTATCCACCTTTACCCATGTCTATAGAGACCCACAGAAAGGGATGACCTGAGAGGTGCAGGTGAGCTCAACCTTGGGAAGGTGGGGGAGGGGAGGAGCTGTAATCTCTTCCAGCATAGGACCACCACACCATAGCAGGGTCTCTGGTATGGAGAATTTTCTGACTCCAGTAACTCTGATAGGGGAAGTTATCTTTAATGATAGCCTGTCTGTGACACCTTCATTTATGTAGTGCAAATAAATGAACTTAGTCTGCACGGATGAGCTCCCGGCACTAATGCCACCTGAAGCTGGTTAAACCCAGGATTTCAAATCACTCCCTGTGACAGGTGCTGTGAGCTCTCACACCTTTTTGTCACGGTACTCTAATAGACTAACGTGATATCGCACCAATGTGATAGGGGATGACAGAGAGTGTGGGATGCAGCGCATTGGTCCTCTGTCTGCCTGATGCAAATGAGTGCTGATAGCGGCTGCCAGGATGTAGACATACAGGTTTCCTGGGACCACATCCAGAAGGGAGGCTTAGGAGAGCTAGTGTGGAGATAGATGCCTTTAGTTCCCTCCCTGTGCTGCCTGTGCCCTGGACTACTCACGGGGGTTAGAGGTGAGGAGGTGCAGAGTGAAAGACACAGACTTGGGAGCAGGTGAGAAACACTGCAGCAAGCTTATCTGAATGCTGCTACAAGCTCCTTTAATACCCTCCACTTGTGCCCCATTGGTCTCAAGAAAGCATCTCTCTAAATAGCAGTTCCCTGATTGGCTGGCACATTGCAACCTGGCAATCCTTGGTCTCTCAGAGTCCTCTCTATGGTCCTCCTGCATGATGCTTTGTAGCCTAAGGCCCTGTTACATAGTGGTGGCCTGCCTCTCCTGCTACGTGCCTGGAGTGGAGTGGCTAGCCCATGGGAGAGTGCATGCTACATCATTCTCATTCACTTGTGCTAAAGAATAGAAAACTTGAATAAGACCACCAATCATATATTAGTTATTTTTTCCATGTATTTTTCTGGAACTCTTGAATAGCACAGCAGGGAGTGTTTATGAAGGATGCTGCCTATGAAGCAGAACAAGAGCAGAAAGTAGGACAGTAAGAGGTTCATAAGATCCTGGTACATTCAAAGCATGCCTATGCTTAGAGTTCTAATCCAGTCTTAATCCAAGCCCTGTAGAACACTGGTGAATTGGGAAGTTACCTGCCACAGTTGACAGTTGGAAGATCTCCGTTTGAGCTGTCTCGCTGGAAGCTCTAAATCTTAACCTTTCATTCGATAGCTTGGAATCATTCAGGAATGACATTGCTACGATCCTGGAGAACAATGCTGGGAAATAATGTAATGCGATTCCAGAGTTGGGGTGTTTTAATTCTATTCTGCTTTCAGTGTATAGTCACGGAGAGAAAGCCCCAGGAGTTTTAAGAGCAAAATTGATCTATGTTGAATGATGAAAATCTATGAACATTCACATGCTACAAGAGTGACTTGTTACATATTTTAAAATGATTAGGCTATTTATTTAATGTGCATACATGTGTGCTTGCATAAGTTTAACTACACTAATCTATGCAGACCCCTGAGAGGCCAGAAGAGGTCTCAGTTCTCCTGGAAACAGTTACAGGTGGCTATGAGCTATGACTGCTAGGAACTAACTCAGGGTCTCTGGAAGACTGTAGGCATTTAACTGCAGAGTCATTTCTGCAGGCCTCATTAGGAGGTTTCTTTGCAGGTTTCTGTGGTAGTTCTCCCCCTGCTCCCCCTGACCTGCCTCACACCCACGCCAGTGATTTTCTGCAGTGGTGTCAATTGTGAATATATCAATGTATTAATCTATTGATGAGTTAGAGCTCTCATTACAATCCCTTCCTAAAGTCCCAGCTATGAACATTGCTGCACTGGGAAGTTAGCCTGCAACATAGGAGACTTCAGGGGACACACTTCATATCTGAGCTGTTATAGCCAGGGAAAATTCTCAATTGTAATCTTCGAAGCTATGCCCTGAAATTATCTGAGAGTGATCTTACTACTCCTGGAATGACTCCATGATAGTAATATATGAAATATATATTCCAGTGTCAGGGACTTTATACATTCCCTTCTAGTCATAAGATCTCTGGATTTAATCCTGCTTCATGATCTTGCAGGCTCATTTCTGATGAACATTGAAATGATGGAGTCTACTTCTGAGATTGTACCATTGAACCATAGTGGTCTACCTGTCTTGGATTATCTTCTTTCTTTTGGTGTGTACAGTGCATGTATGTTTGTGCTTACATGTGTGAGGGTGAGTTTACATTTGTGTTGAAGTAGAGATCAAGGTCATTTGTCTTCCTCAATCACTGTCTGTCTTTCCTCCCTTCCCACCCACCTCATTCTTATTTTGAGGCATAATCTTTCAAATCAGCTAGGCTGGCTGGTCTCCAAGCTCTAGGACTCTGTCTTTAATCCCTTGCTGCTGTGGTTACAGATGTGGCCAGGCCAATCTTTGCTTGGGCACTGGAAATCTGAGCTCAGTCATCCTAGTGTTTGACAGACACTTTAACACCACCAAGATGTCTTCCTGACCTCCCCATTCTTCTCTCTGTCTCTCTGTCTCTCTGTCTCTCTGTCTCTCTCTCTCTCTCTTCTCATTACTTGATCTGGGGAAACAAGATGCTCTGTCACAGGAAAGCCTGCTTGGAGACTCATGGACATTACCTTGGGAGCAGAGTGAGTCATTCTAGGAGTTCGGGAGAGTCTGCAGCCCAGGAATATTTCTATTGCTATTTCACCAGCTCCCTAGTGGAGACAGTCCTGAGTTCTGACTCACAAGAAGTGAATACAGTAAACATAAATTCCTTCTGGCCAGAGCTGTGAATAGTTTGTTATGCAGCCGTAAATGTAAATAATACAAAACCGTAAATAACTAATACAAAGTTTCAGTGTACCTGAATTTAGTAGAAACAGCTGCACCCATTCCAAGAGGACATGGATTTGGAGGTTGGAAAGCAGCCCAGTGCTAGAGTGTTAGCCTTACATGCACAAAGCATGTTAAATTCCCAGCTCTCTCAAGCCCCATCCTCAAGAAAAAAAAGACATGGGCTTGTTTTCCAGCTAGTGGTTTTCATTTCTGTATTATAAATTGTTTCAAGGATTAGGGGATGATTATGGAATTCTTGTGTTACTGCAGCAGTACTGGAAAAGTGACAAGTAGCCTTTACTGAAGAAACTTAGAAATTGGGGCTGGAGAGCTTGTTCAGGGGTAAGAGCATCTTAAGAAGACCTGATTTGGTTTCTAGTAGCCATATCAGATGGCTCAGCAACACCTGCAAATCCAGATGCAGATCATCTGACACACTCTTCTGATCTCCATGAACATCTGCATGTGAGTGCACACACATAAACATAAAAGAAATCTTTTCATTTATAAAGGTCAAATAACAGCATTTTAAAATTACTTTTTGTATTATATTGTTGTTTGAATAACCAAGCTCCTTGTACCTTAAAAAGACACTTGGCTTTCTGCAACTATCAAGAGGCCCAAGGTTAGACAGAGCAGGCTTGGCCTAGAGGCTCTGTAAGCCACTAGAGGCACAAGCGATCCTTTGCTTCCTACTATACTGTGTCCGCGGTAGCTTTCCATGCCAGTGGGTCCCACAAACTCTGGAGTTCCAAAGGCTGGAAGCTTCTGCGACAGCAGGCCCTAATGATATGAGAAAGTTCATGGGTTCCAAGAGTTTTATTGCCTTGGTGTGTTAGTTGGATCTGGATATGTGCCCCCCCCCCATCTATGCCAGGGCGGGTCTGCCTTAAATAGGGGAGGGGGAAGAGGAGGGACTGAGAAGGAATAACTTAATTTAGCCACACCCCTGGCCTTTAGGTAACTCATGAATATGGAAATCTCTCGAGACTGAAGCCTTTAGTCATACCCTCTACCTGTAGGTGGATGGTGGCAAAATCCTCTCTGGGAGGAGTTGCTCTGAGCCAAACGTGTCTTTAAGGTGCAGGCTAATGGAGATGTAGACCACATGTAGGAGCCTGGATTCTGGGGGCGTGGCTGAACATCTGCCATTTCTTCAATGGGAGTTGGGGTTCAAGGCCCATGCTCAGCCAAGAATCAAGATATCCTTCCACAGCCTGAAACTATACTGTCTGTTTTTCACGTTTGTTACTAGCTCATGGTCTTCTGAGCAGTAGCATATTCACCAGTGTGTCCATGAGGAAAAACAGTTGACCAAAGACACGTGCCAGCTGCAAAGGCTTTTGTAAGAATCCAGAGTCCTCATTAGTCAGGAGTGGATTTTTGTGGTTATGGGAGTGGCTGACAGACACTAAAAAGTGACCTTTGGGAACAACATTTTGGAATTGACGGGATGAACTTGTCATCTAAGGAGCCTTGTGAGAAAACTGTGTTGACTACTGCACAAAGAGTTCATGAATCTGCTGCAATCACACCACGTGCCCTCCCACGGATTCTGTAAGGTAAGTTCTACTGACTCCATTTCACAGAAGAGCCACCAGGAAGCAGCGGCCACATATTCACTGAGTATTAACAAGCAGGAGGCTGCTTAGTCACGGCTGAGTGCTCATTTAGCTGACATGGTAATGAATATTTTTTCTACCCTTGTACTCTGGAAACCATTAAAAAACAGTAGAATTTCACACAGCAACATCATACTCAAGGAAAACTGATAGAGAGGAAGTATTACTGGAGGATTTAAATTTAAAAAAATTTTTTTTTTTCAGGAATATTCAGTGGGAAGGTAGCAAATACAGGAAACATCGGCTGTGTACTCTTCTGCACCTTGTCATATTTAGTCACATAAATGTTAAGTCAAACATGTTACCACATTATGTTATGTTCCATCCTGTGAGCTTTGCACTTCTGTACCGAGACATCATCTGTTCCACCCCAGCACACTTTACTCAACTCTGACTGTGGCCAATATGATAATTTCGTACCGTTATGTAAATGCTGGAGAGGACCGCATGGAAAGTTAAGGTTCTGACCTCTCTAGTAGGTCACACCCCGATTGCAGTATGAAATGGGTTTACACCATTACCCTCAGGGTAATGTGAATTCCTTACAACTCACATAGACATGGTTTCTAAGAAGCATTATGTACATTAAAACAGAAACAAAGTTTTTATTTCAGGGCACAGTGCCCAGAGACAGTAGGATCTGAGAATTCTATAGAGCGGTATTTATTCTAAGACATGGATTTGCTGCATGGTGATCTCTGTTTGTTTTTTTTTTTCCCCTCATTAATGATGTTGTAAAGAAAAGTGGTAACTTGCTTCTCTTTAAAGTTCAATTTTCTTATCAATCAAGAAAGCTCAAGTGATAGTATCGTTGAAAGATCGGAGACCTACGGAATTAAATACAGATGTCAATAAATGTGTGTGATGGGTGAGACCTTAAGATACTTTGTCTCAGAAAAGTAATTACTCGTTGAGAATGTTATGCAAGTTCACTAAAACTGAAGTCAGTTTGTAAGTTTGTTTCAGAAAAGAATGTGTGGAGGGGCTAGACATTTCTCTTTTTATGGTCTGTTGTCTATTTCAGAAGAGTATGGAAAGGTAACTGAGAGATGCCCTGCCTTCCTTCCTTTCCTGTGCATTAGTATGTGTGGTGTATGTGTGTGTGTGTGTTTGTGTACCCATACACAAGTACAGAAGCCAGAGGAGGACACCAAGTGTTATTATCTACCACTTTCTACTCTATTCTTTTGAGAAAGTTTCTCTCATTGAACCTGAACCAGCAAACCACAGTGATCCTTCTGCCCACCCCATCCCTCACTACATGTGCTTGTGGGTATTTACATGGGCTCTGGAGATTTGAACTCAGCTCAGCATATTTACCTTCTGAGCCATCTTGCTAGCCCCACCCCTGTTCCTGTTTTGATGCAGGAAATAAAATCTCTGTGGGAACTGCTTACCACGTGACTTCTCTTTTTTTGTGGTTTATCCACTTCTATCATTGAACACTAACTTTTATTTCCATTGGCTCATTTGGCTTTACTGACTTGTGATAATGGCTGATTTTCTTCTGAAGATCATTATCACCAAATGTCTGAGTTATAGTATTTAACTAAAACTTGTCTTCTGTCTTTCTAAAAGAAAGTGTCAGGTGAATAGGAAAAGAAGAAAAGCCATTAATGAATCAAAACTGGTAGGATGGGAAAATTCAAGGACAAATCTCCTATCCCATTCGTGGACACAAACTTCTTAACTTGCAAGAGGCTCCATTTTCTTTTCTGTAGTGAAATATCAGGTGGGTTTGCGAAATGAGCAAGATGTCAGCAAATGGGACTCAGAGTAGATACAGCAACAGCAAAGACTGGAGGCATGCCACTCACAAACTATCCCAATATTTTCACTTCTTTGTCCAGGTGTCCATCAAGGAATGGTACATGGTAAGAGGGACAGATTATAGGAACCTCCTGAGAATGAACTAGCTGCCACACAGAGGCCGAAGGGCTAGGGTACGGAGAATCAGGGATTGCTGCGTGCAGGCTGAGGGACTATCTTCTTCTAGCACCCATAACCAGACTCCTCTCCTTCTAATTCTATTTATTTAGTAGGAAACCCTGACTCCGTTTCCTTTTCAGTTACAGAGAATCTCTGTTCTGCAGGTTGAGTCCTTACCTTGAAATTTCTGAATCTAATATACTCCAAAATCCTAAACTTTGTCAACACGAAGTCAGCTAAAGTAGAAAATGCGACACCAGCTTTCATCTGCCAGACTGCAGTCAACATGCACTGGCACTAAAAGCAGAGAATAAGACTATCTGCGAGATAGGAGTATAAGATATAAAACATAAATTAATTTCAGGTTTAGACTTGAGTTCCTCCCCCAAGATATATCCCTTTTTTCCATATGAAATACTCCAAATTTGAAAGAATCTGAAGTCAGAAGTGTTTCTGATCCCAATCATTCTGGGTAGTGCGTACTCTACTGTACACACACATTCTATGTGATGTACATAAAACTATTGGGACCATTCAACAGAGCAAGTCTGTAACTCTCTACAAATTGCATAACTACAGCCAGGGTAGTGTTCGAACAACCTCTGGGCTCTGAAGCTTGCTGCAGTCATTTCTCCATCTCCACAGATGCCTCTGAGGATTGACACAGAAAAGGAGGCTGTGGTCTCACGACTGATTGGCTGAACTCCATAAAAACTGGTACTATCCTGTGGCAAGTCCTCCCTCAAGGTCACATGGGTGGCTCCTGAATAGTTTTGGGTGCTATCAACATGGTAAAGATCTAAGGTAGTTAGAAAGTAGAGTCAATGTCATTAAGAAATCACCCCCCCCCGCCCCCGCCACCCGGCACTTGAAAATAAGGGAATTAAAGTCGTAAATCCTGGGACTAACTGGAAAAGAGGTCAAGAGAGACAATTTCGAGGCTCCTCTAAAGTGGACGCCCCAAACCATGTGTGTGTGTCTCAGTTTTGTTTATTCCTGGGTCCCTTCCAAGGTCTACATCTGTCTAAGCCTCTGTGTCCCTTCAAACACTATCCAGATAATCCCTAGCCATGAATCTTTGCATTTCATTTCTCAGGATGCTGATGGGTGTGACAATCATCTCTCCTACGCATGAACAGTCAGTATATCATTCTCTTAGCCTTTTATCTGGATAACTGTGAGATAGCCACACTCTGAGACTTCAGCAAGTGTCTCTAGCTCTAAGGTGACAGAAAATTAGGGCATTAAAACTGCTTTCTAACCCCAAATCCCCAAGAGTCTGACTCTTGTGTCTCACTAGAAGGTAGCTGACCTGACTGACCTGTGTGCTGGCACACACCTAGAAGGCCACTCTGAAGCCAGGAGTTAATTTCCACTCCTGTCAATGTTTCCCCAGCCTTTCTTGCCCTTCTCCTTGTAGGGAAGAGCATGTAAAATACTTCACATTAATGTTCTATTAACTAAAGCTTCATTTACAGAATAAATACTTCTGCTGACATTTGACTGATTATATCAATTTTGAAGTTCAAATTTTAATTAGGTATTACCAAGCCCAAGAACAAACAAGCTAACCAGGCCCCGTCTCCTATTTCCTTCTTTGTATTAAATGATAAGTGAACCTAAAGCTATGCTTTGTCTTATTAATATCTGCTAAATATGGATGGATTACTGAATATATATTTATTCTTAAACTCATTTGGAGGCAAATATTTACAAGGCTTTTCTGTTATAATCTGATTTTAATATCTCAACTGAAACTGATTTATAACACATGGCTTCAGACGAGGTATTAGTGAAAGAGGCCAGGAATTAATGAGCCGATCCTATCAAGGGTTTCTTGAAACTGACTTTGAAAGGGGGAAATATTTCTATTTTTTAATCAAATTTTAATTGTAGGAATTTTCAACGGCAAACATAAACAAATCTTTAATAATCTTGTGTGTGCCTGTGTTCAGCTGCCTTGCACCGTTGAGTTAGGAACTTGCTTGAATAGTATATGCTGTCAAGCGAGGGAGCATCATTTCGGGCTTGAAGCTTGAACTTTCAGAGTTTGGAGTCAGGTGGCAACTTGGTTTGCAAAATCCCTCTAAATGTTCTTTTCTTTTATCCTACCAGCTTGAGAATGCTCCCTGCCTACCAATTTTGTTATGACAGCTCCTGACTGGTTGGATACATAGGAGGCTGTGTAAGTGGTTACAGTTTTAGTGTAAAGAAGACAAAACAATTTGACTATAATGAAGCAAGAGACAGAGACGTGTCTGCCTGGTGAACTCCAGACACTCTAAAACACTCGATGGTATGGAGTGTGCACCCCAAGTCTGAGTCTGAGTCCTAGTTCTGGTTCTTGGGGTCCAACTACTGGAACTGCGGATTGGTCAGTTGTGAAGTATTGTGAAACACTGGAGTAAATTAACTACTTATCCAAGGATCAGCTGCACATCTATTTTGGAAGAAAAGTATTTTGAATACTAGGCCCATATATGACATCAATTGCTTTCCTCTGTATTATTTGGAGTTATCCAGAGGGGAACAGAACTGATGGTGTGTGTGTGTGTGTGTGTGTGTCCACATGCATGTGTGAATGTGCGTGTGCATGTGTACATGTGTGTGAGTATGTGGGGAGAGGGGCAAAAGAAAGGGGGAAGGAGAGACATCAGGTACTGGTTAGTGCACCTGTGTAGACTGCCGTGGGTTGGTTGCTAGCTCAGACCACCATTGGAAAGCCTCCTTAGGATGCTCCTTCCTAAGTCTCCATAAGAACCAGCTTGGATGTTGGAATTGATGATGAGATTCTTGCCGGATATACTGGTACTCTGATGGGGATTGTTATACTTTTAAAAGCTTAGAATAAAAAATATTAAGGAACTACTGATAAAATGATTAGCAATTTTATACATTTAAATCAACTACAAATGCTCCCTGACTTACAGTGGAGTTAAAATTAGCACATTCATCAAGTGGAAAGATCTCTACCCAACCTAGAGCCTACCGAGTGTGGCCACATGGTGCCCTATGAGAAGCTGATGGATGACTGGGGGCTTCCTTAAGAATTATGTATGAAGTGTTGTGGAGAATTTAAAAAGATGAATATATTTATGGTCTGTGCTGCTGTTTTGTAGGAATATAATCAGAAAGCAGAATGTAATGACAGCTGTAAGAAAAAAAAAAAACACAGTATTAGATGTGGAAGAAAACAGTGGGCAGCTCACAGCCTGCTTGAAACATAAAAAAATATTATATATATATTTTGCTGGATTTCACAAGAAATGTTAGAATGTATTTGGGGCCAGCATCTGATGGGGGAAAGGAATGGGTGTAAGGATAGAGATTCATCTCAGGGTTCTGTGTACAAATCAAGACGAGAGTCTTATATCAAGCAAGAAAGGGACGCTGAAACCAGAAAGGTCATCTGCAGCTTGTTGAATTGCCTGGTGCCTAATGATGAAATTAGAAATTGATTCTAGGGGCAGAACTTCAAGAAGAGATGTGTGGTTGTATATTGCACATACTGACCTCCAATCTATAACTCCTAACTAGGTCATGATAGCCACCTGTTTTACCTTACAAATGCGATGAGCTTCATCATGGCATGTTTGTTTACACTATGCTGGATAATCTATACAGAGCCCAAAGTTCATGACGCAGTAAGTTCATATATTTGACTTTGTTGTCTGTGAATAAGCAATAAAATGCAGTTATAATAGTTTAGTTGGGCCGGGTGGTGGTGGTACACGGCCTTTAATCCCAGCACTTGGGAGGCAAAGGCAGACGGATTTCTGAGTTTGAGGCCAGCCTGGTCTACAGAGTGAGTTCCAGGACAGCCAGGGCTTACAGAGAAGACCCTGTCTCGAAAAACCAAAAAAAAAAAAAAAAAAAGTTTAGTTGGATTAATGTGAATATAATGAACTGAACATTACTTTTCTAAAAGGTAAGGAAGGAGACAAGAAAGACTGACAATAAATAAAGAGAAAAAAAAATTACCCATTGGGGATGAATCTCTAAAGAAATATTTGACATGTGCATTTAGGCAAATGGTGGCAAATGTGCCCAAGATGATTTAAAATAAATGGAAGGTTGGGGCTGGAGAGATGGCCCAGCAGGTACAAATGATTGCTGCTCTGTCAGAGAACCTAGGTTCCGTTTCCAGCGTCCACACTAGGAGGCTCACAACCATCTGTAACTTCAGTTCCTGGGGAATATGATTCTCTCTTCTGCCCTCTGTGGACACTTCATGTATGTGATGCACAAATTGACTCCAAGGAGGCACACACATATCTATAAATAAAAAGGAGTAAATGTAGACTAAATAAGCAAAAAGTTCAGAAGTGTTTCCTCTAATGCATAGTTCATCTCTTATGGGTTCACCACCAAACTGATGTATGAACATGGTGTCACAGGAAAGCACCTATTATAAAACATACGTAAAGAGCAAATACTACGTAATTAAAGAAAAAGCATAGTTAAGAAATTTACAATTTCAGAATGCAACGTTGTATAAAGAAACAAAACAATTAATTCTACACAAGTTTTGGTATTGTTATTAAACTTTCATTTTGTTATTCATTCATTTATACTTTTAAAAAATTTGAAAATATTCAAGCACACGGGAATGTCGAAGGTATATCAGAGTGAGCTCTGTCATCCCCTTCAACCAGTTTCTGCCACTTGTAGCATAATTTCCCAGCTGCTACTCTTCCTTTTTTTTCCCACTATCTTTGAGAGTTTTATCAAAAGCATGGTATCCCTTAACCAATGCCTCCCTATTCTCCTTTACTCAGAGAGCCTAAAAATCATGCTTCTTTCATGATTATAGCTATTTTAGCATCCCTCAATAAGTGGGAAAATTCAGTGGTACTCAGATAATGACTCCAGGCTCAGCTGTGTTGTTACATGTGATGCATATGTTCTTATTGTCATCTCTGATTTAATATATTTATAATTCTTTTATTCGTGCTGCCTTTCGTTTTGGGAACTACTTGACTTTCACCCACCACTTTCAATGGCTGAGCAATGTCTTCTCTCCCTTAACCTGGACATACCCCTTCCCTTACCACTGTGCTTTTGAAACTAAGATGCGGAAGGCTTTGAGATACCTTGCAGGATGTAGAATAATATTGATCCATGACTGTTTCTTCACTGTCAGACATGGTCAATCCTCTCTGAGGAGGCCACCGCTCAGGTGCTGTAGGGATGTGCCCTTCATGGTATCATGAGGTGCATGTCAGAATGTGTAACACCTGAGATGCTTGTCCTCTTGTCCGTGTGAGTACCAAATAGTTCCATCATAGAGACCCATATCCTCCTATCTAGTCTAAAACTCTTCAGAAGGATGATCATCACTTACATACTAATTTTTTCGGAGTCGTTCTCAGACAGTGATTTAGATACCATAACATTCATTGAATAAAAACCTTATGTGATACTCCCAAAGAGACGAGAGTCTCCTTCATCTCATAGAGAAAGCTGCTCTGGAATCGGAAAAAGCTTCCTCTGGTCCATGTGCAAACGCTGACAGAATACACAGAAAGCATCAACTCCTGCATGTTTACAGCCTGAGACTGCTCCCTTACAAAGACCTGCCACTAGAACTGGCTGACCCCTCCTGGTACTCTATATAACCGATGTGCTGAGGTTCTGGGGTGTTTTGCGGTAGTTGGTGCTGTCCCATCAGTGTGAGTAGCTGTCCCATCAATGTGAGTACAGACTACCTTACCCTAGATTTACTGTACGTGTGTCTGTTCCCTTCTCATTATGTAATTCTAGTGACAGTGAAAAGATTATTTTTGGCCTCATTCCACCCAAGCTGTCAACTTCTCATTTTTCCCAGAGCTACAGAGGGGAAATTGATGCCCCTTTGAAAATAATTGCAGAAAACTTTATTTCTTTTAAATAAATGTAGTTTAGGAGGCAGATTGGTTGAAAAGTATGACTCGAGGATTGAAGTTTTGTCCCACTGATAGTGCAGAATATTGGAACTTTGATATAGAAATGTTGAGAACCATTGATACCAATGTGTTCTGTAACAACCGTATTTAGGGAGCTACAGAGATGACTTATCAGTTAAGAGTGCTGGATGCTCTTCCAGAGGAGTTGGCTTGTGTGCCCAGCACCCGCATGATGACTCAACATTCTTTAAGTCCAATCCCATGTGATCCAAAGTTCCTTTTGTCCTCTGGTTACCAGGCATGCATATAGAGCATAGATCTACTTGAAGATAAAACACATGCGCGCGCACACACACACACATAAAAATAAAATTAAAATTGAAACAGCTATTTTATGAAAGCCACAAACCAATGTGGGTGCTACTCTTGTTACTAGTTAATTTAGTAAGTTTTTCAATATTTTGGTTCTTGATGTGATAATCTGTAGGCACAGACTAACAAAAATGTTCTGTTCTGTGAAAGCATTTTATGCATACACAAGAATCTAGTTGTCTGAAGCATAAGCAATATTTCAAGTTGCAATCAATAGGAAAGAAATTTACATAGTAAGATATATTAATTAACAATATGATCCAAGAGAGTGAAAGGCACATTTCACGGTATGGACCAAATGTGACAAAACTCTGGTGGGAGCAATGCCAGGAAGACTAAAACAGATTTGTGGTCTGTAGGTTTGTGGAGTAGCGTCTTGGAAACACCAGCAGTGTGGGAACAGAGATGGATACGATGTATCACCAACAATGGACCACAGATGGATACACTGTAGCCCTGCTCTGCCTCTAACTAGGCAAGGCTTGAGTAAAGGCTCCTTTCCTCACAACACTGGGGAACAGGTTATATTCCTTATCATCCACAGAGAGCCCCAGCAGGGAAGTATGTGAATTTGGGTCTTTGGTATTCACATTATCTTTCTAAATCTTTGAGAAAGGAATGCCGCAATGACGGGAGAGCTCTGTAAATTTAAGAGACACCTGATATTTGGAAAAAGTGTATGTGTGTGTGTTTATGTTCATGTGTGTTTGTGTGTGCATTTGTGTTGTGTATGTGCAAACTTTATGTGTCCCATTAGTTTTGGGATCTTGGAAACCTGAGGGATGGTGGACTATCTGTTGGTTCCTTAGCCTCCAGCTCTCCTTTCTTGAGATAATATATAGTCTTTGTTCTTTGGCCAAGCCAATTTTCTGCCATGATAGTTCTTTTAACTCACCCTCTTGAGAATCTAAGTAGTAAGTTCATCTGTTCTTGCGGGGAGTATGAACCACCTCGGCAAATAGCTCTGAGGGGATTTTCCCACCAGTTTTCATAACCTTTATGTACATGGTCTCTGCCTTCTTAAGCACTTCTACTTATTTGATATTAACAATAGATTAGAATTTAAAATCTGCTCTTGTTTGGTAGATTGGAAAGGATCAGGTGAATGCTGACTGATCTGAAACGTAACTGAGATCTTTCTGGTTGTGGGCTTGTGAGTGTGCTGTCTGTCACCCAGTCGCCCAAGACTTCAGAATCTCTGATAGACAGGATCCATTTTTAATTCCTTGTGTCAAGCATCCCTGCTGCCCTCTAACCGTTCTTAATAATAAGACAAAAGTGATATTTTAGGGTAACAGTTAATAAATAATGTGACTTATCCAATCATACCTTTCACTAAAATATTATTATCTTTTGGCAGATTCATTACTGTAGAGACATCAGGATCTGATGAAACATTCTCTAATTCTACCACTAGTACATTTTCTAGAGTTGTCTTTTCTTTTAATTTAATTCTCCCACCTTGAAAGCATACTGTCTATTGCAATTACGGAATAAGCATTTAAGCTCGCGTAACTAAGGCATTTTAATCTTGTCTATGGAAAGGCGATTAAAAGGCTCTAATATTGCAATGATATGGATACATTTCATCTCAGGCCAGTGAATCAAAGTTTCCTTTGTTCTTTTAAGCTTAAGTCAAAGCAAACTGAGTCCCTGGGCTCTGCAGGGCAGTGCTCATCCCGCAGCAAGGTATGATGAATGTTTCAAACTATAGGATATTGAATAGAGAAGTTCCCAGATGGTCCTTGAGCAAGTGCAAACTTAAAGACAGAGAGTTACAAGAGAAACTTCCAAGGGTAGCATTGGTAGCTTGATTTATACTCTATTCTAGTTGTCTCAAGGCACAATCTTTTTGGCATTTTTAAAATTTTTATTTTCAATACACCCTTTGAAACTCCAAGGTTGATTTTGTGGTCGCCTGTGACACTGACTGTTTCAGGTAAAACGTGGGAATTAGGATTTTGTTTTACAGCTGCTCTGGCATTATGATCTTTCTCTGATCTTGGCATGTCTTGTTAAAAGGACTGTATGCTCTGGGTGTTTGCAATGTACATAGACCATAGTACGTTCTCTGCACTGGTAAAACACAGAACTACAAACCTGCACAGTTCTGTTTTTCCTGGAAAGTAATTTTCCTCTGGCCATTTTGCCTGGCTACTGTTGACACCTATATGGGTTTTATTTGTGTTGGTCACAGGTTGTCAGAAAGCACACCACTCCATCTTACGCACAGTCATACCTGGGGCTTGGTTGAGAAATGTCACATCCTGTCTCATCAACCTGTACGTTTCCTTCCTATTTGCCACTAATTGAACTCCCTTTCCCTTACCTTCCCCACTCCACCCCAATTGTAGAAATGCATACAGATTGCATGCTAGTTAGCATGTTTGCATTCGGGTTATGTCATAAAATACTGTTATTACACATTTATTTTTCAAGGTTGGCTTCAATGTCACGATAATTATAAGTTGGTAAAAACAATGCCTTTTAGGCTGATAAGGATCTGTTAATCAATGTAAAGTATACTTATTGAACAAATAGAAACACATTTCACCTGTGAAAACATTCTAGCAGCTGAAACAGTCATTTTCATGGTTATTGCCTTTTGAAGACATCCTTTGAGTAAAGAAAGGCACATACCTTCATTCTCCTGCATGTGCTGCTTTGCAATGTTTTATGATGGGGACTCTTTAAAAACACACGAAGAGCTTACAGAGTAAATGTTTGGATGGTATTAAAAATTGGCATAAAATATTATATAGGTGTTTCTTAAGGTAATGATGATAACATCAGAACTTCTTAGAAAGAGCATTGGAGAACTAGTATACAGAAAATCATGCGGTTTTAAGATATATTTTGTTTGCATATTGTTTCTTTATGAGGTGGGAAACGGTTTGATTATTTGGGTTGAGGTGTTGACAGTCCAAGGTGCAGTCCTTGATTACAACATACATTAAACTGAATAGAGAGCTGAGATCAATGTAGGCTAAGTGCATTTAATTAGCGGCTGCTTAATCAAATGCTATAGTTTCTCTTTCTATGAATGAGATCCCTCCCCCTCCCCCTCCCTCTCTCTCTCTCTCTCTCTCTCTCTCTCTCTCTGTGTGTGTGTGTGTGTGTGTGTGTTGGGGGTAGAGATTTGATGACATTAATATTAGTATAGTTTTCTTTAGAGGAGTCCTGGCGACAAAAAAAAACAAGCTTTGCTTACAAAGATGCAAACAGTCCACTATTTCAAAAAGAAATATAGTATTTAATTTATCATCCTATGTATTTCAACTTCAACACTGATAATTTACATGTTCTCATTTGTACTACACTAGCTTAGGAAGGAAAGCAAGTTAGGATACTTTTAGTATGTTTCTATGGCACTCTGCTGGTTTTTCTAGAGCAAATCTGGGGATCACTACTCTCTTTCTCTTTATTTCCTTCTTTCCTTCTTTCTTTCCTTCTTTCCTTCTTTCCTTCTTTCTTTCTTTTTTTCTTTCTTTCTTTCTTTTGTTTGTTCATTCATTCTTTATTCCTTTCTTTCTTTTAATTAATTAATTTATTTATATCTCAAATGCTGACCCCCCTTTCTGGTCCCACCTCACAGGGATCCTCCTCCCATCCCTTCTACTCTGAGTAGGTACCCCTCTCCTGGTGGTACCTGAGGAGGATGTCCCCTCACTCTGGTGCATCAAGTCTCTGCAAGATTAGACACATCCTCTCCCACTGAGGCCAGACAAGGCAGCCCTCTGCTGCATATGTGCTGGGGACCTCACACCAGCCTGTATATGCTCTTTGGTTGGTAGCTCAGTCTCTGGGAGCTCTCAGGGTCCAGATTAGTTGACAGTGTTGGTCTTCCTTTGTGGTTGCCATCCCTTTCAGTTCCTTCAATCCTTACCCTAACTCTTCATAGGGGTCCCAGACCTCCGTCCAATGTTTTGGCTGTGGGTTCCTATGTTTGTCTCAGTCAGCTTCTGTACAGCCTCCCAGAGGATAGCCATGCTAGGCTCCTGTTGTCAATACAACATAGCATCAGTAATAGTGTCAGGGGATAGTGCATGCCCGTGGGATAAGTCCCAGGTTGGGTCCCTCACTAGTCTGGGAGCCAGCTTCTGCTCCATCTTTGTCCCTGCATTTCTTTTTAGACAGGAACAATTTTGGATCAAATATTTTGTAGGTGGATTGGTGTCCCTATCCCTCCACTGGGAGTCCTGCCTGCTTCTTGGAGGTGTTCTCTTCAGGTTCCCTATTCCCACTGCCAGATATGTACCTTCTCTCTCCCCTCCCCTAGCCAGGTTCTTCCTTTCCTCTGCCTCCCATGACTATTTTGTTCCCCCTTCTAAGAGGGATTCAAACATTCTTACTTGGGCCCTCCTTCTTGTTTAACTTCTTTGGGTCTGTATTTTATGGTTAATATCCACTTATAAGTGAGTACAAAAGCCTTCAACAAAATCCAATACCCCTTCATGTTAAAAGTCTTAGAGATGTCAAGTATTCAAGGTACAACCTAAACATGATGAAAGCCATACACAGCAAGCCAGTAGCCAACATCAAATTAAATGGAGAGAAACTTGAAGCAATCCCACTAAAATCAGGGACAAGACAAAGCTGCCCACTCTCTCCTTATCGATTCAGTTTAGTACTCAAAGTTCTAGCTAGAGTAATTAGAGAACAAAAGGAGATTAAGGGCATATAAATTGGAAAGAAAGAGGTCAAAGTATTGTTTGTGTATGATAAAATAGTATATGTAAGTGACAAATTCTACCAGAGAACTCCTACAGCTGATAAACACCTTCAGCAAAGTGGTTGGACACAAAATTAACTCAAAAAAAATCAGTAGCTTTCCTTTATACAAATGATAAATGGGCTGAGAAAGAAATTAGGAAAACAACACAGTAGCCACAAATAATATAAAATATCTTGGTGTAATTCTAACCTAGCAGGTAAAAGATCTGTATGACAATTACTTCAAGTCCCTGAAGAAAGAAATCGAAGAAAATAACTCAGAAGATTGAAAGATCTCCCATGCTCACAGATAGGTAAAGTTAACATAGTGAAAATGGCCATCTTACCAAAGGCAATCTATAGATTCAATGCAATCCCCACTAAAATTCCAATACAATTCTTTGAAGACCTTGAAAGAGCAATTCTCATCTTCATATGAAAAAACAAAAACCCAGGATAGTCAAAACAATCCCCCAAAACAAAAGAACTTCTGGAGGAATCAGCGTCCCAGACCTCAAGGTATACTACAGAGCAATAGTAATAAAAACTGCATGATACTGGTACAGAAATAGACAGGTTGTTCAATGGAATCTAATTGAAGATACAGAAATAAATCTGCACACCTATGGACATGCGATTTAACACAAAGAAGCCCAAACCATAAAATGGAAAAAAAGAAAGCACCTTCAACAAATGGTGCTGTTCTAACTGGATGTCTTCATGTAGAAGAATGCAAAGAGATCTATATTAATTACCCTGCACAGAACTCAAATTCAAATGGATTAAGGACTTCAATATAAAGCCAGATACACTGAATCTAATAGAAGAGAAATAGCCATCAACAAATTGGCACAGGAGAAAGTTCCTGAACAGAACACCAATGGCTCAGGCTCTAAGATCAATAATTAATAAGCAGGACCTTGAGAAACTGAGAAGCTTCTGTAAGGCAAAGGACCCTCTCTTCCTTTATAAAGGGCACCTTTCAGGGCTGACTGAGGGCAGAACCGGGGTGCAAATGGCCACAATAGACAAGGTAATATGCAACTACTTCAGTATTTAAAATCCACCTTTGAGTATGATCCTAAGGGAAGGACTCAGATAAGGTCTTGATGTTTGACCCAATCCACTACAAAAATGTAATTCAGTTAAAAGAGTTGACATTAATTAAGATTCAGAAATTTACCATCATGGCAGCCTGAGTCTAAGCCTCAGCTTTGCTGTTTTCTTTCTTTTATTCAGACAGGATCTTGCTGTTTATTTTAGGTTGGTTTTGAACTCTGGATCTCCCCTGCCTCAGCCTCCCAAGTGCTGGGGTTAAAAATATGCACTATTACAGCAGCCTGTTTACCTTTGATTTTAATCCCTCATTGACTTCAGTAAAGGTTTGTGATATTTTTCCGACTTTAAGGAGAGAATAAATTAATAATAAAAATGCCTGCTTTGTAAGTTTACTATGAAAATAAATATCATATAAGTAGGGTTTTAGCATACAATAATAATTTACACCATGCAGCTTATAAAAGGACAAAACAATAAAATATTTAAGTAAAGGATTTTTGTCTCCATTTTTTTTTTTTTTTTTGGTAACTTGCTCTCTGTTCCAACTGTTGGAGTTTCCCTTAGAGCTATAAAGCTATTTCTCTTGTGCTCTCTTTTTTAAAAAAAAGTCTAAAAAACATTTTAGAAATAAATGACCTGTTAAAAAGTATGGAACAACCATGATATGACCTTGAGAAACAGTTTATGAATTCTGAAAGGGTGAAGAAAAACATAATAATTAACTATATAGCTGCCCATCCACACAGTAATTGAGAAAGTCCTGGTCCATCTGTTTTTATACCAACTGTGCAGGCTTTATCAGGATCTCTGTGTTCAGCTAGTCACCCAGGAGCTGTCAGGGAGAGATGGTGCCTCCTGCAAAACTGAAGCCTGCCACCCATAGTATTTCTCCTTCTAACTTGGGGAATCAGGTAATTTTCTAGGGCAAAGGGAATGCAATTGAATTGAACTGCTACCTTGTCTCTATCAAAGGAGTCAATAAAGACTGGTGGTCCAGGGACACCTCCTTCAACCATGACATTGGTTGCAGCTCTATGTCATTTGGGGATGAAAGTCATGCCAACACAATACTACAATGATTGGACCTAATAGCACCACATTGTTGAGCTGAATTGCTATGTGTTTCTGTCAACATTAAAAATGTGGGAATAATAGATGTTGTTTTGCATGGAAATACTTTAAGGAATCCACTGGACTTCACTGTGTTAAAGTGGGGAACTCTCATAATTCCTTCTGCATTTACCATCTCAGGTGCACTTTAAATTTCTCATACGTAAAAGGTCAGCTATCCTCTAACTAGCATTCCTTTGCTGCCTTAGACTAATTTAGACTAGCCGAGACTAGCTCTGACCACCTTGGAATAACTTAAGGAACTGTTATAAGTCCAGTTAAGAAGTGCTTTGCAAGTCTCTGATCTTCAAGGATTGTCTGTATATAGACGCAGAATGATTTGGGTTAACTGGTATTTGATATTTATAAATAATTTCTCTGCTGTTCTCATTTCCATAGAAGGATCTTTGGAGATTCGTTTGTGATGGATGCTTTAAAAATTTACTGATACCACTTTGGAATAGAGCCTTACACTTTAGCTTATTTATATCTATAGACAAAATAATGAGTTTTCTTTTCCCCACACGGCTCTAGATTTTGTCTTAGAGTAAAAGTGACGAGTGAGAGAACCTAAGTCTTTGAAGTCTGAATAGAGATACACTGAATCATCGTGTATTCAGGAAACCATGTAATATAATTGGAGACTGTCCTTTTTTTTAAAGGAGGCATACAAGTGGTAGGGAAGTCATTTTAGAGGAGGGTACACTAACAGAAAGTCTCCATTCTCACTGCCGTGGCTTCTGCATGCTGGCAGACATGGTATTTAAAATTTGTTGAGAGTTCAGTTAACACTGGATAACTGTAGCTCTGCTGGGGTGTAATGCCAAGGTCAAAGATCAAATTTTACAGGAATGAGAGAACGGAACTGTGGTCTGATGTAGTGTCCTCTGTTGACAAATGACTACTTGGTGTCTGGTACAATGAATTTATGGGTTATCCTGGTAGAAGTCACTCAGTTTTCAGAAGGAGGGGATTGGAGTTGAATCTGGATTTCAGTTTTCCTGGGCTGCACACTGAGCCCAGGCTGTGAAGTTGCTGTTCAGAGTTTCATGTCTGAGGTGTTCTTCACAACCATCCTGCCCAGAGGATGTATTCCTCTGGGTTTGTGATTCCTTTCCAAACAATCTTACTGTTCTGTGCTCATTACAAGGATATTGCTGGAGCCCAGAAGAATCTGGGAGCTGGATTCTTCTGCCTCATCTACCTCCTTTTCCATCCCTCCATTTCCCCTCACTCCATTCTCTTTCCCCATCAGGAAAGAAACAAAAGCCAAACCCAATTAAAGTGGCTTTTTCTGAGCCACTGGCCCATAAGTGTTCTTTATAAGAAAGCTGAAATTCAATCCCCGTTGAAGAAAAACAGATTCCTTTCTCTATACAAACAGGATCTGGCTGGCTGCAGGTGTTCCGGGAGAGAGCAAGTACTCAGAGTACTTGCAAAATTGTCTATTAAAGATTGAACAATAACCACGAAAATGCAGGAGATTTCCTGGGGATTAATGAGTAGCTGTGAGGAACCGGTGACCTTCAGCTGGACTCTGGGCAGTTAACCTCAGCCACTTGCCACTTCCTAAGAAAGGCCTGCCTGCACCAAGGTGGTGATTGCTTTTGTAGGGCACAAACATGCAAAACCACTTTAAGGTGATTGGATTTCAGTGCGCCTTTTGCTTCTGAAACTCTGCATGGCATCCTGTGGAGCATTTGGCAGCTAATAGCCCAGCACTTGTACTGTTTAGCACCAGTCTTATCGCATTAACCAACCCGACTACAATAACATGTAAGAAGAAAAATTAATATTTTACTGTGCTTAAAAAGCTTCTAAACATCTGTAACAATTCTCAATCCATAAGTAAAATTTACTGGGACTACAAGAAACTAGGGTGACATCATTTTTATTACTCCTATTTTAACAGGCTTTTAAGATATTTATTTCTTTTTATTTGAAGTACGTTAGTGTTTTTGCTTCCCTGTATGTCTGTATGAAGGTAGCATATCCCCTGGAACAGAAGTGACAGACCATTGTGAGCTTCCACGTGCATGCTGGGAATGGAACCTGGGACCTTTGGAAGAGCAGCCAGTGCTTGTAACTGCTGAGTCATCTCTCCAGCCCACCTATCATTTCTCTTAAGGGTGGGAACTGTCATTTTCATTTAGTTTCTCCTCAAAAAAAAAAATCTCCTTTGTCCCCTTCTAAATAATAGTTATATAAGTAAAATAGCTCCTTAGCCAAAAGTTTCATCGCTTTTCTTATACAGGGGATGGTGAGGATGGTGCCACCCACAGTGAGCTGGGCCTTCTTACACCAATTAGCAATGGAGAAAGTGTCCCTTAGATATGCTCACAGGCTAATCTGATGGAGGCAATTTCTCCTTAGCTGAGCTTTCCTCTTCCCAGCTGACTGTAGTTTGTACTCAGGTGACAGACACTAAGCAACACAGCACTAATCACTATCCTTTTGATTTCAATGAAGAAAATATTCTTTATAGCCATCATAGCTGGGTTGGATTGTGGGTTGCCTCCCACCTTTGAAAACTTTCGTGATGCCCTTCTGGTACCATGAAAGCTTAGACCTCGGTGAAGAGGTATTCAGCTCAGTTCCAGCTCAGGGGCCTCTTGGTCCTGTGTCTGATGTGCATGGTGTCATCAACAAGAAGGACTTGCCTTCTACCTCTAGGATCAATTGAGGTTACTATTGATAGTCTGTAATATTTTGGGAGACCCTTGGACAACTCTGACCAACAATTCCAAAGAGGCTTCTCATGTACAATGTTGGGCATTTTATTAGATGGCTGTTGACTCTTGGTGGGAGCATTGTCAGCCCAAATGAGAAAAATTCATTTAAATTATATGTGCATGTGTATACACAAACTCACAGATATTATAGGTTTTTAAACATTTTTGGTAGGTTTTTAATAGTTTGGTTCATTTGTTTTGACATCATTACTGTTAGTTTACTCTCCCCCTTCTGTGTTAGAGCTCCCTCCCTTTCTCCTAGTTCCCCAGTCAGATCACTGGTACACTGATGTCAGCCATAACAATGACCAGTATGCCATAAGAGTGCAATAGTGGTGCCATACCTTGGCAGTAACCAACAATTCTTTAACTGGACTTAAGACCCACTCATCAAGAGGAAAACATGTCTGGTACTGGAAGCCTAGCCAATTATCTAGGCTTGTGATGTCATGGATCTCAAAGGAAAACCCATAACCACCACTATGCTAAGCCAGCACAATCCCTTACTACACTCTAAATATTTGTTCTTACACCCACAGATAAGTGTAATCTTCATGCCCCATCAGAGAAACTTCTATTTACAAGAAAAGAAGTCCATTACATAAAAGAACAACCATTCAAAACGAAGAGTTGTGGAGCACAGACCCAATGGATGGATGCATCTACAAAACAATCCTGTGCCCAAGGCTCAGAGAACATTGAAGAAGAGGCTGGAAAGGATTGTAAGAGCCAGAGGATCAGGGAGTTTGCTGTAAGACTGGGTGGCCAACATCGGAAGATTGACCAATAAAGTCTTGCCAACATGACAGCCTACTCAAGTGGAATGAGGACAATAGGAACAGATATGCCAAAGTGGATGGGAAATGCCTACCTGAAGAACTACAAGTGACCAAGGAATGCCAAGAAAGACTGAAATAGTCTTCCCTAAGAAAGAGCACACCAATACTGTTTATCCAGTATGAAGAGGCCATCTCTGAAAACTTACAAGTAACTTTATACAGTTATATTTAGGAGAGGTGTGTGTGTGTGTGTGTGTGTGTGTGTGTGTGTGTGTGCATGTAACAACAATTAATGAGAAAAGAAGCCAGAAATTTGAAAAGAGCTAAAAAGAGCAGTTGGAAGGATTTGGAGAGAGGAGAGGAAAGCTGGAAAAGATTAGTTATATTATAATCTCAAAAAAAAAAAAAAGAATAAATATTTCTTCGAAAATTAAGAAAATTCATTTGACAGTGCCTTCTGGGGCTACTATAGTCACATCCCATGAGTTGGTTGCTTTAGACAGTGAGGTTTTACAGTCTCACTAGTCTTAAGCCCAGAATTCTAAGCTTTCCACCTTTAATGTCCCTTTAATATGCCTGTTGTGTATTCTTGAGTCCCAGTTCATCCCTCCATTCACAAGAAAATATGGCAAATTGTCCAACACTAATCCTAAAATAGTATATGAAGCTTACATTTGTTAAAAATCTTTCTACATCAGATTTTAACTAAATAACTATAATGAAGTTGATAGTAGATGATTTTACTAACCCTTGTATGCATTATTGTAGAGAAATGAAGAAATACAGGTGTATGAGAAATATTAAGAACTTGTGTAACACTAAGTAGTTGAATTTATAATCCATGAGTTTTAGAAACATAATTCCTGAACATAAATGTAAGCTTTTGCTTTCAAAATATAATATATATCAATATAAATAGAGGAGTATTATGCATTAGAGTTAACACTGGGTTTTCTTTGAAGAGAGGTGGAGAGAATTTAATGACATCCTGTCTGATTTCTGCTATGTGCCCAGCGTTTCCCACCTGTGTGCGTCATGAGTCATCAGGTGCTTTGAGCTCACCCAACAGAAGCAGGTGGCCATGAAATTACTAACAAAATGGAAATGTGCAGCTTGGTATTAAGTATGGTTTCTCTTGTATCCTGGCTGAGGCCCCAAAGGATGGAATACTGTGGAGATAATCTTCTCCTTTCCTTTGAAGATGTGGCCAAACCATCTGTGTTAGCTTCTAACCCGCCCTGAAAGATTACCAGCAATTTATAAATGGAAGGCAAAAGGAATACAGCATCTTATAGCTCTGCTGCTCAGATGTGTAGGCAAGTTAGAGGTCTTCCTTGGCTCCTGTCTGTGACACTGGTAGGTTGAATCATCTTGTAGTCTCCATCTCTCATATCATCTTCTATAGCATCTATCCTGACTCTGACCAGAGCTAGAGACACCAGCTGAGACTGGAGATAATGAAAGAATTCAGGATTATGTCTCTAGTTTAAGGACCATCCCCTTAATGACAACTGCCTCATTGCCATAAGCTAAGAAAGTATTTATTATATCTAGGAATCACAGCAGGGTATCTTGGTGAGGAGGTCATTCTTCAAGCATGAAAACTCTGAGATCTTGCGATCAGACCCCAGACTGATTTGCCAATGACTATCCAGCAGTCACACTTGATGACTAGAAGTTGATCAAAAAGACGTTGGCCTGAAGACATGCAGGGTTGATGTGCACCTGCTTTGTGGGGAGACACGAGATGTTTGATTCTATCACATGACATGCAAAAAGAATCAATGGTCTAAAAAATAGGAAAAAAAACCTTTGAGGTACATGGCCTGTGTCACTGGAATTTGAGCATCACAGAAACCCTCAGAACACTGAAGGCCAGAAGATTTGTTTAGCCATGGAGATCCAAGGAGAACCTGTAGTGAGAGGTTATTATAAGAGCTATCACCCTTAATGCTGCACATATCATATGTAAATTTCCATAGATGTCAGGATAGGCCAGACAGCAGACAAAAGCAATAAGCCAGTGTGGGATCAAGGTGCTGGCATCAAGAGATAAATGAAAAAGCATACCAGCCGCATCAGTGACTGTGGAATACCAGAACTCCTCACACAGCAGCCTGTAGAAGTGTCTCTGGAGAAAACATGAGCATGGTTCTATCATAAAGGGATACCAGAATTTAGTTCCAAAAGCCCAAACAAAGAACCTTACTCATAAAAGACTGGTCCTTAGGGAGGAATGATTTGAGTCCAGTGGGCTTCTTTATTGCAGGCAAAACCAACTTACCTTCCTTCTTCCCCGAAGCTTCAAATCTGTGTGGGTTTGTGTTGTGGCAGATTTTCCCTATGATCTCTATTGTGCTTCATAACTGAAGACCAACTGCTGTCTGGCAGAGACCAGAGGAGATGTGAGACCTTCTTATTCTGTCAATCAGGCTAAGCAAAGGAGATCAATAAGACCCTGTCTGAAACTGCCAGAAGAGTAAGGAAAGTGCTCTCTAAATGCCCAGCACAAGGGACCCGTCCACAAACCATGTCCATCATTCTTACCAGAGGTGAGCACTGCCAGAGATTCAGACATCCCAGTCTGCCCAGAGAATCTCACTAGCATCTGTCATCAGCTAAAAGTCCCTGCCCTTCAGTAGAATGCCATACCATGTGTTAATTTAATGGTACAGACTCCTGGAAACCAAGGCACTGTTACCTTTATGACACAGAGGATCCCAGTATTTCTCCTTCTAACTGCTCTGTGTGTTTTTTATAAATATTTATGTAACTATCTGCTATATTGAATTTTTTGTTTAACTCCAAAAAGTACCTTTTGGATGATATTAGTTGGCACATAGCTAGCATTCACAAAAGGTTGGATGTTTTTAAGAAGGGAGCCACAGAAGGTCTGCTCCCACAAACCATCACCATTCATTTCATTTCATTTCATGTTCTTTTTGAAGATACTCCAAAAGACAACTGCCTTTGCAGACTCATGAATTCCCTAAATCCTATCCCATCTTCCCTCATCCTCGATGTTATTTATAATCAATAGAACAAGAGCTCTAATGCTGAGCTTACAAAAATGTTATCAGGATTACACAAATAAAATGGTCCATGCAGAGGATTGAGCAGGGTATAGGATGAGCACTTCAGAAACGGCCGCTAATGCTGCATACGAACGCTTTGCTTGGGAATGTGTTTATATATTCTTAGTGTATGGTTGAAAAGCAGAAAGCTGGAAAGTTCACTAATTCTACACACTTTTATCAAGGCTCTAGATGCTAGAATGTGAAGGTTAGGACAATACAGACTGTAGCTTAGGACATGATGTATGTGGAAGAGACAAGTGTTCAGCTCATTCGAGGAAAAAGATGAAGAGTATGGCATCCATTTTCATATGTAATGTACAAATTATTTCAATCACGGATGGATTGCCTTATCTGGCATTAATGAGAGGGGAGCCCCTTGGTCCTGTGGAGACTCAATACCCAGGGTAGGGGAATGTTAGGGCAGTGAGGCAAGAGTGGGTAGGTGGGTGGGTGAGTATCCTCATAGAGGGAGAGGGGAAGGGGAGGGAATAAGGGGTGTGTGGTTGGGAAACTGGGAAGGGGGATAACATTTGAAATGTAAATAAATAAAATAACCAATAAAAAACTGGAAAAAAGAAAATCATTAAGCAAACAAAACAAAACCACTTGAAACACATACAGAGACAGACACACACTTTGGTATGTACAGGAATCCTCTCAAAATACAAAACAGGAATTCATTGTATATACATAAAGGACCTGTAAGGTTTTAAAAAAAAATGTTCTGACTTAACATTATAAGGCAAAGAACCTCTGACGATGTAGAGTTTGTTTTGTGTTGGCCCTCTACTGTTGGACATGAGGTTTACCCTTAAGAATAGTTTGTTTTCTGGTGAGACATCCTTGGAGAAAACCAGTTTTTCATTTGCACATTGTTATCAATTGGAGATAGCTTTTAGATTAGACATGGGTGTGTGTGTCCACTTCTCATCTTAACTCTAGGACCCCATCTATGCAGCCATGTGCAGAAACTGAGACCCCATACATGCATCCTCATTTCTACGTTCATGTATACACCAGCCTCATAGTGTCAAGGTATCCTTGACACAGAAAAGGGGAAAGGATCTAGACTGGGGGCGCTGGATGGGAGACTGTAATCAGAATATATTGTAGGAAAAAAATCTATTTTCTTCCTCTTTTGTGATGGTTTAATAAGAATACCCTCCATAGGCTCACAAATTTGAATACTTGATCACCAGTGCGTGGCGCTGTTAGAAGGTGCTTTCTTGGAATAGATGTAGTTTTGTTGGAGGAAGTATGTCAATGGGGCAGACTTTGGGGTTTCAAATATTCAACTCAGGACCCCTCTCCCTGTCCCTCCCTCCCCTCTCCCTGCTATCTGCATATCTGGATGTGGAACTCTCAGCCACCTCTCTAGCACCAGGTCCGCCTGTGTGATGTCAGGCTTCCCACAAAGTACTTAATGGGCTAAACCTCTGAACTGTAAGCCAACCTCAATTAAATGTTTTCCTTTATGAAAGTTGCCGTGGTCATGGTGTTTCTTCACAGTAATAGAACCTTAACTAAGACACCTTTAGATTATATTTAGTTAGCAAATCCCTATTATAAATAAATTGACCACAAAAAGGTGTTCTAAAGATGGACAAAGACAGCTCTGTGCTATAGATTGCAAGTAAACTGAGCCTCAAACTTTCTCCAACTTGTTGTCCCCTGGTTTAGAACCTTGGCTCCTCCACAGGGATGGTCTACAGTTGCTCTTCTGGCTGCTGCTGGGCAGGATCCCTTCTGACATGCTTCTCTGGCAATTTCTATCAAACTGTCCTCCCCTGAACCTGTTCTGCTAAGTTCTATACATTATATTTCAGATCCATGTAGTATACAGATGCATAGCATTTGCTTCCAGCCTGTCTGACAGCTGCTGGTGCTCCAATCAGATCTGGTCGGTTCTGTCTCTCTATGCAAAACCATTTCTCCCCTTTCTGTTTAGCTGGCACATGGGAGAGCTTCCGTTTGGGGCATCCTGAAAGCACCCCGCTCCTTGACTTTCCTTCTGACTTTCCCTAATTTAAATGGCATATACCTTGTCTAGAGGGCTGCTTGCTAATTAAACAGATGCTGAAAGAGTTCATTTCCTTATATTTCTGCTACTCATTAAGACTATGGCTAGTCATGGACCCAACATTATTACTAATTGCTTCTTAGCTAACTGCAGTAAGTTGTATTATGGTTCTAAATATTCACTCCTGTCCTGGTAGGAAGATTATATATCTTCAGTCTGTAACAACATGTTAGCCATGTGACTTAGAATGGATACCAATCTTGGCCACATGAACTCCTATAACCAAGTAAACAGGAAGGCAGTGAGAAGCACAAGAGGCCACATAGGCATAAATTTTTTGCAACCTACTTTTAATAAGGGTTCAGTTGCTCCTCTACCCCACCACCCAGCAGAGGTAGTGGAAGAGAGAAATTATCATGATAGTGGGGAAGTGGACCTGTTCAGCAATAGTTCTTTGGGGGTGAGCTCGATCTTCTTTGGCAGCAGTTCAGTCCTGCAGCAAACGCCAAATACAACTCAGCAGCTGCAGTCCAGACCTCTTGGCAGCAGAACACGAGGCACAAACCCGCAGCTGTAGTTCAATCCTGAAGAAACCTCAAGGCTCACCAAGCAGCCTGAGGTAAGGCCTCAGAAGCAGCAAGAAGCTGCAGGAACCTCATAAGCAGTTCTCAATGGCGGCATTACCACAACTTGAGCTCAACAATTCTATCTAAGGCAAACCAATACATGCATGTCATTATCAAAGGCTAGCAAGGTGGAACAAACCAAACCAATGCTCAGTGCTTGTCTCCCACTCTCTGTGGAGTCATTTATACTCCATCACGGATTCTTTCATGTGTTACTGTATCAAAATATCCTTTCCCTGTTCTGCTACAGGAAAGCGTTCTTTCCTTTTGTTTGCTCCAGCAAAACATCCTTTTACCTGTGTGCCCCACAAAACATCATTTGAAGTAACTGATTTTCTAAAGAAACTAGAAGTTTACACTTCAGGGCTGGTTTCATTGGACACCTGTGGAGGGATTTTAGGTCCTAATTCCTAGAGCAAAGACTGGACAGGGATACATGGGTAGAAGCATAAATAAGGGTAATTTCATGGAAAAAAGACTGTCCCAAGGGAGGAAGCCAAGAGAGCAGGGAGAAAGCTGAGCAGCTAGAAGATCCTGCTCTGCAAGGGGCTGGAGCTTTTGTGCCGACAAGGGCTTCCTCATGCATGTTCTCTCTGCTGCAGATGGGTCTCCAAGTAACTCCACACATCACATGCTTCGTTAATATCCTCAATTTCCACTCACATTTTAGTATCATAATGAAGCAGTCATAGGTGACATTCAGATGGCGGAAGCACCGCTGCCTGTGCCTTCGGCTGTGTTTAGTAGGCTGGTACAAAAAAACCTGAAAAGGTACTGGAGAGATGCTGGTGCTTCGTCCACTATAGAAGCCTGAAAACGTTGGCTCCAATATCAAAAAGGAAAACACAAACAACAGACTGAGTTAAAACAGCATCAAGGAGCAAAGGGCAGATGCTCTTCTGTCTGCTGTGCTCTCTTCATCTGGGAAGCTAAAGGTACCGCCCACAGTCTGCGTAGGTATCCCCTGTACCAGTTAAGGCCATTGGGACAGTTCTTCATTTGAGGTTCCCTATCCCAGTGATACTAATTCATGGCAGGACATTAAAGCTAGTCCCAATGGCTGGCTTTTGTTATAAATTGTGGTAGTTTGAATAAGATTGGCCTCCATAGGCTCATATATTTGCATGCCTGGTCTCCAGTTGGTGAGCTGAGGGAAGGATTAGGAGGTGTGGCCCTGTTGGAGCAGGTGTGTCCTTAGGAGTGGGTTATGGGATTTTGAAAACTCATGCCCAGCCCAGTGCTCTGTCTGTTGCCTGAAGATCAAGGTGTGGCTCTCAGTCCATTCTCTCCAGCACTATGCCTGCCCGAGTGCCTCCTTGTTTCCCACCCTGATAATGAACTATCTCTCTGAAACTATAGGCAAAACTCCCATTAGTCAACTTATTGAGTAAGTTATCAATATGTGATATCTCTTCCCAGCTATGGAACACTGACTAAGACAAAGCATCTTCCAGTCAAACTCTTACTGAAGAGATCTAAAAGTGTAAGATAGTACTGGTTAGGAAAAATTTTTAAACTGTGATTTGGTGTGTACTCTTGAGTCTCATGCTTGTGGACTGGAAAGAGGAACACGGAGAGGGGATTCTATGAGACAGAAGGTTTCTGTCGCATACATCTATGAAATGAAGGGATGACATTACAGAAAATAATGCATCGTTGCCATAAAGTAGCGATGTGTTCAACATTAACATTTATCACTGCACTAAAAGATCAAATTAAGGTATGTGTCCTCATAATATTGAAACTACTTGAAATTCAAAAATCACTCTCAGCGTTCAGCCTGTTTATAGATTTTTCAGTAAAGAACAGAACTCGGGTCCCCTGAAGTCTACTTAACACTGCCCATTCCACCAAGGGCTAATTTCAGAATCATTATCCACTTCCACCATTTATTAATTGCCATGTTCCAAATGAGTAAAAATAAAAAAACTAAACAATGAATTTATGTACAAAATTAACAGCCTAAAAACGAAAAGAGTACTGTACAAATCCAGGAATGAACAGAGCTGATGAATGTCAAACTAGCCACTGATAAGCCCAAACCCGAATTCTCATGAGAGTATCACCAGCAACAGAAATACCTATCTCCCTGCCCTCCAGTCTCACAGGGCATGCCTTGTCACGGATTTCCCAGAACACCTATCACCTGTTGCTCCTGCCATCTTCTGAGGTAAGGTCTCTTCTGAGGTATGTGCTCTCAGAAGCAGGAGCATCTGCAAAACCCTGAGCATCATCTAAAACCTTCGGCTTTGTCCTGTATCCCAAAGAACTGGCTGTGTTCAAGTTCTCTGGCGAAAATGACAGCAACAGAATCTGGACCAAGCTGGTTGGGTGGTAAAGGAAGCAACCAACTTGCCATTTCGTGATGAGAATTGCTTGAGAATACACAGTGTCTCTTGGTAGACACAGAGATGAAATAGAGGTTGTAACACCAGCTGCTGGTGATGTAGAGGATGCTGGTGCCATCTTATACAGAATTTTTCAAGGGATAATGTTCCTCACATGGGAAAAGGAAAGAAGATTTCAGCAGTGGTTCAATTACAAGTCTGAGAAAGATCAATGGTTGATGCTAAGTAAATGCTAAAGCCCTGGTCTCACAGCTGCTTCTCTGGTAGTGGCTCTGGCTCTGTGCTTATTGCCTACTTATCTGGCTACTCTCTCACTGTCTCCCCTTGTGATGTTCTGCCTTGTGGAATCTCCACTGTGATTTGGAAAAGGAAAAGGCAATGGCAGTCCTAGGGGTTGTGGTAGAGACTCTGGGAGGTCTTCAGATTAGTGGACACATGACCTTGAAGAGTGCTGTCGGTCTTTTCCTCTCTGTAGTTCACTTCCTGGACACTGGTGAGAAACTCAGCCCCACCACATGCCTCTGCAATGGCATGCTGTGTTTCTATAGGCCAAAAGCCTCAGGAACCACTCATAAATTGTTCTCTCTAAAAAGCTGGTTAGTTCAGATACTGGTTAATCCAAAGTTGACTAACACACTCCCCAAATACTAGCCCCCAGTAAACCAGAATATCACTGTATCTGGACATGAGACATATTAAGAAAAAGTTAGGTTAAAAGAAGGCCACTGGTGCAACATGGCCAAGTGCTTACAGGAAGAGCAGACAACAACACAGACACACAGCTTAGATAGTTATTGGTTACTTCCAACATATGAATGCTTATTAAAGGTGGGAACATGGCATTGTCCAAGCAGACATGGGGCTGGAGGAGCTGAGAGTTCTACATCTTGATATGAAGGCAAACATGAGGAGACTGAATCTCTCAGGCAGCTAGAGAGGGTCTTATAGCCCACCTCCACAATGACACACTTCCTCCAACACGGCCACACCTCCTAATGGTGCCACTCCCTGGACCAAGCATGATGTGTTGAAACCATCACAAAAACCTCAACCTGTAGTTTTCTTAGCTTACAATGTTGAAAACTTTAACCGTATCATTTTTTTTTAAAAAAGCATATTACAGCTTTCTCTGGATATTCCAATTGTTTGTTAGTTCTTTTGGGGCAAAATCATTAAATGAGATAAGGGTTACTTGAATATAAGCATTTTATGTTTCGACATTGATACAATGACCAAGATGTCAACCATATAAGTGGGTAGGCCACATAGAGATACAGAGAGAGTGAGTTGCAGAAGATTTTATCAATCTAGATAAGATTTACACTATTTACAACTTAAACATCATTTATTTCTAAAGTTTTCCACTTAATATTTTTAGAACATGGTTGGCCATGAATATGTGAAATCTCAAAAAGCAAAGTTGTAGATAAGAGGAAACTAGTGTCTTGGATAGAAAGGACTTCAGATGGGCTTTCTGTCTTGTACTGCTAACACTGGGAGAATTGACAACTTAGCATTTATTTTGGGTATTTTTTTTTCTCTCAGAACAGGGAGAAATATAGACACGGTATACCACAGGTTTCAGTCAATGCTCTCATATGACATTGGGTCCATAAGATTATAATGGAGCTGAAAATCCCTATCCTCTGGTATTATACTATGTTTTTTCTATGTGTAGTCAAACAAGAGTCTATGTAGTTGTGACTGTGTCACGGTTACCCGTAAGATTCAACATAGTACCACATGGTTCAGTTGTATAGCTTAGCAACAATATACTGTTACAGAGGCTAAACGATACAGTATTTGATAGCATGCATCTAGGTTTGTATAAGCATATTATGTGACTTTCACACAACTTAATATGTGATGATGGACTTCAGAATATAGCCCTCTATTATGTGATGAATTACTGTAATGCATTTGGTGCTCGTGCTATTAGATTATGGGGAATATTAAGTAACATGATAGACCAACAGTTAATATGCTACAGAATTGCTTGTTTTCTCCCTCTCCCTATTCTTAGAGTCCCTCTTCTTTCTTGTCCAATACTCCTGTCTCCCTTCAGCCTCCTGAATTCTCTGGTAGGACCTTAACCCACTGAGAGACATCATTTCCATTGCCAGATGACACTGCTCTGATTCACTCTTACTGGACTGAGGGTAAATACACCAGATATTGCACAGACGACTTGCCATTTTTGCTCAAGGAACTACTTTAGTTCTAAATGAATTCATGTGAAAATGGGGTTGCAAAGCTCATCTTTGACAGAGCTACTCATTTCTGAGTGGGAATACAAATAAAGGGAGTAGGGATAGCATGCCCCTGTGCAGGATCCCTCCATGGTTAGCATGCCCCTGTGCAGGATCCCTCCAGGGCCATCAAGCTGTACAGCTAAGTGTGTGAAGCAGAGACCTTCTCCAATCCTCTTGTTTATATGGAATGGCAAACTGAAAAATAAGATGGGCTTCGAGGATGAAGGCTGTGTGAGTCTCTTTCGTGACTTGAGACCCTTGAGACTCCATGGTCAGTGACTCCATGGCCTGAGCACCCTGTGCAGTAAGAAACTACATGTCAGTGAAATATTCTTCAACTTCCTTAGCCTAGACCAAGAATGCCTCCCACCCCCAGGTCTCATGCCCATATTTGCAAAATGACAGCGATTAGTGAAATTAGTTCCAGAGCCCTAAACCCTGGGACCCCGGCTGTTTCCTTGAAGAAAAAGAAGATTTCAACAGAAGCCAAAGGCCAGCTGAAAGAAGACTCTTCAAATTGATATAGAAGGTGTGTTCATTCCCCCAAATTTTCTGAGTACCTATTATGTTCTGGAGGCTGAATTTAGGCATTTGGGATAAATCAGGGGATAAAGAGGAAAATGTACTAGTTTCTCAGAGCTAATATTCTACCAATGGGGAGAGGCATATTGATGATAGTGTGTGCTAGTGAGGTCCCCTGGACAGACTGGGACATCTGTCTGAGTCTGTGACAGGGGCTGATCACCTCTGGTAAGAATGACCCACTTGTCTGTGGAGCATTTGGCAGTGCTGGAGTTTCAGGCATTTATTTTCATCTTTACAGCTAGCTACCTCATGATGTGTATCATTCCTGTGGAATAAATAAAAACACAGAGCTTTACGTAAAATGCTTGGAGTTATTTATTCATTTATTTTTAAATGTAGAGGAGATGGAATTCTACCTCCAAATGCCCTGCCTTTCCTCTGTCTTCATTTCTTTGCACAAAATGGCAGATGGCCTCTTCTAGTGTCAGCCTGGAGTTTTCCACAGAACACATGAACCACTATTGAGAGCTGTACTTGGAGAAAACCATTTAGCCAGTGGACCCCATAAAAAACCATCTTCTTCCAATTCTTACTCCTGGGCTCAAAGGGCACATGTGCTCCTGGAAAGAGGATTTGTCTTTCACTTGCAACATTGTCTGGGAGCTATGGACTCACCAACTGTCTTTGGTGCTAACTCAATATGATTTTCAGAAGTCTAGAAATTAAGCCATGATTCATGTACTGCATTGTTTTTCCAGATGAGACTAGTAAACAATATTCCCAGGGATAAATGAATTTGCCCGAACAGCATCTCTTCATCTTCCCGATGCTACAGGGTCACCGGATCCAAACTGAGCTCATCTCTGGTGGCTCTAATGCTGGCATAATATTTGGTGTCTCGAGCTATGATTTCATTCTGCCTTGCCCGACTTTCTGTCTCATTGTTTGAGTTGAACATGAGGGCTTTGCTTCTGTAGTCCCTCTGTGTTTATTGATCAGACCCTGTCATCTCCAAGATGGCCCGTCCATGCAATTGAACCTCACTTCCGGGCCTCTTACTCAGCTCATGGTGACCCCCAGACAAGCCTTTCACCTGGTCTGTCAGAGTAACGAAGGCTTGATTTCAGTACTTTCCCTCATTTCTCTGTTCACCGCTCTGCGGGGTTAATGCAGATTCCGAACGTCAACAAGCAGCTGTTAAACATGTCATTAACACTGCTCTGGCTGTAAATGAGACTCTGCTACTGGGATTTCTCCGTGAGCTATGGTTTTGTGATGAGCTTTGTCAATCACAGCTGACCTGCTGTGTACCGAATGGAACTCAGATTATCTTTTTTTTTTCCTTCCTCTGACTCTTGTCATTTTTTTCCCACAAAGAATTACTATTCTACTCCCCCAAAGATTGATTACTTGCACAAATAAGAGAGTCTGAGACATTAATACAAAATTCACAGACTTTTCTTTATCTCCAACCTGCAACTCCCTCTACATTTCCTCCTGGTAATTATATTAGAATTGTATACACTAGGAATTGCCCATCTGATTATTATGAAACTAGTTTTTTTTTTTTTTTCATGACAAAAATGAGCTTAAGTCTTGTTTTTTTTTTTTTTTCTTTCTGAAAATGATCAGCCCCGTGCACCGGATGAGAGAGAAGGAGATTAAATCCAACTTGCTTTCATCCATGAACGCTTTCATCTCTTTTTCAAACACAGGAAATGATTACCACGGCTATAAGCTGCCATACATAGTAGCAGAAATGGATAAGGGAATATTGAAAATTCTGTAAGCAACAGTAGGACATAATATAGATCCCCTGGCACCCACTGGGCGACATGTGCTTCAGTTTTCCATACTGCCAGTGTCAAGAGTTTCACATTTCAAAGGAAGTCTTCCCTTGAGATGTGACATTATGGTCTGGGGAATACACCAATCCCATCTCTCTTTGATTTGGACCATGTTTAATAGATGATTAAACTGAAAACAGTATTTACAGAGCCTAATAGCTAATGGTCCAGGGAAACACCACCAAGTGTTTGGAGCAGAGTTGTCAGCTCACCAAGTACCATATTACAATGTGTTACTAATAGGAAGAAGGGTCTTAAGGACAGGTTCAATTCTTCTGTACTTCTCCGGCTGATTCACCTTCATGTCCTTGGTGCTGAGTATGCCATAGCTATTTGGTAGGCAGTGGTTAAGGGAGCAAGTGAATGAATTTCTGTGGGAAAGTTACCCAACTATCAGATAAATGTATATAATCTTTAATTGTCCACACAGAAGAATACCAATTAGGTCCTTTCATTACACATACACATGTGTGTCCACATGCATGTGCACAGACACACATACATTCACACCCAGGCAGTAATGGAGTCCAGTGATCTTAATTCTAGCTTACTTCCCAAATCATTTTCTTGAATGTGTCATCTTTTCAGAGAGTATAGATTAAGTACCGCTATGTTGGTTATATACTGCCATTATAATGCTGTATAATGGAACCACAAAACCCAGTAAACTTTGACAAGAAGCATTTGGTGTTTATGAGTCTAGCATCCACTGTGGCTTGACTAGGAGGTTCTGCTGGATTGGGCATATCAGTTTAGGCATGGGGTCCTGTATGCTTCCACTTGGGCAGACAGGGCAACATGGTTCTGCTCTGTGACTCATTCATCTTCCACGACCTTGTCTAAGGACCTTCCTTTGACCACAGGGATGTAAGGCTGAAATGTCAAACCACTGACTCTCATACCTGAACCTGACACTTCTCGACCAATGAAAGCAGAAGAGGTAAAGGAAGTATTGTACTTTTGTGGTGAGAACTCCAAAGTCACATGGTTAAAATACCTAGCAGCAGGGGAGACATTTTTCAACCTTTTTTTGTTGTTGTTGTTGTTAATTGTATATTCGCTATTAAATGTCTTTAAAGAGCCGGGCGGTGGTGGCACACGCCTTTAATCCCAGCACTTGGGAGGCAGAGGCAGGCAGATTTCTGAGTTCGAGGCCAGCCTGGTCTACAGAGTGAGTTCCAGGACAGCCCGGGCTACACAGAGAAACCCTGTCTCTAAAAACCAAAAAAAAAAAAAAAAAAAAGAAATGTCTTTAAAGGAGGACCAGTCACATTGAACTGGCTGCATTTTCAGTTTAGCTTCCTTCTTTATGGCCTTGAATTACATGTGCACAAAATAAAATTGTGTCCAAATGAGATATAAGAAAGAAATACATCTTCCTCACATTGAGAATTGAGGGGCGAGTTCAATTCCAGGCCACTGAGAGTACATTATTTTTCTACAGACTTCTGGCTTGTTATTTTCTGTGTAGGTGTGAAGACAGAGCCACAGAGACAGGCAGGGGAGGGGTACACTAATAGAGAAATATAAGAGAAAGTGACTGAGGGATAGGGAGAGTGTGGGCCAACAGAGGCAGTGTGGGATTTCCAGCTCCAACCTGGAGATTTTAACCCATCCCAATTCTGTCACGGACAGCGGAAGAGAGGAAAAGAAGAAAGACGTCCTTCAATGGATCAATAAGGTGATCAGTAAGCAGAGTCCGAGACCCAAGGTTATTTGGAAATTTCATATTTCGACTCATTTACATTTCACGAGGCCCAAATAGTTCTTCTTAGTATTCAATTTTTTTCTCCATTGATTTTAATTAAGCTCACCATAGGCTAGCAACCCTGATGAACAAGGAAAGTGTTTTCTATCAAAAGCTATCTCGCTTCGGAGGCAGGGACTCCGGGGCTAACCCACATCTTATTCAAAGCATTTGCACTTCCACCGTGCGGCAGGGTTCTTAGAATGTGAAATAAAGACACATTCGGCTGCCACACTATAAATATTTTCCACTCTGTAACCGTGAAAATTACCATATCATTCCTGATTCAGACATGTCATATGGAATCTGGGATCCGTGTTAAGTGTCGTGTGTACAGCGACTCTCCAGGGAGTGGTGCTAGGTGAGTTCAGGATGGGACATGCTTGCGTAGCTCTACTTAGATGCCCAATCACATGGTCTCCTGATTCCCCATCATTTCCTCCTCATGTTAATATTCTAATTCCATGTCTCTCACTGGAGCTTGAACAAGGACCAGATGACTCACTCAGTGTTTGGGAGTCTAATCCACGTATTATATTATTTATTAAAAATTAATGTTTCCCCCTCCCTGTCTCTCTTTATATACAATTATGTTGTGTATATAATTATATATATTGATATATTATGTTGATACATATATAATATGCTAGTATATTATTGAATATACAATTATACATAATATAAATATATATTATATATTATATATTTATATAGTTATATATAATTTAATTAAATATGTGTGTGTGTATTTTGTAGGTACAGGGTTTCCTGTAGCTCTGACTGACCTTAAACTCACAGGGAACCTCTTCTTTGTTGGAGTTACAGTTGCATACTCCCACCAAGCTGCTGTCCCACCTTTATAATGAATTTCAAGACAAAAGTCTGCCCACAAAATTCTGACTCGCTCTAATTCTGACGCTTTCAATGGTAGGGTGAGTTTCTATTGCAACAGCAATGCTAACTCTTCCAGAAGCACCAAGATCTTGTCTTGGCACGGACCCTCTGCTCGAAAAATACACGTGCATCATATGGATCTCAGCAAACATTTGCGGCAGGAAACGACAAATGTGAGCCTAATGAGAGCAGAAGGGAAGACAGGGGATGTGAATATACTACTAGACAAGGCCACTGAGCTGAGACTCCTGACATCCCGAGTAATTCTCCTCAGCTCCATGATTTTGACAAAAAGAAAGGAAAGGAAGGAGCGATGGAGGAGACAAGAAGAGACTAAAAACATAAACCAACGTCCTTCAGTGACTACAAACATGTTTACTTTTAGTGGGGACAATTCATTATCTCTTTCCATATAACAACCCCCCACACACATACCAATTCAGTGTCATTAAATAGTGATGTTTATGTTTTACCTTTTATTGGAAACAATATTTTTCTCATCATTTATTCTGACAACAGTTTCCCTTCCCTCTAGTCCTCACGGCTCTTCCCTACTTCATTCCGTATCTGATCCGCACCCTTAGTGTCTCTCATTATAAAACAGACAGGCTTCTAAAGGGATAGCAGCAAAATGAAATATAATAAAGTACAATAAGATAAAAACAAAGGCGAATACATTGGAATTGGATGAAACGAACAGCAGGAAGATGGAGAGCCATCGTTTGCACACACAAAAATCCCATAAGACCACTGTGGTGGTTTGAGTATGCCTAGCACGGGAGTGGCACTATTTGGAGGTGTGGCCTTGTTGGAGTAGGTGTGGCCTTGTTGGAGTAGGTGTCTCATTATGGGCATGGGCTTTAAGACCCTCCTCCTAAGCTGCTTGGAAGCCAGTCCTTCTCTAGCAGCCTTCAGATGAAGATGTAGCCTCTCAGCTCCACCTGCACCATGTCTGCCTAGATGCTGCCATGTTCCTGCATTGATGATAATGGATGAACCTCTCTGAACCTGTAAGCCAGCCCCAATTAAATATTGTCCTTATAAGAGTTGTCTTGTTCATGGTGTCTATTCGTAGCAGTAAAACCCTAACTAAGACAACTGCTAAACCAGAAATCATTATTTCAAAGGACTTGTAAAATAAAAGGGAGAAGAAAAACAAAGATACAATAAAATAAAAATAATAAGATGAGATTTAAAAAGTTAAAGAAGAGCTCTGTTGTGATACTATGAGACAAGGAAGCTCCAAAGAAGCTATTGAGCTCATTTTGTGTTGGCCATCTACTGCTGGGGCATGAGCCTACCCTTAGGAGTAGTTTGCTTCTTCCGGAAGGCTCCCTTGGAGGAAACTAAATTTTCCTTTGTAAGCGGTTATCATGTGGAGGTAATGTCTGGGTTTGGGCTGGGTATGTGCCCACTTCTACTTTCAACTCTAGGGCTTCACCTAGTGCGAACCCCTGGAGGTCCTGTGCATATTCTATGTGTCTCTGTGAGTTCATATGCACATCAATCATGTTGATTTAGAAGGCCTGTTTCCATGGTGTGCCTCCATCCCCTCTGATTCTTATACTCCTTCACATCCTCTTTTAAGGGGTTCCCTCATCCCCATTCCCAAGGGGAGAAATCTGATGGAAACATCCCATTTAGGGCTACGTCAGTGGTTCTTAACCTGTGGGTAGCAACCTCCCTAAAAACACATATCAGACATTTACATTACACTTTATAACTAGCAAAATTACAGTTATGAAATAGCAACAAAATAATTTTATGGTTGGGGGGTGTCCCTACAACACAAGGAACTGTATGAACAGGTTGCAGCATTAGGAAGGTTGAAAACCCATGGGCCAAATGTTCCAAGGTCACATACTCTCTATATAATGTCTACTTCTGGGTCTCTGTATTTGTTTCCATCCACTTCAAGAGGGAAGCTGCAAGCATTTATCTGTGAGTATAGCAGGATATCATTAGAAGTCATTTGATTGCTACATATTTTGTTGTTGTTGTTGTTTGTTTTTTCTGAATAGGTCTCTAGGGTATCTATTCTCAGGTTCGTGGTTACCCAAGATTGGATAAGGGATCCATCTTGTGAAGTTGGTTTTAAGACAAATTATAAATTAATTGGTTGCTCCCACCAGCTTGGTGCCACTATTGCCCTAGCATATCTTATAAGTGGGACACCACTGTAGGTCAAAGGGTTTGTGGATGGGTTGGTAGTTTATGTTTCTCCTTTTTAGGTGCAGGGTAACGTCCTGTATCAATGAGTCTAGGACATAGGAGTGAAGGCTTTGTGTAGGCACCAGCTTAGCTTCTCCGTGTTCAGTGAATTGCATAGGTGTTGTCTTCAGCAACAGGACCTTACTCTCAGTTTGTGGAAAACAACCTATAGCTTTGGCAACAACCTGGGTTGTTTGACAGTTTCTACAGGACGTCTTGGCCAACACTAAATTAGATGTAATCTATTCCTGGTAGTCGAAACTTCATTTGATAACAAGAGATATCTAGTTGGGGCTTCTTCCCCACTATTTGGTGACTTTTGTTTAGATTACCTTCATATATGTATGTACTTTAGGAAGCTTCTATTATATTAGTTTTCCATACTGCCCTTCAAATGACCCTTAATTAATTTTATCTGTCTCTACCCATAATTCCTCCCTTTTCCCTCTTCCTCTCCACTTGGTCTTCCCATTCCAATGTCCCACCACATCCATCCATAACTGTTATTATCTGACTATTTATATGGATCTGGAAATTGAACACTACTGAACCACACGTATCTAGCTCAAAGCTCATTGTAGGGCTTCAGTCAAACTAACATGGGGCAGCCAGGAAGTGGAATGAGGGTCTGACTGGGGCTGCAGGGGGAAAGGAGAAGGGAAATGATTTCTTCATCTGAGTCCCGGAATGTAGATCCTCTACTACATAAGTCCTGTGTGTGGTGACAATATGGCACCTGACTTTCTATGAAAAGCAATTTCACAAAACAGTAAGAGAGAGACTGTGATAGAAGAAACCTTTTATAAATATAGAGATAAGAGTGGTATTATATTCATCTACAGTTGTCTGTTAAAAGAAAATCAGACAGTTTTGCTCAGAATCAAGGAGAATGTACAATATTAGACTGCTGGAGATTAGTGGGTACATATTACATATAACAAACCAAAAACATTAAGAAAGTAATTCCTAATCTCATTGCTCAGAGACAGTTACTATTGAAATTTCAGTATGTAAACATTTTATTTTCCCAAGCATTGTTTTACATTTTTTTTTTTTTTTAACAAAAATCAGTTCAGAATATGTGCTTCTGTGACCCATTACTCAAAAATATATTTATTAAAAGGGAGATTTTTTTATTATTTAACTAATGTGTATTGTTTAAAAAAAAAAAAAAAAACAGTCTCCAAATAACCTATGATCTCAGTTCCTGAAGAAAAATACTCTTATAGCATACATTGTACAATATTTGAAGTCATTTGATTGTTACATATTTTGTTTGTTTTTCTGAATAGTATTTTATTTTCTTCTAGGTCTCTAGAGTATCTATCTACTCTCAGGTTCCTGGTCACCCAAGTAGTCTTAAGTGCATAGAGAAGTATATCTGATCTCTACTTTCATGCTCCTTGGTAACTCAATTTCTTGTATTGCATTCATATAAACCCATTGTAAGCAATATTTTCCCATGTGGGACATCCAGTCTCTGCAGAAAACAACCTATGTCTAATTTATACCAAGAACTTTATTGAAATTTTACCTTTGACCAGTACTAGATTTTGGAGTATAACATCAAGTTTCTATGTTCATTAAAGTTAGTGATCATATTAAATATGAGTGGAATGTTTCTAAACTAATACCAATATTTTAGTAAAGGTGGTTTAGATAACCAACCTCATGCCCAACCCAATAAGAACTGGATAGACAAGTGTAAGAACAAACACAGCTCTTCATCAGTAAACACAGAACTGGCTATATCGTTTCTGCAAAATAGAGATTAGTGTGAAACTGAATTAGGTTCGTGGTTTTGTTTATGTTTGGATTGAGTTACATAGCAATTCAGCAGTGGCTACAGGCTGTCAATGCAGGTGGGTATCTATATTATTTAAATGTGCATAATGCAAACATTAAAGCTTAGTTATTTATTCGAAATTTTTCCCAATAAGTAAGGAATCCAACACTAATCTGTCATAAGTATTAATATTTGGTCTACTTTTAGACTCTGTCTCTTTCTGAGGACAATAGTACTATCTCTACTATCATTTTATGTGTTTGTGTTTTGCCTCAATGTGTGTCTGTGTGTTGTGTGCGTGCAGTGATGATGTAGGCCAGAGTGGGGTTACAAGCTGTTGTAAAATGCATGTCGTTGCTGGGAATTGAACCTGTGTCCTCTGGAAGAGCAGCCAGTGTTCTTCACCAGGGTTCCATCTCTCTCTCAGCATTACAGTTACATATTTTATCCTGCCTGATCTATCAGTTCTGACAAAGCTTTCTGACCACAATAATCTGATCCTCTCCTAACTGTGACTATATGGAGCAGTGGTCCTCAACCTTCCTAATGCTGCAATCCTTCGTGGGTGACCCCAACCATAAAATTATTTTTGTTGCTACTTTTATGAATTGTAAATACCTGTGCTTTCTGATGTTCTTAGATGAGCAACCCCGAAGAAGCGTTGAACAATGATAAATATAGTTAATATAAATTTAGTAACGACAAAATTTATTTTTAAGCGTATACTGGATAACTATGATCTCAAATGAAGACCCTGATCCACCAAAGCACTCATTGTAAATAGACTATATGTCTTCATGTTATGCATATAAGCATTTTATACATTACCACATTCTACTAAAGCATTAGGTTGTGTTAAATTGTATGAAAAAATTGCAGCTCATGGGATGGTACTTAAAATGAATTCGTGAGCTTTAGTTATAATCAGAGGCTGAAGCCAGCAGAGGCAGGCAGCTGTGTGGTCCCACTAGATTATGTGGGGGGTATAATGAAAGAGAGGAGGGGCACAGAGACAGAGAGACAGAGACAGACAGGGAGACAGAGCGAGAGAGAAGAGGAAGGGGGAAGGGACAGGAGAGGAGGAGAGAGAAAGGGAGAAGAGAGGAGAGAGGATTCCATCAATTTCCCTGGGCATTAGAGTCAGCAGGGGGAGAGTATTAGTTTGTTGTCTCTGGTTCAATACAGAAATTATGTTCTTGTTGCCTGAGCTGGACTGGCTGGGACAGAACTTTTACCAGTGCCTTCATTGGTTTAAGGAAGCCAGTTTCCTACTCCAGTATGAGACTTTTTATGATACCATAGGTTGGGTGGTGCTAACCTCTGGCTTCGTTCTCCTCACTGTCTCTTCTGGTTTCAGGAAGAGTTTCTCAGACCTGTCCAGCCGTAAGAATGACCTGGGTGCTTGTTTAAAATCAGCTCCCTAGGATTCTCTTCTTCCTACTGAATCAGGATCTTCAGCAAATTGGTCAGCTCAGCTCTTGTGACAAGCACTCAGGCCACGACAGACGGATTGCATTCCAAAGTACAGATCACAGTACACCCTTAATAATCTCTGCGCTAGAAAATATACCCATAACATGGAGAAGCTAGTATTTACAGCTATAGCATGAGGTTTTGCAATGCATGCTGGGGGCTTTCGAGGTAATTCCTAAGAAGCACAGTCTGCAAAATGAGCACGGACTTCTCAACAGTCCCACAGTTTTCTGAGAATGCCTCTTTTTATTTATTCCTTGTGAAATGCTCTCTTAACTTAGCTCCCACGTCTTAATTATTTAAGAAATCTCATTTGTAAGGATAGTAAAATAAGCTTAGATCCTCTGAGGTTATTTGGAGGGTTTTAGTTTTGTCTTTTTTTTTAAAATTTCAGCAGTTCATTTGGTATTCTCATTGTCCAAAGAAACAGGAAAACTAGAGACCTCATCTATCTGATGGATAATTTGAGTTCTGGATTCTCTCTCACTGCCCATCTGGTCAACTGGTGAGCTAGTCTAAATTTCTCTATGTTCTTAGTTCAGGATTCTACAACCTTGGCAGACATTTGCTCTGCCCTCGTTCTCACGTACAAGTTATCCCCACTACACGCCCTGCAGCCAATCACTGATGTGGCCCTGTGTGCAAGTGAAAATGTGTCCGTGTAGCCAGAGAGCGAAGCAAGTGGCTAGGTAGAATATTTTGATTTCTCGATTTCTCCCCACTCCATTACAAATCATAGGTTATTTTGAAACCTCCCAGAAACTGACATGTGAGGCAGAGGCTTCTTGTTTTGTTAATCGTTTGATACAAGTACTTTATGTAAGATGAACAGCTATGGGGATTGTCATGTAGTGCTCTGCAGGAGTTGACAGGAGGATGAACATCTTTTCAGTTACAGGACTGTGTAGAAAAGAGGAAGAGATAGCTTGGCATGTCCGGAGACGAACGGTAGAATCAGGGAGATTATTTTTCTTTCCGTGAATTTGGGGAGGTCACTTTTCTTTCTCTGAAGTTCTTTTGTTATTTTACAGTAAGATTTCGACAGCTCTGTTGTTTTTGTTGTTGTTGTTGTTACCACCAGTCTGGTGACGGCTGTAGTGTGGAGAAATGAGTCACTGGAGGTCCAAGCATGGAAGCAGTGAAAGGAATCCAGTCAGAATTCAGCAAAGTGGTTGCGTCCTGGCTTCATCCTTTGGGTTCACAAGATGACTCTGAGTGACAGTGAGAGCTTGGTTGAACTGAGAATCATCACAAGTGCTCTTTAGTGTATAGAACCCCAGATACCAGTTTTCCTTTGCAACATAGTGCAACATAAAATAAAACATGCCAGAGAAGGCAGCATCACCCCCCCTCCCCCTAAAGCTCACCTCCGTATGCTTGTGGCTCTTATGGTTCCATTCCTGGAGTCTGTGATGAAGGGTCAGCGGCTTAGGGAAGGACCTTACTCTGTAAGGTTCGGTTTCTGTCTCGCCATCTATTCCTTTCCTACATGTTGCTCAGCATAATTTGTAGCTGAGTAGTTAAATGTTTCATCCAATGGACTTCTAATCCACACCAAAAGGTTTAACATTATTCTTGAATTTTCCATCTTCAGTGGCTAACAATGCAGTAAATGTTAGAAGGTGAACACATGTATAGATGTGTGAATGAATTCTTCCTGGCACTCGGGTATTGTTTCTTTCCTTCTGGTAAGGCAAAATAAAGTTTAGTAATGTTTAGACCCTTGGAACATACATTTTTCTTTTGTTTTTGAGATTATGACATAATCACATAATTTCCCCTTTCCTTTTTCTCCCTTCTGTATACCTTCCTTGATCTCTTTCAAATTCATATCCTCTGTTTTCATTATCTGTTATTACGTGCAAAAACATATTCACATGTATAGGCAAACATGTAAATACATGTATATGCAAATATGTATATACATATGCATATACTTATTCCTAACTATACCATTCTCAGTCCATACAGTGTCCCTTGAATGTATGTTTTCAGGGATGGACATTTTGCATTGGATAGATGACCAATTGGTTCGCTCTTTCCCAGGAGGATGGTTTGTCCCGCTCTCAGCATTCCGTTCTTACCTGTACAAGGTCTCCTCAGCTTTCTCCTGTCCACTCTGGATTGTCTATTGTCCTCCGTCAGCCGTGGTTAGGCACTCATGTTGGTGAAACTTCATGGGTGTGCAGCTTCTGACATTTGTAAGAGACACAATCTAGCCGAAACCGCCTTCCACAGCTTCTCCTGGAAGAGCTGCATCGTGGCAGTTCCTTCGTGGTGGTTAAACATCCATCATCTTGGTGGACAGACAAATGGGAGAACAGAGGAGAGATGTCGTGGCAGAGCAGATATTCTAGAATAGATTCAAAGAGTGTAAAGCATTATGTCTCTAGCTAGCAGAGGGTAATTTGTTTTTGAAAAAGTATGTATAGTTTACATTTTTCTAGGTAATTCTGTCCAGAAACCTCAGACATACTTGAAAAGGTGCTGGCGGAGGCTGTTGACTTGCTTTTCATGGTCATTTGACTTTAACCGACAGCATTTCTTCTGGCTCCAAGTAGTCACGAGAATACTACCTTGCTAATACCTATCACACAGGCACCGCCTCTCACTATGAAAGTTATCCACTAAACCATTTCACTCTGGTTGGAGCACTGTCTCTTATCTGATGAGTACAGGAGTTGTTGCTGTCGGCCAGGCGGCCAGCCTTGTTCTGGGTCCATTAGTGTGGGCTAACTTCTGAGAACTGTACAGTGGTTATTGAATGCATTTTTTTCTTCAGAGTTCAAACAGTAACAATGACATCTGTTCCTGAAGCCGGTGACAATGACCTTGGCAACTTGTCCACTCTGGGTCTGGAGCCTTCAAAGGCCAGTTTCTGTACACGAAGGTATTTTAGCACAAGACAGGTTAATTTTGAAGCTTGATTTAAGAAAAAACAAAGAACACTTTAACTCATTTATAGCAGAGACTTCCTAATAAAATACCTCCTCCTTAAAGGGCAATATGCAAAGTCCATATGTTGGTATATCTTCAGTTTCATTCAGTGTATTTCTTCGTGAGGGTTCAACAGTCTTGGGTCAGCACTTAATGCTGAGCCATGCTCCCCCCTCCAACACACACACACTTTTAACCTTTTCCTATTGTGAGGCATGGTCACCATAACACATGCTCTCCGAAAACTCATTCTGAAGCTGAGGCATGCCGTGGCCTGTGTGGTTTCTCTGCTCAGGGTCACAAGTAGTTGGGATTATGACCTTATTGCTTAACCTTTACTGTATTTCTCTCACTTCTTCCATTTATTTATTTATTTATTTATTTATTTATTTATTTATTTATTTATACTGCTTTGGGTTTAGCTAGCTAGCCCTTATTCAAAATTCTTGGGACAAGAAAGTGTTTCAGATTGTGGAGTTCTTCAAATATTTGGACTATTGCTTCTATGTAATGAGATACACTAGGAATGGGGGCCCCAGTCTAAGAGCAAAGTGTACTTTTTGCCGCAAATACACCTTATGCATGTAGTTCCAGGGCAATTTTGGACAGCACTTTAAATAGCTTTATACATGGGAACTTGCTACTGAAATATTCCACATTTTGTCAGGTGTCAGCCTTCAAAAATGTTTAGATTTGGAGACATTTTGAACGCTAGGTTTTCAGACAGAGACTCGCAGGTTGCGTTACAGCACAGTGTTATTACCCTATTGCACGTGTGTCCACATGTTCCATGGTATAGACAGTGGTGCTGGAGGCATATTTAGAGTGATTTGGATAAAAGGGAAGCTCATAGACGCTCACACCTACACCTGGAACCCTGTGGGTTTTATGAGGTTTTCTTTCTTTTTTCTTTTTCTGTCCAGTAAACTCTTTCTGCCAGTATAAGATACACCAACACTAAATGATATAACCAGTGCTAATGCATGCAGCCTTTCTATTTAGCAGTTTTGGACCTCACAGACCTTGCTAATAACAACAAAACAAAATGAAGAAAATGATGAAAAAGAATTCTTTGGGACAGAGTGTACACGGGCACACCCAGAGGGAAGCTAGGGTTGGCAGTTCTTGCTGTCTGGCCTTGGCATCGTAATGAGAATGAATCATTATTATCGTAAGGGAAGGCCCCTCTGTAGCCCTTCCAGAAGAGCACTTCACCTGGCCCTTTCTTTCAAGCCTTCGGAGATCCGCACATTCAATTTCTTGCCGCTGCCAGCTTTTGAAAATTGGCCTCTTCCCTCCGTGGGATTTAGCCGCCAAGTCAGCAGTGACTCCACAAAGCCTCACACATTGGGGGTTTAAGGCCAAGGGTAGGGGCTGGATTTTTTTCTGGAGTAAGCAGAATGTTAATGCCCTGGTAGCAGATGGCCAGAGGAAATGAAAATATATACCTGAGCTCACAAGTGCCTCAAGGGGGACCCTGGCCTGGGGTTCTCTTGAGCCCTAGAGGGGTCACCCGCACTAATGACCGCCATCATACCCAAATTATTCAATGCCAATTTATTTACTTATTCTCACCATCAAAAAGACAATGCATCGCCAGTGGGTGAGAGGCAATTCCCTTCCTGTAAAGGTTGGGGCACTCCATGTACATTCCCAGCCACGCACACGAGTGCAGCCGAGAAGTCGACTACCACAGCTATTTAATCAGGAGTGTTTGTTGATTTGAGCAGAGGCCCTATGCTGTGAAATGAAAACAGAAAACCAAATTTTCTTGAGCAATCTTGCTGTTCCTGCTTCAGGTGCGGGGCCATTTCACTAAAGCAGCTCAGACGAGAATGTCATTAGTTCTTAAGCCCAGGTGAATTTGCCACTGTTCCACATGATTAAGCCAGATAATTGTGTGTTGATAGCGAATGTGGTTGGTGAAATACAATTTCTAGGACCTTCCTAAACAAACACAATGTAGGAGGGAGTCGGAGCGCTGTCATTTCAGTCCTTTGTCACAGGTTTTGCACAGGCAGACATCTCTGCTGAGGGCTAGCGACGAATTCTGGGGCGACCGCCATCACTGGGCTCTTAAAGGTGACCCGGCTTGAAAAGCGAATCACATCTCGTGCGCGTTCACTTAGGACGATGAAGAAAGGACACCTCATTAAAGTGCCAATATACGAAGCCATCTTCTGCTTTTATGGTATTCCGGACCCTGAATGTAAATGATTACTTTGAGTTTGTTTTCGAAAGCGTTCGTGATTTCAGCGATCCTTTCTGAAATGTGTAAAAATACCGACGTCTCCTATGATAAAAACAACAACAACATCTGCCAGTGGTAAAATATAGTCGACTTTCAGGGCCAAGTTTCAGAAGCAGCCAGTGTGTTTGCATGTGTGATATTCTTTTTCACATATAAGTTTCTGTGGATACAAAAATATGTATTTGTACACACAGATCAGGTGTCTGGATCATGAATAGAGTGTGACTATGGCTTTGCCTGTATCAAAACATGGATGCTTTTCACATCCTTACTGCTTGGCTCTGGGTTATCACTCAGGGGCAGCACACATGCCTAGCAGGGTTCTGGGCTCAGCCCCTAGCTTCAAAGAAGGTGAAACACAGACAAATTTGTTAATACGAATGTGTGAACCTTTTTATTTGTTGTTATTGGTGATTTTGATTTGTAGTCTTAAAGTAAAATCAACTTAACATTTTAGAGGGTTTACTTTTTTTTCTCTTACTGTATCTATTATTTCCCTAGTTCATAAAATAAAATTAAAAAACAATATAATATATTCTTATACTTTCTAAAAGTATTAGTGGCTGGGCTAATGATTTAAAAATAAACTGCTATCAACTCCCGAAGAGAAAATATGAATAAGAATAGGTGTCAATGTAGTAGATAGGGCAACAGTAATCCCTTAATAGGAGCGAGAAAGCATGTGTACACATCTGAAGAGTACACAGATGAGACTAAAGGAGGTGACTAGAGTGTGGATGCTTCCAGAACAAATAACGGTGTCCGCAAACATTCAAGGCAGGCTGGCCCTGTTGCGTTCTGGATTAAGCACTTCCAGCCACAGGGAGACAACCATTGCCTCTGGATGCTGCAGTAGCTGGTAGTGATTCAGGCCAGCCACCTCTTGATGATCAGAACCGTTTGGATTATGATCCTGGCCACGAATGAAATGACTTGTGATGTGACCACCTGGGCTCCTTTGACCTTGTTCCATGGTTAGTGGAGCAACCCCTTAGTGCAGGCAGCTTCTCCCTGCTGACTCCTTCCTTCTGGCCAGAGTCTTGACCCTTCTCTCTTCCAGTCTCTTCATGAGAAACTTGCTTTTATTCCCATTCCTTTTATCAACTGAATCGGGTTAGGTTATTGATAGTTAAGTTACAGACTGGAAACCACCCATAACTCACAATCATACTTTTCCCTAAAGAAGGTCTCAGTAACAATAGAGCTGGTCTGATTTTCTCTTCCCCCTTGTTGGGATTAGCAGTAGTCCCAGTGGATCGGGCTACTGGGATAATGGGAAAAGAACAGGTGAAAGATGCCACCTGGATTGTAGAACTTTTCTACCCCACCCACCCCTGTCAGAAATAGTGGTGCATGAGCCAAAGACACAGTTCTATGCTACTCTCTGAGCAGCTGGACAGTTAGCTCTTCTCAGAGATGTCTCTTCAAGTGAAGCTGGAGTTCTTGGCTTCACTGAAGCAAAGGATTTAAGAGCAGCCATTATGAAGCAGAGCTGGAGTTTAGTAAGAGGTTTGGCCATAGATTTAAAGGTGAAGGTTGATAGGAAATGATAGGAAGGGACAGGGCACCAAAGCACAGGTATGGGCCTCTCAAAAGGGAACCACACTCAAATGCCTTGACAGTACCATAATTATGACTTTGGTTGCAGCTGAGGTTAAGTCTCAAAGGGATACTAATAAAAAAAAAATGTCTTTGGTAAGAAGGGGAGTTAGTGAGGTCATGGGTTTCTAAAGGGCTTTGGATAGTGTTAAAATATGATAAGGTAAAATCATGGGTCACAGGACAAGGTTAAGACATTTTTATACTATAAAAAGTATAGTTATTTTTGTACATTTATTTTACTATAAATAGAGGCTCTTGTGAAATTCAGGAAAAAAAGCCTTACTTGGTCATATACAGTTTGGCTGTAGGGATGGCACATTGCTGTTTTAACATTCTTACTCCAAATATCTGTGTAAAAGAAATACGTCTATGTAAAATACCTGTGTGACAACTTTTTTTTAAGTTGTTCTAGATTTGTTGACTCTTATCTAGTAAAAGACTTCGACCAGATTCTGGAATAAGGGGTTCCTTTTCCTGAGGTGTCCCCTTCACTCTCCCTGTCCTATCTCTTCATTCATTAAGGAGATAAGTAATGGCCTTCTTTCTGGAAAGCTGTCTGGCATTGTCTTGAGACACATGGGTTACCGTATATATATGAGTAACTAATCATTGGAAAGTACTCTTCCCTGGCAAAGGGAAAGTATTGGCCTCATTCACAAGTTCCAGTTTAGACAGTCAATAGACTACTCATTTAATAAATAAATTATTTTTCTTATCTTCCAAAAAGGGAATTTGGGTGATATTAATTCCCTTTTATTTATGGATTCTAGAATCCCATGACACTCTAAAACAAGGTAGAAGACTATTAAGCCTTGGTAGAAATTAGCTAACGGATGGGCAGACAACAGAAACTGGAGTAGGTAGGGCCCCTGGAAGCTGGAGCGGCAGAACACAGAGATGATAATCACAGCCGGGGATGGGACGTCTACTGCTTAAAGATGTTCCATGACAGAGTAGATTGCATCCTCATGCCCCTTAGCTGCTTCTGGGAGAGGTGTGAGGAGTAATCCAAGCTCAACAGTAAGTACATGCACTTCCTCCAAAGGCTAACCAGTCCATCAGGACAGGGCTCAGAGTGAAGACACCAACACCTTGGTGAAAAGGAAGCAGATGATCTTAGAGGAAGGTACTGGATATTTAATGAACAAACTTTCCAATAAAGAAATTGTACTCTATGGATAAAGTTGCATGAGGGCAGAAGAAGACTTCACTGGAAGGTTTACATTTGAGTGACTGGGGAACAAGATGTTAGACGGTGAACGCCGTCTAATCTGGCATCTTGACCTCTCCACACCCCATGCCTTGTCTTTTTATGGAGCTTGAAGTGACAGCGTGAGATTGTTTTACTAGTGACTTGCAATCAGAGGGCAGGTGCAGAAGAAGCAGACCTAAAGTTGACACATGTGTCTATGTGATCTGTTCAGAATCATGTAGATTCCCAAAATGCTTATCTGAAAACAAGAATTCCTGGAACCCTTCATTCCCCATCTGTAAATAGCTCAGGCAATAGCTGCATGGATCTCTAGGAGCAGGTGGAGCTGGCAAGGTGAGCCACTCCATCTGAGACTGCATCTCTGAAAGAGCAGTGAGCTGCGTGTGCAGACATGTTGTCTACAGCCTGCATGTGCCAGCTTGTGATGGAGCAGAAATGCATCTTACCAAGGGTGAGCAAAGTGGCCTCTGGAGCTAAGTCACCATGACAGGACCTTGTGTGTTTCTGTCCATGAACTGTATGGTTGATGAGATCCCCTGTGCAGAACTAGGCTCTGGCCTCTCTCAGCTGCTTTGCTCCCTCTCAGCCCAGCCCATGTATGTCTATTTACGACACTCAGGACAATTGATATTTGAGGAAATGGTGTATTGTATCCCCCAATGGATCTTCAGGAGCCTCTAAAACAGAAGCTTGACAAGTGAGCCTGAAACCCAGCCCCTGTGGATGATGAGATTTTGCCTTGCAAAGGACTTCATGGAGTGAGTGTCACTCCCAAGTTTTTAGACATAATTTCTGTGGCTCAGAAATGCTTTTCTTGGCTAAGTGGTCACTGCAAAAGGAAGGAAATGTTGGTGGCAGGCAGCATTTTAAGATGAACCATTGTGGCCCTTAACATTTTATAAGTAATCATAAATTTCAGTTGACAGTTCATTCCTTGATTCCTTTCTAATTAGAGATTTAATAATATATATTTCTTGGAGGAGAAAGTGCTCTGAGCTCTTAGGATGCCAGAGACTTTGGTGCAGAGAAGCAACTGAGGCCAATGTCAAACGTCTGATGGACCCACAGTGTAAGAGGGCGTTAGAAGAGGCCCTGGGCATCATGCTATTAAATTCAGGGGGAAGCCAGAATGTGTTTTAATACTTTTAAATAATTGTATCCAAATAGCCCTGCATACTTTTGAAGCAGCTAAATCTTTTTAATGCATCTCAAAAAAGGTTTCAAATGGGCCTAAGTGGATTTGATGAACACGAATGCTCCCCAGAAATAATGCAATTAATTTGATTTGTGCAAAGTTACTAATCACTGGAAAATTGGGTACTTGTACTTGAAAAGGGTTTGGTTTTACATGACCCTTTAAAATCAGTGAATTTTCATTTTAAAAAATTGAGAGTTTTGAGTCGTATACCCAGTACTGCATTTATTTTATTGTTTTAAGGACATGTACCAGAAGTTGCATTTCTTTCTTTCTTTCCTTTTATTTATTTAATTATTACTATTAATTTTTTTTTGCTTTAGTAAGTAGTTATTCCATTTGAGATAAGGACCTTTTCTGGTATGCCCAGCTCATGCTATTAAATCATTAGGCCGAAAAATTCTGTTCTTAATTTTTTTGTGTCCTTTAACTCAATGTTAGCTCTGCGTTAAGCCTATGTCAGTATCTTAACTTTTCATCATTCAATAGGAATAAACAATCCTGTTTCAAACATTCCTTGGATGATCTCTTCATAATTCTGTTCAAATGGACACTAAAGAGTATTCAGCAGATGCTTGGATGATAGCTGCAGCTCACTAAGAGTTAGAATGAGCTGCTCTCATGTAATTGCAATTTGTGAAATAGAGTGTCAAAGGGAAGATGAAGAGGAGGCAGAAGGGGAGGGGCAGGGAGAGAGGGTGACAAGGAAGGGAGGAGGAGGAGGAGAGAGAAGTGATGAAGGTTTAGTGTATAGGTAGGTCATTCAATGGAGACTCCAACAGGATGGCCTCTAATTTGTGTGGCTAAACTGCTACCCAATTATGGATATTCTTGAATTACCCCAATATAATTTAACACCAAGTTTTCAAAGGATAAAGATCATCTGTAAATAACCTAATTATCTACAAAGACGAATCCCAGTAATATGCATACAGACCAGAATTCAAAGAATGGCTATAACAAGTCCAGTATGAAGTACTCAATGCAGAATACTAGACATTAGAACAGATTAGAAAATATGGAGAAAAAGTGGGCACTAGAAATAGATATATAAGTGAGAGTGCCGAAGAAATTAGGAAATAATTCAATATTTGGAAGAAAATAGATTGCCAAGACTCAAGGGTCTCTTTCTTGAGGTCTGAAATCCATAGGAAGAAAGCATGCAGGTTTTTCCAACTGGTTTCATACCATCAGATGCTTGATAATTTGTTAACCAAACTTACTTGCCCCCCTCCCTCTGTGTGTGTGTGTGTGTGTGTGTGTGTGTTCCTTTTTCAATATTACTAAACTAGGAAGACAGAGAAGCATATATTCAATGCTCTTTAACAACTTCAACAGGAAGAAATGAGGTATAGCTATAACAAGCTGTAGGAGAAGCAGAAGAGTTCAGGAACAGAGGGAGGGTGATAGAAGCATGAAGTAAGCCCAGGCTGAGTAATGTGAGAGGCCCGTGGCTTCTGGATAGCATGTCTCAATAGACATATGTGTGTCTATGTTCAAAGGTGGAAGACTCTGGAGCAGGATGTCCATGGGCAGCAGAAAAAAAAAATGTGAAATAAGGAAATAAGTTCTGGATTAATAGTTTATTAGACAATGCCAAAGTAAAGACAAATAACCTTGAAGGCAGTGCCACAAAAAACAATCCTAACAAAGACACAGAGGAAATAAGGGCTAAAAACTGAACAGATGTACAAAGTGTCTATGATACATGCAGTCACTGATAAGTATGTTCATATAGTACACCAGTCATAATGTTATAATTAATTATATATTAATAATAAAATACTTATGGACTATTATCTATATATTCATACATACAGTTATATAAATATAGATATATTTATAGATACACCTAAACATATATATTCATATATACATATATACTTATATATGATTATATCTAAACATATATATTTATATATGCATGTATATAACTATATATTATATATAATTATATCTAAACACACACACATACACACACATATGTATGTGTATATATATTTTACCTACTATACAAACAAGATATAATGGAAAATGATTCAAGAAATAATGATATAACATATTTCTAATATAACAAAAGTGATAAGCCCATTCATTGTTCCAAGAAACTCAAGAGATTCAAGCAGGGTAAGCAGAAAGATCACGGTACACATGGTCATGGAATCACTAATAAAGTAAAAGGTTCATAAGGGGAAAAAAAATCACATATTGTACAGGAGTTTGCAAAGGAAACAATTGGAGTGAATTCTTCCTAGAGACAGTGTAACCCCGAATTCCATGGGAGACAGAAATGTTGAACACAATAAAAACTACGATGTAAAATTCCATATGCTAAGAAAACGCCTTCAAAACACAAGGAAAAAAATTAAAGAATTATAAAGCATAAATGATATGGTATCATATGATGTACCTATGTGCCACCAGAATTCACATTTAAATAAGAAATGAAAAGGAAGAAATGTAGGACAGGAAGAGTATTTGTATGCTGTAATTTATGTTATTTAGACTAGAGCAAAAGAGATAACAATGGGCTATAAGGCATATATATGTATAACAGTCCATATACATATATATGACAACAGTAGCAGAAAAGCTACTGTCCTCCAATTCCTACAGTATATGAGTAGTGAAATATTATTTTTAAAGCAGACTTTGAAAAGTTAAAGATGCACATTTTGGATGTTAGAACAGCTAGAATGCAGAAAATGATTTACAGCTGTTAACAAGGGAGCCCATGATAATACATCCTGCTGTTTGAGCTTCTGCTCAGAGTTTTGTTACTGAGTCTGAGCTGACTAAGGCATCTCAGACACAAGCAGAAGGACTGAAGCAGTTAATCTGTTTGCAGTTGGTATCTTTCTCCCAGTGGGAGTTCAGGAAGTGCTAGCGACTGTCACTCCCCCATGCTTAAAGGTGGAATTGTGTGGCTCTTTGTCTTGTAGGATCCTATTTGTCTTTTCTCTCCCCTTTGTCTAAGTTTAAATGGTTTGTAGATGTTTATAAAACCCAGGGAACATACCTCCTTATCCTCTTCCTTCAATTATGTTGTGTATTTGGGTGTGTGCGTGCACTTGTGTGCATGTGTACAAGAGTGTGCAGAGCCCAGAGGAGGGTGTCACATTACCCAACTGGATCACATCCTATCTTATTCCTTTCAAGCCGATCTTTCCTTGAAAGTCAAACTCACTTCTTTTGCTAGGCTGGCAGCCAGGAAGTCCCAGAGATGCTCCTGTCTTAACCCTACACAGTGCTGGGGCTTCAGATTTGAGCAAGACCGTGCCTAACTTGGTAAGCAGATGTGGGAGTCTGTTCTTGAGTTCTCATGGTCTTATAGAAAGTGTTCTCCTACATCAAGCCATCTCTCTAGCCCCTTCCAATCAAGCTTTTACTTTTTATTTTCAGCTAAAGCGAAGATCCGCTGGTCCGTACCTTTGTTGCATTATTACCAGCATTGCAAGCTGAGATCAGAAGTTGTCTGAACTTCTTGTCTATGAGTTAATGAGCTCCCTGCTGCTGTTCCAGGCAGCTCTCATTTGACTCACTAAAATTCAGCCACCAGGCCCTAGCCCACCAGACCCTAGTCCACCAGACCCTAGCCCACCAGCACAATGGTGCAATCCAGCCAGTCTCTGATCAGAAAGGCCAGTGGTGGCTCAGGATATGAAGGAAGAGTAAGTAGTCCTCTGCGGCTAATAAAGTAAGAGCCTCTTCATCCTCTGTCATTTCAGTAAATGACTCAAATCTGCACAATTGTTTGCATTAGTTAATCTTATTACTAAAATGTAGAACCGTTAAATTCTGTGAGCCATCTGAGATAAGTGCACCCGTGCACACAAGTGCACACACTTTCTCCTCTCTAAGCATCACTTGCTAGTGATGGGAAGCAGATGTTTCTAGAAGAACTGATGCCCTTCTAGCTGATGCTAAGTGATTTTCATCTTTGCATATTCCTTGGGACAGTTACCCCATGGGAAGCAGATGTTTGTAGAAGGACATCAGCTAAGTGATTTCCAGCTTTTCATATTTCTTGGGACAGTTACCCCTTAGGTAGTGACCAAACCTTGGTGAGAAAGCAAAGGAAGGGGACAGGCAAGCACAAAGGCTGAGACTCTTCTTTTCTTAAAGTGGAAAGACCTCCTTCTCCCAACACCCAGCTCTTAAAATAGCAGTTGATGGGTAATAAATGTTCACCCAAGTCATTTCCTGGAGAAGGACGTGTCACAAATGAACTGTCACAACTCATGGGGAGCTGTTAGAAAGTTGTGACGTCTCAGAGCAAAACTATTCTTTATAAGACAATTCACAGGATAAAGAATGGTTTTGAATATTTAAAACCACCTCTAGGCAATTTTGATACAATGGGGGAGAAATATCTTTGAATTAATAGTTTAAGTAATGGTGTGATTCAGGAATGGCAAAAAGCAGAAAATGGTTGAACTGTCTCCTGAGCAGCTGGCTGTTGGGGCAGCGGGGTCACAACTGAAATCTATATGTTTCCTTGGTCATCGCTGTTCCTCAGTCTAAAGAGCATGAAGTCCCATCCCATTGTGGGATTTCCTCCAGTCTTAGCGTTGTTTCCTGTGGCTGTGATCAAACACCTTGACAATGCCAATTTAAGGGGAAAAGAGTTTATTGGCTCACAATTCCAGGTTATCATCTATTATTGTTGGGGAAATCAAAGCAACAGGATCTTGAAGCAGCTACTCACATCCTCAACCAAGATCTGAGAGAGAAGGAAATGTATGACTACTTATGTTTAGCTCTATACAATCTGATCTTCCCCACCCAGACTCAGGGAAGAATTCCACCCACTGGGTGAGAAAGCCCTGAAGGACTAGGTTGAGAGCAGATGCAGTCCTGAATGAATGTAGATGTCTAGAATCAGCACCTCGGGCCCATGGGAATGACAAAGCCTTCCCCTTGGGGTGAGGCTCAGAGTAAGAGCAAAGCCTTCCTTTGGTGTCAGAACCAAAGTTGACAAGGTGTGCACATTAGTGCACCTTATGGGGGTATTTTTCCACACAGAATTATAGACCTTTGCTAAGTCCTCTCTTACCTTTGATAGGCCAAAAAGGAACAAATGGGTATACTTTTTTTTCTTGTTCTTTTCTATTTCAAACCATAAAGTTGAGATGATATTACATTTTGGGGCAGAAATAAAAGAAGAAACATCAACAAGAAAAACAAAGGCAACTTGTACAAAGCTGTGAGGAAAGCAAGAGGCAAGATGAATGTTAAGCAGGGGAAAACATTTTGAGATGAGCCAGCAAAAGCCTAGTGTTTGCTGCAGGGGAGCAGATTAAGCTGCCTAAACACTTCATTTCCCTACGGGACTTGCCTATATAAGAATGATTCAAGGTCTACTGCTTCGGAAGGATGGAACTCCCCACCCCCTGTGGTCGTTATCAAATTCAAATGGCCAATGCCCACCAGGATGAATACCTACTGTCACGTGTGTACCTCCTAGGTATGTCTGATTTCAAATGCTAGTAAACTTTTTATGCATGAAACTATGGATATGTAGCTCAGGACCCACACTGTATTTTAATATTATTGGTGAGATTTTAAATGAACTCCCCAGGCTCCCCAGTGTTGTCTTACTTTGGAGTTCAGAATCTCCAACATGGCTAAGATACAACTGTCAATCCCAACTTTGACAGATCGGTCCATGTAATAAGTTGCCTTGTCAGGCAGGTAGTGAGCTTCAGGGTAGTGGCCAGATGGACAATGATAGGTCTTGCTTCCGACACCTGAACAGTGCAGGGGACACAATCTAAAGGAAAAGTCCGCTTGCCTGCAGAACCCACCCATGTGGTAACTTTTCTGGGATGATCCATTCTTCCTAGAGAGGCTTAGCCTTTGGAGTGTTACATTTGGGGACATCTGTATGTCTAAAGAGTGGGTATACTGTACAGCAGTCTTTTCCACATCCTCTTCATTTTCTTCCTCCTTTTGGCTTCTCTGAGGATATCTGTGATGAAGGACACCAGCAGCCAGAGGGCTGTGACTGTGTCCTGGCTGGCAGAGGTGTTTGGGACCCACACAGAATCTGACTGAAGGTGAAAGTTGTCAGGCTGTGAAAAATGACGTCCGTGTTGGCTGACCTGAATTAGGGCTGTAAAGTTCTATTCCTCACAAAGGCAAGATATATTATTGCTGTAACGGCATTATTCCGCTCCATCACTTTTAAACCTTGTTCCCATTATCTGCAAGTTAAATATAACCCTATGTAAAAACAGGAAGGACAGCACTAACTTGTCCGGCTTAACAGCACACACTTAAAACATAATAGAGCACTTGTTACCGTATTTTATGGAACGGAAACTCCAAATGTAAAGATGTATTAAGGAAATATCTCAAAGTTATTAGGGAAGGATATTTACAATTACAGATTGCTTTATATTATGCTTTTATGAACATCTCAGGAAATGAAATAGCCTTCAGCTGTAGAGAGTGAAGAGGGAGGTAATTTTCCTTAATACGGGTGATAAAATTAATCTGATTGAAATCGCTAGCGATTATTTCTCAGAATACTGAGTGGCAGTACAATCACTTACACCCTTTTATATTTTTTTTAGTCAAGGCTTGTGTAGATGAAAGCTAATTACAAAGTAGCGATGTGAAGCGCTAAGGAAATAGTTTGTATAGCGTGGAACAGGCAGGGCTAATTGGGGTTTGTGATTACACAGACTGTTGGTGAGGAGAATTAGCTACCAGCAGTCTCTCCTGAAAGCTTCTCATCAAGCAAAGTAAAAATAGACAGTGGATCTGTTATTTATCTAATTATGCCTCGAATATTTTTCACAAGCATCTTACACATTCTCAAATGGTTTGTTGTTCCAAAAATTTCTGTTCCACACTTCTTGTGACCAAACCGCCACACAGATTTTCTCAACACCAAGCTATCTCTTCCGATCGATCATCACTCAATACTGAAAGCTTCTGGGACTACCAAGTGTAACTGGCCATTGTTGGTCCTGATTCACTAGTTCTGCTTGTTGATGTTACCATGACGTTAGGTATCGGGCTACAGACTAAACTCAGAAGAGATTCGAAAGTTTCAGTTAGCAAAGCAAGAGCTCATTAGGCAGGCGCTGATTCCTTTAACCTTCTGCCATAGCTAACAGCTTTCTTTGCAAGGTCATGAAATACACTCCCTCAGCTATAGGCTGTGTTAAAGCTTACATTCTAGAGTCCACAGAAGACCTAACTAGTTCCCAGGAGCGTCTAGTTAGTCAACTGACAGAAGACTAGTAGCTCAGTAGGCAGACTTCTCCCATGACACCTTTGACCTGTTTGTCCTCATTGAAGTGAGACCCTCATCCATTTTACATACCATGTGGCTTTCTAGTACTTTCCTGTCTCACTTATCATTTATAAATTTAGAAATGTATTCATTTATAAATTGTTTTATTTAGTGTTGACTGAGGGCCCTCTGCATGGCAGACCCAACACTCCTCACCAAGATTCAAAATAACATTGTCACCTACCCATCTTTGCTGGATCTTGGGTTTGTTTGCTCCTGCCTGTGGTGCTGACAATATGTAAGGGTGATGGAAGCCAGTGAGCGATGTTTAGAATTGCTGGAGACGAAGCCCAAGAGGCTTCGTCTTATGTGCCTCAGAAAGGCACTGCCTGAAGAAAGCTATTCTAGAAGACACAGCATAGAATAAGTTCACAGCCTAGGAATTGCAAACTTATCGACAAAGTGCTCTTTTCTGATGACAAGGTACACTCTGGAAGCTTCGGCTTTATGAAGACGATTCTCCTCTCTCAGGATATTAGCAGACTGGGGTGCTTGTAGGGGCTTGGTGTGAGAAACCAAGCTGATTTGGGTGATACTCCCCAGTCACACACAGCCCAATGTAAATGCTACACAAATTGCTTTAATAGACATAAGAGCAGGCAGTAGTGTAGACTAGAGGGCTGATTTATCGACGCCAGATCCTATTTGCTCACAGCTCTTCCCTCTTTTTATTCACCCATCTGTATTTTGTTTAATCTTCTTTATTAAAATTATCTGGGTGCTGCAGGGAATGATATACTAGCTTTAATTTCCAATGTGACGAAATAGTAAAGAAACAGCAGAAAAGAGAAAACACATGTTCTCTCCCTCATTTGCTCTAGTTAGCATCTTAGAAAGTTCCTGTGTGGATAAATACAGCCAGTTCCTAAAACTGGATTCCCAGCGTGATTATTATTAACAGTTTGCTACGACCAATATGCTATGCAGCAGCCTGTAGATGATATCCGTAGTTTCCCTGCCTCCCTATGTGAAAGGGTGATAAAAATGATATTATATGGGTGTATGCAAATTACGGAGGCCTGGCCTTGAGCTCCAGTAATTCTTCTATGGGCCTCTACTCTGTCCACTTAGAATGACAGGTACTGAAAATTAAATGGTTTCCAATAAAAACCCTGTAACCGGAAACGAATCCCCAGTGAATAATTAGAACACCTCACCCATAAAAGGTAATCATGTGTCTTCCATTTCTGAAAAAGCCTCCATCTCTGATCAGCATCGGTGGAGCTCTGGTCAGATCTTTAATTCTTATGAAGAAGGAAAAAAAAAAAAAAAACAAAAGCAAAGCGGCAATGCTCATCCTTCCCAAGGAAGCCTGCTGCTGTTGCTGACAGCCTGAAGTTCTCACAGTACTTCGGCCAGAAAAGAAGAAACAGAAGGTGAGGTGGCTGCTTTATTTTAGACACACAGAAAGCGTCATTTTCCTCTCTGCTACCAAGGGCTGTCTGTAGTAGTTAGCACGCTCGTGTGGATATGCTTTGGTTTTCAGTGTTAGGACCACTGTGGGGTATCCAAGAGAGTGAACTTCCCAACGTAATTATCTTTCCCCATCAACAAAGTTGTAAACACAAACACGGCTCAGGGGAAGAAGGCTTAATCTCATGCTTCAAATGCACCACCTCCTACAATGTGGAAGAGTCTGGAGAATAAGAAAGTTTTTAGCCGCTACAGCTTACTCGAAACCACCAGGCAACTATTGCTGTCTCTGGCCCTTTCCTAAGCTCCCTGGAAAGGCTGATGGATCCAGTTTGTGTCTGAATGGGGATCGTTGAGTTGGGTTGTGGTCGACCAGATGGGTCACTCTGGAAGTTTCCAAGCTCTTTAAATGCCAGAAGGGCAGCTCAGAGACACGTGTCACAAAACATAAATGTTTAAGAGCGAGAGAGGAAGTACGGAAGCTGAGAGTTGTCGAAGCTGATGAACTGCCTGCTCATTGCTTGTCTGCATAACAATGCGTAGCAGCACTTCCGTTCTAATTTTCGGTAATATGCTTATAATCTGTAAGACCCGTCTTTGTTTTTTATTTCTAAACACCCCCCACCCCCCCACACACACACCACATCTAGCATACAAATAATAGTCACACTTTAAGGAATAAATTATAACACGGAAATACTACGTGGGCTGGAAACCCCTGTAAAAGTGAAACCACACAGCACACACATACACACAAAACATTGTCCTAATGATACACATTAGAGTAATTACACACGGTTAGCGATTCTTCTCAGATAAGTTATTGAACTCGGTCTCCTGGTTGTCTGTTTTACCAGTTTTCTAGATATTCCGACTAATGAGAATTTTGACCTCGATGTCATTTTTTCCTGCCCAACCCCTCAAGCAGTAAAATATAGGGAAGATTTCCTAACAGAACTGGGTGACTGAAATGCAGCCGATAGATTAACAAGCAGAGATCTTTGCGAATGTAAAAGACCAAGATTTGATATCTAGAGGGCTCTTGCTGTTTATTCTGGTCAGACATAATTCAATGTACTATGACCCAGCAATATTTGACAATGCTGTCAGGTTTTACGGTGCTGATTTCTATGAGGTCACCTGCATTCCTCTACAATATTTATAGAATAGTAGTTTATAAGTTCCAGCATTTTGAAGTTTTATAGATACTTCAATTTAATAGTATCTACTCACTACTTGGGAATTGTAAAATTTGAGACTAAAGAAATAAGTGGAACGAACCACAACAGATGGTGATGCTCCAGAAACACAGACTACGACTCAGTCCAAGGGATTTCATGTCCCTTTCTGGGAGCATGTATTTTTTAATCAGACCACAACGTAAGAATGAAATCTGACTCCTCCATTGTATCTAAAGAGCTGTAGGTCTTTCTCTCAATGGCAAGCTTTAAAGAATTCTGTTTTATTAATCTCACATTGTAGAAAGTAGGATAGAAAAACTATATCTGTGTTATTAAAAGCTTTATAAGCAACCTATGACAATGGGACCTTGACTGTAGTGTGATAGATAGGTCATCTGTGTGATAATATGAACAGCATGTTGAAGTACCTTACAGGATTTTGTGAGTAAAATGACTGAAAAATCACGATAGAAATCACATGTAAAGTAAAAGGTGCATATTTTATATAGTACAGTAATTTGAAAGTGTTTGATCCATGAGATTTTAACTATTTTAATTAAAAACCTCATAGTGATTGGTTATATATATATATATATATATATATATATATATATATATAGTTTAAAATTCTTTCTAAATTTAAAATCTTGATTACAAATTTGAAATATTTTTATTTTAAATTCTTGGTTGTACTTAGCATTTCAAAAATGTAGTCTCCATAATTGTTTTCAACTGTGGAGAGTACTTGTTTTCAATATTTTCTTGGGAGACATTTAACACTTTAGATAAAGGCAATGACTTATAATCATTCTAATTATGTCCATCCAAATAATTTTCTGCTTTAAAAATCAAGTGCATTAAGAAATACAAAATTTCAAGTTACCCTATCCTATAGAGTATTTTTATAGCATTGCAGTTTCTAGGTTATAATGTTAAGACTCTGAAAATATCAGTATAACTTGGCATGACCTCTGTTCAGATTTTTTAAGTGGAATGGCTGTGGCAGGACAGCAAATTTAATTTCTGTGGCTTTCAAACTAAATTCTGGTTGAGTTCTTCCAGAATCATTTATATATATATATATCATATTTATTATATAGTATATGTATATGTATATGTATATGTTATGATGTATATGATGTATATGTATATGTATATGATGTATATGTCGTATGATACTATGTATATACACACACATACACATATACACATATATATAAACATATATACATATATATATTACTACTATCTCAAAATCATTTTAGATCAACTAGAAAGTAATATATGTTACATGCAAACAATTTAAAATCCTTTGAAACATACAAAGAACATAAACGTGCCATATAACAGCCGTAGGTGCTGAAATAGATAAATTTAAAACAATGATAGATAAACCAAGCATGGGGTGCGATGTCTGCAGACAGTAAGGGTTTCTTTCTAGATAGCTCTGTGACTAGCCTGCTGCCTGTCAGAACACAGTCCAAGAATGGAGTCATGTGCTGAGAATTCTGAGTTGCTCATGAAAAAACTCCATGAAAATAGACAAGAGTCTCGTGACATTAGTTTCTTCAAAACACAGAATTACTCTTGGAATGTGTTCTCATGCTCTCTCAGGTGGAGTGGACAGGCCTGAATTACTTCAGCTGCTGCTACTCACGTGTCTCTATAGAAAAACATGTTTATGCCCTGTGTGGGTTTTCCTTGTGATTCAACACCTTGCTTACACTATTCTTCTTAACTCTTGGAATATAAATTGTCTGATGTACTGAATAAAGTTGACTATTGCATGAGACTTTGTCTGCCTCATTTGTAGGCCCTGCTCTCCCAGGTTCATGCTGCCAACTAGAGCTGTAAACACCACCACACCTGTAGACATTTAGAGAGTCCGTCTCCTGTTGGGTAGCATTGCAGTGCTCCAGGGCCTAGGAGTCATATTTTTCTTCCTGGAAGAACGAAGAGTGGATAATTCCACATCTAATTCCTCTTCTTAGAAAATCACCCTTCTCTTCCCTTCACCTTTACATGTTACTGTTTACATGTTACATATTCTCTTGATCAATAAGACTATTGAGATATGAACACATCATACTGTCACCTCTAGGCATGGAGAGTGTATGTCTGTGAAAGAGTCAGTTCCCCAATCACGTTCACAGTGAATGCGCATGGTACAATGTGAGGAAGCAGAGTCACATGACTGAAGCAGATTGGACATTTGATGCAGGACATCTCTCTTGCAAAAATGGTAGCATGTGCGGTAGACATGACATTTGAAAGAAATAACCCTGCACTTTGTTGAAATGTCCTTGGATTTGGGGGGTTCTGTTGCCACTGCGTGTCTGGCCTCATGTGGTTCCTGAAGAAAGACAAGTGTGCTTCTTAATGGTGTGTTTTTCCTGACAGAGCCAACATCCCTTCTGTGCAGGGTCTAAGAACGAGCCCTATTGTGCTTTTGAACATTCTGTGTTAGAACAGCTTCTCCCCCCACCCCCGCCCCGCACCTTCTCTATCTGACTTCTGTGATCTGAGACTTTGTCTTTTGAGGGTTGCTAGGGATATGAGCCACTGAAATTTTCTAACTGGCTCTCTCACCATTGCCTGAGGCTAATGGCTGGCTTGACACTTGCTCTAGGCTCCTTTGCTTCAATCTGGGGAAATTATGAAAGGCCATCTACTTTCCCCAGCTCCCCACGTAAATCAGTGAAAAATTTAGTTGTAACTGCATAGTGTGTCAAATGCTTCAACTACCAAATCCTAACTTGAATCTGTAATTACTTTACAGATATGTATTGAATTTCTGATCCCCATCTCTTCCTTTGTCTCTGTTTCCAGCAGGCCTCATATAAGACAGCAAGGAAAGAGACATTAAATCTCTTCTGGAAAGAAAACTGTTCCCGGAGAACATTTAAAATCAAGAAATTTATGAGTTTGTGTGGTTTGAAAAAATATTTATTTTATAACTTATGTTTCTATGTACATGACTATGTGTACATGTGAATACAGGTGTTCTTGGGGGTTCAGAAGAGGGCATTACATTCCCCTGAGCTAGAGTCACAGGCCATTTGATGTGGCAAATCATTTGAGATGGGTGCTGGTAACCCCTTGTGTGATTATTTGTTTAAGAAAGGTTTTAGTTTGAAGTTTCTTTTACTGCTTTTGCTGAAGCCCAGGACTTGTGGTAGGATTCCCTATACATCGGAGAAGGAAGTTTGGAGGTAGCAGCTAGACATAGCTGAATTGTTCCGGTCATGAACAGGGATGCTGGGTATGAAGGATCTATTTGAAAATCTGAGAACAGGGATACTGGGTATGAAGGATCTATTTGAAAATCTGAGAACAGGGATATTGGATATGAAGGATCTATTTGAAAATCTGAGAAGCAGCTTTGGAGCCCGCAGAGGGTGCCTTGGATAGGAAGCAAAGGAAGATAGGGGTTTCCTTGGGCAACACTGCGAGAATGGGATAAATGGAATGGGAAGAGGAATGCTTCTTTGGGCTTCCAGGGTATTTTCTATGTTGATGGGAGACACACACCTCCTTGCATACTTTCTATAAAGACTTTTGGTAGACTGCGTGGGAAACGTTGGGGGGGACAAATTAGAGAAGATTACAGAAGACATTATCATGTGACCACACACATAATGATAGAAAGCAAAGGACTACATAGAACATTTTGTAAAGAAGGATTCGGCATGTCCAGATGGATTTTGGTTAACACATCATTTTGAACAATGCTACATATCTGCCTCAAGGGATAAAGTTTCTACTGTAGAGATGGTAAACTGTTAGGAAGCATTTCCTGGAAGACTAATTGATGATGAAACACCATGAAGATCTTTAAGGTTTCTGGCATTTTGATCTAATTCTTCCCCTCTGAGAGTTTATGCCAGAATATTATTATATCCCTAGTCACAAGGATTTCAAGAGTTTGAGGAGTTCTTTCTTTCTTTTGGGTCAGTATCTCTTTAAAACACACAGGTATGATATGCTAACCTATGAAACCTTACAGAGCATCCTAGCAATCCTTTCCAGGTTGAACTCAGCTTGAGTATTTACTTGGTCAAGATTCATCCGATGCGTTGATAGAGGTAGGTGAAGTTAGTTTTATTTTATGAATTCCTTGTTCTCCTAACATGAAAACTTTGAATATTTGCTGTGATATTTTGGCTTTCTTTTAAATGACCCCTCCAAGAGGATTACTATATGGTAAGCCAATGCGAGATATTTCTGATTTTATTCTTTCATCTGAAATGTAACTACGGACATTCTAAATGTTTTGATCCACTTTTCAGGTATGGATTGTATTCACTAAGATTTTGTGTTACAATTTGAATTATATTACATGCCTTTACATGGAGGTTATTAGAAAGATAGTTACCAATATTTTACAATGTCTTAGTTAGGGTTTGACTGCTGTGAACAGATACCATGACCAAGGCAAGTCTTATAAGGACAACATTTAATTGGGGCTGGCTTACAGGTTCAGAGGTTCAGTCCATCTTCATCAAGATGGGACCATGGCAGCATCCAGGCAGGCATGGTGCAGGTGGAGCTGAGAGTTCTACATCTTCATCTGAAGGCTGCTAGGTGAAGATTGGCTTCCAGGCAGCTAGGAGAAGGGTCTTAAAGCCCATGCCCACAGTGACACACATTCTCCAACAGCTCCTAATAGTGCCACTCCTGGGCCAAGCATATTCAAATCATCACATCACAATAATATGTATCTGAGGATGATGAACAGCTTTTAAACTGTACTTTTTGGTTACCAAAACTGATATATCATTTTAATCATCCACAATGATGCATGTTTGAATTTTTATTTATTCTTTGATGAATATAATTTGGGTCATAGCTATATACCAATGCCCCTTCTTCCCTCCAAATCCTCCCAAAATTTTCCCTATATCCCCTTAACAACTTCATGTATTTCTGGTCTTTCTTTTTACTTTTATAACAGCTGAGTCCAATCAGTGTTTCCATATCACATGGATATAGGACACCACCCACTGATACATGAACAGCCTACCATGGGCACACCACTGAAGAAAAGGGAGGCCCCTTCTCTAGCAGTTACCCACTGTCAATAGAACAATAGCTACCAGGCTAGAGGTGGAGTCTGTGCCTACTGGTGTGATCAACATTTTCTTATATCTTGCATATATCTAATTGCTATATCATTTTTCATTACTTTCTTTAACATATGAGTTTTGCCCTTTTTCAAAACAAGTTTTTTTTTTTGTTTTCGTTTTTGTTTTTTTTTTTTAATGAGCCCTGTTGTTGCTTTGAGTGAGCATGACCCTGATGTGCTCATATATTTGTATGCTTAGTTCCCAGTGATAAGCTATTTGGAAGGAAGAGGTGTGTCCTTGATGGAGGAGCTGTGTCCTTGTTGGAATGAGTGTATCCTTATTGAAGGAGTGTGTGTCCTTGTTAAAGGAATGTGTGTCCATGTTACAGGGGGTGTGTCCTTATAGAGGGGGCAGGCCCTTGTTAGAGGACAAAAGTCACTAGGGAATGAGCTTTGAGGTTTCAAAAGCCCACAGCAGGCCCAGGTGTCTCTCTCTCTCTCTCTCTCTCTCTCTGCCTGATGCCTATGGATCAAGAAGTAGCTTTCAACTACTTCTCCACCACCATGGCCAGCTATATGCCCCCATACTTCCTGTCTTAATGATTTCAAACTAACCCTCTGAAACTGTAAGCAAGGCTCCAAATAAATGCTTTCTTTTTATAATAGTTGCCTTGGTAATGGTGTCTCTTCATAGCAATAGAACACTGACTAGGACACCTGTGAATGGAAATGTTTTCAGTCACAACTTTGAATGGGTTATTCCCAGTATATGAAAAGGCTCTTATGTGTTATGTGTGCACTTTGGAGTGGTCTATCTGCATTAGAAAAGGAAAAAAACATTTTTTCTCTCTCTTTCATCCCCAAAATTTACACAGAGAGACTACTGTGACCTCTAAAAGTGTGTGAGGACCTCTCTCCATTAGCAAGCGGTTATTTAGTGTTATCATAGCTGGGTGTCCTCTAGTTACATCAGTTCTGAAGCTTCTTACCTAGAGATGTCCTCAGGTCCCACAGGCTGAGAGTTCTAACATGTAAATCACAAGCACCGCGTTATTCCTTACTCCTAACTGGCTGTCACTCAGCATCCCGACAGTCTCTCAAGTTTGATTCCTTTGCTTGAGTAGCTCACAGAATTCAGGGTGACATACTGACATGTTTTCGTTTCCTTGGAACCCAGATGAATAGATGTATGGGGAGAGGGGTGAGGGAGCTTTCCATGTTCTCCCTGGCCCTCTGCTCTCCAGGAGTCTGCACATCCTGTAAATCCTGAGGGCTGCTTTTGTTCTTTTAGGGAGACTTCTTTGCACAGCTGTGATCGACTTCATTCTTGGCCACTGGTGTGATTAACTCCACATCTGGTCCTATCAGAATGGGCTGGCATGTAAGACTTGGAATCCCAAGCGCCATTCTGTCTTAGTTTCCCTGGGGAGGTTCCCAGTACCCACTCTGAAACTACCTAGAGGTAGCCAGCACTTAACTCGCCGTGCATGCCAGAAGACACATCACTGTCAAGATCCCATGTTCTTGTGCTGTCTGTCCCAGGAAGCAGAAGGTAAAACAAGGCCAAGTGCACACTCACAATATCACAAGGCAGGGCTAGATTCTCTTCACCATCTTAGCTTTCTGCTGAGTCTGCTGCTTTCTAGATAGGCCATGTTCTTTCATCAAAAATGAACATGACTTCACCTCAGATCCTCTAATTGACTCCTCGTTCGTTTCTATGGTTCTAGTCACATGGCCAGAACAATCAGAAAGCATTTCTTAATAATAAGTGTTCCCCTATAAAGCATCTGTAGACTCAACCAACCACAGGTAAAAACAAACAAACAAATAAAATAGGAAAAAAAGTTCATGTGCACTGCACAGAATCTTCTCTCTCTTGCCGCTGTTATTTCAGAGCAATAATCAAACACAGCCCATCTATTGTGTTATGTCCAAGTCATCTAGAAATGACTTGATGTGAACTAGACAGAATGCACAGGTGATGTGCAAACAGTGTAGCAGTTTACACAAGGGAGCTGGGCATCTGCAAATGGTTTTATCCACCACCACCGAGGGCTGAATCTAAAACAATTTTCCATGGATCCATGGGTATCAGGGTAGTACCATGGCTATTTCTTTTTATTTCTGCTTCTCTGTTTGTGAGCAAGATTGGATACTGTACATGGTTCTCCAGAGATATTGATAGCGTTTGATTTTCTGATAAACTTTTTGTTTATGACTTCAGACCCTTATCATAAATGAGGTTTTGTGTGTGTGTGTTTAGATCTGTAGCTTTGTGTAATATTCCTATGACAATGACTAGGACTGCCTGTTCTAGAGGATCTGATGCCCTCTTCTGACTTCTGAGGGCCCCTGCAGGCATGTGTTGTGCATACATACTCAAGTATACACGTATACATATGAAATAAAATAAAAAATAAATATTACTAAAAAATGTTAGTGGAAAAATTATTCTTACAAATGTTATATACATTTGAAAAAAGCAGGATTTCTATTTGCTTTTAAATTTCAGAAATACTGTGTGTGTGTGTATATATATACACATACACATATATTATGTATGTATATGCATGGATGGGCACAGCTTAAAATTTTTATTTGTTTTCTGATAAGCTACCTGATTAGTCTTGATAATTATATGTATCAATTCTAGTTATGATTTATTTCTCAGATGATTTGCTTTAAGTCCTAACTTAGAGCTCATCAGCATAACATACATCACCTGTAGTGTGGTATCCATCCTTTCTACCATTAATACATATATATAGTTATTATTTCCTGTTATTATTGCTAGATGAGTTATGTTTTTATTGATTTGTATTTTTAAATATCCAGTTCCATTATAGTAGTTTACTCATTTATTCTTTCCATCATTGCTTCTTCAGTTATACTTACCTAGTACTTTTATTACAATTAATATAGTGTTTTTAAAATTTTTACTGATCCGTTTTTCATTTAAAATATTCATAATTTTAGTTTTCCTTCTGAATACTAATTTCTCATTATCTCAGAAATTTCTGTATATAATATGGTTCATATTGCTATTAAGTATTTTCTCTTAGTTATTTGATAATTTTTGTAATTTGTTTTGATCACAGTCATCTCCTCCCTCAACTCTCCAGAGCCATCCCTGTTCTCTATCCATCCAACTTCATGTATGTTTTCCTACCCACCAGATTCAACTTGTGCTGCCTGTCTGTCTACCTAGTTATTGTTACACGTGTAGAATATGGCACTTTTTAACCCGCGTCAGAGATGCGTCTATTTATGGGATAGGGTGACTGTCTTAGTTAGGAGTTTAGTGCTGTGAACAGATACCATGACCAAAGCAAGTCTTATACAAGACAACATTTAATTGGGGCTGGCTTATAGGTTCAGAGGTTCAGTTCATTATCAAGGTGGGAGCATGGCAGCATCCAGGGAGGAATGGTGCAGGCAGAGCTGAGAGTTCTGATCTTCATCTGAAGGCTGCTAGCAGAATACTGGCTTCTAGGCAGTTAGGGTAAGGGTCTTAAACCCACACACACAGTGACCCACCTACTCCAAAAGGCCACCCTAATAGTGCCACTCTCTGGGCCAAGCATATACAAACCATTACAGTAACTAACATAGAGACCCATAACTGGCCAAGGTGCATATACTGAGAGATTGTGGCATGCTCATCTATTAACAGGACATCTATTTCACATCCCCTAATCCATCTATTTCAGGAGGCTCAGTGGCCATGGTGGCAGAGGAACAGGAATCGATGGGTAACCATGATGATACTGTTTTTTCAGGACACAACAGGGTGGTTGAACATATGAACTCAAGATGCTTGTGACAACAATGAATGAGATCTTCAAAGATCAAGCAGACAGAATCAATCCCATCATAAATGAAGAGGAAGACACACCCCCAGATGAGGAGATCTCAGCAACTGGTACTTTTTGGGAATTGGAAAATCCATTTCTTTATAATGTTGGCCCTTGCAAGTTGATTACTCTCCAGTTGGAGGCCGCACATCATGTTTCTCTTTTAGACACTGAAAATTTGTGTAGAGTGTCAAAGCATGAGTGTGTCCTTTTGTGGAAAACTTTGAAATGTGATCATATCAAAAGATAAAAGTAAAACACTTGTACTGTTGTAATTTTACATAAGCTCAGTAATTGTAATTGTTTCTCTTATTAGAGTCTTACGTTTTATCCTATATTAAAATCTCTTTACTAGATTTTTTTATAATGGCATCAGAAAACTTGACTGTGTGTTTTGTTGGGAATTTGCCTAACTTTGCTTTGTGACCCTGTAGGAGGAGCTAAGGTGGGAGGAGTTAGGAGAGGAAGAGGAGGAGTAAGGAGGAGAGGAGGAGAGGAGGAAAAGGAACAGGAGGAGCTAGAAGACAGGAGAGGAGAACGAGAGACAAAGGAGATGGAGGTGGATGTTCACGTGTATGTAGCAGTCAAAGGTAGTTGGTATATCTAGGTTAGGTATTGGGTTACACTTCTGATTGTATGGGTATCTTGTTACTGATCATTATCAAATATATAAGCCTTTGATTAATCTTTAAGCATTAGAGTCTCGTCTTTCTACAGAGCCCGCATGGATGGCGGGATGGCCTGGGCAATGCCCAGCCTTGCAGAGACAGTGAGGGAGATTGAGCCATCTACCATGCTGATGTGCTGACGTCTCGTGGGTGGCAGGCCTGGTGTTTCTGGCGGCCGGTTCTAGCTGTAGCACACACACGTGGCCTCCGGCTGAGAAACATGGCGGCTGGGCTATGCAGAGCCACTGCCGCTTAGATAGTCGGCATGGCCGGAAGCTGTTTTAAATAATTACTTCAACATGACCCATAAACTATGAGTTTTTTGAATGTTTGATTGTGGTAGAGAGAAAGGTTAATTCTAAGTGTTCAGAGCAACCTTATATGATTGACTCAGTGTTATAATGCCTCTCAGCTCCCTGCTTTTTCACTTACCAGATCCATGACAAGCTTTGCCATCACGCACACTGTCATTTCTCTCTCTGTTGTATGAATGATAGTTGTACATATTTAATATGGTGCATTTGATGTTATATGTGGTAAGAGTGTCTCCTTCAGCCCCAGCGACACAGAGTAACACCCTCCCTCAAGAAACAAAACAAACAACAAAAAGAAGACTGTAAGCTGTATGCAAACCTGTCTCCTTTTCTATTAAAGGATTCATTGTGAGCTTAGCTTCCTTGAGCGCTAATACCACATTTCCTGGTTCCCTATTATTGTATGTGTCCTATCTATCTGAGCCTCGCCTCCTTAGTTTTATGTCTCCATATTTGGGATATGTTTCCATCCAAGTTTATTGTTGCTATTTGTATTTTTCCCAATAACATTAAAAGAAAAATTCTTAATAGGAAATTAATTTATCTCCAGGTGGTATTAATAGCCACTATTAAATCTGTTTTTGGGCAAGGTCTCATGTATGGAGCTGAGAGATCCTTGCAGCCATGGGCCTCCTGCTTTCCCCTCCTGAATGCTGGGACTGCACATGATGTCAGCACACCCGAAGGTCACATGATTGTCCTAGTCATTGGGTTCTGTGTTGTCCACGTGCCTTAGATTCTTAGACCCTTTGGGTTTGTTCTCCCCGACGGATGTTTTAAAGGTGTTGTCTCCTGTTCTGAAGCCATGTGTTGGTGTTATATCAAGTGCATTTTCTAATACTAGTTTTTAAAATATCTTTCAAGATATAAAGTCACGGTTGTAAAAATGCCTGGTCTTTAAGGCTCAATGATGTTACTCACTGGCTCTGTGATCTTTTTCAACACCTTGCCGTTCTGAGTCACCATCCTTTATCTCTAAATCAGGAATATTAATACGAAATAATTAAATGAACAAATACACCTCATTTACTAGAAACGTTACGAGCAAATGATGAAAGATCAAGGAATGTGTTTTCCATGGTTAATACGACCCGCATTACCTTTCTTTTTTTTTTAATTTTCAGAGTGAAAACAAAGTGACACATTTTGAATTTTCTCTGTTGAAGCCCACCTGTGGAAAGACTTTTAATTAATTTTGCCTGCAATAAGGTGATCAACTGTACATCTGCCAACTCTGCCTCTTTCATCTCTTTGATTGTGTCTTCTTATCTATTTGCTTTTATCTCTTCTCCAGGGAGAGAAAGGATCTCCGTAGAATCATACTTTTATCCTTTAGACATTCCTGCACTCCAGACAGAATTGTAAGCTCATCCTCTCCATTGTGAATTTGGTGCTTACCTTATGAGTTTGTTCTCTTTTTCAATGTATTGTTTGAGGATTCCATACACAAATGTAAGCAGCTTCAATGCAATCCACCTCCATCCCTGCCTTTCAAGTCTTCTCAGACGTCCCCCATCTCTTCCTGCTTCCAACTTCATGACATCTGTAAAAAAAAAAATCCAGTGGACCCAGGCAGGGCTTCCAGTATTTCCTGGACAGGTACGATCATCCCCTGGAACATGGGCAGTCTGTCAAGAGCCCACATCCCTGATGAAAACTAAATCTCCCTCTCCAGGCAGCCACCAGTTTGCCATGTTGCCCGTAGCTTTCCAGCTAGGAGTGGGGCTTCATGAATCCCTCCCACACCAGTGCTGAAATTTTGCCCAGTTTATGTGCAACACCCTTGTCATGTCCAGAAAATACTGTTCTGCAAGAGCAGACTGTATTCCTCACAGTCTTTCTGACCCCTCATCACAATGATTTCTAAGCCTTACAGTGGGTGGTATTATATAGCTAGCCCACTTGGGTTAAATGCTTTACAGTCTTCTATTATCTGCTCATTGATAAGTTGTGAATCTCTTTATTAATTTCCATCTGTGAAAAAAAAACAGCTTTGGTATTGAGACATTCACTAATCTATTTCTATGAAGGAAGAACTCAGAGAACAGTTGAATATTATAACTTTTAGTGGAATTATAGTAGTGGGTTCTCCCGTAGGCCTATGACTACACAGTTTTAGATTTTTTTCCCCCAGTTAACAGTATCAGATATTGTTGTGGGTTGCCCTGATGCTGTTTGTATTCTGATGTTAATTCTGCTTCTTCAAGGGGGACTGCTCAACAAGTAGTAGATCATACTCAGGTGATAGTTTATGGCATCTGGGAAAGGCATCAGTTTCCCCCACCCCCACCCCCGCATAAAGGGTAACTACATTTAATCTCTTTTAATGCACATTTTTGCATTTATTTTAGATAGCTTCTACAGTAGCAAGTTTTCACACAGCTAATAAAAAATGCTCTTGGTCTTAGTTACCACTCCACTTACAGCCTTCTTAACCCCTCCCCCTCCCCCCACTTAATCCTCCTAGTCGCATAGCATTTATTCTTTCATGTATCTAATGTGGATTGTAAGTACATTTTCTATGTTGTTCCATCTTATAGACTCTTATGGTGGATTTTTCTGAATTTGTTCCCTCCTGCCTGCCATCTCCTGCTCCCTGTTAACATTGGGCTGCCGTTGTGAGTTCTCTTCAGAGTTTCTTTTGAACTTTCAGCTGTTCCTATCTTTCATTTTTACATGAATTGTCTCTTTTTTGGGTGTTTCTTGATTGTTCACATATTTAGATATTTTGGGCCTGCTGTTATTTCTCCCTCTCTTTTGTAGTTAGTCATGCTAAACTAAATTCACAAAGACACATTTTTTTTTTTTTTTTTTAATGACTGACTTATGCAGAGGCTCTGTCCTAGCTGGGGTGCTTTCTTCTCTCAGTAACTTTTTTCCATTTAGATTTCTTTTGCCAGAGAGTCTCAGGAGGTTTCTAGCTGTTTTGATTTGTTGTCTTATGTTAATGTGATACCCAACATCCACTTAATGCTCCATGTTAGACGACAGAAAGCATTTGTGTATTTGCCCTCTAAATTCTACAATAGGAACGAACTGTACTGAGTGCTTTACAGTGGCACACAAGGACTACTACTAATATTTTGTATTTTCATCTCCTGAGTCTTACATCTAAGCTGGCCATTTCCACGGGGGATATGTTCCAAGGAATTATAGTGAATGTTTAAATTCCCAGTAGTACAGGATAGTACATATTTATTATCTATCCATTTATATCTATCATCTATCTATCTATCTATCTATCTATCTATCTATCTATCTGTTCATTTATTTACTTTTCTAAGTTTCAATAAGTATATTCAAACATAAATACACACATATATAATTCATGGAATTTTATATATATGTATATATTCATAATCATATATACACACATATACATACATATATACATATATATATGAATTCACCTAGTACATCAAAATCTAAGTCAAAGTTTAGTCTGTAAATTAGGCACAGAAAGAGATTTACTACAGCAATATAAAAAAATAAAATATAATCTAAAAAGTTTAAGCTTTTGACTAACTCTTCCCTTCATGTCAGGTTCTCAAGGGCTTATATTTATGTACCTCGCTCCCCTGGGGGGGGTTATCTCTGTGTACCTGGCTCCCCTTGGGGGGAGGGTATCTGTGTGTACCCAGCTCCCTGGGGGGGGTAACTCTATTTACTTGGCTCCCCTCAGTTTATCTATGTGTACCGGCTCCCCTCAGGTTTTGTCTGTAGTGGCCTGCTACCCTAGGGGTATGGGAACTGGGGGTGGGAGGGAGGAGAGGGTATCTGCGTGTACCTGGCTACCCTCAGGGGTTTAACTCTGTGTATCTGGTTCCCTCCCCTCGGTGTTTACGTGCCCCACCCCTCAGGGCATTTGCGCTTATGCTCTTCTCTTTGGCTTTTGAAATCATTTCTTTGACTCACGGTGCCAATTCTGATTTTAAGTCAGATGTCTTAAATTTCTCTAATTTTATGGGAAGTATCTGAAAACAAGCCTAAACAAACATTTCAGACTCATTCATATGTTGATAGTGATTATGCACTCTAAAAGGGGTTTAATATTTTGTTTTAGAAGGTTAATCTTTGTTTTTATTATTTAACTTTTTGATTGTTATCATCTTAAAACGATATTTCTTATCTTTTGTGCAACAACTTACTGAATAAAGCATAAACTTTAAGCCTTAATAAAATAATAGTTAATTTTTTTCATTTGCTATTATTGAAAAAATATTGTAATATGTTATAGAGAGATATGACTGAGTCCACCCACCAAGAGAACTTTTCTCAAAAATAAAATGGAGGATTTTACACCAAGTTATTTATCTTGTAACTTTATTTTACTGAAAACCACACAATAACACATTCCATATGGTTGGATAAATGGTTTTTTAAAATAGAAAACAGTTATAGCATGATAGCAAATATATAAAAAACAGTGAGTGGAAGATTACTACCACTCTAATCAAATACAAGTTGCAAAGCTTGAAGAATATGAGTTCCCTGGACAAGAAAATGCAAAACATAAAAGAAAAAGTTTCTTGTGCAGTTCTAAGAACATGCCAGAAGCAATCAAGGTGCACAGTCTTGTCAAATTAATGTGTCAAATTAGATGATGTAATAGTGGAAAACTGTATCTAAAATACTTTCCATTAGCATTTTTGTACTAATTTTCCATCAAACAACCTGAGCTCCTTTCATAACTTCTTCTCCCCAGTTCACAGCCACCTGTTTGTTTACTTTTTGTTGCCAGGACCAACAGTAACTTCTAGGAGACAGTGTTCACTCTTCTGTTGGTTTCAGAAGGGGAGTCCTTGATGACTGGAGGACTTGGAGGCAAGAGGCTGGGGCAGGAAGCTGAGAGGTTACAATGTAAACACAGTGCAAAGAAAGTAAACTGGAAGTGGAGTGAGACTACAAATAGTCAAAGCCCACTGCCAGAGACAGTCCTCCCAGCAAACCTCCATATCCGAGAGTTCCGCCAATTCGTCTGGAAAGGCAAATGGATGGAAAGCCAAGAAGATGAGAGCTGTGAGTGTGTGTGTGTGTGTGTCTGTGCCCCTGCCCCTGTGTGTATAAGTGTGTGTGTATGACTGTATGTGTGTGTGTATATGAGTGAGTGTGTGTGTGAGTATGTGAATGTATGTGAGTGTATGTATGCAGTGTGTGCAGTATGTGTGCTGTGTGTGTAGTGTTGTGTGTGTGGTTTGACTGTATTTGTGTATATATGAGTGTGTATATGTGAGTTGTGTGATTGTGTGTACATCTGTGAGTGTATGTGTGTGAATGTGTGAGAGTGTGTGCAGTGTGTGTTTGTGGGTGTGTGTGAGTGTGAGTTTGTTGTTTGACTCTGTGTGGTATCTGCAATATTGGTGTATGACTTCAGTGTGAAATGTCCCTGACTTGGTTGAACACTTGATCCCCAGCTGTTGGTGATTTTAGGGGATGCAGTGTTCCCTTTAGATGAATCACTGGAGTTTCCCATTATTGCTTATAGGCCACTCTGGTTCCAGCTTGAGCCACCTCCTCCTTGTTCATCCCAAATACCAAGCAGCACTGAACACTCCTGCCTTCAGAGCCACTTGTCATTGTGCCTTCACTACTGTGATGACCATGTCTCCTCAAACCACAAGACAACATAAATCCGCCCTCCTCTAATTTACGCTTGTTAAATATTTTGTCATAGCCCCCCAAAAGGAACTGATCCATTTGGTTTCTTTTTGGCTTTTATACCAGAAATATATTTCTATAACAAAATCTTAAGAGGAATGCCAATTGATCAAACAGAATGAACAAGGTATTTGGGTTAAGGTCAGGGAACCCTGATGGCCTACCCAGGGCTTGCTCTTTTATCCCTGTGTGGGTTGATATGACGCACAGGGAGACACATGGAACGTTAGTGGAACAGACTTTTATAGACACATCCAGTGAATCAGATCCTATCATGCCTCGACACCTGCATCACAAAGAACATAGGAACAAATCTAACAGATATTTCTGGGTTTGAGCCTGCAAACCAAAAAAACAATCTAATAAGCCACTTGTGGCAGTGTTCTTTGTTGATCATTCCAGAAAACACTACAATCTCAAGCCATCATAAAGCCTTAATCATGCTGAAGATGAAAGCACACACCTTAGGGACTTTCTCGGTAAACATTTTCATTATTACGGTTACATATAATAGCCTGCTGCCAACATATGCCATTTGTTGAAAGTTGTTTATTCATCAGAGACGATAAACACACAAGTCACTTGTACATGCAAAAGCTCACTTCTGAATAAATAAATTGCTACCATGTCCTCAAATCTAATATTTTCTTCCTTAATAAATTCCATTGAGATGGGAAAAAAAATTCCCTCTTATATACATTAATGTTTATCACATGTATTTTAAATACAATATAGGAGAGCATGTCATCTATTTTTGGAAATGCAACTAATGTGGGAAAAAATGCAAACTCTCTATAGGAAGCACTTGGTTTAATTATGCGTAACTTCCAGGAAATGTTGGAAATGTGAAAGTCAGACAGAGGGGAAGAGATACAAGATGCGTCCATACTCAGTTAAGTCAGCAGCTGCCACCCAAAGCCTTCCTACAGACAAACCTGCTTCTTTCTGAGCTACTGCAATGGGGGAAGCCTATACTAGTCTCCTCTGAAGTATGCCATGCAGTGCCCATGGCCTTCTGAGGGAAATCCAGCAGCTGTGTTCACAGACTTTCTACAAGACAATTTTCCTTTGTTTTTTAGTAGCTGCTGGCTTGTACTAGGACAAGATCTCCTCTCTTCTCATACCATCTCCTGGTTTGTGCACTCTGATCTCAAAACACATAGGCGATGGGAAGTGTACCAAATGAATGGCACCTATGGCGAAAAGGGACTGAGGGGCAAATTCTGAAAAGAAAAGGAATTTCTTTCGGTAGTTTGTATCCAGCTTTTTCACGCTGTAACTTTTCAATCTCTTTGTCTTTGGTGGTATAGTCATTAACTCTGTTTCCACTAGTTCCTAAGTTTATTCTTGCTCCTGGCTGCCTTTTATTTTACTGCCCAATGCTCTCTCTCTCTCTCTCTCTCTCTCTCTCTCTCTCTCTCTCTCTCTCTTTCTCTCTCTGTGTGTGTCTGTCTGTCTTCTCTCTCTCTCTCTCTTTGTCTCTTTCTATCTCTCTGTGTGTATATGTGTATGTCTGTCTCTGTCTGTCTCCACATCTCTGTTTCTCTGTCTCTCCTTGTCTCCATGTCTGTCTCTGTGTATATTTGTGTCTGTCTGTCTGTGTCTCTGTCACCATGTCATTGTCTCTTTCTCTCTCTCCTTGTCTCTGTCTGTCAGTCTCTCTATGTATGTATGCCTCTGTGTCTGTCTGTCTCTGTCTGCCTCTCTCTGTGTGTGTGTACCTGTATGCCTGTAAAGTACATATGCTGATGTCATTGTTCAATCTCTGATGTCATCCTCAGATACCACTTACTGATTGACTGATTGGTTGGTTGACAGGACCTTTGACAATCAAGTAAGCCAGTGAGCCCCAGGAACACACATCTTTGCCTCCCCAGCACTATCATGCCTGCTTTGGGGGAAGGGGTAAATTCAGTAACTCATGATCCGAAGGTGAGCATTTTACACTCGAGTGAGCTTGACACTTGGTTCCCCAATGCATGTTCTGATGGCTCTATATTCTTCTAGATCCATCCAGATCTGGGCATGGTTCATTAGTTAAATTTCTAACTAAAATGCATTGAAATGGAATATACTTGGAAATCTAGTCCAGCTCAATAACCATGGATGTGTGACTGCCCCATTACACAGTGCAGATGTCAGTTTTCTGTCTGGACCATACTCCATTCCCTTAGATGGCACTATCCTGGTTTTCAAATGACAGGTCAAAGCACCAGCAGTCCTGAACAAAATAAGACTGTCCCCATGCTACTCTGCCACTGTGAAAAGCTGCAGTGTCTCCCTTTGAGCTGTACTGTGCTCAAGTCTAACATTATACTCTGTTTCAAGACTCAACTCTTCCTTGAGTGTATTTCTTCTCCTTATCTCTGTTTTCCATTTCTTTTTTTCACCAGCCCACCCAGACTCTGGTTACTCGTTCTGAGTGCTGTAGCTTGGTCCTCCTGCCTATTCAGGAGTTTCACCTGGTTTCTCTCCACTCTATTCTGGCTCAGCTGTATCAGGCCTTGCTGATGCTAGATCAAAAGTTTGGAATACCGTGTTTTTCAAGTTCACTCTCTGTCTGATGCTGTTGTCTCCGGAAGCCTGTGCTTATTGTACACTAACCAACTAGCGAGAGCTGAAGGGAGTCCTTGGGAAACATTGTCATCTTGTTTAAGGTGGAGAACAGCCAGCGATTTTCCAGCTCTGTGCTTATCTCATATTTTTGCTATTAGCTGAAGTTCTAAAACCTATATCTTAATATATGTAACATATGCTGTACCACAAATTAATTCATGATTAAATCCTCCAACTTTACATTGGTTGCTTTGTATGTAAACTGACCTTTGAAGCAGGAATGTAGCACTAATTATGTTTTCCATTTGGTGTAAAGGGCTTATACGATACCTCTCAGAACTACAAATTAAACCACATCGCATCACTTTCTATGTTACCGTCTTCTTTCCAAAAGCTTAGGGACCTTTTCTGAAATCATTCTATTAATCTTCACACGTCTGAATGAGAGGATCGGTTTTAATTATCCTTCCTTCCGCATTTGGGAATGTTGTATGAATGCCATTTGTCACTGAATGTACACTGGCATTACACCAAGTGTGCCGTGTGGATACATAGAGGCCGGAAAACATCTCTCTCTTCAGATGCGCCAATTGTTGAAAGTTTCAGGGAACTACTTTGTGTCCTGTTCAGAACACTGCCATGTGCTCACCCACCACCTTCTCTGTTGAGTATTATTTACAGTCTCCAGGGAAATCAGTCAAGGAAAATAGTGCAGGGCTTTGAAAAACCAAAACCAAGCAGAACTCCATATTGCATCTCTTTCTCGTGAGCCCTTAGATCTGATCCGTTTGTTTGCTTTTTTTTACATATATTCAACTTATTGAATATCACGTTAGTGTAGGATCGCCCCTTAGCAATACAGAGCAGCACTCTGCTTGTTTATTTTAACCTAAGGGAGAATGCTATGCTTATTCCTTCGGGAATTTAGTGTGTCTGGCAGCACAATGAACCTGTAGTCAGACACACACCAGGTTGAGAAAGCAAGAAGGTGGGGAATAGTTTGAACAGAGGCAGAATCTACAGGAGGCTTCAGATCCCTGGAATATGCCATGCTAGCAGTTGAGAATTCATGTCATTCCTAGATTTCAGACACAAGGCATTGTCAGTAATGCCAACATAGATGGATACAGAGAGGTATGGTGATTGGCTGGCTTTACACCAACGTTATACAAGCTAGTGTCATTTGAAAAGAGGGAACCTCAATTGAAAAAAAAAAATGCTCTAGCCTGTAGAAATTGGCCTGTAGGCTAGTCTGTGGGAGTATTTTCTTGATTAATGATTGATGTGGGTGGGCTGAGCCCAGTGTGGGCTCAGTCCTGGGCAGGTAGGCCTGAGTTGTATAAACAGTAGACTGAGCAAGCCAGGAGGAGGACGCTGGTAGGTAGTATCCCTTCAGGGATTCTACTTTAGTTCCTGTCCTTGCCTTTCCTCAGTTAAGGAGTGTGAACCTAAGAGCTGGGAGATAAAGTAAACCCTTCCCTCCCCAAGTTGCTTCTGGTTATGGTGTTTCATTGCATCACTAGAAGCCCTAAGTTAGACAGGTATCTTAGACCCTTGAATATGCTTGATATATGCAAAGATACATCAACTATATTGAACTAAAATTTGCATGAAGATAGTTAAATATATTGATACGCAGTATTGCCAAACATAATAAGAGAAAAATAATACAAAAGTATTCATTTGTTTTCTATACTTTCCTTCCTAATCGTCTTTCCTGAAGATCACATACTTATACAGCTTTTTGTTTTTATTAAAAAAAAAAAAAAATACCTGGGGTAAATCAGCTTAAAAAGAGAAAAAGATAAATTTGGCTCTCGGTATTATGGGTTCAGTCCTCTGAGACATCGGTCCTATTGCTTCTGGGTGATGCGGCATATGAGGTTAACACTTATGGTAGAAGGCTGATCACATCATGGAAGAAACAAGAGAAATGAGCATATGCCAGAGTCTCAACATTCCCTCAAGGGCACATGTTATGACTACAGACTACTAAAATGTTCAGCAGGCTCACCACCCCCACACCCAGAGGTACCAGCCATAGGACCCGTCCAATATAGAATAGACTATTTGGGGACAAAGGAAGGGGAGTTGAGAAGGGAGTAGAGGCACAGAAAGAGGAGAGAGAGGGGGGAGGGGGAAGAGAAGGGGGAGAGAGGGAGACAAGCCAAACAGTCCCTTTTATAGTAAGTGAGGCCTACTTGGCTGTTGCTAGGTAACTGTTGGGCGGAGCCCAGTAGGAGTGGTAAGATCCTAACAAGGATAGTGACACATAGTGGGAACCAAGACTTTCACACAGGGGCTTTTGGAGGACAGGAGAAACGTACTCAGAGTTGGCCAGAGGAGTTCAGAGTTCATTGTTGGTGTTTGCTGATGGTCACATTTCCCAGGCCACAAGCTGGCCTCAGACTCACTATCCCAGGAAAGATGAGTGGCCGAGTTCGAGGAGGACAGACGTGGGCCACCCCTCTGGGTCTTGTTTGGTGCCAGAAATCAAACTCACTGTTTTGTGTAGGCGTGGCCAGCACTCTACCAACTGAGCCACGCTGCAGCCCCAGGGATTCCATTGAAGGAAATTCTGTCCCAGTAGAGTCTGAAAACATTAACTTAATGCTCCCTGTTGTTTCTCAGATGTTACTTGGTATTTCTGCTATGGTAGTAGGACTCTAACATGGCGAAAAATAACCGTACAGATTCTGAATACATGTGAAACATTTCATGTTTTCTACATCCTTGCTGAGGTATGTCTTCCCCAACGTTTGCTGAGAGTGAATGACCCTCATCTATTTCTTGCCTATAAAACTACAGCATGAGAAACTCATGAGAAACTCAGACTGTAGGCTGTAGGCTATCATTGCCTAAATGAGATTAAAACAGGAGGCAACTAAGCTGCAGTAGGTTAAACTAAAGCATCACAAGCCGTCAGCTCACTTGTGAAAGACTGTGAGCTCACGCTAGAGATGAACGTAGAGCAGAGTTTCTCAAGCTCACCAGCAATGGCATTGTGGGATGGATGGTTCTCCATTGTGGGGTTTCCCTGTGCATCCATGGTTTCTGTGTGTCACACGGCAGTTAATCTCTCTAAGGCAACACTGAACTTTTAATATACATTTGTGTTACTACTTCGGTCATTACGAATTTGCCAATTATTCTACTTTGAGGATGTTGTATGTTTTGATCCTCTTAAACTAACTTCATCTGTGCTTGAGCTGCGAGAACAGGGAATTGATGGGGAACACTGTAAAAAGCTAGGAAGACTTGACATGCCTACAGGTGAGTCTTACTTGCAGGATGAGGCTGATCTCCTGGCTGGCTGGAACCAAGAAGAGAAAACACCACAGATGGATAGTTCTAAGTACAGTTTTAGATTTGATTTGCATTGAATGGGGAAGAGGGTTGTGATGGTGTCCTAATTTGATTTCTCTTGATGGTGAGACTCTCTACAGAGAAGCTGGCTTAGAAGAAGCCATACCCAACCTTTTGATATTCAGAACTAATGTGATCATACGTTCATGCTCAAGGACCAAGTTACAAAAAAAGTCCAAATATATGTATGCATTTATGAAGCTGCCATATTAGGGTTCATGAAAGTTAAGGATGCAGATTGATCAATGGTGGAAAAAGCAATACAGTGACAGTAACCAGTGACAGGAAGAAATCCTGCTAGTCTCAGAAGAACCAAGAAGAACCCCTGCTTCCAACAAGATGAACAAAATGGCAGTGGCGGAAACAGAGCAACAGGAAAGGAAAATTCTTTCGAACATTGTTAGCATACTTATTCTCATAGAAGGAGTAAATTTAATCAATGACTTTCCAAAGCAACTGAGTCTTCTTTGAAAGGGATCCTGTACTAAGTCTCACTGGGTTCTTCCAAGTAGTGAAGGTGTACGTATCAACTCAGGTGTGATTCTGAGAGATAATCAGAGGACTGGAGGACTTGGGTAGAAATAAAGGCAATGGATAATTAAACATGCTTTTAAACTAAATAGGGTTAATAGCCCAAGGCAACTGGATTCTAGATGACTTAAAGTGAAATGTTCACACCTAAAAAAAAAAATCATCTGAAAAACATCTCCCCAATACAGTGGGATACTGATAAATTTAAGACAAAATGATTTTCCTCTCTTGGTATCCAGGGGACATGACAAGCTGCTCCACATAAACAAAAACAGAACATACTTTTTGTGGAACCAGAAGGACCTAGTAAAAGGAAGAACCTGTGGTTTGGGTCACACAACGACCTTTTGAATAAAAGAAAACCTTGATGAACACATGTACCTCAAACTCAGAACGGAGTGAATTATTAAAATCGTGGGCAGATGTAAGACCAGACAAAGCACACCAGGCGCCAGCATCGAAGCCACATGAGCTCTGTTCTATGGCAGATGATACATCAAACCCAGAGCTACTTTTCAACCCAGTGTGTCTCAAATGTTTAAAGAGGGAATGATTAGGAATGAAATTTGCACTTAACATATGTGGTCCTCATTAATCTCAGTTAATTTAGAGAAGAAAAAGTTCATTTCCAAACCCTCGGAGTTGAAATCTAGGTCTCCCAAAAGTTTTTCTTCCTTTACTGTCACAGTCCCCTCCTAGCCACTCATCATCATTTTAGGGGTGATGTGTGACTTGACAGGATGTAGACTGAAACTGAACAGAATTGACCATTCCTTTTAGAAAGTGGCATTTCCTATGGATGAGTCGGTCATTCCATCCTACAGGTCAGGGTTAGTGTTCTCTGAACATGCACCATGGTACCACTGAATCTGTGTGGCTTCATGATGCGCTACCCAGGGAATGCATAGAAATGAATCATCTCTAAGGATCCTTAAAGCCATGAAAAATGATCTAAAGAGGAAGAGAGTTCGAGAACAACCTCATATCACTTAAAATGGGTGAAATGCTACCAGATCACAGTAACTTTACAGTGTGTCAACACTCCTACCTTAATAAAGGCACCAGGAGTATGGTGGTGTGGTTTAAAGCTGGATGTGTTTTATTTCATACCAATACCAGGCACCAGTGCTTGAATGGATCTTAAATTGTATCCGTGGGATAAGAACTCAGAAGGTGAAGGCAGAAAGGCAAAGACAGGACATCTCCGCTAGCTGGAATCTCTGTAGATGGAAGATTGTCACTCCATCATTAGTATAAAGACAAGACTTTACTGTGTCTGTGCACTTTACTGTAGAATCCTATGAACACAAGAAGTAATTTCCGTAAATTCTCACTGCTTATCACTCCCAGTTTGCTGCAATATCATACATGTCTATCCATGTACACTCATACAGATGTGCACACATACTCATGTGTGCACATACACAAGTGCATACCCAACACCCATGTACATGAGTCTGTTTTTACTTACTTGTTCATGTTTAGATCTCATGCCCCAGCCTGTGTGGACTAGTCCTTCCTGGTAGAAAAATTACTGAAGAATGGCAGCACTCTAGTTCCTGTATCTTGTTGTGAAGGCCAACTTCTCAGATCTATGGTGCAAAGCTTTAACTTTTAACACAAACACCTTATTTCTATTTGTCTGACAATATATTCCATCATGAAACTGAGACATGAGATTTAAACACATACAACAAGTAAAAACAGGTACATATACAAGAGTGTTGAGTGTGCACGTGTGTATATGTGCACATTGTATGTGTGTACATCTGTATGAGTGCACTATTTGTATATGTGCACATCTGTATGTGTGCACATCTGTATATGTGCATGTGTGTATGTGTACATCTGTATTGGGGCAATCTTTATGTGTGCACATCTGTATGTGTGCACATCTGTATGAGTGCACATGTGTATGAGTGCACATGCATAGCATAGATACAATATATTTTTATTCTCCTACCCTCTCACTATAGAAAGACAAGATCATTTTTAAAGACTGTTTTTCCTTGTATGTGTCTTTAATAAACTGGGAACATATTTGTCCGATCTACCAATTCTGTTTAAAAATATAATGAAGTATTAGAGGTCATGACGAAATAAGACAGAGGCTGAACAGTGTCAGGTCCTGAGGAGACACTGACCTCAAAGCAGCTTGATAATGGCCACCTTGTCACTTTGGCATTGTAACAGAGCACTGTCTTCCCATTTGCTATGATAATACTGATTTTCATTACTGCAATGTACAGTTCAGCCACAAATAACTAGGTGGCAATATCACCTAAATTTACACATAGGCAGCAATGACTGCTGCCAAAGGAAAAGCTGTCTAAGACTTCCGTCAGTTTTGTTCCAAAATCTACACTAACAGCTTCCAGATAACGCTCCAATTAGGAGGTATCTAAAGTTATCATCTTGTATGATGAAGTCTAGAGGTTAAAGCTTTCAAAAATGAAACTAAAAACAAACAAAAAACATCCCGCTATTTTATGGCATATTTTTGATTCTTTTAAATTCTACCATGAGTTACCGAGGCCCTGTTGTTAACAGGTATTCCAGAGTCATTTGAGATCAAAAGCATCCAATTCAGTCAAGGGAACACACATCTTGCGTCTTTCGGATACTGGAGCATGGAGTCAACAGGCTAGTGCAGGACCCAGGGCTGTAGAAGAGAATCAGGAGGAAAACACAACAGAAGATTAACTTCATACAGAAAGCTTGGGCTGATGTTCGTCTAAGGTAAAGATTTAAAGAATGCAAACAAATGAAAATGCTGCCACCTGGTTTTCTTCTTCTCACCACGAATAATGAATCTGAGGAGGAGGAGGACGACGGCGGAGGAGATATAAACTACAACCACAATACACACTCCATTATTTCCTCTCTTCCTCCTGCTATACTGTGGTTACTTACCCAGCATGCTCAGCAGTAGGCTAGGTAAGAATGATTCCTCGTGAATTCTGGAATTGCTTCCTGTGAACTGATGTAAGATACCTAGAGCCAAATTTCCTAATTTCTCCCTCAAAAAAATTTATGAAATCATAATCTTCATTCCCCACAAATTATAAAACTGGGGACAGAAATAATAAAGACATACCACAGTGCAAACCCAGGTTGCACCACTCTGGAGAGCTGATGACTCCCATTGTCTGTTTCCTCACTTAGATAGAAATTCTATGAAAGAGTATCAGGAGGTATTTTCGCATGGGCTACATTTACCCACAAGAGAGATGCTTTCCAACTTAGCCATAAGGAAGTGACCAAGGAGGACCATGCCCCCTTCCTTTCTGATAAGGAGCCCAATGTTTATTGACCTGTGTTGGTGGAAGCATACTGGACTTTCAACAAGAGGCCAATCTGATGGCTTATGGCACTTTAGTTGTTCAGATTTCTCACTTGTTCAGGGACATGACAATGTATCTTGGTTGGTCTTTACATTTCAGCTTGGAGATGAGTAAGGTCTGGCTCAGAGAGTTGGAGGGTATATGAGCCACAGGGCTGGTAACAGTGACATCAGGCTTCAGGGTGAGTCTCCTGATAATCATCACATTTCCTGCACATAAGCTCCCACTCATCGTTTTAGAATTCCTCAGACATCTCATTGCCTGGATTAAGTCAACCATTCTCTGGAAAGAATGTGATTTCAAGAATATAGCATGATACTGAACAACACAAGAACCAGAAATTCATGAACTAGAAAAACATTTCCACTTTGAGTCATTCTATCTCCCCTTTAATCTCTGAGTGTTTTAAGAATACTTACAGAAGCATTTCTTTATGAGTTTTCTACTATATGTTGGTGTCTAAGTTAGGATTTTACTGCTATGAACCAACACCATGACCAAGGCAACTCTTACAACGACAACATTTAATTGGGATGCAGGTTCAGAGATTCAGTCCATTATCATCAAGGCAGGAACATGGCAGCATCCAGGCAGGTATGGTGCAAAAGGAACTGAGAGTTCTATATCTTCATCTGAAGGCTGCTAGGAGAATACTGGCTTCCAGGCAGCTAGGATGAACATCTTAAAGCCCACGGCCACAGTAACACACCTACTCCAACAAGGCCACACCTACTCCAACAGGGCCATACCTTCTAATAGTGCCACTCCCTGAGCCAAGCATATACAATCCATCACAGTTGGGGTCTCCACCAATGGTAATTGGGACACAAGTCAAGACCATACTTATGATTGTAGCAAGAATGTATATAAGGAGGTCTAGGGCTTAAATTTACTTTCAACCTGAAATGTATTGCGTGTGCTGAGTCTAAATTTAAAGACACACAGGATATAGCACTACAAAATGGAACACATTGTACACGACCTGAACTTGGGAGGTGTGGGATGTGTTCAAGGAAACATAAGGACCACTGGGGTCTTGTTTATTAAATCATTAGATAGTTTGAATGTTTTCATTTTTTAAACTTTATGATGTTTTTTGGCAGGGTCATTGCATTTCCCACAGGAAAACGTCACATTTTTTCATCAGTTTTTTTCATCAAGTATAAGAACAGTAAATGAGGAAATAGTCAAGAAAAAAAAGGCCAGTGCGGACTGACAAACAGGTTGTAGTTGAGTTAGGATTTGTACTGCAAAAGACTATTGATAGTCATAGCCCTCCTGAGTGTTGTTAGCTTAGAAAATCTCGATCTGGAGAAAGGTGGTAGCATTTAGTATTAAAAAGTACTTAATGTACAAAGTCCTTTCAAAAAATGATTTTTGCATGACTTGAGTACAATTAGCCTTATTATTAGTTGCAGAATATATAGGGAACATATGTGAACTGGGTTAAAGAATAGTCTGAAATAGAAAATAAGATTGATTATTGATTTAAAAATAAAAATGTTTTTAAAAAACATTCTTAGAAGCACTTTTTAATGTTGAAAATACCTTGTATGCAACTCACTAAAAACTTAAGATGTGGCTGCACCTATGTTAGGATGCAACAATCACTGTGCACTCCATCCCTCTGAGTGACACCAGCCACTCTACCTTTCTGAGTGACATCAGCTTTTCATGGAACAACTCAGGCCAATGACTGTCTCACTCGCTCAATTAAAGCTGAGACGAGTGTAGGGCAGCTCCAGGATTCTTAATAAGATTTTTGAACAAGTGTCTGTGTTCTATAGGACTTCTAAGACCCAAGAGAGCGGTTCTTAACCTTCCCAATGCTTCGACCCTTTAATACAGTTCCTTGTGTTGTGGTGGTGCCCAACCATAAAGGTATTTGGTTTCTGCTTCATAAGTGTATTTTCACTAATGTCATAAATTATAAGGCAAACATCTGATATGCAGGATATCTGATAGGTGGATCCCCAAAGGGTTGTGACCCACGGGTGAGATCCACTGACCTAAGAGAAGTGTGGACTAGCTAGTCTTAGAACAATAAGATCATGCTAATGCTTCATTCTAGAGCATCAATCCTGCCTGTGAACTCCCATTCTCATTTCCAATGTGAAGGAATTGGGGGTAACTGAATCCTGATAGAACTGGTGGTACTAAGGAGAAGCAACGTGAAGAAGCACTGAGAGAAGAAGATCTCGCATGGAATCTCCTCTGTAGCCTGACACTTGGTTCTTTAGTTCAAGAAGCCTTAGGCCAGCTGTTCTCAGACATGATCACCATCATACCTGCATCAGAAGCATCATCATTGCCAAGAGCTGGTTAGAGCTGAAGTCTACAGCTTCCTTCAGAAGAAGTGAATCAGAAAGGCCAGGACCCTGCTTCCACTGAGGTTCTGAAAAACCTCCAGGTGATTATGATGCAAACCAGAGTTGAGGTCTGAGAACTTGAATAGGAGGAGAGGCTTGTTGGTAGTTTGCAACTGTCTCTCCCCTCCTGTGGAGTTCTCCATCAGCAAGTGCCCTTGATGAATCAGCCTTTTGTCTTTTAGTTACCTATATCCCATTATCCCATCAGGAGCCCTTCAGTGACCTTAACTCAGAAGCCATCTTGGTGGGGAGGGGGCACATCTTTCTTTTTATATCTATACAATCTTTCGAATACTTACAAGTGTTTTGAGGAGGAATCATCTGATCATACAGTCTCTCTGCTGCCCCTGGGTTTAGTGATTTGATCTCATGAACACAGGCCCAAGTTCGAATCCTGTATTCATTGACTTAGTGATGCTTGCTCCGTGGCACAATATTCTTGTGTCCCCTTCAACTCATGTTGATAATTAGTTCCCATAGTAACACTAGTAAGACAGGAGGCCCTCACAGTTAGATTAGTGCTGTTTTTAACTGGAATGGGGTAGTGATGGGAATCCAGTCCTGAGTCACCTCCCTTTCTCTGTCTCTGGCTATGGTTTTTGCCACTGTCACATCATTTGGGATGACACATCAAGATGTGCTTTCAGATATGGACCCTCTACCCAGTCTCTAAGATTATAATGCAAATACATTTCTCCTCATTGCAAACAACTCAGTCTGTGGTGTTCACTACAGCTTTAAAACACGAACCAATAAGAAGTCATTCTGCTTATTTTCTCATCTCCTTCTTCCTCATCAAGCACAGATCCAGGATTTCTGTTCCCAACAGAGGTTGACTCAAATGAATCCTGTGAGGTGAACCAAATTTTTGTTGACATTTGCAAGTATGAAATGAAATGTTGAGCCGCCAAACATCTATGCTCTTTAAATCCACGAGAGAGCACAGAGTCAGCCTGAGATGTTGAGGACACACTAACAGCCCATGGCAACTTGGAAATGGAGAGATGGGGAACACACAGATTGGGGGAAAGAGACCAAATAATTTTAAGCAAACTTGGGAAACTGTGGTGTGCTACCCCTCTGGATGGATGCCTGCATCTCAAGTCTAGACCAGGGAGGGTAGAAAGTCCTGCTCAGAGAATATCAAATAAGCTAAGAATACAAAGAGGTTATAAAAACAGAGAGGACAGAATGTTTAAAATCATAGTGGCTAGCAGTTACTATCATATATCTCCCAGACCTGTTGTGTATGTTAATTGTCAAGACTCACAAACTGAACCATGTCATACTGTAGAAGAGACATAGAGGCTCTGAGAAGATGCCTGGAGGTGCTTGCTTCATCTTGAACTTGGAGAGTGTTTTCAGAGAAGTAGAGCCTCCCGGACAGCATGTTCATCATTTTCTTGCACATGGTAAAGGCAATTGCATAGTGTCTGTGCATGGAGGGCTGAGGCACAGCACAGAGCCAGGTTAGGAGGGGAGCCAGAGAGAGGGGTGCAGTCTAGCCTCTGAACTAGCTCATGCTTGTGCTGCATTGTGCAAATGTACCAGCAAGTGTCTGTCTCTGATCCAGGAGAGGCCTCTTTCAGCTGGGTGGATGTACTTGGTGAGTCAGCTCAGCAGGAAGTAGTCCCCTTAATACCACAGGCACCGAGGTCAACCTCAAAGCACCAGGAGAGCAGCCTGCTGCATTGCAATGATGAGATCAGGCCCAGAGCAGGATGCACAATTAAGACAGGTTTTTGTTTGAAATTGCATCTTGGCCAAGAATTGTACTATTCTTGTAGCCGAAGCACCTGTGGGTTAAATGGTTTGCCCAAGGTCATGTAGAAAGAATAGGTTCAACTCAGAATCTTTGAAAGTCATCTTCCTCAAAAAGTAGCTCACTGGCTTCAATTTCCCAAGCAATTCCTGTATGTGAAATCTGCTGCTTACATGCCTGGGAAGGCCTCCTCATTGTATGTGTGCCCATGATCACAGTATCTGGGAAGTCACAGCCAAGGTTAAGAATTTTCTCCCAGCTTTGTATCTGCAGAGTGAACACGTTTTATAGGAAGTGGCTTCTTCATCTCCCAAGTTTATTCTAACTTGGGCAGTATCTTCTGAGATCAACGGTTGGAAAAGCGAGCCCCACCTGCAGCCATCTTCCCAGTGTGGCCAGTGAAGAACAATGGACACGTCTTAGCACAAGGATTCTTCATTTTAAAATGTACCTTGTAAAAGGCCCTAGTGATGAGCTGGTGAGGAATGTGGAAGGTATTTAGACCAATTTTCAGATCGTCACTATCGCCTTCCAGAAACTGGAAGGGACACTGAATGTTAGGTGTCCCAAAACAATGCAGCAAACCCCAAGCCGCAAGCTCCATGTGGCAAACCCATGCAGCAAACCCCATGCAGATTGTATGAATGTCAGCAAGCCTTTGACAAGTGCTTTCTTAAATTTCTCGGGTCTCACAGTCTATGCAATGATGCAGCATCCTGGATGGACTTCCAGGAGGCTCTTCATCGTGTGTATCTCCGTTGTTCCCTCTTTCCCTCCAAATGCTGGCCTTCCATCAGTTATTCCATAATGGCATTCTGACTGACCCCAAGCCCTCAGTCTTGGCTCTGTGCATAAGTACAAATCTAACAAATGTCTCTAGGGCTTTAATTGTCCTTCCCTATTATTTGCAGAGGATGACATCTTTAAGTGGCTTTATTTTAAATTATCCATAACGTTTTAACCAAAGCAGCAAGGCAGTCCCACTGGCCACGGCTGTCGGGACCCCTCTGAGCCCTCTGTGATTCAGATTCTATTTCTGAACAGACAAGGTCACTGTTAGGTAGACTTCATCTATCAATAGAATTGCCATTTGCTTTTGGGGAAGGAATTTGTCTCTAATAAATATATTTTCACAGGCATTATATCACTTGGGCAATTGTTGAAATTGATTTGTATCAGAGCATGGGTTCATATGCACAGCTTGCTTAGCATTTAGAATAATATGGACCATGCGATTGTTTAAATTCAATTGTTAGTTGTTTCAAAAATGTCCAGTATGTCTCCTGACTCAAGGAAGAGTACCAGGTAGAGCATATCTGTGTCTCTCCCCTCCCTGTCATTTAAGGCTAAGTTTTATTAGAGGCTTGTAACGATTATCTAAATAGGTTTTAGAGTCTTATCTCTTCCCTCTATTGGCATGAATTACAAACCTGTCATCCTCCTCCTCCTGGCAATCAACAATCCTTGTATTTGTTAATTGACTATTTTAATTCTATAGCCCCTACCTCTCCACTCCCCAATCCTGCCCAGATGCATGTTCAGAGCTACAGCCAGGGATGTACAGACTGATGATCGTCAAAGTAAAATCAGAGTCCAAAGTTTGCCTTTGAATAATATAACTGTCTCCCGAGAGGCTCTGCCAGAGCCTGACAAATAACAGAGACGGATGCTAGCAGCCAACCATTGGACTGAGTGTGGGGTCCCCGATGGAGGAGTGGGAGAAGGGACTGAAGGAGCTGAGGGAGTTTGCAGCCCCATGCAGGGGAGCAACAGTATCAACAGGGCCAGATCCCCGGGAGCTCCCGGGGACTGGACCACCAACCAAAGAGTTCACATGGAGGGACCCATGGCTCCAGCTGCATATGTGGCAGAGGATGGCCTTGTTGGATATCAGTGGAGGAGAGACCCTTGGTCCTGGGGGAGTTCGATACCCCAGTGTAGGGGAATACCAGGTCGGAAAGGCAGAAGTGGGTGAGTGAGTGGGTGGGTAGGTGGGTGGGGAGCACCCTAATAGAGGTAGGGGGAGAGGGTAGGGATAGGGGATTTCCAGAGGGGGAACCATGAAAGGGGATAACATTTGAAATGTACATAAAGAAAATATCCAATAAAAGAAAAAAGAAAAAGAAAGGCAAACTCTCTAAAGAGCGTATGCAGGCCTAAATCACTGTCTTCTATCAAAAGGCTGGGTGCTGTTCAGCCTCCTCTACAGCCATCTCATGGCCACGTTATTTTAAAATACGGGAGAAGTGCTCCGCCGCATAATGATGGTTGCAGAATTCAACCTCAGAAGAGAGTCAAGCTCTTCCTGGGAGGGTTGAATTAGGTTCCCTCGCTCTCTCTTTGCGTTTGCATTATTCAGTGGAAAGATACAAAGTGGCATAATGATGGGAATAAGTTATCTTTTATCAGATCTGACTTTAAAATTCAGGTTATGTAAAACACAGAGACGCACAGGAAATTCAATCAGAACCCCAAGTCACATTTGTACTCTCTGTTCTTGGGCGACCGAACACTCTTTTCAGCTGTGCCTCCGAGCAAATCTCGGATTCGCCCTTCCTGGTTAAGAGCACCTTTTGCCGGCAGCTGCCACCAGGGGAAGCTCTGAGCACATCAGTGTTCAAAGACACACTGAAATCCAGGCAGGAGGAGGCAAAGAAGATGGTAGGGGAAAGGGACAAACCTTGAAACCCGCTTTCTTGGGGAATAATAACACTGAGTTTTCTTTAGATCGTTGCACTGTGATTTAACTACAACTAGGAAATGGAGAGCCCAGTCAGCATGTAAACAATGCTTGGAGTGAAAATCCTCCCGCACCTAACTTCTCCGAGGGAGAAAATTTACTCTTACTCGCAGTGTTTGCCGATAGGTCCTCGAAGAGAGCTGAAACGAGCACTTTGCCTCCTAACCCCTGGTCTGCTGGGCGTTGGAATGTCTCCAAGTCATTTTCGTTTTCACCTGGATTTTAAACCACACGCTCTCACCCACAGACAAATGCATACATGCGCCATCACATAAATGATAAATTCGATGTCTGTAGGAAGACAGTCACCTAATTGCACAGCGAAGCAGAAGAAAGCTTGCAAATGGTATACAGTTTTCAAAGTGTTCCAAGCCTTAGGCAAAAGCCTTTCAACTGTGTCTAAAACTGAATGGTAAAATATGTTGTACAAATTATCTGTGAACAGGAAACATGTGGTATGGCGGAGGACTGAAATGTAACACTTGTAAAGAAATGGGAACTGCCAGTCATTCAGGCCGGCTCCTTTCTTTCCTTATTCCTTTTTATATATATATAAAATGTTTTTGCTCGCAAGTTTTATCGTTTCTTCCCTATCCTCGTTGATGTTCAAGTTTATAAGACACTTACCAGATCACAGTAGGCTAATTGCAGTTTTATTTCAAAAACAACAACAAAGAAACAGATGAGGCTAAAGGTTTGCCGTTGCCTGTCCCTCCCCCTCCATGGAGCTCTCTCCTCTGTTGCTTAGGGCTCTGGGTGTCTATGCATAGACTTCTGACAAGAACTGAAAACCATCTAAAACAGGAAAGAAGGGGAACTTGGTCTTCACAGGAGAAACCAATCTTTCTGTGTCTTTCCTGTCTATAGAGACAAAGGTTACGGTATGCTGCCCTCTTTAAAGAGGCTGGTGTGCTCCCTTGGAGAACACCCTGCTCAGTCTTAGGCTCCATCTCTCTCTTGGAAAGACTCCTCTGAGCTCTTCTCTATCCAGTTCTCTGAGGCCAGCCACAGACTCCTATGATCTTTACTCAGAGAACAGTCCCTTCTGCATATCATCGAACCTCTTAAATTCATGATCACCTCATAGCAACTATATATTTCAAGCCCTATGCAGCACAGAGAAATTTAGTAAATTTGGGAGGAAGAGAGAGAGAGGAAGTCTACTCTACTGTGTTAGCATTGTATAGGAAGCCACTTGGCAGCTCTGCTATGCCTGTGGTTGAGAGGTTGTATTTCAGCATATGACCATTTATTGATCATACTGATACATGTGATAGTTAACTGCTCCCCTCCCCCCCCCCCCGAACATGGATCTGCTTTCTTACTGCTGGTACTGACCCTGGAAGGAATGGCTTGGCATAGTCAGAACCATGAAAGGAGAAACAACTTAATTTACAACTTTTCATAATTGACAAGGGAACACAAGGAAGCAATTTATTTCTAGTGAACAGTCATGGGTGTTAGAGTAGCCTGAACCCTATGGTCAAACATCACACTCCCTACGCATAGAGCTAGGCACCATGTCAACCCACTCTAATGATGAAAGTTGTCTTTGACCTTCCTGCCCCCACCCCCATTCCCCTTCCCCTTCTTTTATTTTAACTCTACAAAGCATAGAATCCTTCTTTCATGTCTTTGTGGAGAGGAGCCATGGTCATGATGACTAAGAAGGTCTGGTCTGGCTCTGGCGTTAATGATGGAGAGAACGGGAATAAGCCGGTGAAGGAATTACAGCACCAGACTTCTCTTCCCCGGCATGCCAGAGTGTGTGTCTTGCACTCTTTAAGATAAGAGTTATCACATTTTGGTGTTCCTGCGGCGTTGCTTTGGAATGCCAATCTTTCCGTCCAATTTCTCTGCATTTAGCATTTGTTCAGAGGGCATATGGTTCCTCTTCCTTCCCACAGTCATACACAATCATGCCCACCTTTATAGAGCCTTAGAATTTAAAAGAAAAAAAAATCTTTTCACAGTGCCTCCTTGTCTCTTGTTTATTTAGCTGAGCTTTTTCATTCAGTGGAAGTTCATTTTATGTAATTGTTTTGTTGTTATTGTTGTTTAAACAGAACTTCTGGAGTGTGGGGATTTTTTCGCATCTAGTTTTACACGTATCTTCGACCTCCTCACTTGCCTCTGACCTATACATATTCATTATGCATGCAACTGATTGCCTATCTATCAATGTCTTTTAACCCATTCATGACTGAGAACAAGGATTTGATCATATGTTGCATTTCAGGATGCAATCAATATCATTTAACAATAATAGCAAGCACTGGGTGAATGCTTAATTGTCTTTACAGCAATATTCTAAGCTCATCTTATGATGTAATATACTACTGTTTTCTACATGTTTCTGGTTGAGAAACTGTCAATCAATATAACATCTATCTCTATCTACCTATCATCTATCTATCTATCTATCTATCTATCTATCATCTATCATCTATCTACTTATCTATCATCTATCATATCATTCTCTCTACCTATCATCTATGTATCATCTATCTATCCTTTTTATCTATCTATTCATCTATCTATCATCTGTCTATCTGTCTATCTACCTACTATCTATCATCTATCAATTCTTGTATTTATTTATACACAGGGTCTTCCTATATAGCATAAGATGATTTTGATAATGATCCTACCGCCTCTTAGTACAGCATTGGACCTGTGTACCACCACACCAGAGTGAAAAGGAGATTTTTAAAGTAAACTTGTTAAAAATTAGTAAGGTCAGAATTTTAACCCACAGATTTTGGCTTATGGTGCCTGTTTGTTAGGCTGAGCACCTAGTAAGCTTCTGATAAGCATCGTCTACCCTAAAGTTAATGAGATACAATTTACAGACTTTTCGGAGCTCTATGAAGGAGCTCTATCAAGGGGGAGGTGATGGATATATTTTTGTCATATGAATGGGTCTGAAAGTCTAGAAATATTTAATTTCATTGAGAGAGAGAGAATCTATATAAATGTCTGTGCACACAGGTACACACATTTCATTGTGTATTTGTGTATTTGTAGAGGTCAGATGACACTTGGGAGAGCATTCTTTCCTTCCAATTGTGGAGCCTGTGTCTCAAATCCATGTCATTGGCCTTTCAACGGAGCCTTTACCGCCAAGTCATTTCAGCAGTTTCCAAAGATTTCTTTTCTTTTTTTTTGGGGGGGGGGATGAGGAGAGCGAGGATGAGCTGCATGTGAGGCATCTGGAGGAGGAGAACCGAGGCACTGTGGTGCTTGGAATTAACAGAGCTTATGAGAAAAATTCACTCAGTAAAAATCTTCTCAAAATGTTATCAAAAGCTGTGGATGCATTAAAGTCGGATAAGAAAGTTCAGACCGTTATCATCAGAAGTGAAGTCCCTGGGATATTCTGTGCTGGTGCTGACCTTAAGGAAAGAGCCAAGATGCATTCCAGTGAAGCGGTCCCTTTGTCTCCAAGATCTGAGCAGTGATCAATGACATCGCTAACCTCCCTGTGCCCACATCACATAGACACCATAGACGGCCTTGCCCTAGGAGGAGGTCTGGACTGGCTTTAGTGTGTGACATTCGAATAGCAGCTTCCTCTGCAAAAATGGGCCTGGTTGAAACAAAGTTGGCAATTATTCCTGGTGGAGGAGGGACACAGAGATTACCACATGCCATTGGGATGTCCCTGGCTAAGGAGCTCATCTTCTCTGCATGAGTTCTTGATGGTCAAGATTTATTTTCTTATGTGTATTTTGGTGTTACCTTACATAGAGGCATCCAAAGTAGTGGGGTGGAGAAGGCTGATAAATGGACTGTGGTCTTTGACTCCACAATGAAAACAATGGAGTAATTAGGCCATTTTTCAATGCAATGAGTTTTCAAATTTACTTAATAAACCTCAGGTGCTTCATAAGTTGTACTAATGTGTTGTTTGGGTGTTTCCCACCAATATTACTCCTCCTTTCTGTCACTTTCTATATCCTTTCTCACTGTGGCCATAGACTAAAGAGAGATCATGCCATTTTGTAGAGGAAGTATATAAAAATCAGCTACAGAACAAACCCAACTTGTATAATGATCCCATGAAAAACCATGAGACGCTGAAAATACTAGGGCGTCTGCATTGGTTTTGGTCGTCAGATATATAGGATTCTCTCATTCATGAACATGGGGCTTCAGGGAAGCAGTCGATGGTGCAGATTATGACATATTATTGCATATGCTCCCCTGAAGCTGCAGACTGTCTGCAGGAGGGAAACTTCAACTTAAATGGATGTCCTCTGTGAGCTGTTGATCTCAGAGAACCAATGACATTAAACTTTCTCCAGTAGTCACCAAGTGGCCATCTTGCTATCCTTTATAAAAGGCTCTTGATGTCCTGAAGAGTGAGACAACTGAGATGCATAATTGATCCCTAAGCAATAGCACAAGCCTGCATGGCAGGCAACAGCCTTGAAATGCTCAGATGTATTGTGTGGATTTTTTTTCTCTAGGGACAAGAGATGGTGACTTTATTTATTTATTTATTTTTTTAGAGATCAATAGAATAGGAGAAGTCCCCCCAACCCATTCAGGCCCTTACATTTTGTATGACCAATTCATCTTCCTTCTATTCTCAATCACCTCTCCCGCCCATCCACATGGGGGATTGTTTTGAGTCAACTACATAATCCCTTACCCTGGGTCCTCACAGTGATTCCCACTGTGGCAGTAGGCTCGGTTAGCTAATGAGTCATTTGTGGAAGAAGAGCATCGAGTGACCAGGCAATCAGTTATGACCTTAGCCCAGGAAGGACCTCAGGATTAGACGAGCTTAAAAGATGCTTTCAGCTCTGAAGGTCTTATAACCCAGTGCACCTTCTATAGCTCTCACTGAGGAGATGCTCGGCCTTTTTTCCTTTGTTAAGGCCCTGGAGCTAGAGTTTAGGGTTTCTGTGGAATTGATGCACAGTGATTTTGTTTGTTTGGCTATTATTACTTACTGCAGAACAATTAATAACTCAGTTTAATGTGGCCAAGCAGCTAGTGTCCATGGATAAAAGCCACTGAAAGCATGTTAAAAATAGTAACACGAACAACTTCTGGCTCACTGATAAGTATTTGGAGAAAAAGTAAAAACAGCAAGTAGATTTGCCATTTAGCAGTCTCTTTACTAATAGACTTGAAGCGTTGTTGTGACAAACTGACCTTCATACTTCATTTGTGTTGTGAGCACACAGTGAGACCCAAGGAACACTTAAAAAATGTTTCCCTGTGATCTCAATACCTCACCCTCCTTTAGACAGCAGTAAGAAAAGCGAGTCTATGATCCTGCTAACAATTACCACGGCCTGGTCATGTGTTTCCTGTTCCCTTCCCAAGTCTATGTACTTTAAAAGATCTGGGTATGTGAATCAAATTCCCAACATGCTCTTCCTGTTCTGTTTCTTAGAGGTGCATACCTCACATCCACATGACTAAGTTACCACTGCCTACCCTATGCAGGAATCCAACTGTTCTGTCTCTGCTTACGTGCCTCCTTAAGGTTCTGTTGAAACATGCCCAATTAATGCCTGAACATAACCCCTCCGTGTGGAATCACAAACACTTCGACACACAGCCAGTCTGCCGGGCCTAATCGACAGCCTCACACCAAAGCCTCCCTTTCTCTGCAGGAATCCAGTGAACCAGATGTCCAACGCACATTTCCAGAGCACTTTATGGGATCCACACAGGGGCTTTCACAGTATGGTTTGGGCCCCGGTTTAGTGCGACTTGTCAAAATGAATTGTTTCATTTCTATACCACAAATGCCAGGTTGAGAGAAAATATTTAAGGAATATTCTGCATAAGACTTTAGGCTTTCATGTTCTTAATTAAAATCCCATGGGCTCAGGGTTAGAACTGGGTCTTGAAGATGGGGGTGGGGAGTTGGGAATCTCAAGTCTTTACCAAGGTTGAAACAGGAAAATTTATGTCCTCTGTTTCGACTTCTTCAACTACAAGGAAGATAACATAGCAAGAACCTAAATGAGCTTCCTGGTACCTTCACATGTGGTCCCTTGGCATACAGAAGAAGCTCAAGGACACACTGTCTCTCCATTACAGAAAGATATGCAAATGCTAACATAGAAGCCATATCTCCATTTGTCTTTGGCATTGGCTAACCTGGTTTATCCCTCATGACCACAAGTGACTATTCATATGTTTTATAATAGGAGTCTTCTCCCTGAGTCTCTTGCTCTTAGGAATATGATCTCTTCATAAAATGAAGTAAGAAAAGTGTGTTTTTCTCTTCTAATGGCAGTTTTTAGGCAAATCACGGACTCTAGTTTTACAGGTGTGAGGTCGAGAAGAACAGGGTGCCTCTCCATTCAATTACATCGTAAGTCAGCTTAGATGCTGTGTGCTCTGTGGTTAGCTAAGGGCTCACAGAGTCACGCAAATATTTGCTATCATACATGGCTAAGAATGTTATTCTGTTTCAGCTATACCTATGTGCCACTTGATGACAGAGTATGATCTAAGACTTGAATCATAATCAATTTTCTTCTTATGCAAATAGCATAATGTCCTTGCACAAACCAAAATGGAGGCACCTACTGAAGAACCAGACTTTCAGATACTGGTATTATATATATTGTTCTGTGGCATAGCCTATTACTCCATAGTCATAATACAAATAATGCCAGATTAAATCAGGTACTAGTTAAACAAATGTTATTAAAAGAATTGGTAAATACGAACTACATGAGGCCACTGTCATTGTGATGCTGATTTCTGTTTCACAGAAATTTTCTTATGAGGATGAAAAGAGCGCTCTCGTATTACAAGTGGAAGTACAGTATATGAAGGTAAGTCAGAATTATAGTTATTTATGTATTTTATACCTTTTTGGTCACTTGAGACATCTTGCTATGTCACCTATGTTAACTTTGAGTTAATGAGGGCTAGACTGGTAGACTTGTGTCATCAGGCTTGTCGAATACATATGTCACCATAACCAAGTAGGATGCACTATGTAGAATTGCTATGCTTTTACACCGTTGCTATATAGGTCAGTTTGTTTGCATTAACATCATATCGTGTGTATGTGTACTTGGGATCGTTCTCTCTCACTGCCATTAAAAATCACATGGATTCTTACATGTTTACTGTTGGTGACTGACCCATTACCCTGTAGCTCAGAATTCTAAAGTCACTATTATTAATTGTGACTTATAGTCCTTTTAACTATTTACAAGATTGAGACCATGCAACAAATTCCTCTCAACAAATTCTCAAATGCTCAGCAAATCCTTTTGAAGCAGTTGTGCCACACTATAGCTTCCCAGTGTAAACAGTGTTCCACAATCATTGACCTAATCTCTTCAGTGATTGATAGCCATCAGTTGGCTCTTGTTCCACGTTGTTCATACTTTGATACTGAAAGACATTCATTATAATGTACAGTGCTTAGACCAAGTTTGAGTATGTGCATTGTTTCATTAGAGTCAAAGCCACTAGCTTTATGGTATTGATTATTCTACATACCTCTGAGGCCAATGAATCATGGTCTTACCATTGTCAGGTAACTGTTTTGACTCTTCCTGTTCATATGGGTTCCTAAACTTCTTGCTGTGGCTATAACCTTGTCTCAAGTCCCAGATTGTATCTCTCTGATGTTTCTTGCTTTTCTTGTCCCAAGACACAATTCAATCACACCTTAGACTGAAAATCTAGCACTGTACAAAAGTTTTCATGCTCACTTGTGTTCCAGGTATTATATGCTGTCTTCTCTATGTAAATATCCACCGTCCTTCCTTTGAGACGATTTCCTAAAATCTCCACCAATGCCATCTTCCTTGGTTAGCCTTTCTTCATCATTATAATTGTCTTTTAAGTTTATTCTACATATTTCATTTTGTTTCATATCCTATTCCCTTTGCATGTGGTTTGTCTCCTTAGAGTGCAGGGACAACCTGAGCTTTCCTTATATATTTCACTTATTAATAGATAGACTGATTGAGGAGAATAAAGGGAGAATTTTCTACCCTTCTATAGCCAAGAGTCTTGATATTGTGATAAAGCCAACATTTTTAGAAGATTCATTTCAGCTGAAGGAATCCTAATCTTAGAGTTCTAAGGATGTGGGTCACATCTTAAACCCACCTCCTATCCACTTATTGCTCGTGAATTAGAAATCTAAATTCTCCTACTATGTCCATGTTTAAAACAAAGATCAATATCTATCAATTTTGTTTGAGGAAAAACATTATATTGGGGTGCTGTGGAGCCTTATAATTTATAGATTATGCAGATGGACTTTGGTCTTTTGTTGTTAAGGTTCTATTAAGAACAGCCGTATGTTAGAAACAGGTGCTATTTAGATTTTTTTTTTTAAACAAATGGTTATATTTCCAACATGTGTGTGCCTTTTTGTTCTTCACTTGTAAGTACATTACTGACTCAAAGCAGATAAGGCTGGTAGCCTTTCTACTGGGAATGCAGTCATGGCAGTCTCATTCATACAGTAAGTTTGGATTTTAAAATGGAAAACAAGAAAACTACTGGTACGTGTCCCTTCTAAAACTTGGGATGAGGAAATGGAGGACTTGCATCCTGGAGGCTGTTTAGGCAGTTCCTGTAAGAAATCATGACTGGCTCTTTTCACAGTTGTAGAGAGCTAGAAGCACAGTGCCTGCTTACCTGGCTTCTGAACGCCTTAGTCAAAGCCTTGGATTAACATCTCTGCTCACATCAAAGTTTTATTTTACTTGGCAGAGGTCATACATAGAAAGCAGATGGCAGAAGAGAGCTGCTGAGACATGCCTGTTGATGACAATGGTGAGGGTTGATGAAGAAGGCAAATCCTATGCACTCGGTTACAGCATTTTCTACAACACACGCATCAGTGCTTGCTGATTTACCAGAACAGTTGGAATCCTCATTTGCGCATGATATTTAAAGCGGTTTATGATACTTTCTTGAGTTATTCTAGAAGGTTTTCATTTCTGTGTAGTTTTCTGACTCCAGAGAGAACAAGTGTCTGTGGATAACATGTCCATGAATATTGCTATTATTTCATTTTTCATTTAGACTCCATGGTTCTCAGTGTCTTTTTTTGCTATTGAGATCTGAAAGCTATTTAGCATCTCTCCATCCTCTCTGAAGGAATGCGTTGAGAAGCCCTGGCTTTCAGATAACCATAAGTAACCATTGCCCAGAATCACTTCTGCTTGAGACTGTTTGAATCTTATGAGATCACAACCTTTTTAAGTTAGAAAGAAAATTATGAGTAAAATTTCAGATTCCATCCGTGGCTGGAAGAAAATTCCTCTACCTAGCACAGTCTCCATTGAGAGGTCCTCCAGGACACAAGAGTTGTGTCCTCTTTTGTCCCAACAGAAAAAAAAAGGCAGGCAAACATCTTAAACATCCTAGTTCATGAGTTTCAGTTACCAACCTGTTTTCTTTGTTTATTTTGCTTCTTTCCAGATATCTTTATTTCATTAATGACAAATTCTCCTCCAATTCAAGCACAGCCATATGTTTTCTATAAGTTACTTTCTCTGACTTCAGATACAAGAGATTTTGGTCTGTCCTATTGCTGAATATTTTTTATTAAGTTTTTTAAACTTTGGCATTAAGAGAACTGTTTTGTGGATGCTCTAATCAGCCCTGAAGAAAGCAGTGGATATCCAACACATTTAACTGAAAGCAATCCAATCTTATTAATGCCAACCCTAGATCCAACCTGACAATTAGCATCTCTGAGCAGACACCTGGTACACGAAGATCTGCAAACCAAGTATATGTGACTCTCCGCTCCTCCCGAGACCCCGTGCAGCCATCTGGTTTCAACTGGTTGCTGCTCTGGCTCAAGGATCTGCAGAATATCAGCAGAGCAAGAAAATGCTAGAATTAAAGGAAGACCATTGTTGTGCTTTATAAAGATATAAAGAAAGAAGGAATATATTTGGTGGATGTGCAGTCAGCTGTCGGGGAAAAGGGTGCCTCTCTGGGCCCATGCTGAGATATCCCTTCTCCCAAGGGACCGTTATACAATGGTATAGTATAGAATAGAGTTTAATTAGGGCATGGGGAAGGAGTTGAAGGAGTAGAAGACAGAGAAAAGCAGAGAGGAGAGTAGAAGAGTAGAGGCCAGCCATGAACATGTGGAAAGAGAGGGGGAGCAAGAGCAAGAAAGCAGGAGAGAGGAGGGGGCAAACAGCCCCTCTTATAGTTAGTCAGGCAAACCTGCCTTTTGCCAGGTAACTGTGGGGCAGAACCTAGACTAAATGCCAACAACCATACTATGCCTGTTAGTCTTGTGGTGAAATTGGTCCTGAAAGGCATTCGCTGGTCTGGATTTTTAAGTGGAGTTCTTGCATGAGAAGTGACAGGACTTTGCTGTTGTCTCCGTGGAGGAAAGTGATGGATGAATGTATTCTGTTTACTTGTGGTTGCTCACAATCATAGATGAAAATGTTGAGATAGCAATGACTCAGGAGCAACACAAACTAAAAGTGTAAAGTGGACAGTTTGGCTATGAAAAGTAGAACCTTCTCCAGTGGAGAAAAGGCAAGCTATGGATTTTGCGGACACTTATGTAGATGAAGAAGGACATGATCAGAGCAGGCACATGGGAACAGTCGCAGAAGGCCCTCAGTCACAGGTCCTGCCTACTCTAAATTCTGGATATTTCACCAGGTGAAAGGCAAGGAGCTTGGTGAGTCAGAGACAATTAGAAATTAAAAAAAAAAAAAAAAAAAAAAGAAGAAAAAGTAATCTGGTAAAATGCCTAGAGGCACCACATGATACGAAAATTGGCCTTGCTTCTCAAAGGGGAGCTGGAGAGCGTTAAAAGCCTAGAAATTACAGTCAAGTTTAAGTTATCTGCAGTGATAAAGTTGTGTGGGACAAGTAGGAAATTCAGTATTTTTAAAAGGCAGATAATCAACCCTCATGCCTCCTAAATCCTGGAGACATCATATAACCTTCCTGGATATTACTTACAAAATGAAGGGATTCTCTTGATAGGTCCTGAAGGTTGAATGTATTGATTTTATGAGCATGTCCTAGTCTACTACCACCAGTAAAGAAAGCTGTCTGTGCAACTCTTATAAGGACAACATTTAATTGGGGCTGGCTTACAGGTTCAGAGGTTCAGTTCATCATCATCAAGGCAGGAACATGGCAGCATCCAGACACGCATGGTGCAGGAGGAGCTGAGAGTTTGACATCTTCATCTGAAGGCTGCTAGCAGAATACTGATTTCCAGGCAGCTAGGATGGGGTCTTAAAGCCCACGCCCACAATGACTCTCCTATTCTAACAGGACCACACCTACTCCAGCATGACCACACCTTCTAATAGGTGGGCTGAGCATATGCAAGCAGTCACATTCCACTCCCTGCTTGCTAAGCTTGCTTTCTTATAGAACCCAGGACTACCACCCCAGGGATGGCATCACCTACAATGGGCTGGGCCCCCTCACCCTTGATCACTAATTGAGAAAATGCCTTACAGCTGGATCTCATGGAGGCATTTCCTCAAGGGAGGCTCCCTTCTCTGGATAACTCTAGCTCGTGTCAAGTTGACATACAAAATCAGCCAGTACACCATATTTGGTTGCTTTGCTTGTTAATGAAGCAAAATGGAGGAGGAACAGATCTGGGGAGACAAGAGGGGCGAAGAGGGCTGGAAGGGGAACTGCAAAAGGAATGTAATGTATGAAAAAAGAATAAATTAAATATAATGTCTACAAACATGTGACTGCAAGTCTGTTTTTGAGTTTTCTGCCCAACTTTCCTGTTTCATATCCAGCGTCTTTAGTCAAGGTAATTCTTTTTCTCTTTTAATATCAAAAAAGTTTTGTATTTTTCTTTTATGTGTATGCACTGGATGCCTGCCTGGTATCTGCAGAGACCAGAAATGGGCACCAGATACACTGGAACTGGAGTATTGGAAACAGATTCTGAATTCTCTGTAAGCAGCAAGAGTTCTTAGCTGCTGAGCCATCTCTCCAACCCCACCGACATGATTCCTGAAGCTCAACAACGCAGTTTCGGCTTAAAGGACACAGCCATGGCTTATTAAGTCTCCATGATTACTTTTTCAATTGTCTTTCAGGAAACTGATTATTTTTAAGCTATGGTGTGTATGTGTGTGTTGTGTTTGTGTATGTGTGTTGTGTGTATGTGTGTATTGTGTGTACGAGTGTGTTGTGTTTGTGTGTGTGTTGTGTTATGTGTGTCTTGTGTTTGCTTGCGTGTCGGTTGTGTCTGTATGTGTGCATGTTCATGTGTATATGCATGTGTTTATGTATATGCCTTGTGTTTGTGTATGCACATGTATGTATGCACCTGTTTGTGTCACATTTAAATGATGAAAATGCACACACAAAAGAGGGAGAACTATGTATCCATCTCTGAGTTTTGTCAAGTGTCAAGGATGGAACTCTCAGTGGACTCAGCCATCCTTTACTGCATTTCCAAGCTCTGGAAAGATGGATAGAGCAGGAGAAGGAGTTCCCACAGACATATCTGTATCCCCCTTGCCTTCAAGTTGCACATAGATGACATAGCTTTCCACAGGAACTCAGGAAGGGATGTTAGTCAGGGAAACTGGACCAGTGGGATACAACCAGCAAGTAAGGACTGAGAGAGACCAGAGCTTTGTGGGCAGGGCACTTACTTAGACTGAACTGCCAAGTCCCTCCTGTTATAAAATATTTAATGAACTACCTAGTGTCCACATTTCTAAGAATACAGCATGTCATATTTGAGAAATTCTCTATTCCTATGAATCAGTATATTTCCAACTTCTTTGAAAAATTCTTTGTTAAATGAAAAACACCTAGCTAGTAATTTGGAGACATTCAACTTTCTACCTTGGTTATTAGTAACACAATGGCTATGGCATGAACCAATGAAACGAAACGAAATGAAACTAAACTAAACAGAGTGATTGGGTGAGAACTTCTAGGGCTGGAGTTCTGCTCAAGAGCCTGGATGTTTCAATGGCCCCACAGGTAATTTAGGTGGCCATCCAGATTTGGGAACTGTTTAATGTCTAGACCACTGACACATTCTCTGTTTATAGGTACAATCTGAGTTTGGTTTTGTTATCCTTAGAGCAGCATCCCAGACAAGGCTTTTAATTTCCCTAAGGACTTAACAGACTATGAAAACCGGAAGTCTAGCTATATTTGCTGAGAGGCCTGATTCCCAACTGGCCTTCTCACACAGTTGAGTTTATGCTCAAATGGAGTAGGCCAGAGTAGGGGCTTCTCATGCTTAATTTTTCTTTCTAAGGTATGTTACGTACAGTCAGAAACATTGGTAAATTCCAGAAACAAAGAATATGTTGACCCTTATAACACATTATTATCGTTGTGGATGGCTTTGTGGTTAAGATGGAAAGAAAATGTCTTTACCTTCAGTCCTCTTATAGGGACCATTTTAAATACTTCATTGCAGAAAAGCCTCAGGAAAACCACTTCCTCTTTCTGGGACCCAACATTTTCACCTCTAAAGTTGAGTGACAAGAGGACCAAGTGAATTACTAGTGATGTTCCAGAAAGAGGCTTCCGTAGAGTCGCTGCTCCACTGAGCCTGGCCAGATGTATCTGGTTCCATCCTTGCCACTGTGTTCAAAGCAGTGGCTAAATCATGTCATATAATTAAAAATTTTATATGAAGGCAACACACTCGCATGCCTTGGCTGTGGAACACATGTCCTCGGGTTCATTGAACTTGTCCAACTACGTAAGTCTTCTTGTGTCGACCTCTTTCAGAGGAGAGATGCTATACCACTCACCAGCAGATCTCCCACACAGGGCCCACATGGTCTTCTTTGAGCTGTGTGACTGTCAGTCCTTCTCAGAACTCTGACATGTAATGAGGATTTGGTGCTTTCTGTTACCTTCCCTGTCATACAGTCCTACTTGATCATTTCTGGGTGTTGGAGTTTTTTTGTTTTTTCATTGTTGGAGTTTAGCTTTTGGTGCCCTTTTCCAGACTTAGAGGAGGACTGGGTAGGAGTCAACTGGCAAGAACTTCAAGTCGGACCAGACATTCCTGGAGGAGATGGACTACCCTCCAATACTGCTACGTCTGTTCCTTCCGACTTGTTTCCACACATACAGTTTGGTTCCCACAGCACACATCATATGGAGTCAGATGTAGAGCATACGACTCCCTGGCAGCATTGGAGCACTGACTGTGTTTGCAGTGATCAGTCCTAAAAAAAATACACGTGGTGGAGATGCAACTAGAAGACCTGCCACTCACTGAGAGCTCACATGTGGGTCCCTCTGCTGGACACTTGGTTAACTCTTGTGGTTTTGTGGAAAGGGTATCATTGCCTACGTGTTGGATACATGGAGTTGTTTATTACACTGTCAGGCACATGGTATACATAGATACATACATAGGATTTTAGCAGAGTGACCCTATCTCTGCCTTAGAGGAGGAAAAAAAGACACATCCATTTAGTAATTTCTCCAAGGTTGCAAGAGCAAACAGAATAAGGTATTCTGACTCAAAATCTATGTGAAGTGGTCTAAGTGGATTTCTAGAATAGACAAGGCAATTTCTCCAAGGTTGCAAGAACAAACAGAATAAGAAATTCTGACTCAAAATCTATGTGTAATTGTTTAAGTGGGTTTCTAGCATAGACAAGGAAAGGGGATTTTACTGGTCATAGCATAATTTTACTCTACTGCTCTTTCTCTTGTCTTTCTTACACATTTAAAATTGTGTAACAGAACAGAACACAAAATACACACACACACACACACACACACACACACACACACACACACACACTCCTCTTCTTTTTAGTATCAGTGCCCACGCTACGAAGCCAGCAACAACTTTCAGGAACTTTATCAGGATTCCAGGTCCACTCCAAGTAACAGTGACTGTCTAATGAGTATCCTGGCTTTTCTTTAGGGTTTGCCTGTTTCCATAATCACTAGAGTTTCATCTTGGTTGTGATAGGAGATTTCTATTAACGAGTAATGCAGAACTTATGTCTTGATGTCTTATTTCTATTCAGAGGCTACACATGAGAGCCATGGACAGTAGCACATGAATTTATCCTTTTCATCACAGTTATCTTTGTCCTCCAGAACTGTCTGGTTGAGTCATCCGGCTGCTGACACCATGATTGCTCCCAACTACTGGCTGTGGCAAATAGGGCTTTCAATGCAATGCACTCTTGATTGCGGTTTTCAGGTCCTCTGAGCAAACACCTACGGCTGCAAGCGCTGGGCTGACAGTAAGAGCCCTTGACTTTTGCCAGAAGCTGACAAACTGTCTTGCTCAGTTGCTGAATTACTTTACAGCCACATGAGATGTGAGTGAGAGTTCCTGTCACTCTCCTGCCTCACCAGTGTTTTGTGCATAATGTTCTAGATTTTGGTCATGCTAATAGGCATTTAGTATTAGCTCATCGTTTCAGCTTGGATTTCCCCAATACAGTACTCACAGTCAGTTTAATATAATGTATGTATTAATTCTTTGAGGATTTAATACTATATATTTTAAGCATATTCAACCTTGACCTAATCCCACCTCCTTCCTCTCCTTGTTTTTTTTTTTTTCAATAGCTCATTGAATCCAATTTGTGCTGAAATGTAATTCTGGGTGTACAGCATCCACTGGAGTGTGCTCAACCCACCAGAGGCCATAGTCTCAAAGAAAATGGACTTTTCCTCCCTGAGAGCCATCTCTGAGTTCAGAGCGCCTCGGTTTACACTGATTGCATTGATATTGAACAGGACTTGTGCAGGGACCCAGAGATCCTGTGAGCTCCTGACTGCAGGGGTGTCTGCAGGCAACACGATTTCTCTCAGGTCCGCGGGGGCTACGGATTACGTCGATCTCAGTTCTGCCCATCTTTGATGAAATGTCTGTTGTCATCAGAGTCTTTATAGTCTCACTGTTGAATTTTATCATTTATGTGCATGTTTGGGGTAAGAATTCTTTTATCAAATGTATCTTTTCCTCGAATACTTTCTCGTGTCTGTAGCATCTGTGATTATCTTTACACAGTCTTTCCTAACTTTCACTTAGCAGAAGTTTTTTAATTTTTTGTTCTTGTTTTGTTTTGTAATTTTTATAACAATGAAATCTAGCCTTTAATCAATACCTCTGTAGTAATGTGAGAAATTATTCCCAATTCCATGCTACCTGACTACTTTCTGTTTTCTAATGCTGTCATCTTGCCTTTTTTTTAAAAAATATAAACCTTTACTTTTATGTTCAGCTTTGAGCTCTTTAAAACATTTTAAGATCTTTGTGTAGATCTAATTGTATTTCTAAAACAAAATAATATATAAAATTGCAAACATGTGTGTGTGTGTGTGTCTATGTGGGTGTGTAAGTGCACTTCTGGATTCACTCTTCTGTGCCATAGGTGTATTTAATTGTTATCACCTCTGTATTAACATTGCTCTGATTATTTTATGTTTTGGAGGCAAGCCACTAGTATTCTGACATTTTCCTCTCTCTATTGATTTGCTGTTTTTATTGTTTTGCTCTCTGATCACAATTTTGGATTTTGTTTGTTCATATTCCTCTGATAACTTGGGAAGAGTTGAGTCAGAAAGGAGTTGAACTTATTGGTGACAGTAGAAAGAACTGGTTTATACTGATACTATCTAGTTATCTATCCATGAGCACGGTGCATCTTTCCACTGGTATCTTTGAATAAGTATATTTTCTTCACATCTATGCATATACCTTTGTGTATATAAATGCATATATAGTTAGATTTATACTCTAATATTGATAGTAATATAAATTTTTATTTCAGTTCCTACTTGTTAACTGCTGGTATATAGGGAAGACACTCTTAAAATAGTAACTTATCATCCTTCAGCCTTGCTTGCAATCATTTATTAATTTTAGATGCTAATTCTTTCATTTTCTACATATCATCTCAATAAAGGTAACTTTTCCTTCCCCCCTAACATAACTATTTTATATTTATTTTTCTTGCCTTATTACATAAGTCTTTACAATATAAAAAAATGTGAGAAGAAATATCCTTGCTTTGTCTGAGATCTTATCGAGGAGTTTTAAGTTTCTTACTTTTTTTTTAACTTTTCAATAAAATACACTTGGAAATAAAAAATGCATCACATTATATTATTAAGTATGGCAGCAACTCCACATTTTTGTCATTATAATATCTTAAGTTTCCTTCAGTTTCTAGTTTGCACAGCGTTTACTTATAAGTCATGAATGAGTGCCGGGTCTTGTCACCTGCTTTTAAAAATATTACTGGAAGTGGGCCGGAGAGATGGCTCAGAGGTTAAAATCACTGACTGCTCTTCCAGAGGTCCTGAGTTCAATTCCCAGCAACCACATGTAATGGGATCCGATGCCCTCTTCTGGTGTGTCTGAAGAGAGTGACAGTGTACTCATATGTATAAAATAAGTAAAAAAATCTCAAAAAACAAAAAGAAAAAAAATTAAATCACACCCTTTTTCTTTTTTATTGATAAATGGATAATACAGTGTTTAAAATCTCTTTGAATGATGAACTAAGTGGCTATGGGTACTTAGGATAAGCCTCATGTAGTTGAACATTTTTATTTACTGATTACTTTTATACATGATTAAACTTAGTCTGCTGATACTTTGCCAGGATTTTTTTTTCTGTTTATACATCAGTTATTCTTCCCTTATCACTCTCATGTAGTGAGGTCCCATCTTCATTTATGTTTTTAGCAATTTCTGCCCTTTCATAATCATTCTTAGCTTGATCAAGGACTTAATGATCTTACAGATTTTTCAGTTAACGGGTTTTTTGTGTGTTTGTTTGTTTTTACTTCATTTATTTTTCTTTATCGAATTTCCTGTTTTTAAATCAATTGATTTCCATTCTAATTTAGATTTCTTTTTTTTTTTTTTCCTGCTTATTTATAATTTAATTTCTGCTGGCCACTCTCGTTTTTCGAAAGTGAACGATTTGATGATAGGCTATTTTTCTACTTCTCTAGTATATGAATTCAATGCTGTGAATTCCCATCAAAGGTTTATTTGTTACATCTCACTCCACATTCCGGCCACTCTTGTTTTCCCGTCCAAGTAGTTGAACATATATTTTGTAGCATCTGGAAACATGTGACGCGTTGTAGGGGGTGGTTCTAATGCTTTGATCAGGAATTTGCCTATGAGCGTTGAAGTTCCTGTTCTCTGATTGGTTCTTGATCGATCAATAAAGATGCCAGTAGCCAATGTCTTGACGGAAGAGGCAGGACATCCAGGTTCCCAAATAGGAGAGGCAGGAAGAGAAAAGACAGCCGCCCGCCATGTGAGATATCAGGTGGAGTAGTTATTGGCTGCTTCCCTGATTGGGCCTGGGGTAGCAGGGACATTAGAAACACAGCTAAGCTGAGGGCAGATTTAGGGTGCTGAGGAAGGAATATCAGACAACTAAGTTGAGCACAGATTTAGAGTGTTGAACAAGGAATAAAGAGAAGGGCACACTAGCTGCAGGAGGCTTAGAAGAGCCCAGACACTGAACTGTAAGGCAGGTTAAAATAAACTAATTGGTGGTGTGTGTGTGTGTGGTTGGTAGTGTGGTCCACCCGGAGCTTAAAGCAAGGTAGTAGAAATAACACTCTACAGTGCTCACAATCATTTTATTTAATCCCCAGATATTTGGAGTTATTGCTACCATATTTTGCTTATTCATCTTTGATCCATTATTAGTGAGCAGGCAGTGCAGGATGTCTCCACTCTCAATCTGATGACAATCAACAGTTAAGACTGTGAAAAGGAACTGTTTCTACATTGCTGCCACGTTTTCATTCTCTGACTTTTTTCTTTCTGTGGATAGATCTGAATTCCCTTCCTTTATAAATTTTGCTTTCTTTGGAGAATTTCTGATATATTTTTCAAGGCAGATCTACGAGTAACAAATTTCTATAATTTTTGCTTGTCTAATGAAGCCTTTATTCCTCTTTTAGCTTTGAAATTAAATTTCATGGGTACAAAATACTAGGTTAGTATGTATTTTTGTTCCACATTATAAATATTTCACTTCATGTTGTCTTTCTTGATTTCTGGGAAACTATACACAATTCTTACTTTTTTCTTCTCTATTTATACTGTATTTTATTTTCTGTTGAATTCTTTCAAGACTCTTTTTTGATTTTCTGAAGCTTTAGCATGCTTAGGTGTATTTTTCATGGTGGGCACATGCCCACATTTATTCTACATGTTCCTTCTTATGTTCTGTGATCTATCTATCCATCTATCTGTGTATCCACCAATCTATGTATTTGTCTATATGCCTATGTATGTATTACGCATGCATTCATTTATGTATCCATGTATGTATGCATACATGAATTATTTTTATGTATGTTATGTATGTCTTCACCTGTTACTATACCTTGTGGCTTTTTTATTAGTAGGTAGGAATAAGAAAGGGGTTTTCCCAGTGAGGGATTCACTAATTGATTGATTCTGGTTCAGTTGTCCTTCTAATCCTTCACTTTTTCTTTCCCTTTTGGGACCATAAGAAGATGTTCGCTAAGAGAAATCACACAAAGTATGGCCTCAGAGTTTTCCCTCAGTCTTGTGCAGCAGCAATGCATCTATTAGTTCCCCCTCCGCTAGCTGCCTACATCTGTGGTCCCTGCTCTGATGGGTAGTGATTCATCAAACCATCTATCTCTAAGTTGGGGGGAGTGGCTTGTCCCATTGCATCCTTTCTCTTCCTAACCTAAAGAAAGCTTCTGAAAAACAAAACAACAGCAAAATGACTTCTGCTTCTTACTTTTTATGGTGGGGTATCAGCTCCTAATATCTTTGGTTGCACCATGAGCCAAGAGAACTGATTTTAGTACATAAAGTTATATGTGCCTCATAAAACCCTTAGTTGTGGAAAAACTCAGTAATTGGCCATTGAATGAATGATCCCTAATTTAAACATTCATTTTGAGGACCATGGGCATCGACTTACTGTTCTTCCATATTTTCTGCTGTCGTGAATAGAGCTGTTGTATTTGTGTATTTGTTTCGAGGGTGTACTGAAATAGCTCTGTGTTTAAATGCACATGAATGCTCTAAGTTATAGGTCTAAGTTATTTTCAATTTCTATACATATTCCCAATTGATTTGCAAATGTCATAGTGCTAGTTACACTTCCTCTGTTAATATCTGAGAATCGGTCACACCATGTAGTCTGTGGTAATTGTAATTAACATTGAACCAGAACACTGAGATCCAAGCAACTGTGTGGTGTGGTTAACTGGCAGCCTATGTCAATCAGACTGGACTCTGACACATATTGTTTGGAGACATCAGAGCTGCCCTGCACCAGGGAAATTATTTCCCTTAAGAGAGGAATAGGAACTTCACAGGAAGACCAACAGAGTCAACTAACCTAGATTCTTGGGGCTTTTTAAAGACCTAGCTACCAACCAAAGCATACACTGGCTGGACTAGGCCCCAGGCACATATGCAGCAGATGTGCAGCTTGGTCTTCAAGTGGGTCCCTCAACAACTGGAACAGGGGCTATCCGTAAAGCTGTTGCCTGTCTGTGGAATCCGTTCCATTAACTGGATGGCCTCAGTGGAAGAAGATATGCCTAACCCTTCAGAGACTTAATGGGCCAGGGTAAGGGGAGATACCCTCCCTTTCAGAGGAGAAGGGAGTGGGGGAGGGGAGGAGAGACTGTGTGGGGAGGGAGGGCAGGAGGGAGGGCAGGAGGGAGGGGTGGTGTTGTGATGTAAAATGAATAAATAAATTAATGGGAAAAAAGAAGAATGTTCTAGACTGTGAGTGAATGAGCAGAGTAGACTAGGGATGCCACAGTTTAGAGACATTGGCAATGTTAACTTGAATGAACTAATCTCAACCTTCCATCCGTGGCTCATCACTAAAATCGAAGTGATTTGGGATGATTTATGGACTCTGTCAACCTCGACCACATCTTGCTAGTGTAGAGATGTAGCCAGAGTGCAGAGGCAAGCCCGGCTCTTGTTCTCACTTTCCTGACAATTCCCATTAGGTTTTCTCTGAACATGCTGAATCTGTCCTACTTGTCAGTGGTGGTGGCTTTGTATTAACCACTAGAAATGGACAGACAAAGTCCTATCCAATTTTGGCAGGCTTATGAAGAAACTAGTGTGTATTGTTTGGGTGTTTTGGTTTTCCTCCTAGCCCTAGAAAGATTACCAGAAGCTTACCAAGCCATGGAAACAAAGTCCAATTTACCTCCTTAGACACCTGGTCCTGGAATGTCAGTCAGAGGCTTCCTGGATGCTGAGAACAATAGAGCTAAGGCCTTGCCGGGACATTCTGTGGTTGACCTCTTGTGATATGCCAACTCTGGATGGCCCTGATAACAAACAGAGGCTGAGAGAGAGAGAGAGAGAAGAGAGAGAGAGACAGAGAAGAGAGACAGAGAGAGAGACAGAGACAGAGAGAGACAGAGAGAGAGACAGAGACAGAGAAGAGAGACGAGACACAGACGAGACAGAAGAGACAGAGAGAGAGAGAGAGAGAAAGAGAGAGACAGAGAGTCTGTTAGTGTTGGTTATTGAAGGCACAAGCTATATCTGCCATTTAAGGGTCCTTCTGAATTCCCTTTCTTCTTGGATATTACAGCTGATTTCCTTGGATCACAAACAGAACTTTTCTCACTCTTTTTACCTCTCACCTGAACAGACTCTTCATTGTTCCTTTCTTTGTGTTTTGTTCTTCTTGACTGAGTTGACCCATGAATGCGATGCTCAGCTCTGCCTGTTTCCAGGCTTGAGCTTAGCCCTCTCTGCTCTCCCAGGTCATGACCTCAAATTCAAAAATGGTGGCAAAGCATGCAGCTGATGGTATCCACTATTAGGTGATTGTTGTGTTGTTTGTGACTCCTTACTAAGAACTGAGCCTAAACCACTCTCCCAGCAAGGTTTGGGCAAGATTCACTTCTCATCTTGCCTAGAAGATACAGAATGGCTGATGATGTTGGTGGAAGGAGTGGGTCACTTCGTCCTCCTGGCTTGTGAATTCTATCATGGGTCACCTAGCAATGGGGATTATGCTCTGAGGAATGCGGCATTGGGTAGTTTTGTTATTGTGCTAACATTATTGAGTATACAAACGAAATGCCATGATGTTGGTAGGTGATACAATCTTCTGGAAGCACGAGGACAGCTAGTCCTGTCAGCCACTAAAGCGTTAGTGCATGGCACCGGACTGCCTCTGTACAGCTTGGGACTGAAACAGTGGCAGACTGTTTTTAGAAGGAATGGGTGTGCAGAATCCCAGGACTCCTCCAGGCAACAAACAACTTCCTCCAGGCTGCCTACACATCCACATTCAAATGCTGTTTGGATTTTTATAATGGTCTACAGAGTCACACAACACATAAGTGCCAGATAGGGCTTCTGGTTAAGATAGACATTCGAAAAGTGAGGCATTTGGTTGGAAGAGGGGGAGTAATTTCAGGCTTTTTCCCCCCTCAAAATACTTTCCTGGGCTTAATAGCCAGAAAGTTGAAAGAAAAAAAAAAAAACAGACTTTTAAAAAAAGCAGTTTTTAAATTGCTTTGAATACCCTGCAATAAGTCACCCTTTCAGCCTAGATGACTATAGTGGCACCCTATCAGTTGCTTTTGCTCCAGGGACACTTCCACTCACTGTTCTGGAGACTGGGCTCAGGGTCATCCCAGGCCACTGGGAAGCTTGCAGGCCAGGTCTAGGCACAGTGGATTTGGCTGTCTTGCTGTGGTACCAGCTGGTTGTCTATGGTAGGAGAGAATTGAAAGAGTGTTTTACACCATGGAAATTGTCTTCCAGGCCCAGATGGACCGTTGCTGTTCTAGCTTTGACAGGCCAGGATAGATATATTCAGAAAGCCTTCCAGCTATTTAGTAACTCTTCCAAAACACTGTCAGCACCCATGCTAGCACGCAGGGAGTGGGAAGGAAGTCTAGGGAGGAAACTAAACCTAGTTAGTATATATTTGCATAATTAGCTCCCAGTGAATGGATGTGTGCTTGGAGGCAGGGAGCAGGTCTTTGTGGACACTAAAACCTAGACAGTGGTTGGAAACACCCTGGGCCAGCCAGTCTTGACCCCTCTCACACTAACCCTTGTGTATTTTAAGTATCCAGTTAAAAAGAGCAACATGCTCTGAAATAGACTCACCTTTGAGCTCAAAAGCTAAGTTTGGAACCCAGGCTTGGGGATTACCTCACTTTTCCCCTGGGCCAAGGGTCAGAAGGGATCTACCCAGAGCCTCCTGGAGGTTGGGGGAACGGTGGTTGGATTGCAGCAGGCTATGTCTGGTCATAATCCCCTATCTGGGATCAAAGATGCGCTACAAATGCAAGTATTTAAACACAAGATTATAAAGATACTGTAGAATTTGTGGCAGCAGTGCCTTGCATTTAAATATAGCCGTGTGACTGTTAGCAAAATGATGTGGTTATGAGCTGACTATTAATATAGCTGTTTGCCTGAGACAGTCTGGGAAGAGGAGAGAGACAGAAAAGAAGAGGAGGGAGAGAGGAAGAGTTGGAAAGGGAGGGATGAGGAGAGAGAGGTGGAGGGAGGGGAGAGGGAACACCGGAGAGCACCAGAGAGCAAGAGAGGCAGGAGAGAGCACTTCACCTAAGTTTTGAAAGCTCGTTTATTTTTAGGTGAAATAGGCCCCCCTTTTAGGGCTAGACTGCATATTTTTGGTTCAAAACTTCTTTAATTAAACCTTTCAAGAATGATAAAAATTGATCAGGCAGGAAAGGGGGAGGAAACACATGGATAAATGGTCCCCTATGCTACCTCTCCTAACAATCTATGACACCAAAGAGGCGGCAGGATTTACTACTGTGACAGATACCTCCCTTATGTAAATCATCACACACCACACACACACGTGTGTGTGTGTGTGTGTGTGTGTGTGTGTGTGTGTGTGTTCAGGCTTCCTAGACATGGGGGCGGGGAGAAGGAGGGGGGGTCAAAATTCTTGGTATTAAATTCAGTCTCTGTGGCTTGCTAATGAACACCTTAGGGGTTTTGTTAGTGTGCTCAGGTGACTGGATAATCTATACCTTAAAAATTAACCGTAAATTCATCTTGCTGCTTAAAAATACCATTGAACACAGTAAGCAAGTCAGTTCTGAGGAGAGTTGGGTTGCATCTGGCTTTATACAGTCCTGTCAGCATGCCCGAAGTGGCTGGTCCTGGAGATCTGGGTACAAACTTCGAAAAGCAGTACATCTCATGTTGGATGTGAAACACCAGGTGGCTATTAGCGAGCTTTACTCAAGGAAGGTAGAACTATGTTCTTCCCTCCGTTTTTATTTCTATCACGTTCTTTACCTAACAGGCCACTATGCTTTAAAATTTGACCAAAATATTCACTTGAACAAAAAAGAAAATCTCAGAATCAGATTTTCTTTTAGAACACAAATTAGGCAGCCTAGTTGGACTGCTCTGAAGACCCAGAACACAATGAAATGATCTTACTGTGGTTTAAGTCAACACTGTTCTAGTAGTTTCTCCTAAATAACACAAAATACTGTTTCCTTTGTCCCTGCAACAGTCAATCACTGTACTAAGTTTTCAAGTCCACTCCTAATTTCCTTTCGTGTTAGTAAGGCTACACGTAGTGAGCAAGCCCTCAGTGTGTTATAGGGAGAGATGGGCAACACAGACATCTGCCCAGCACACTGTGTCCAAACGGTTTGATCACTCAAATCTAGATTGTGTCCTAGCTGAAGGAGTTCTACTTCATAAGACTTTTTCACGGTTAAAATTCTTTTACCCCTCTCACATGGTTCCCCAAATGAAATTTCCAAATGTAGGGATTTCCGAAAGGTATATGTTCTCCGAAATCCCTTATGTGTAGACTTTCTCGTTGACAGTTTCTGTTTTGTCTGCACCAGCTTTCGATTCCTTTAGTTAAATGTCTCATTGAGTTTCACTATTCCTGTGAAATTTCATGTGAGTTGCACAACATGCTATCCAGAGAAAGGTCCCTAAATAATCTGCCTTACTTGCTTTGTAAGGAACGCATGAATGAGCAAACACGTATATGTATGTGTAGGTGTGTAGAGTCTCTTTCAGCTCTTGGGTCATTTTTCAGGGACTGCCTACCCAAAATATCAAAATTGGTGTTCCATTTTGCTTTTAATTAAAAGAAAACCACTGAGCATTTGAAGATGCATCTCTGTTCTACAACACAAGATGGCATTCAGTTTTATTGTTCCATTTCCTCTTCCCTTTCTTCCTTTACGTGTTCCCGGCTATTTTGACTTCAAGTTTATCAAATGAAGCAGTGCGCTCTTCAGAGAGCCATGCTTTCTACAAAGTGTTTTTCAGATGAAAATGTTTTTTTAAAGTCTATGTCAGAACAAAGCCATTCCATATTTGGTTTTGGCTTATGCTCTCTACATAATAATTATCAGGGCAGAGTTGGGATTTCCTTTTCTCGATATCGAAACCTGAAGCTATGATCATAATGAGTTCCACTGACCTGCTATAGAGACACTGCTCCTCCAAACTCCTGAATCCTTGCTTAGAGCTTGCAGCGTACCCATGAACAGCTTCTGGATAAAGGATGCGCCGAGTGAAAGGCTGTGGTCGTGCTTGCCAAAGGCTATGTCCCGCATCTGAGACTGGATGATGTCATTCTAGTTGTTAAATAAATAAAAAGAGTCACACTGTTCTCAAGGACTCCAGTCTCATTAGGATAATTCAGGTGTCTTTTTTTTTTTTCTTTTAATATGCAGTTATGTTTTTACCTGACAAATCCTCGATGCTCTCTTCCAATTCAAGTTTAAGTTGTAACAAAATTTGGCAGTGCTCATCAATCAGAGCGAGGCAAACCAAGTAAATTGATACTCTCCATCCAAACCAGTTGCCGGAGCTTGGCATGTCAGGAGGAAGTGGGGACAACTGGGTTCTAGTAATTTCAGAAAACAGGTGTTTGTGAGTAGTTCCACAGATATGTTTGAACAGTTAATATGTGGGATACCCTGCTCTATATTCCTCTTTTGCTATAATAAAACAATTAAGGAAATTTATTTAGAAAGACTAAAGGTTCACACTGACTCACAGTTTTGGAGTTTCTAGTCTACGGTTGATTGGCTTCTTTGTTTTGTGTCTGTGGTGAAGCAACACAGCACAGCAGGGATGTATCATAAGGGAAACCACTTCTTTTACCATCTGGAAGCCAAAGAACAAGGCGAGAAGGTCTGGACAGATGGCTCAGTGGTTAAGACTGCTTGTTGCTCTTCCAGTGGACCCTGGTTCATTTCCCAGTACCAACATGGTGACTCACAAGTGTTTGTAATTCCAGTTTCAGATGATCTGATGCCTTAATCTTGCCTCTGAGTAGCAACACATGATGCACAGATATAAATTCAGGAAAAAAAACTATACACATAAAGATAAATAAATATTTTTTTAAAGGACAAGGCAAGAGTCTACTCCACCAGAGTTCCCTTCGTCGGTACTTCTTAATGACCTAAAGACATTTTATTAGGTTTCATCTTTTAAAAGCCCTCCACCTCCCAGAGGTCCCTCCTTGGTATCCGAAGTTTTAAGACATGGACCTCTAAAGTACAGCACTTGGGGCTAGATTTAAGGTAACTCACATTTCTAATCCCAAAATTGGAGTTGGAGGCAGAAGAATTACAAAGTGTAAGATCAGGCTTGGCCACATCATAAATTGTAAGCTATATGTGAGACAAGGTATCAAACACACACAGAAAGGAAAGCATTGTTGGGGGATTTACCAGAGTACAAGGGCTGGCTGGTCTCCTGAGTGTGCTAGAGCCCTCTTGACACCTGGTTATGACCCTCGGTAGGTAGGTACATCTGCTTCTCCCTAGTCATTGTTCAAAAAGCTCAGTGGCATATTTTTAAATTATTATTATTTTTGAAATAATGATATCAGTTTTCCCATTCTCTTCCTACCCTCCAAATCCTGACACATACCTTTCTTTTTAACTCTTTGAAATTCAAGGCTTATGTTTTCAATAATTGTTATTACGTAAAAATATGTGCGTGCGCGCACACACACACACACAAAGTACAACCTGCTCAGCCTGTATAATGTTACATATATGTATATATATTTTCAAACTAGCCATCTGGTATTGGATAACCAGTTGGTGGGCTCGTCTCCAGAGAAGGCTATTTCTCCTAACTTCAGCATTTCTTGTTGCCTGTGGTTCTTTATGCAGGCTTGAGGCCTCCTGAGCCCCCATCTACTTTGGCCTGTCTCTTGTTATCCTGTTCAGCTCAAGTAGTCTGTCACATTGGTGAGACTTCATGAATGTCTGACATTACTGGGAGACACAATCTCACTGCAAACTCCCTGTTAACTCTCACATCCATGGAACTGGTTATTAAGCATTTGCTAGTACACTGGGTCATGGGGACGAACATTAAATAGTATGTGAAAGGTCAGGTGGCAACTGTCCTCTGAAGAATAAAAACGTGGAAGGAGAGAGGACCAGGTGTTGAGACACTCTAAGCTTGTGTTTGTTTCATTCCAGTCAATAACTTTTAAGACACCACAGTTTGATTCTAAAGCCTTGGTATAGTGGGTGGAGTCAGGAAACCTGGCTTCTGTGTTTGGGTGACTTTTGCAGATCATGAACCTTTGTGAGCTTCTATGTGCTCACTGATTCCACAGCCAAAAGGAACCAGATGGCCTCAGAGATAACTCTCTGCTCTGTGCTTCTATCTGGATTGTTTTAAGTTTATCAATTAAATGAAATTTGGCCAGTTAGGTAAAAAAAGAGATACTAAAGGGCAAATCAAATGCTTAGAAGGGATAACAATCATTTCAAATCCGTGGAAGGCTTCACGCATCTTGGGGCACTTAGGAAAGAACACTGATGATTTCATCAAGATCATGGAGAATTGCTAGCTGACCTGAATTAAGTGAGCATCGATGTTCATATTTTAGAAGTACTCGCTCAAACAGTCGAGGAAAGGCCAAGCTGTACGCTACAGCAGGAGACCTGATCCTGTGAAAACATACCTTTTAAATATAGCTCGTGGCTTGGTGAATGGAGACCCAAAGTTTTCGTGGGAGCATGAGACGCTGCGGCCTCTACAACCTTCCAAGATCTCCTTTTGTTGCTGTATCCATCACAACCCTGTAACAATCAAACATTCCTTATTGTCTGAGGACCAGTGTCCTCGGTTCTTCCATGGATGCCCCTCCTACTGTAGATGAAGGCCTTGCAGCAAGTACGGTGGCTGGAGAGGTTCACATTCAGGGAGGAACATGGCACAGACAAGAGGCAGAATCTGAGCTTGGCCCCAGTTTAGAGTTCTCCCTTTGGCTGCTTACTGGCTGTTATTTACTTGTTTAGTGTTTAATTACTGTGACCTTTGAGACTCGTATTTACTTATTTTGCTTTTGTTTTTCCACCTATATAATAGGGTAGAAGACCTATTATCTCCAGAACTTCCCCTATGGCTTGTGCTGTGGCAATGCACCTGTATAGCATCCAACTACCATCTTTATGTGTATTGCAAAACCGTTTTCACCAATAAGGAGAAAAGCATACCTTGGGAGGACTGTACCTTTCTGACCTTATATGATTGGAAGAAGATCCGTTTCTGGGTGAAAACTGTATTGCCAAATTTCTAAGACAGAAACATTCTATACTATATTCCATATACGATAGAGCATACAGCCATCCTCCCGCAGCGATATACAGAGAGGAATCATGAAATAAGATTAGCAGGACAGGCCCAGCTTTACATCGAAGGGATATTTCTGACCTGGAATAATTATAGTTTAGATGCTGAACTCTAAACAAACATGCCTCCAGTAATGGAAAAGAACTCTGTGGGTGTCTGGGTGCAGAGAGGCTTGCTTTTGCTACTTTGGAGGGTTCCTCTTGGAGAACTGAAAGAGCGATTAAAAAAAAAAAAAAAAGCAGCACACATCTGAAAACTGTCTTCGTTCCACCTTGCTATCCGTCTTCCTTTTTTGTACAGAAGCATATTGTGGTTGCATGCTCTCCTGTTCAGGATCGGGGAAAGCCTTTATGAGACTTTAAATTTCAAAGCTACAGGTGGTCCACAAGTGCCACACTTCAAAGACGGTTTTGATGAAATGCAACAATGTTTGTGTAATACAGACCCTGGTTCTTTGAACGCTTCCTGTTCAATTCACCCCCGCAAAGGTTCAATTAGGAAACATCAGAAGACACGGAGCCCGGAGACGTTACCATCTGTCACTCAAGTTTGTCTTTTCGAATATCTTTTATGCCAACCTGGGAACAACAATTTATGTTGAGGAGGCAATAATCGTAATTCAAAAACCACTTTCAAAAAGGCAGTGCCCTTTTCTAGTGAGTGCAATGTGGGCCCACATAGGTGCTCCTTGAAGCGAGACTTTGAGCACTGGCAGCTTCTGATTCCTTGTCGTGTTAGGACACGTCTCACTATTGATAACTTGTGCTTACTGCCAACAAAAAGATCCTAGCCCAAGAGGCCCTGCATTCTGTGGGCCTTTGTATCAACGATGAGCATATTTCTCTGCTGAATCCTGTGGTTTTTGCCTTCAGTGAAAGAAAAACTGATCCTAACAGTTTTAAACTTGTTAATTCAAGCCATATGTCAGAAAGCCAGTCTCCATATGGTGCCACACCACCTTATATTTACAGGGGCTGCTTTTCAAAACATTATTCTAAAGCTATATCTGCCCTAAAGTTAATACGTTGCATCCTGCGCTATTGAGCACTGTTTGTACAACGTTCCCGGCTTCACAATCGCTTGCTGACGGAGCAGAAACACGCCGAATATTAACACTAATTTCTGCTTGTTTTATTGGCAAAAATGTGCTAATGAAGGGAGGAGAGATGTATGCTGAAGGGAGAATGGTTTGCCAGTTGTCTGTTGCCAAATACCGCAAAAAATAAAAGAGGAAACAGAGCAAGGGAAATCATAAATAACCTGGTTGATTGTAAACTCGGCTGGGATGCTTCAGAGCGAAGTGCCCACGAGGGAAATGCAGTAGCGCCTAAGTGTCAGGATAGCTTTCTGTATTTGGCTTTAAGGAAAGAGCGGGAGAGGAGAGAGGACTCTCCTGTTAGAAAAATTGGACGCAGAGCACAAGCCTTGTCTCCAGGTCCCCTTCTTTTAAATGGGAACTGTCTAGTCTGCAATCCTTGGAACTTGAGATATTAGGGAAGATTATTCTATAGAACACTAACTTGGCTTTCCCAAATACCTGTGAGTTGACTACAGATAGATCAGGACACAGTTATCTCCCAACAGGTTTGTTTGATCTGCAGGGTCCAAGCAGGCATGGTTTTGATTTGAGAGGAGACTTTAAACAAAATTGGCACTGCATAGAGGGGTTCTGTAGGTAAAACATCTTTCTTTCTCTCTTTCTCTCTTTCTCTCTTCCTCTCTCTCTCTCTCCTCTCTTGCTCTCTCTCTCTCTCTCTCTCTTTCTTTCTTTCTTTGTTGTTTGATCGTTTGTTTGTTTCTTTGCTTCTTTTCTCATTCTTTCTTTCTTTTTCCCTCTTTCTTTCTTTTAACATCAAAAAACCCAAGTGATTTCCTTGTATCCGATTCCTGGTGGGCATTTAAATCTTCATTCTTGCTGTAGAGACTCCTACAGAATTCATTGGCAAGAGTCCCTCCTGCTTGGAGGGGGCTGCTTGGCTTAGCCGTTCTTTCTCTTGTTAATTCACTATACCCATCCCAGAATCAATTTTTGACTGTGTATTTGTATCTCACCCCTCTGTTTCTTTGTCTACCAACTCCTAGGTAACTATCTATAGCCTTAAATTCTTTCTTTTGCTCCCCCACCCTAGCGCCTTTATTATTATTTTTTTTCTTGGAAATTTTGAAAAAAAAAAAAAAGGCATGTTTTTTTTCTTTGAAATGTATGAAATGATTCCAAGGGATTTTCTAAATTGTAAACAACATGCTGGTTATAAATACTACTTTGTAGGAAAAAGACTTCCCATGACGATGAAAGGTTTTCTGACACATTGATACCAATGCCTAAGCAATTGAACCAGGAAGAAAAATACCTGGAGATGTGCCATTTTCCTAAGTCCTCAACCACAGGAGTGCATATCAGCTCCCATGGTCTGGGTTGGGGAGAGAGACAAAGCTGACAGACACAGCCCTTCTGATTTCTCTGATACTTCAGCTCTTAAGAGTAAAACTTGGTTTTCTGGAATTAACAACATATCCATGAATGAAATGGCTCAAGGATTAGAGAATAAAACCAAACGATCCATTCACAAGCTTCTCAGTTAATACAAGCCTCCAGCCAATCCAGCAGTCACTGTTCACAATTCCCCTTGCTAATGACTGTGGCTGTGGCATTAGCAGAGCTGGGACAAGAAGGTTGTATCTCTCTCTTTGCATATGCAAAGGGAACTCGGGCCCAGTTTATTAATTCCAAACCGATGCAAAAAGATTAAAGCTTTTTGCAGACTGTTAAGCAGGCTAAGCCTCAGTAAATCACTACATTTTTACAGTGCCTTGCTGTTTGCACACACATGCAGAGACTTTCAGTGCCAGAATGACTTTGGTCATCGGTTTAATGTAGAAAAGATGTCCCTTCTCATCACATGAATTCTTGTCCTGTGGAATGAATGGAAAAATTTCCATTCAGACAAGGTTCCTTCGTGGCAAAGTGCTTGATGGTTAATTCATTTTTAAAATGGAAATCGATATTTTGTAAGTGGTCATTAATAGTCAGATCTTAACCCTGTTGTCTCATTTTTTCCCCGTTTACCTTGCTTGCTTTCTTCTTTCATCTCCCCCTCGAACTGATGTTCTAACTTACTGCAAGGTATGAAATGTAGAGCATCTTATGATTAATGGCTAAGATAAACAGCACTTAAGATTGTCAAACTAGGAACCGATGAGCTATCTATGCAAGACAGTTTTGTTACTCAAAAAGTGAGATGTTCATGTATAGTTTAAGAATGTTTAAAGGGAGCTGGAGAAATGACTCAGCAGTTAACAGTACTTGCTGCCCTTGCAGTGGACAAGTTTGATTCCTAGAACCTTCATGTATCTTACAACCACATGACTTGATCTGATGCCATCTTCTGGCCTCTTCAGGTACTGCACACACATAAGTAACAAACACTTGCACAAAAATACACAAGGCAAGCACTTATACTCATAAAATAAAAATAAATACAATTTTTAAATAACAGGAACATAGTATTCTAATAAAGCCCTATAATTTCAAATTTCTGCTCTGATGCTCCAAGAAAACATCCAGTGCTGTCTCTGGGCATCCACAAGACTGCCTGAATACTCTCTAGTTCCTAATCCAAGCTCCCCAACCCACAGGTATGGTCCTTATCACTTAACCTTATTACAGACCTTATGCAAAGGGTGACAACTGACCAAATTCCTAAAAGAGCCAGGTGGTGGGTGGTTACTAAATCATCTTCCACCAAGCTGACTCACCTTGAATATGTTATCTGACCATCAGCAGTGATCAGGTGAGATCAGCCCACCCCTTAGGCTGTAGTCTCTCATACATGGTTAAACACTACCGAATGCATATAAGTACATTGTAAATAGCATTTAAAACAAAGCTTAGGTGATTGCAAAGGCCCTTCCTCTGTTGGAATATCCCCATCAGTGTTCACATTTTAGTCGTTTATAATGAGGATAATAAAACATTTTCAAACCTTTAAAATGTTAAATAAATGATAGATCCCACTGAAGCTCTGAAAATGAAAAGTAACATGATAGGAAAATTTAAATCTTCCCTATTTAATTATAGTTGCCTGTCAATATTGTAACATTTAATCATGTATAAATGAGCATGGCATGGCTTTGTTTTCAAACCTATATGGCTTGAAAATAACCATAGAAAATCACAATACTGAATAAAACTTCTGTTTTACCCAAAATACCAATATTGTGTGTAGTTATCCTAATCATTTCAGTTTCTAGTATAAGACACCTACAGATTTTTAAGTAGGGGACTGAAAATGTTAGTCCAACATATATATCATGTAATTGAAAGGGAAATATAGTTGCAATTTCATTACATTTTTTTCAATCACTTGTTTTCTGTGAGTTCTTAGTCTTCAAATATATATATATATATATTATAATATATGGTATTAATTATATATATCAATATTATAATATATAATATCTATACATAATATATACTATTATATATATCAAAGGTTAGTAACAAACAACCAGTGATTTATATATATGTAATGTATGTATCATATACAAATATATATATATGTTTTCTTTGGATAAAGTGGCTTAACCTAATTGAAATCTGGTGAAATGGAAATGCTAGGAACCCTCTGAAGACACTCTTTGGACACCAGCAGCCATTTTGACTTCCCCAGTCCAGTCCTGTTGTAGAAATGGAACTTAAGATCTGATAGACACCTAACTGACATCATTTGCAGTCAAGGTGTGGAGACCTTCTTGGCCACGTCAGAGTGGGATCCTGAATTCATTCAGTTCCCTTAATCTCTTTCCCACTGGTTGGTGACAAAGGAAATTAGGATGTATGTGGCCAATATAATTAATTCAGGCTCAAAAAAAAAAAAAATCAGGTGAGTTGAACTGGGGGAAAGGCTGGGTCAGTAGAGGGATGGGAGGACCAAGCTTTCCTCTCTGAAGGAAACTATCAAACACTTAGCAGAAACCCCCTTTGCCTTTTGGTCTACCCGTTCCTTTTGCCCTTTTCTCTGAGTGGGATTTTGAACACTTCACCATCCCGTGTTTTCCCATACTATGCCATTCTCTTCTGGCATAAAAAGACAGCACACCTTCTCAGTTCCTACCTTCCCCTGGGCTTCTTGTCCTGGTGAGAAGTGGGCCCCTGGTGGGCTAGCTCATCCTCCCTGGTTTCCTGTTAAATTGTGATCCAAATAAAGCTTGTCATTGGGAATCATGGGATTATGCTGTTTGGGACAGTAGCAGACTGGCCTCATAGTTTATGCTGTGATCCTGTTACACCATGCTTTCCCCACAAAGTGACTACTGTAAAGAACATCACACTTATCCTCCTAACTTCTATATTAAAATGTGTTATCCTGAATTTTCTGCAAGACTTCCTGAGTTAATCTTAATTTAGTTTATTAGTAGAAAATACTTTTGTCAAAAAAAAAAAAAAAAACCCTAGAGAATCTCAAGAACATTTTATAAAGCTTCTGATGGACAGAAGGGTCTGTGTCAAACTTTTGTCAAATTTTATCAACTGAATGTCTTTCTTTTGAGCCCACATGTCTGGATGTTCCCCAAATCTTCATGCCTGCTGGGGTAATCCTGTCCTTTCAATATTAAGTGAGAACGCTCAACACGTATCCCATATGTGGTAGAAAGAATGTTTTCCAGGCTAGAGTTGGTTCTGTTCCATTTGATCCAGCACCTCGAGACTGGTCTTTGTCTTTATCTCTTAATAATCTTTCCGTTCCTGCTGATTGTAGCTTCTTGGTGGAAAATGTTTCTTCTTTTACTTGATTATATTTATCAACACACAAGAGGTATTCGCTCAGTCTCCTTTCTTTCTGCTTCTCTACCTCTTCCTCTCTCTTTTTCCCCTGTCCCCCACTAGAAAGTCTTCTTCAGTGTCACCCAGGCCTTACACTCCTGGATGAGGCTCAAATAGACCCTTTCTCCCTGGATTTCCATGTAGCTGGGACTTCAGGAGCCTTTCAATATAAATTTAATATTCATTTATGCCATATTTGCTCATTTGTTTGCTTGTTTGTTTGCTTTGTGTATATGAGTAGTTTGACTGCATATAAGTCTATGCATCAAGCATGTTTCTGATGCTCAAGGAGGCCAGACGAGGATAACGGATTTCCTGGTGTGAGCTATCTTGTGTATGCAGGGAATCAAACCTCTGGAAGAGCAGCCAGTGTTCTTTCTCACCTGCTGAACTATCTCTCCAGGTCTTTAATAAAAAACTTCCAATCAGTTGGAGAAGGAGTCTCAGACATGGTGTGTGTGTGTGTGTGTGTGTGTGTGTATGTGTGTGTGTGTATGTGTGTGTGTGTATGTGTGTGTATGTGTGTGTGTGTGTGTGTGTGTATGAAATGAAACACCATATGCAACGTTCCTAACACCAGGTATAGAAACAGATGTTTTGTCTTTCTTATGACAAAATCATAATGAAAAGTACTTTGAAAGACTTGGGCTACAACCCTACTCAAAGCTTTACTACTTACTAGAGCCTGGTACCATGGTTTCTCTACATGAATTTTAATACAATGGATCCCACAGAATGACTCTTAACACAGGGGAGTGAGAAAGAGCAAAGGAGATACTGCATTGATTATATTACTGTGCTATTCTCTGTGAATACCGGGATAAAAATGGTCTACATTTTGTTTCTCTTCATCGTCCCTTAGGAGGCCCACATGCAGCGGCAGTTCATCCTTCCTTCCAGTGTATTAGGTTGGGGGCGGGGTCTGAAAATGTCGGTAAAAATGAAAGTTTATCTTAGAGTCTGTGTAACTCACTGCAAGGTTCATGACTTGTGTGATTAAAATGGAGCTGTGTTCAGTGGCAAGGGTTTGACTTGATTTGGTTTCCTGTTTGGATTACAAGTTACTTCCGGGACTTGTGTGTTTAGAGGCTGGTTTTTAGGCAAGGGTTTGTGTCTGACCTGGGTGATCACTTCTAAGGATCCCAAAGGTCTTTGCGCAGAGAGAAATGTTAAGTTCTGTACTGATCATTTCATAAATGTCAGGATTCCGTGGGATACAGCAACATGTTTTCTTGTTTGGAGTTCAAAATGTGGTCTTCTTTGAGGCATTAGAAACTTTAATGTCCTTCAATAAACCTAAACTTTTGTATTTTAAGAGAAAAGAAGTTCTAAAGATAAAACTGTTCTTCTATCCGTTTATTTATCACTGGACATGGAAGTCAGAGCAAGCCTTCAAAAGTCTTCAAGACCTGAAACATTCCTATTCTGTTTTAGGTAAGGACATATGCCCATTTGAAGATCAAGATCAATCATCCCTACCTATGGAGGAATGGCCAGATTTCTAGTTGTATTTATATGGACTATTTCAATACAAAATCTTTATATATTTTCAAGGAAAAAACAAAATGTCATTCCTTCTACATAGGGGAAGTGACATTTTTGAAAATCATTGACATTTTTCTACATCCAGGGCTATTTCAAGCAGTGGCATTATTAAATTAATTCAACAGAAATAGAAAAATCGCCCACAGAGTATGCAGCCAAATAAGAAGTCTAAATGTGCAAATAGGATCAACTGCTGAAGAATTCGCTTGTTCAGAATTGTGCTTAATTATGTGACATCAAGCCTTCCTAAGCAAGTCACTAAGGGTAAGAACAGGCTTGGAGAGGAACTTACACGCTGTATTTAAGTTCCCTTCAAATTTTTATATGGAAAAAAAAAAGGAGATAAGTTCTGAGTAGATATATTACTAAAAATAACCCAAGAATGGACATCACATACGAAATGGGCCACAATGCACATCTGATTTTTAAAGAGTCCCACCTAAGGATTACAGAAGTACAGAAGATTTCGTGTTTTGTTTTTGAGATTATTTTTTTCCTTCTTGGTAATCTTAAGAGTCTTAAATCTTATGTCCTATTAACTCTGGATGTGTTAAAGAGGATTTAGGGAGAGGATGTGATGACTAGTGTTGTCCTATTTTGTTTTGTTTCATATAAAATTAAAAGGAACTTGAACTTTATTAACATTTGACATAAAACTATATCTTACACTCTTCCACAGTCCGAATATTAGGTGCCCAGGGCCTTATCCGTCAGCATCACTCTGACCCAAACCCAGTAGGATCAACACCATTCCCGACACCCCAGATGTTGCTTCTTTAGTTCCAGTATCTTGGGGAGATCTAAGAGAAAAAATAGGGGTGATGGGTATTTGTGGGGGAGTCAGAACAGTGGTTCTGTATTTCCAATGTGAGAATGATTCAGTGATCTATTTTAAAAATGATAGGACGCAATGCACTCCACCAGAGTGCATGCCCTGTAGGTTGAGAGCAGAATCTATGTTAAGTAAATAAATTGAATTATTTAATACATTACTAAATCACAAGTGCTCAGTAGGTATTAAATCAAATAGTTCCCTACTGAAATCCTTAGCAAGTCATCTAACAATAAGTAGATCTGTGAAATAATTGAAGTAAAAAATGTGTTTTGTAAAATAATGTTTTTTAGTCTGGGTTTTATTTGTTAAAAGTTGTAATTGATTGATATGCTATTACAAAAAGATGCACTATTCACTAATATCAATTCAGAAGCAGCTGTGTCTGAATGCCTGATCACCATGAATACTGTACAGAGGGCTGTGTTTCACTAAGGTGCCCAGTGTCCACGCTGCTGTACTGGAGACGCCATTGACATCAGGAAATAGTAATTAAAATCTCTTCTTCTGTCTATGTCCTAGTGGCTTTGTGACACACCCCTTTGATTTATATCAATGATTGCAGTAATGAACTTCTCTTCATGGCTCTGGCTTTATATTTATAGGTGTTATTTTTAGAGCTTTGGGGATTATTCGGAATTGGCAACCAGACTCATCATTAATAGTTTTTGATACCATTTTCTCCGTGTTCCTGTTTATCCACTGACTCACCAGCAGAATTCAGAGAAAAATACAGCATCTAGAAGTTCAATTCATAGCTAGAAATGTCTCCTTATTTGCATATAATTCTAAAGAAAAGCCAAGGACACATGGATTATTAGCAAACCATAACATCTCCAGTTTGGGAGTTGAGTTAAGACTTAAATCAGTTTTTGATAGTTGCTACAAAATTTTCTCTCAGTCCCAGCAGATCATACCTTCACATCCCTGTAGATATACAACTTGATCAGCATTGATGTTCACTGCATTTCGGTGAGCCTAGCTGCAAGGCAGATAGAGCCTGGGGTACTCTTATCACCTAAGCAAGCATGAGAGAGTGTGAGTCAGTGACATTGTAGCACGTTCTTACCTCAGCCACTAAAGATGTTTGCTAAATGAGGCCTGTGCTATTCAACTCTCTACATGACAATGTGTTATGATGAAAAAAAAAATCTCTTATATGTTAAAAGACTGTAACTTTTGCTAGACCTCAGAGCCAGAGGTAACAATACACCTTCAGGTGACTTCAGAAGCAAGATTGCTATACTACTGTGGACTCAGCCTGTTCAGTCAACCTGCTTTTGAGAGAACAATGTAACAGTCAACCTTAGTTGCCTTGGACTTACTTTGTAATTAGCTTTTACAACCTAAGATAACCATAGTTGTGGTCTTAAATTAAATGCTCCTCCCTGTCTCTGACCCAGAACAATGAATTTGTATCATTTGCTGAAAGCAGCAAAGGCAGAGGCTAAAAACTGCTTTCTAAAATGAAATTCCACCATAAGTATTGAACACAACATTTGTATATTGAATTATAAGCAATGAGTTTGTAATACTGCTTGTTATATGAGTTGGTTGGGATCAGTTGGAGATAGTGACTTAATCCCTTGTAAAACTCTGTTAAGGATTTCTGTAAAGAATCCCTCCTTCCTTCCCATGGGATGCTTTCTGTGTTGTTCAATAAATAGAAAGCAAAGCCTTTTGTTAATGACAGACACAGAGAAGCTAAAATTCAGACTGGTAACAGACAGATGGAGAAAAGAAGACACTGGGAGCAAGAAGTAGAGGACTCATGTCTGGATTCTCTCTTTGTTAAATGACTCCAAGGGAAAATACTTGTATTTCTCTACTTAATGTGACATAGGTATATCACTCATAACTCAGAGTTAATCACTAGTGAATTTAATACATGAATCTTCATAATAATATACCTGATTTTATTAACTTACACTTTTTTTGCATTCATAGATTTGAAGATTTGGTCCATGATTGAGTGGTCTCATGGTACGGGGTTTTTGTTAAGGTGATCTATCACTGCAGGAGTGCGTGATCCAGCCAGCTGTCCACCTCACAAACCAGGCAACAATGAGGAAGAGACTTGGTCCCATAATTCCTCAAGAGTTTAAGCACCCAGTCACTGAAGTACTTTCTAATGGCCCTGTTTCCTAAAATGTTCACCATTTCTAAGTAACATTAAGTTATGGACCATCAGGGATATCTAACCAAAGCCTTCCACCCATCTACTGATATATTGTCATCTTGAATTTATTTTGTGTGGTGGTTTGAATATTCTTGCCCCATGGGAAGTGGCACTATTAGGAGATGTGGCCTAACTGGAGGAGGTGTAGCATTGTTAAAGGAAATGTGTCACTGTGGCTTTTGAAGTCTTAAGTGCAAGTGTCACCCATGGCAGAAGAGAGCCCCTTCTGGATGCCTGCAGAAGACAGTCTCCTCCTGACTACTTTCGTTTATGATATAGAACTCTTGGCTCCTCCAGCACCATGCCTGCCTGGGTGCTGCCATTCTTTCCACCAGGATAATAGACTGAACCTCTGAAACTGTAAGCCAGCCACAATTAAATGTTTTCTAAGAGTTGCCTTGGTAATGGTGTCTCTTCACAGCAATAAAACTTTAATTAAGCCACTTTGAGATCCAATATTCATATTAAGAATCATGAAGGTTGAGGTCCTTAACCATTCTTGGCCCTCCTAATAATTCCTATAGCAATCTGGAATTCAACATCTATAATTATCTCTAGAATTAGACACTTAAATAAAACTATTGTCTCAAATTTCAGAACTCATAAGATACAACAGAAATGCTGAGTAGTGGAAGGCACAGGCAGGTGAATCTCTGAGTTCAAGACCAACCTGGTCTACAAAGCAAGTCCAAAGACAGGGGATACAGAGAGAAACTCTGTCTTGAAAAAATATGTGTTTTATGAATATATATCAGAATTTTCATATGAAGTTGTGCCGTATACACACAGAGTTTACTATGTATGAGTGCCATAAATCATTTACATCACAGCAACATAACTAAATGCATTTTAAAAGACTAGAGCCATAACCATAAATTTTATGGAATTATATATTTTTAGTATTCAATAGGGTAAATGTCATATACTTGTCCTCCATGTATAGTTAACACTGATGAATAAACAAGTTCAATGTAGGTGATATTCCCCACCCCCAGCTACATTTTACAATAAACTTGGTAATTTGGGAGGAGCTAATTTGGGAGCAGTAAGGAGAGGAAGAGAAGGAGGAGGTGGTGTGTAGTAGAAATTATTTAAATCGGCTTCTGGCGTTGAGCGCCAATTTGTAGTAGAAGAAATTATTTAAACCCCAAATTTGTCACTGTAGGATCTCCTCCCAGAAGGAGACTAGTAAAGGAAAACACAACTCAATAATTATGATATAAATGGCACGCCTAGACTGGGCAGATTTACCACTACACTACTCTAATCCAGGCTATGAGATCCCTTATAACTTGGGTTCTTCCAGGCCTTGTGGTTGTCCTCTGAGCTCCGGCTCCTCCTTAGTCGGGTTCCTTCTACTGCCTGCTTCCTTCTGCTTCTACCTCGACTCCCTCTGCCTCTGCTTCTGCCTGTTCTGCCTTTTATATCGAATTCCTCTCACTCTCTCCTCCCCTAAGCCTTTTTCTCTGCCTCCCCTTCTACTGCCCAATCTCTGGCTCTAGTCTTTATTTTACAGGTTTTAATTGGACAGAAGGTTTACAAGATGTCGTCTGTGTACAGATTCAATCATCCTCTGCAGCCCCTCCCAAAAGGGGAACTAGGATCAAAATACAAGCCTGGGGCTATCCACTGGGAACTAGGATCAAAATAACAAGGCTGAGGCTATCCACAACATTGATTCAATCCTCCTCTGGAGCCCCTCTCAGGGGGGTGGAACTAGGATCAAAATACAAGGCTGGGGCTATCCACAACAAGGAGGAGCTAGGAGAGGAGAAATGTAGGAGCCATGGAGAACTACATGTGGGTCCAGAACAATCCTGGGTAACAATTTATATCTTAAGGTTAGATATTGGAAAACAACTCTAATTGTGTGGGCAAATTGTTAATTGAGCATTTTTAAATATATAAAACCATTAGATAATAATTAATCTTTAGAGTCTCATTTCTACGGGTACTGCATGGATGGCGGGTGTTGTCTGGGGTTCAGCCAAGCTTTGTAGAGGCAGCCTCGTAGATTGGCAGAGCCAGTCGCCCCAAAGGCTATTGTGGGTTCCAGGACGGTGTTTCTGGCTGGCCGTTTCTAGCTCTGGCACTCGGAGAATGGCGGCCTGAGCTAAGCAGAGCCACCATCACATAGTTGGCCCAAGCAATGGTGTTTTTAAAATATTAACCTCAACAGTTCAACAGCCCATTGTCTAGCTCTTGGCTCATTCTTCAATCTGGATGAAACTTCTGGAACCCCAAGAGTGTCCCGCTACCCTATGGTAAACTTTGGGGTCTCAAAACTAACCAGCTTGGAACCCTGCTGGACCAATCCCATCCAGTCGGATCTGCCCACCATCCTAGTTGGGTCCACCTGGGACACAGCCTGCAGAATAGGGTCTGCCAATTGACACAGCTTGCACAAGGGGGTCTGTTCATTTTCTGACCCATGACTTTCTCTCCCTTTCGAAGAAGTACTGCCATCAGGATCATCCAGCCAACACCAGTGAAAACTATATGCCTGAAGCACAGCATAAGAACACAATCAACAAGACCCAGGACAATATGGCAATACAAGGAACACTGGATATCCTAATGAAGTTGAAGGCATAAAAAATGATCTTAAATCCAATGTTAAAAAGATGATAGAGGCCTTTAAAGAGGAGATGCGTAAATCCCTTAAGGAAGTACAGGAAAATACATTCAAACAGGTAGAGGCATTAAAACAAGAAGCAAATAAATATAAAGAAATGCAAGAAAATACAACCAAACAGGTGAATGATATGAATAAAACTGACCAAGATCTGAAAAATGAAGTAGAAACAATAAAGAAAATCCAATCTGAGGCAATCACAGAGATAGAAAACCTAGGAAAGTGAAGAGAAACTCAGACATAAGCATTACCAACAGAATACAGGAGATGGAAAACAGAATCTCAAGTATGGAAGATATGATAGAAGACATCAATATATTAGTCAAAGAAAATGCAAAATCTAAAAATCAGATGACACGAAAATAACTAGGTAATTTGGGACACTTGAAAAGACCAAACCTAAGAATAATAGGAGTAGAAGAAGGAGAAGATTCCCATTTCATAGGCCCAGAAAATATCTACAACAAAATCATAGAAAAAATTTCCCTAACCTAAAGAAAGATGCTTATAAAGGTACAAGAAACTTACAGAACACCAAACAAATAGAGTCAGAAAAGAAAATCCTCCTACCACATAATAATCAAAACACTAAACATGCAGAACAAGAAAGAATTTTAAAAGCATCAAAGGAAAAAGTCCAAGTAACACATAAAGGCAGATCTTCAGAATTACACCTGATTTCACATCTGAGACTCTAAAAGCTAGAAGACCTGGATAGAGGTCTTGCAGACCCTAATCAATCACAGATTTCATCCCAGTACTATGCCTAGCAAATCTTTCAGTCATCATAGATGGAGAAACCAAGACATTCCACTACAAAACCAAATTTAAACAATACCTTTGAATGAACCTAGCCCTACAGAGAATACTAGAAGGAGAACTCCAATCCAGTGAGGCTAACTACACACAAGAATACACAAGAAATAAATAATTTCACACCATTAAAACCAATGGAAGAGGAACACAAGCACACACACACAGCCATCATCAACATCAAAATAATAGGAAGTAACAATCATTGGTTATTAATATCTCTCAACATCAATGGGCTCAGTTCTCCAGTAAAAAGACACAGATATGTAAACAGAATCCATCATTCTGCTGGATACAAGAAGCAGCACGTCTCGATAACCAAGACAGTCATTGTGTCAGTATAAAGGGCTGGAAAAAATGTTTTCCAAGGAAACAGACCCAAGAATCAAGATGGAGTAGCCATTCTAATAGCTAACAAAACAGACTTTCAACTGAATGTAATCAAAACAGACAGGGAAAGACACTTCATACTCATCAAAGGAAAACCCCACCAAGATGGCACCTCAATTCTGAACATCTCTGCCCCAAATGCAAAGGCCTCCACATTTGTAAAAAGAAACACTGCTAAAGCTTAAATCACACGTGGAAACCCACACATTAATAGTGGGAAACTTCAACATCCCATTCTCTCCACCACCTGACAATGGACAGATCATCTACACAGAAACTAAACAGAGAAATAATGAAACTAACCCAGGTTATGAACCAAATGGTCTTAGCAGACATCAATAGAACATTTCACCCAAACACACAAAAAAATATACCTTCTTCTAAGCACCTTGTCCAAAATTGACCATATAATTGGTCACAAAGCAAGCCTCAATAGATACAAGAAGATTGAAATAACCCCATGTGTCTTATCAGATCACCATGGATTAAAGCTGACTTCAACAACAACTAAAACAACAGAAAGCCTACATACTCATGGAAACTAAACAACTGTCTACTCGATTATCTCTAGGTCAGGGAAGAAATAAAGAAAGAAATTAAAGACTTTCTGGAATTCAATGAAAATGAGGGCACAGCATACCCAAACTTATGGAACACTATGAAAGCAGTGCTAAGAGGAAAGTGTATGGAGAGTCCTCATACTAACAATTTAAAAGTATACCTGAAGGCTCTAGAAAAAGAAAAAAGAAGCAAGCACACCCAGGGGGAGTAGACTGCAGGAAATGATCAAGTTCAGAGCTGAAATCAATCAATCAGAAACAAAGGAAACAATACAAAAAAATCACAGAAACTGATTCTAGTGCTTTGAGAAAAATCAACAAGATAGACAAACCCTTAGCCAAACCTTGACATTGGAATCTGCTTGATATATCTCTGTTATACTCTTTCTGTCACAAAGACCATGAACTGCCTGGCACAGTCCCAGTCACATCTCTGTTTTGTTTGTATTGGTTAGCAGTGACACCTTGGCCTATGATCTCCTCTTCTTAGCTTGTGTCACTGTGGGACATGGCTCTCCTCCTCTTGACCAGTGTTTTGCCTTTCTTACTCTGCCGTCTTCTTCTTAGCTGTGGTGTCCTAATCAGTTGTACAGTCCCCTGCTGTCTTATGACATGTCCCACAATACTGTGAGTATAGGTTTCTTTGAAATACCAAGAGCCTGCAAACTTAACATTCCATCCCAAATGCCTTCTACCCCACCAGGATTAAAGACAGAACGAGCTCTTGGAAATGCCCATTCTAATGTCTAACGTGCATCACAAGTTTTACACATACAGAAGAAAGCCCTCACTAAACCCATCATCACCTGCTCATCATCCCTCTCTCAGCCTTCCCTACATCAATTAATGTCCATTTGGCAAACGACCCCTCAAGTCAGTGCCCTCAAATGGTTACTGACCCATCCCTGGATACTACATTTCTCTGCATCCAACTTATCAGCAAGTCCATTCAATTGTGTCTTCAAGACATCTCCTGAATTTGGGACTTGTTAGTCCTCTCTAACGCCAACATTCCTATTTCTTATATTACCTCAACTTGGGTATAGACATGGACTTCTTAGGTTCTCACATACCATAGCAAAATCAGCAATACTTACTTACTTAGTATTGAGATAGGGTTCCACTGGGTAACCAGGCTGCTCTAGAGCTCTCTATGTAGACCAGGTTGGCAGGCAAACTCAGAGATATTCCTTTCCTTGGCTCTCATGTACTACAGCTATCCGCCCTTTGAGCACATGGTCATTCCACCCTGCAGAAACACTCTCCCAGCTCCCATGCACACTGAGACTCTCTCTGGGCTCTTGAGAGACTTTCAAGCTTCTCAGCCACTTTTGAGTCTGGATTTGTGTCTCTTCATGCAACAATTCACTCAAATACACCTTTATTCCACAAAGGCTTTTAGCATCCACAGGCTTTCCTCACTTCTCCTATTCAGACTTTGGGACTATGTGTTCTTAACTTATTTGGGGAAAAGCCTTTTGTTGGGTATCCTAATGCCTTATTCCTTTTGGCTAAATAAGATTTTGCTCTAAGGCATGGTTTGTCACCAACTCCAAAGGCCAGCCACAGGACTGGAGCTGAATTTGTATGAAAATTCCAAATAAATAACAACAAAACACAAATCAAAGCACACATTCCCTGCATTTCACGTCATATCAATCTGGTTCGCTTTCAGGTACTTTTCGATATTTGCTATAATCTCTAATTTTTATCATTTGCCTGTCACAGCTGGAATATCTGTCTGCAATTAGGGACAAGAATTAAAGCTACAACTGAACACTTGTAGAAGTATATAATTTCTTTTAAATGTAAGTACCTGTGGCAATACTGTAGATGCACACTAAGGCCTTATGATGTGAGGCAAGCTCTCTGCCAGTGAGCTGCAGGTTAGACATATGCAAAGTTGGTTTTGTTGTTGGTTGGTTGGTTGGTTGATTGATTGATGGTTGGCTGGTTTTTTTGGTTTTGGTTTTCTTTTGAAGCATAGTAGATACAGCGAAAAGTTATCTAATCAGGATGATTTCATTTCTCTAAGATTTTAAAAGAGCCTCTCTAGTTTCGGACAGTCTTCCTCTGCTTGTCTCCAAGAGATTTTTACAGCACAGACCCCAAGAACCAGTAAACCTTCATAAAAGACTTCCACATAGGGAAACTGCGTCTTAGGGCATCATTTAGCGCACCAGAGTCACATTCAATTTTGAATTTTGTTCAAGTAGAATATTTTTTTTTAAAATAAATACACATAAAAACATTTTTCGGTAGTACCATTCCTATTTAAGGAAGATTCTGGGTCTGGGGACACTTTAAAAAGTGATGCCCTGATCTGCCTTTAAGTGTCTGATTTGTGACAGTATTAAAAGCAGAAACTTTGTTACTAAAAGCAATTATAATACCTCTCCATGGCCCCATGACTCCCTCTTCCTGGGGAGGTTTGATAGGCTGGTAAACTCATGTAGATGCTGAGTGTCCCGACCCTAAGTGGTTGCCATCTATCAAATAAGGCTGCCCCACCCTCTGACAGCCCAGGATTCAAAATGAGCTTCCAACTTAGAATCCTTTGAGACTCATTTCTATTAAACAACTATGAAAAGCTAATGAGTGGGCTTCCTCAGCCCAAATATTTATCAGCAGAAAATTCTGGATGTTTGGGTCTAACAGGAGCCTGTCTGCATTCCAGTCACAGCCTACTGGCTGTATTACACATTCTATGTATCTGTATCATGAGGCAGCTGTGTATGTATACTGTTCCCTGCCTCTGCATACAAGCCTGTGACCTAGTGACCACATTACACAATGTATGAAACAGCTGTGTAGTATGACTCCCTGCCTTGAGTTATTTCTAGATGTACCGTCACTTTCTATTCTCACACGCTGGGAAAATGTTCTGACTTTCTCTGTTATCAAGTATCTCAACTCTCATAGAAAATTAAAAGGTGAGAGAGATTCTGATTTTTTTTTTTTTTTTTTTAAAAAAAACCAACCCTATTTTCCCTTTAGACGCAGAAGGAAGGGATAGACAAGTCAAAACCTGAATGTTAATAAATTATTAGAAATGTATATATTAGAAGAGAGAAGCTTAATTAATTATATAAATATAGAAAATGGACAAGAGCAGCCAGCAGGTTAGTAATGAATATTTCAGAAGCCAGGGCTTAAAAGTATGTTTCTTAATTATGTTCACTTATGGATTTCTGATAGAGTGTTGAGGGGGTAAAATAATTTAAACAGTAGGGTATGATGGCTCCAAAAGAATTGTGAATGAGAAACTGAGAGCAGACAAAAGCAAGTTGCAAACACTACAGTGGCTTTTCCTCATATACGCACATTAATATAAATCATTACTTTAGACTTTAAGAATTGGAGTTTCAAACACTACAGTGGCTTTCCTCATATACGCAATTAATATAAATCATTACTTTAGACTTTAGAATTGGAGTTTCATTGGTTTTAGATGTGGAAGTTAAACTCTAATGCTTTCCAAAGTTTTATTATAAATTTATCTTCAAAACTTAAATTTAGTCTCAGAGATCACTCTGTATCCAGAATGAGAAATTTGGGTTCCATCTAAAATGAATAAACAATTCAATATTTCAAAATGAACACTCTAAGGAAAAAAACCCCTCTTTCTGGATCCGTCTACACCACGTCGCTCAGGACTCTCGTCATGGCAGAGGGTGATGTGATATAGTCATTCTGAGTCAATACATAGCTCTCACAGATGAGCTGGATCTTAACCTTCTCCAGCTTTCAGGGCCCACCACATTGATTAGGTGTGATCATGAGGAACAGAACTTCATATCTTAATCCTCTACCAACACACCTCATTCTCGTGAGGGAGCTCCATGCTCTTAACACTTCGAGAATGTCCAAAAACTTTGTACCACAATAATAGTGGTTAGGATGAATGAAAATTAGTGTCCTACAGCCATTTAGAAAAAAAAAATAAAGACATTTCTTAAGGAGTATGTCTTCGGGGCTGGAGAGGCGACTCAGCAGATAAAAGCACTTGTTGATTGTCTCTACCTAGGAGGCAGCTAGCAACCATCTGTGATTCCAGTTCCCCAAGGCCCCACCCCCTCTTCTGGCCACCTGGAACACTGAACTCACATGGTATGAAGCTAGAGAGGAAGGCCAAACACATAAAATTTAAAAAGAAAAGAAATGGAACTCATGTTAGGAGATCATCTTAAGCAAATACCCATGACTTGGGCTGCCTCAGATTCTAGTGATAAATCTTACCATAGCCCTCGGGACTAGCTCTTCCTCCAAGTAAAAGAATGTACTTGGCAGGGTTTTTGAAGCTACTCCGGGCATGTCAATTTACTAAACCTAAAGAAACACTAGATGATTTAAAGCCTGTGAAGGGCTTTCCTCTTGTTTTGTCTCTTTCCTTCTGGCTAACGTTTTTCCAGGTGATTCTGAAGTTTCTGTCTTTGTCCTTAGTTGGGGCTTAACTGACTCTCCTCTGCCCCCAGCAGACTCTCACCTCTCTCCCTCAAGTTTAGTTTTGGACTGAGCATGAAAGACAGAGAATTCGAATATCTTTCTAATCATATCTGAGAGAGGCTGTAGAGCAGGGTGTGATTTATAACCTCCTTCAGACACTGTCACACGGTCTATCACCTCCCTTTCCCTGTAATACCTTGTAGAAGCTCACTAGTAAGAGAATTGAGCTGAGACAGTAGTGTGGACAATCACAGCCAGAAAGAACGGTGATTCCCTGTGACACGGTGGGGTGTTTGACCTAGCCTGCTCTCACCACCGTGTCTTAGATTTCTGGTTACTCAGACTATGCGTTCCTCCCATTTGTTCAAGACTGCCAATTGATGGCTTTCTGTCGCTCTCTGACAGGGTCATCTCAGTGGATGCAGGAATGTCGACACAGCCTTTCCCCTAATACTAAAAACAAAAACAAAAACGTGGTGCTCCACTCCCATCAGTTGCTTCTACTTAGCTGTGCCCTCCCATCACTGAGGATGCTGCTGGAAACACAGAGCCAGCAGGATTACGATCCTCAGTGATGGAATATTCAAAATTCAATCAGTTTTCAGTTCAAGGAAATAACCGCTAATAAAAAAAAAATGCTTTTGGATCATCTTATAAAGCAGAGTACTTTATTCCATATGGCATCCTGCACGTCCATATGGCTTCAGGGATTAGGGAGGTATATTTGTCAAAATATTCAATCAATTGCAGCCCTTAAAGTTGATAATGTTATGTGTTTGGAGCATACACCATCTCTGGAATATGGGGGAAAGTCAAAGGAGCAAATGCCAGCCAAACGAAAATCGGGGCTGAGTTTAAAATCAGGAGAGAAAGACAAGAAGGAACAGAAACTTCATGGCAGCTCTTTAATCTAAGTCATGTGAACACTTTCGACTGAGCTGTGATGTCCTCGTCACAGGCAAAACGATGTGTAATAGGGTTTATTCAAATAAGAATGGGGAAGAAAAGTACTTATTATTTCACATTTTGATTGGCATAATTTCAGAAATTTGATCACATGTGAAGCAGTTCTCTTGAAAAATAGAAAATACACATGAAGTAAACTTAAACACCTTCAAATGATTTGGTCGGCTCTAGTGTTATCATTATTATCATTACATATATAATCTTTCCAATACCACTTACGTGTTCAGTTTTGCATCCATGATTGTTCTTAACCCCTGTCTACAGTTTGAGCTGTGATTGTCTTCAGCACTACTATACAAATCCATCTTTTCAGATAAAAGGGCTAGAAGAGACTAGCTGGCCACATGGACTACATCTCCCACAGGCACTTGGCATATTGTACCCCATGCTACAGGTTCCGACTTTCCAGTGAGTAAGGGCACAGCTCACAAGGTCTGGCAATGCTTGTTAAGTAACAGGTCTTTTCGTGGGGATAAAACATACAAACACATCAAGGAGTATGGTCTGGGGCCGAATTTTAGATGATGCTCTCTAGAGAATAAGAGGAGAAAGTGGGGCTCAGCACTGCTTCGGAAAGACAGTTTACTGTCAGAAAACAAGGTAGGATCTACCTAGAGGAAGAAGGTTCAAATCATTATCAGGCAAGAGACAGGCAAGATAAGTCTGCAAGGCCCACCAAGCAGGAAGAGACCAATTTTCTTTTAATGCATTCATTTCATTTAAAATTAACCACCGTTAGGTCAGAAGGCAGGATAAAAATTGAATACAAGTTTAATAAAATGCAATGTTCAGGGTTTTGGCTGTTTATACAAAAGAATTTACATTTGAATAAATTCAAAATAGAATTCTCATCCTCAAAGGCTTTCCCGCCAGTTGAGGCAGTGAAACTGGAAAGGCATGAAGGGTATGCACGTCCCTGGATTCCTGCCAGCAGCCACGATTTCAGTCTTTGGACCCCAGGAGGACCCATGTCTGCATTTAGCTTACACACAGATCATCAAGTCAGTGCCTTTGAAGAAACAGGAAACCAGTAACAGACTCCGGGTTCATAACTGATCTAAGGACCTTGTCCTGCAAGACACGATTGTCAATATTCCTCCTTCTCCGAACTCACACTAAATTCCGTGGTGTGCATATACCACACCGTGGAGTGTGTGTTCTAGAGTGTCACAGGTTCACGCGACACGTGTGAGAGCAGGGAGCATCTCACAGTTCGCCCCAGCCGCTCTCTTAAATCCATCTGTTACTCAGACAAGTGTGCGTGCTTGGAGCAAAGAACCATGGGAGATTATACCGCATGGTTGCTTATTTATGGGTCTTTCGCACTCGCTGCAAATTTTCCCAATATTCTCAAACTCCACCTATTTCATTTTCCTGTCTTGAAACCTTTAACACTATACACATTAGTAGTTAACTAGATTCTGTGGATCAGTTGCTGCTTCTCTCATCTCGCAAATATTTGCCAGCTCTTGAAGACAGAGAGCACTGATATTTTTTCATCTTAGTTACTCCCCCACCCACTTTAGGACTTAAGTAACAACGCTGAGCTGAGCACATGTTTAGTTTATTGACTTTGGGGTAGAGCGGGAGACTTCTAAAGCACCAAGGACGGCCCTTCTGCATGGTGCACCATTGCTTGCTCAGACATGCACTGAATATACTGTATATTTGTGTCTAATGCATCACAGCCACGTCCCCCCCCCCCCCGACTTCCCTGGGAGAGCAGCTTTGCCAGAAAGGGATCTGTGAGAATTCTGAAATCAGCAAAATCTGGTTTAGAAGATTGACTCTGGTATTTATTAGCTTGTAGCCTTATTCAGATGATTCCCCCTCTATTGGTTCCAAAGGGAATTATACAATTTTCTTATGTATTTTAGGGGAAATTAACCAAGGTTGTGAAGTGAATAGGCCTAGTTGTAGGAATGGGATGGTTTTTGCATGTTTTTCTTTTAACTGTGCTAAGAAACAGTAATTTTCCTCTTTTCAACTTTGTCCTCAGATAAAGTGTATTTCTTTGCTCTTTTGTTAAAATTGTTTTATTTATATATTTTTAAATACATTTTCATGTCTAAAAATGCTAGCATAAATATGGTGATTAAGTTAAAGGGTTTATTTGAAAACAAAAACCATATATATTCATTCCTCTGAGTAAAGACTTAAACCATGAGAGGGTTCTGGAGTGCCCTGTGTGATCATTCCAAGTCTTCTGGTAGTATTTCTGGTCATGCCAGATCTCTCTATCACATACATATAAGCAACCAAAAGCTAGAGCATAAGAAAAAGTTCTAGTGTCTTTGGTATGGGAAGTTACTCTGCATGCTACTAAAAGAAGAGAAACTTAAATACCAAATAAGCCTCAAACTCTGGTTTACAATGGTGTCCTGCCTGGTTATGGTGCTAGGGCAATGGTGGCACAAAGTTTGTGGGAACAACCAACCAATATCTGATTTGATTTAAGGCCTACACCATGTGATGAAATCCATACCTGATACTACTTGGGTGACCCAGCCTAGATACCTCAGTGATGTAGGGTAAAACCAAACAATACTGTTCTAAGACCAAACAAAAAATATAGTAACACAGTGAATGGTATTCAGCTATACTTATAATTCAGTACCTTGCTCAGCCGTGAGTGAATGGTATGGTATTCTGCTATAATTATCAATCAGTACCTTGCTCAGTCAGAGGAACTTTCTCCTCCAGTCAATGAGAACAAATATAGTGACCCACAACCAGACATTACTCGAAGTGAGAGGCCTCAAGACATTCAGTCCAAAATAGGGTGTGTTCATCAAATACCTCCTTTTAGCGATCGATCAGGGAACTCAAAAAGAAGAAAAGAAGATGCAGAAAAAGTACAAGAGGCAAGAGAAAGAAAGGTCTAGGGTGTGTGTGTGTGTGTGTGTGTGTGATGTGTGTGTGTGAATGTGTGTGTCTGTATGTGTGTGTGTTTAATTATTATGAATCCTCTGTATCTTCAAATATTTATATCTTCATTCCTCTTAATGGTAAATTAGAACATTCAATTATTTCGTTCTTCTCACATCTTACTGCACACAGTAAGAGATGCCATTCAGTGCCCTGACTCTTTTGTTGCTTAGCAATTTTTACCTGTCAGATATTACAGCTTAGATTCTTAAATTCTTTCTTCCATTAAGCTCACGAGTATAGACATAATTTAACAAAGGTTTTAATCATTTTATGTCAAGGATAAACTTACTGCCAATTTACAGTAAGACAGTCCTCAGTGAGGGACTGAAGGTTGACTCAGAGGTTAAGAACATTTTGGGGTTTTTTTTTTCCCCCAAAGGACCCTGGTTTAGTTCCCAGTACCCACATGACAGCTTACAACTGTTCTGATACTCCAGTTCCAGATGACACAGTGCCCTCTTCTGACCTCCACAGGCACTGCATGCACATGACACAAACATTCATGCAGGAAGACACTCATACACATAAAATCAATAAGCCTAAAATTAATTTAAAAGACATTTGTAAGAATGATATGCATTTATAGTAAAACATTGCCAATTTTCATATTACTTTTGGTCTGCTAACTTCCTGGTCTTTTTATAGCATGTATTCACCAATGGCAGCTGTGCCTTCTCAGATGTCTGAATAGTCTGACCAGGGGATTTTACCTACATGTAACCTCTCTGGGTGATGTTTCTGGACACTGTCATTATCCCTTGTTCTGTGCTGGACAGGAAAACTCTCGGTGGTAGAACAGTGCTTCATACCACTTCAAAACGGGCAGCCAAGGCAGACAGCACTTCCTATCTCTTACCTGTCACCCACAAGGCTTTACTAAGGCATCATGAAAAGGACTGTCCCCCTTTGGGTTTTAATTTTAGCTGGAGGCCTCTTCATGGTGGCTCAGATGTATTCTTTGAAATGTGACAGAGCTCTGAGACCGCTCAGCAGCCACTTTACCTCAGAGATGCATTAAAAGGTGTAATCTAACTGAAATGTAAATCACTGTTCTTGAAAACAAATTATGTATGGTGATAACAGGTCTGCAGGGCAGCACCAGGCATCAGAAGGCCTATCCCAGACCTATTTCTTTTAGGTCCAAATTGCAGAGGCACTGTTATCAAGGGTAATAGGGGCTGTGGAGGCATACTGATTACAACGTGGCAGTAAACAATGCTTTTAAACGCAGCATTGGAACAGAGCACACACAACATTAATCAGCTGAATTGAAAACAGCTCACAGGAGGAAGAGTGGTTTCCCTGTGTGCTGAAACTCTAACTAACCTTATAGATGGCCACACAAGATCCCTTGTTAAAACATTAATTTTCTTTGTCCCTTAATAGTCATCATGAACTGATGTCAAATCATAATTGCTAGTCCACTTGGGAAGAAAATCATTTTCTTTTGGTACATGACAACTATTGAGTATTTATTGTTGGTGCCCTTTGTGTTGGTGATATAAGCCAAGCCTGAGATTTCAAGGGACTGACAGGGGAAGAGGAATTAACCAATGTCTGTTTCTTGGACTTTCCCTTTGATAGGTACTGAAGATTTTATTCTGGGATGAGAGGTCCACATGTGGGATGTGGGATGGATGCATGTCTAAGTTAGTTTCTAAGTGCTGGGCTTCTATGCTTGGAGGTGTGTATATGTTCCAGTGTGTGCACACATGTATGTGCACACATGTGTAGGTGTGTGTGCACATGTGCCTCCCTATTTACATGTGTGTGTGCATGTGTGTATGCATTTGTGGTGTGTGCACACGTGCATTGTGTATGCATGTGCATGTGTGTGCATGTGTGTGTGTGAGAGAGAGATTTATATCAGCTTATACTAAAATAGTGACAATGGTTTTCTCACAGCTGAGAGACCAAGGACTAGTAATTGTCGTCTGCAGTGGAAGGTTGACAACCTGGCATTTGCTGTGTCCAATGAGCTGGTTATCTCAGTAGTTCTAATCTGGCACCAAAAATGGGGAATGTTCCTGAAGAGCTTCTGGTCTTTAGTCAGTGATGGAAATCAAAAATGCTGGTTCTACTCTGAGAGAAAGAAATAGCAGCAGCCAAGAAGCAACAGGGAAGCCCAAACAGCTGAAGGTGATGATCTTGCTTCTGCCATAGATTTTAGTCTGGGCTGCTACCTGAAGGTGCCATTTGTTGCATCCACCTCAACCAGCAAGTAAGACACTACACAGTCGGATCCTTCTCAATAAGCTTTATTTCAGGAAACGAATTTGACTTACGGGGACCCCAAGCAGGAGAAACGAGCTGCTTATATATCTGCCCAAGGTGGGCTAGGTGGCGCAGGATAGGTTAGGCTGCCAACACCTCATTAACATAAGTCCATGTTCTCTCAGAATAGGTTAGACTGCCAATACTTCATTAGCATAACTGCCAATTCCTCATTAGCATAAGCCCGCTCTGGAGGGGCTCAAAGCCGTTGCATGCACAACAGACTTGTTTACTCAGAAAGCTGAGCTGGCCTTGGAAAACCGCGCCATCTTAAATCGGCTGCCTACAGCCATTATATTGGGTAAATCTTTCTCCATCCACTAAGGGAATCAGGGCAGTTCTTCAGTAGGGCTCGGTGATTCTAACGTGTGGCAAGCTGACATTAAAAGTACCATCACAATGAGCCTGTCTAGAGTGTGACATTCTGACTTTGAACCTCAGGGTTGAACTCAGTACAATATATGCCTGATAGTCATGGGAGTGTCTGAGACAGGATAAATTGTCTGGTGGGAGGTGATTTTAATAGAATTACTTATATGACACTTAACATGTCTAGAGAATACAACTTCTAGTATACCTTTTCCATATTCAAATAGACCCTGTCATGGAAATACTTATTCTAAACTCACTGGTTTGAATAGTAACCTCGAAAAATAGGCAGGGTAAATTTCTCCCCTGCCGTAAATTCTTAATATTTATGTTCTGAGGAAATTAATATTTAGAAACTGGTTACTTTGTCACAATGTTCTTTAAGCCTCAAATCATTCCATAGTTACATACACATAGTTATATGGCTACTGTGGGGCCTGATTTGCAACATTGTGTTTGATTTTCACTACAGAAGCTCACTTCCACTTACAACAGTATTTTAACAAATACTTTTTTCCATTGTTCTCAATTCAGTCTCCAAAAAATACATTATTTCATTACCAACTTGTCCTATTGAATTAATTGCTCACTCCTGCCTCCGTCCCTCCCTTCCTTCTGTGACAGTTCATTAAAGAGTGCGAGGTTTCTACCATGAACAAGACAATCATGAACCATTATCTCAGTCACAAAATAATCAATATGTAGTTGGGGAGGGCAAGGTAGAAAAACAATATCCAACATGCAAACAAACAAAAACCAAGAGCCTTAGCCCATTACAATAAACTGGGTGGCATAAGACCGTATTCAGAACAGTGGCATCATATATAATGTGTATAATTCCTCCTATCAGATATTTTGTTGCTTAATGGGTACCTCAAAGCACTGTTTGAATGGTTCCCTAGTGTCTTGTGAACTTTAAGCTCGAGACAGTGGCTTCGTGGGCACATGACATCACACAAAGCTAAAGCGAAACCCTGGGGTTCGCAGCCATAAAGGTTGTCTGTGATCAAGTATGTGTGAACATTTTTAGCATGACTGATGCAGGCAGGTCTTATAGGCTAATGATCACCCCCTTCAATGGACCCAATGCATGCCTATGTGGCCCATTTTCCAAGGGCAGAGGAAGGGGTAATGGTACAAGCTGACGAAGTGAGTTACTGAAAGTTAGGCAGGCAGACAAGAGTGAACGAAACACTAAGTACCCTAACTCAAAACTCTCCCTCTAATACAGACAAGGCTCTTCCTCTGTAATATTGAAAAACTGCCTATTTCCTCAGCTGAGGCTCCTTTTATGCTTTTATTGACCTATGGTGTTTCTCAGAAAACAACAGTGTTTAACTAAGAAGTTTCTAGATGCTTCTAGCAGCACCAGCAGATTTTTAGGAGGATTAACTCAAATATGTTTAAAAGCTCTATAGATAGACTACTATAGGAATTCCATTTCCTAGTCTTTTGACCATTATTGTCATCTTTCTGGGAAAAAAAAGATTTATTTTTATTCTATGTTTATGAGCATTGGTCTACATATATGCATGTATGCCATGTGTGTGCTCTGTGCCTGTGGATGGGGGAGTATTTTAGTGGCTGAGAAAACCCAGGCCCCCTGTAAGAGCAGCTTTTTAAACACTGACCATCTATTCGCCACCTGCCTTTAGGGACCTTTTAGTAAATAACACCAGTTGTCTATATTTTAAATGTATGAACATTTTCTTTCTTTGTGCTATAACTTTGTTGACACCACCTACTGCTAGGAATGACTAGAGTTGCCTTGATTTAGAATTTTGAATCCTACAGTCTGTAACCACAGCCGAGAAATGGCAGACAAGATAAGGTGTAATTAGATTTCCTTCTGATGTGTTTTATTCTTTATTGCAGACTAAGATATGACATAAGTACTTCATGTGGAGGTTGGTGATAATTAAATGGCAAATCTGTGTAACTATTTTTAAAAGTACTAAACTGGTTGAACATTAACACATCAAAATTCAAACCGTAAGCAGCATCTCTCTCGAGCTGCAGACTATACAGCCGAGTGCTCTAGCTGCCTTAGCAGAGCAAAGAAACCATTCGAGTCTATAGGCAGCTTATCTGGATGAGTGGCTTTAATTACATTTTTATAACAGAATAAGATGTAACGAACTTTTATGCTGTTATTTTTCAAGACTGACAAATTGGGTGTCAGTGTCATGGATTGCTCAAACCCACTTGTGTAGATCAAAGACATCCTATCTTAGAATGTGCAAGGGGAATTGGACATTCACCATGAAATACCCCAGGAACAGGCATGGGTGGGCAGCTTGCTTATATGCAGCCTGGCATTTAACATAGGGAATTACAACTATATTACTAGGCAAACTCTCCCTGCAGTCTTTGATGTTATCTTATTTGGGAATTTATGTCACTTGGGACTAGAGACCAGAGATTTTCTGAGGATTTCCATTGAAACGGCATCTTGAGGATTCCAATTTAAAAAGTATATTTCATAAATATCATTCCTAATTCACAAATGTAGATTTGTGTATGGCTTTTCATCTTCTATTATGTACCTTATGTTGTCAATGAAAGGGGCTGTCCACAAAACTCACCTCCCCATCCCAATAGTGATCAAGCAGACTGAAAAATAACCCAAGGTCTCAGAACCACAGTCTCACACACTACTATTTATTTATTCACATCATTTCTGTGCAAAGGAAAAAAAAAATCTCAATGTTGTATCCAGGGCTATTTTCATTCTTAAATAACCATTCTCTCCTCCACAGGCTAAGATCTTAGAAAAGTATCAAGTTTGCCTCATAATGATCAAAAGCATTCTGCATGAACACAAATGAAAGATAGTTTCTATTTCATTAGTTAATTCATCCACAGAGGCAGCTGATATTGCAAATTTGTAACAAATTGGGCAATTCAAGAAGCTGTAGTAATGGACGTTATGAAAGTAAGAATCATTTGTGTCAACTGAGTTGAAAAATACACCTGTGTTTCCAGTCAAAGAAATAATCATCTATCTAGGCCATAGGATAAGGCTTGCTTTAGTTCTGTCCATTAGGAAACAGTGCCTCATTGTTAGTCTACATGCAGACAGCGCCTGCAAGCCTCAGGGGCGGCAGGAAATGAGGCTAAAGGAACCTGTTAATGCAACCCTATCCTGTGGCAGGTGCCACTTTCCGACATTTTAATTGATCTCATTTGTTAGTTATACGTGTAAATCACACTGTTATCATTCCAGAACAAGGAATGGAAAACCAGAATTGTCATGGACTGGAGATAACCAACCAAGTCCCCAAATGGAGTGGCAGATAGACTTCCTGGCTGAGTTTCCTAACAGGACATTAGATTGAAATTAGATACCTGGCAAAATCCAAATTACACGGAGGCCTCTTGTTTCTTTATATAACACTGACTGAAAACTGTTTAATATTTGACTAAGGAAAGGCTATGTATTATATACTAAGTGCGTGCATGGTGTGTGTGTGTGAAGAAAACTTTTGAAGCTGTAAGGGGCATACTAATCCTGATAAGCATTCTGTATTGCTATATTACTTTATATCTAGTTACAGAATTGTCCAATATCTGAAGGAAAGATGCAGGCCAGGAATGTCAGTGGATGAAGAATAGTGAAGCATTCAAAGGTTGTAAATGTTCAGGTTGTCTCTAGATGGGGTAGTGGTTGCGGGGGGAGGTTCCCTTCTCTGTGTCTTTTTTTTTTTTTCCTGTGAGCAAGCACAGGCGGGATTCAAACTCCGTCGGGAGTGACAGATGGCCACCTCGGACTCCAGAGCGCAGTGACTGCAGCGGTGTGCCACCGCTGACCGCTTCTCTGTGTCTTTAATAAATGCACAGGGCACAGCTGAATCTCCTGAGATCCTTAAATGAAGGTGTTGCTGAGAAAACTTCAGTATTCAGTAGGCTCTTAGAAAAGAGTCCGATGCCAGAAATATTTAGGCACCATTACTTAGCATAAAAACTAACTTATTTTGTCTTTTCAACTCCAGTAGTGTTTCTTGGCTTGTTGGATTTTTCAGCTACTGTTTGTGATGAGATCCTTTAGCAACTATTGGAAATGAATAGCCACCACCTTCTGACTACCTACCACAGTTTTAGGACTCTACCCATGACCAATCACAGTCTGAAAATATCAAATGATAAATTAAGGAAACAAATAATTCATACATTTTAATAATATTATAATACAGTTCTGTGTGTTTTTATATTATTATATATGACATTCATCTCTTAATGTAGCTAATTTAAAAAGTAAATTTTGTCCTGTGAATATACATGTAAAAACAATATTTTATAGAGTTCAGCTCTTTGTTAGTTTTATATTATTGTTAGCAAATTATCTGAGGCAGGCTCACTTGATGAAGCAAATATATTTAGTGTACAATTTTGGTTAAAAGTCCTTGTAAGTCCCCTGCATCATCTCATGGTGGATCTCTGTGATAGATGAAGATAAATAACACTTCTAAATAGGAAGCCAGAGGGAGACTAGGGTCCTGAAATCCTTCCAAGACCACATCCTCAGCTGGCGGGAGGGCCTCTTACTACGTGGCACCCCTTAAACTCTGCCTGCTCCCAACACTGTGGCCCTGGCAATCATGTTTCTGTAACAAGGACTTGGGAGTGTGGCTAAACTATAACAGTTAGATACTAGCTCTGTGGTTCTCCACCTGTGAGTCTCAACCCCTTTGGGGACTGAGTGACCCTTGCAAGGGGTTATAATATTAGATTTTACACTATGATTCATAGCAGTAGCAAAATAACAGTCGTGCAGTAGCGACAAAGATTTATGGTTGGCGGTCATCACAGCACCAGGATCATCACAGCACCAGGTATTAAAGGGTCAAAGCAGAAGGAATATTGAGAACCACTGAAGAGGAAGTAGGTTCTAGTGTCCCTTGTATCTTGGAAACATCTCCCCAGGGATAAAAAAAGAGACACTTGAGTCTTCATCTCTGCAACTAGAACTCTGCTACAGGAGGTCAAACCCGGTGTTTTCGATGGAACTTAGTAAACTGCATGTGAACAAAGCGAAGCATTTGGTCGATGTTAATTGGCTTCTGGGACAACTGTAGTTAACGGCGGAAGACTGGATTATTAAATATTCTAAAGCATTGTGTTGTGATCGCACTGAACAATGACGGCTACAGAGAAGTGTTAGGGTGACTGGAGAACAAGGAATGGCTAAATCTGTGCCAAGTAAAAGACACACAAAAGATGTTCTTTTGATCCAATCTGAACTCACAATTATCACCTTGTCAGGCTGTCCTTTGTCTTCTGAGTTCCCAGTGGAAGGAGGGAAAGCTCCGTTTGGCGTTTGAAGTCTTCCCTTATTTAAGGCAAGCTAACCATATTTATAGATCAGATATGCATAAATCTAAACACTTCAAATACACAACTACATAAATATGGTGCTGAGTTGAGACACTCCAGATGTGATCCCTAAACAGCTTACAAATGTATCCAGTGGGTCATCTTCAGGCCACACGATCTCAGTCTTTCACGGCTACAGAGCTCTTGAACCTGTTTTCTTTTGTTTTGTTTATTGTTTGTTTGCTGTTTAGTCTATCACCCAAAGTGAAACCAACATACTTCTTATTCATAGTTTTATATCTGGCACTCAAATTATAAAACAAGGAGGTATGGAGAAGAAGTGGCCTTGGGTAGCTAGGGCTCACATATGTACATATTATTTAGAGGCAAAGCGAGTGGGTAGATGACGGCAATTCTACAACAGAAAGCTGTCTGAAGAATAGCCTTGCTTCTATCTAGGGGTCTTAGCTCACTTTCTCTACTGATTAAATGACTCAAAGACAGGAAAAGTCACAGTCATGACACAAAGCTAAGTTTTATAGAAAAGAAACATACCACATAGCACCTGGCACAGTAAAGAGATGAAGAAATGGCTTCTCCAAGTGGGAGGGTTTCTGAGACTGCATCTTCCCCTCTGGAGGATCATGGGATTTTATGCTTGGGCATGAGGGTGGGCACACTCCTCTTTTCTCCAGATTGGTTATTTGGGATAATACAGAGGGTTGGGTAATGTGCACAAAGATGAGACGCCTGGTTAGTTTACACTAAAATAGCCCACAGGTGGGAGATTCAAAAGTCCTGCCCAACAGATCTTGCAGATGGGGAAACAGAACCCAGTAGCACCAAATCCACCACCCCTCAACTGTTTTTTCTTGTAGAGAAGACCCTGGAAGACCATAGTCTTATAGTAATGTGGACACAAATTCAATTACCATGGTGTGTTTCTGTTGCAGATCAATCATTTTCTGTCATTATCTACATATGTGTAAATGTGTAGTTTCTTACTTTCCAAAATTAAGATAGTAACTGACAAATGTTACATTTTCATCTAAAGATCGATTACAATGTAAAGACTTTATTCTATTCCATATAAAATGAAGGGTATACATAGTCAGCAGTTCCCGGCTTAGGGCTAAATGACTAAGGATACTTTGTTTTTCTATCTTTGAGCCAGGAGTGGCTTCTAATCTCAGAGGACTAGCCCAGTTTGAGCTACAAGTTGAGATAGTGTCTCTGCTAAAGAAAAGGAGCAAAATGAAACAGAAGGTTTCATTTGCCTTTTTTTTTAACCATGCCCCCCCAACCACACAAACCCCTGCTGTCTGTTACAAGCAGCGAGAACGGAATTAGTCCACACTTCTTCACTGCAGATGAACCATCATTAATGGTCATTCTTCCAGGCTCCTAGGAGACTGGAGAATCTCTGGGAGGTTTATGATTTCTGACTGTGAATGAAATTTGAATAGCTGATCCTGTAGTATAGAGTCAGGTTAGAAAGTACTTTATGGTACCTGACTCAAGCATCCTACAGTCACAATTGCCTTGGAAGTCCTTAACTAAAAGATTACTGTGGCATGGACTTGGCCTGTTCTAAATTAACTTTCTCTTTTCTGCTTCTTTTGTTAATACTGATGCTGTAGTGCTGGCCAAGGTGTCCATAGAAACATGACATGATTGAATCACCATTTACTCAAATTGGAGAATCGAGGACTCTAACTATATTACCTGCTTCTGTTTGTTTTTATTGGTCTTCATATACTTCCATTCTCCACTCTCTTTTACCCTCTTCCCTTTCTACTTTCTATTCCTTGTCTTCGCACACTTTCTTCCTCTTCACTTTCTAGTATATTCATTGATAATTAGGAAAGACCTTCAGCTTGTCTGAGATTCAACCCACCTTCTAAAGAGAGAGCTATCTATCTATCTATCTATCTATCTATCTATCTATCTATCTATCTTATGCATATGGGTACTTTATATGTACATCTGCACACCAGAAGGTGGCATCAGACAGTTGTGAGCTGGCATGTGGATTCTGGAATTGAACTCAGAACCTTTGGAAGTGAGTGCTCTTAACCACTGAGCCATCCATCTCTCTGGCCCCTCAGTCTAATTTTTAATTTAAACAATTATAGAAATATGCTTTTTTTCTTGTCATTTATATCTTACATCTAATCTCTGTGTCTTCAATGCCAATGTGAAAGCAGTTCAAATAAGGGCATAGCTTTCTGGTCATCAACAAAGGTATGGAGTTTCACTCTTCCAAATATAGAGTTCTTTTGACAGATTCCATTCATGTAGGACTTGTTGTTTATGCCTTTATTTCCAACCACACATATTTATTATTCAGTATACATAATTCAACTAGTATGTAGCTAGATTTGTTACAAACAATCCTGTCCATTTCTACTTACTCCTTTGTCCTTTGTATTTACTCTCTGTTCCATGAATGTTGCCATACTCTACTCAATTGATCCCGAAAGTTCTAGCATGCTACTGCTACCTGCTCCATTCCTGCATGAAGGTACATACAGACACACTCAGCCTTTATATATTTTATATGCCTTAAACAACTCAATGGCTGGGCCACTTCTTTACCTCCACGTGGCTAATCCACCTCCCGATATTCCCAAGTTTTACTTACTAAAGTCTATATTCCATCTTGCTACCCTAGACTCAGAAAGCAGCCCTCTTGGGCCGTGATCCCCAGCTGCTACATGGTCATATGTTCTGTCTTCTCACCTCTCAGGTGTGGTGTCTCTCTCCTTCCCAGGCATGGGGCTCTCTTCCTCCTTCTTCCTCAGTCTCTTCCCAGAAATCCTAAAAGTCTTGCCTGTGTCTTCCCTTCCCAGCATTGGCTGTGAGCATCTTTATTTACCAATCAGAACTAACTGGGGGCAGGGTCCCTCAGTCTTACAAGTGAGATACTGCAAACCTGTTTTGGGGAAACATAGTTACCATGAGAATACAAGCAGCTAAATAACTTCCCAGCTGCTAATTTAAGAGATTCTGTATGCTTGTCTGAGCCAGCCCCACTTCTACTTAGGAGCTTCTAAGGGGACTAGTTTGTCTGTACTTGAATAGCAGACATGAAGAATTTATCTGTTTATTAGTGGAAATGCTCTGCCTTCCTCTAGACTCTGTCTTCGACATGAATAAATATACATATATACCAAACAAGGTGACCAAAAATCTCTGAAAAATTAAGGGGAAAGACACGAAGAAGCAGCCGACTCATATGACCTGGGGCTGCATTCTTTCTGTTAGCATCTGGCAGCCTCATATGGAAAAGGCTAGGATTAAGCTTTATTCATTTACTCTATTAGTTTATGTCCAACATATTATGTATAAAGTATTCATTTAAAAGGCTCCCAGATTTGAACAGGTAGATGATCTTTCCATTTGCATCTTGTACTCGATGGGGGAAAGAATAAAATAATTCAAATACAAAATCGTGTGAGTAACATGCACAGCAACGGTTGGGGTAGGGCAACAGTACAGTCTTTGATATCCACACTTTGACCAGTGTGGATTTCAGCAAATAAGTCATTGGATTGCTTCAAAAATAAGTTCTTGAGAAGTAGGCTAGCTCTGCTTATTTAGGTGTAAAAATAGTATTAAGAACAACAATTAGAGACTATATTGGTTTCAGAAGCACAACAGTAGGTTGTACTCTAGGTCCTTATCTCTTTAGTTAAGAGTTATGCTAGGTCTGTACGTATTAAGTATTCAATTTCCCTCCATTAGTAGACCCTTAAGTGCAATGAGACCATTTGACCATTGTGATTGTAACAAAGTAACCAAGATAAAAAGTGCCACTATTGGGCACTTGGGTATATCTTGCCTGATGGTTTATTGTAGCACTCCAGTTTTATACCCTGTTTCTTTGTCCCCTGAAAAAGACTCTAGACTTCAAATGTCCATTTATGATAAAGCTTAGGCCATGAATCTTTGGCATCATTTCCTACTAGTGCTGACATGCTTGTAACTTATATAACCAGTTTTTTAGTCTAAAACTGTCCATGATGGCAGGTACATGCTGCTCAACTTCCTCCGAGTTCAGGAGATCTCCCACTCTTGATTCTTTCCCAGAATTTCAATCTCTCTCTACCAAATATCCCACCTTCTATCCCTGTCTCAGCTCATAAGCCAACAGCGTTTTATTGACAGGTGATGCTTCTACACAGTACATAAGAGATTCTATCTATGGGCTGTTATTATGTTTCATAGACTTTATGGCTGGGTATGGTTACTGATTACTTTTCTCCCTAGGCAGCTTGCATAAGATATTTGGATACTATGATGACTAGTCTTCAGGAAAGAGGTATCCAGATCAATTCTAGATTGATTCCTCCAAGCCCTTTCTGTGAAGAGGGAGGTAGAGTATTATTCTACACTAGCATCTTATCTTCAAGTTCCAGGAGGTGACCAAAGACAGTGCAATAACTGAAATGTTTTAGGAATCTTTTGGACTTCCCTGACCAAAGAGTCAAAAGGCTTCCTGTGCCTGGCACTGGAATTTTTTTCTAGTAGGGCTCCTGGAGGGAGCATTATCTGGGTTGTCAACTTGACTATATCTGCAGTCAATTAAACCCAACCAGCTGAGCATGCTTATGAAGGTGAGATTTGATGAATCAAGTACTGAGTACCCATGTATATAAAATTCAATATTTAATTTTTGAATTGAGTTTAGTCAACTATAGAAGAATGTGCAAGGTTAAGATGGTAAAGGCTAGGTTGGACCTTTTCCAGGAACTCTTCAGTGGCTTCCTTTGCAGTCTCTGCTCAGATCATATCTTCTCATGACCAACCCAGTGAACAGTGCAAACTAGCTTACAACTTTTGTGGCAAATGTTAATTGGGGGTTTCTACCCCCACCTCAGATCATTTAGTTCCCAAGTAAAAGACACAAAACCTTTATATTTATGATAAGCCTTCAAAGCACCAGAGCTGGGCAGATATCTACTCTCTCTGCTATTTTGTCTACTTCTCTATCAATATCACCGAGATATCACTTGCCATTGTCCACTTGGGCAGCTCCTACCCGACTGGCCAGCCCTCATGGCCATGCTCTCAGGATCCACCTCCTAGTGCAGTCTTTTTCCTTCTCTCCCTCTCCTGGTCTCTGCCTCAGGCCCAGGACTTAAAGCCCTGCCTACCTCTCTTCTGCCCAGTTACAGGCTGTAGAAATCTTTCTTCAACCAATAATTTTAAATTAAGGAGCAAGGTTTACACAACAAAATTTATCTACATGAGAATTCATTTATCTTGAGGTAACTAGACCAGGGATACAGGATGTAGCATTACAATACATAGTAACAGACCAAATCTCAATATACCATGCATTTAGAGAACTCAGGGTTCTCTAGATGAACAGATTGAGAACAAGTATGCCGTCTAGCCTTTATCTATATATCATATAGATAATATCTATTATTATATCTATATGTCTATATATCTATATATATCTATATATATTCTATATATCTAATATCATCTATATATATGTCTATATGTCTATATGTCTATTCTATATATCATCTATATACCTATATATGTATTATTCTCTCTCTCTCTCTCTCTCTCTATATATATATATATATATATGTATTTATGTATATATATATACATATATATACCTACATTTATATATATAGATATAGATATATGTATATTTATACATATATTAGTTATATCTGTCTGTTTGTTGTAGAAATATAATACACATACTATTCATAGTTCAAATAAAGTGCACATACAAACATACAAAGACATGCATATGGCCTCCAGACTTTACTACTCAGACCTTTGATGGGTCATTGACAAGGACACCAAACAGCTAGAGATTGACATCACTAATCTGAAGAAATCCCTTGTTTCAATGTCTGAATTGATCTCCAAAAATTGAAAAGGACTTTATTGGACTTGATTTATCCTGGGATGTGTTTTGTTAGTAAATGTCTTTTTTTTTTTTTTAACATTTTAAATTATCAACATATACAGTAGAGATTATATTCTCGATATGCGTATCTTTTAAGTACCTTGTTTCTCACCTGTTTGTACATAGCCTAAGCCCAGTTTTGGAGGTTTTTTTTTAATGTGGAGGCTTTGCCTTTGTTGTGTTGCAGTGCTGGGGATGAAGGTAAGAGTAGCGTGCATACTGTATGTACAAGCTATGTCCTTAGTGTGTGGAGAATTATGTGCTTGGACGTAACAAATTGTGATGTGATGGGCTAAGGATTTTTATAACACCTGGACTTGTCTTTCTTTACAGAGACTTTTTCCCCATAACTATTATTAGAACAAAAATATGCTTGAAAAATTATTAGATCAAGTTGCCTTCTGTTTTTTCCTAATATGTAAAACATTTTCCTAAATAAATGAAGAAAAGTAAAAAAAAAAAAAAAAAAAAAAAAAAAGACATGATAGAATTCATATGTATTTAAAACTATCATAAGTAAATCAATAGGCAAATGACTTAAGAAAATATACATGTCAACAACAGATAGGAAAAAATAATCAGACATAGTAACTAAGAAGTTAACATAATTAATCTAATTTTTAAAATGATCAGTATCACCAAGCTTCAAAAGATGTGTATGAAACATGTAATCATTAGAAATGACATATCTTTGCCATGTATTTTGTTAAATTAAAAGGAAAATACAATGTGGGTTTGAGATTGAATGGATAATCCTAAGACAAAATTTCATTTTTTCAGGTTTTATTACGTGGAAATTCAAAATTAGTGTAAATGCAAATTATAGTCACAATGTTGTTCTTTTTTCACAAACATGAAACTGGGAAAAATTAAAGCAAACTATTTTGAACAGATATATGTCAAAGACCATGATATTGGCAGTGGAAAAATGAATTATTAATAACTTTCAGGAAACCAGTATAACTGTCAAATTTGTATAGTATGGAAAGAAATACACTGTTATGTGCTTCTGGTATGCAGACTTTATTTAAGGTGCTTAGAAGTCTATTCCACCCTAAGAATAAGGAACAAATGTGAGTACTAGTTATTCTCACATTATTAGGAAAAGTCATGTCTCAGTTCATATTCTTGCCTGTTCTCCCCAGTTGGAGAGGCACATAAGTAAACGAAGAGCCACAGTTCTACAGGACCCACGCTGAAACTTCATGGAACCAGGGCTAGGGCAGGAAAATGAACAGATTTGACAGGCTGCTCAGAGCTCTGTGTGTACATTTCAGAGACGTAAAACTCCTCAAGTAGCCAGCCACAGAGTAACCTGGTTGCAACCTGCACAGCATCAGGGATTGTCCTGATTGGGGCAATGAGAGAATGGAGACATGACAAACACATGTACAGAAAATCTGGGATGAGTGGGCTATGGACTCTAATGGAACTCATTGTTTTCATCTTATACATATGAATCAGGGAGGCCAGTTTATTGTACACAGCTGAACAAGGAGGCAGGTGTAGCTAATCTTTCTAGGGGACATGTGCAATCATCCTAGAGGATAATGCTGCAGCCAACATTTTGTGCATACATTATCTTCAGCTGCACAAGGAAAGCACTGGCCTTGCCCTGAATCTGACCTAGGGAAGGCTTAGCCATTCCCATGAGTCTAAGGCATTGGAGTCTTTGACAAAGAGGTGCTCGTGTTAAATAATATATATCCATTCAGGGCATCGTCTGCTCCCCACAAAAACCTAACATGTTGATGGGATTCTGAGATCCTGAAACTCTACCATCTTCTCACAATCAATAGTAGAGAATTGTTTCCTGGTTTCTAGACAGGGAAGGGAAAGAGAGCTGTGGTTAAACATGGCAGAACACTGGTTCTTTACAAAGTCTCAAGCTTTCTGAGGAAACCATTTTACTAGAGCCTGATACAGCACAGCAGGAAAGGATCCACCTCAAAGGTTAGGGGAATGACGTTTCTATTTAGTAGCCCCATTAAAACACAACAAAACAACAGCAACAGCAGCAAACAACAAAAACGGTGAAATAAATAACTTTAGCTCTCATGTCTATTCTTTCTCACCTAAAAGAAGAATATGAGAAGCTAATTTTGACAGACCATAATAAATTAAACAAGCCCCTGCCCCTCAAATAAAATATAATAATAATATATAATAATATATCCACTGTTTAAAGAAAAAACTATCACCAAAGAAAACTCTATCTCAGAATATGTAGCATTATTTAATTCTATACACATGACATATACAAGTATTTAAAGAAGATGTATAGATACATTAATAGAATATATTTCTATACCCGCAAGATAAAAACCATAATGCCATAGAGGTAACACTCGCATTGGAACCTTTAAAATGTTAATCTTTTATCTGTGTTATTTAGTATCATAAAATATATCACTAAAATGAAGACTGTTAATGACTACGATAAGCAAAACTCATTCAAACTGGACAGACAAATATTCTAAGTTATGAAAACTATCGACCCATTTAACTCATGAAAATTGATATAAATATTTACTGGAAATTTTATTAAATGGAATTTGGAACTTTAAACACCAAGTCATCATGGCAAAGGGGACTCTATCCCAGGATTGCAAGACCCTTAATATTTAAAATCAGCCAAAGGGATTCCTGATTCTGACAGAACTTAAAAAAAGAAACGTCACCACAGTACAAGGGAAGACCTTGTATCCAAAATGATTGAGACAGAACAAGTTAGTCATGAAGGATTTAAGAAGAAAACAAGGTCCCAGAGCTGGGTGAGTAAGGGAAGAGGTAGGCCCAGAAGAGTTGAAGTAGGTAATGAATATGATTAAAATAGATTGAACGAAACCTTCAAACAACTAATAAAACTGTAATCATGAGATGATTCCAGACCAAGTATTTGACAAAAATCTAACCCTTAATCTATAGTAAGAATTTGGTTTCTTTCAAAATCCCAGTTATATTATGTGAATATTTTTTTTTATTTTTAATCCTAGGTGACTATGATTTGTCTCCTGCACCTGGAGAGGGGGACATGGACATGATTTTTGCCCAGCTGCAGATAGTTTATGTTTAGAATTCTTGGAACTCTTAAGAGCCCCTGGAGCTGCTACTGGTTCCTATGGCTGGGATTTGTCAAGTGGTCTTGAGTAAGGATATGAGATGAATTAGGAGATATTATGACAATGAACAGTCAACCAAGGAACCCAATGCCCTAATCAGCAGGAAGTAGTCTAAGAAAGTCTACATCTCCTTTCTCTTCTAATCTTCTTTCCCCCCTACCTAATGTTGGGTGTCAGATGGAGTAAGGTGGAATAAGGGTTGGAAGGTTGGCATATAAATAGAACAGAACAAAGTAGCCCCCCCCCAAAAAAAGCATACCAACATTAGTCTTATTTTTTAAAGAAGGTAACAAAACAATAATAACCCAACAATCTATGAATAGAAAGAAAATTCCTCCATCTGCATATGCTATGAAAAACTTTTGATTCACAATAATGATGGACATTGAGTCCACTGTACAGTCTACAATGAAATCAAACTTTAATTGACCAGGAAACTCTATCCCTGCTGCTTTGCTTTCATAGTACTGAAATGTACCATGAGAAATGCTGAGGCACGGAGAGACAGTGATGTTCTTACACAGCCCTGGACCCTGCATGTTACAATACTGACCTAGTGAGAGTTGTTTTGCTGAATGGTCATTTTATCATTTTTTATACCTGTTTCTTTGTGCTGCTATCAACCTTATTCAGGGAAATGTCTTTATACAGTGAGTTGTGGTTAAGTCAGAAATTCACATTTGGCCAAAGGAAGGAAAATTACTAGTATGAGTGCTTAGCAGTAGATGGGACAGCTACATCAACCTCCTTTACTCTTCGATTCAAGAAAGCTTGTAGAAGAGTGGTTACAGAGAATGTAAGAACCAGAAAAAAGGTAGGAGCGCTGTGACATGCTGTCTTTAGACATAACATGGTTGTTGCATACAAGAATGCACAGCAGGTGTGGTTATCTGTCCAATGCACAGGATCAAAGTGGTCAAAATTCTGGCATGAAATTTTGGGAGTGCATGAAAGAGTCTACCTCAGGAGAGAATGACAGTTGATGACTATTGTGAAGGAAAAGCCACCTTTGTTCAGGGCATGGCTACCCATGCACCAGTGGCTTAACCCACACATGTCTTCACATGAGCTGTATTAATTGAACTCAGTAGGCTCATATATACATACATTGTACTCATATATACATATATGAAGGCAGGCTGGAGAAATGGCATAACTAGTTAAGAGTGGTTAAGAGGGCCTGATACTCTTGCAGAGGACTAGAATTTGGTTCCTAAATCAGGTATCTTACAACGACCTGTAACTCCAGGTCCAGGAGATCTCATATCCTCTTTCAGCATCAGTAGGCACTATATTTGCATGCACAGAACTATATATAGATACATGTAACTTTAAATGAACAAATGAATGAAAGTACTTGAGGTTGGGAGACATATATCTAGGTCCAGAGGTAGTTGGAGAGGAAAAGTATAGCATGCATATGAAAAAGACACATGGTAAGCATGAATGAAATTTTCAAAGAAAAAATAAAAATAACAGCTTCATATGTGTGAATATAATAAGCAAACTCAGAACTTATTTAAGAAGAGAAACAATGTCATCCACTGTGAAGAAGCACAAGTCTTCTTCTGTAGACTTATTCATTATCTATGAATAAAAACTCACCGATGGTACAAAATAAGATAGTATCAATGAATGTCTTTTGTGTGCCTAAAACTAAAGTCAAAAGGTAGTATGAAAAGTAAAGCTTAGCTATGAAGATTAATATGAACACACCCTGAAGTGTGGAGAAGGTATACGTTTCCTATCACTCTATAAGTTCAAATAAATCCTCTGGACATGATGTGTAATCTAAAGATGGTGGGAAGCACCTGTCAGGGGAACATGAGACTAGCTGGGGTACTGAGATGTCAAGGAATCACATGGTGGTTAGATCCCTGGACTTTCTTTTCATCTCATGTATCACAAGCTTTGAGTAAAAGCCAAGAGTTCAGACCAATAGCAAGGAACAAATAAGCAGTCATATGTAAGCTAGCACTCTCCAGTAAGAAGGCCAGTATGAGGCAATCTCAAACAGGAGGCTTCAATTGGCACCTGTCAGTCACAGATGAGAAACTGCAATACTACCCATACCTCCAACACATCCTCATGGTTCTCTAATTAGTCTGTCAAATCATCTGCCTCCCTCTCTCCTCTGAGGTGATATCACATACCTGTTGCCAGGGTCTCAGCTTCGTAAGCAACAACACCACTCGTCAACTTCAACACCATCATTACCACAGGAGAACACAATCCAATCTATACTCACCAGAAGAGAAAAAGAAAGACCTATTTCCAGAACTGACAAAGCACAGTAGGTCCCCTGGAGGGCCAGGGCCCAACTTCTACCCTCAGTAACAAAAGCCTCCTATGGTTGGGAGAGGTATATAGGCAATAACAGTGGTATATGTCTGCCACTCTCAGCCATGGACTGTCAGTAAAGCCCAGACAGTGAAGCACTAACAGCAGCAATCTTATTTTTATCAGAAGCTCTCTAACTTGGTTGTCACTAAGACTTAGTGGGACTCTGCCTTTCCCCTAAGAACTTAGGGTCATGAAATGAAGCCTTCACTTCCCCTGCCTGAACAGTATCAAAGGAAACTAACGACTTTAGATTCCAAATTTCCCCCATTAACCAAAGTGCCCCAAACAGGTAACCAGTGAGCCTGAGGGAAGAAGACTCAGGAGATTCCCATACGGAGAGATGTTGGGTTTGACCAACACTTCCAGGCAGCTGACAGAATACAAGCTTTTCAGAAATGATAAATGTTTCTTAAAAAGAAAGAAAAATCAAGTCTTTATGAAGAAATTAATACTCTTGGCAGAGAAGGAGACACAAGGGAGGACTATACAATGACTTTTGTAATATAAAACTCACAACTATGAATAAATAAATAATTCACTGAATAGGCTCAATATCGGAATGGAACTGGAAGGGAGAAGAAACTGAATCAGAAGATAAAGGAACAAGATTTTGTAATTTAAACCAAAGAGAGAAAAATGAGAAATTATAATTAAAAATAGTTCCAGGGACCAAAGAATGGACAGCAAAAGATCTGAAGAATGTGTCATGATGTCTCAGTGACAGAAGCAGGAGGGTCGAGTTGGGAAAACACATGAGGAAAACTGGGTGATTGTTCCTGTAACTAATGAAAACCAAACCAAAAAAGGCACTAGAGGTTTAAGAAGCTGAACAGAATTTAGAGAAGATAAGTCCAGTAAAATTTATACTAAGACATTACTGTCCTGATGCTGAGGGGAATTTAAGATAAAGAAAAATACTATGAAGAACAGCAGATAATAACACACTGTGTGAACTCGAGAAAATTTTTTCTGAGTACGTGGAGATAGAGCTGGAGATGTTGTTCAGCTGGAAGAATACTTACCTCACACACTCAACAAAACAAGACAGAACAAAACTAAGCAAAATAAAACACACAGAGACCGAATGGAAAACTTAGAACTTGCCTTAAGAGCTTGAAGTAAGTCACTGTCAAGTCACAATGTCCTTGTCCATCTGCTGTTGGATGAAGCCTCTCAGAAGACAACTACTCTAGACTCCTCTCTGCAAGCATAGCAGAGTATCATTAATACTGCCAGAGGTTGGCTCTCTCCCATGGGATGGTCTCAATTTGAGCCAGTCATTGGTTGGCCATTCCCTAAATTCTCTGCTCTATCTTTATCTCTGCACATCTTGTAGGCTGGGCAAATTTTGAGTCAAAGGTTTTGTGGACAGGTTGGTGTCCCCCTCCATGCACAGAAGTCCTGCCTAGCTACTGGAGGTGGCCACTTCAGGCTCTGCATCCCTTGCTGCTAAGAGTCTCAGAGATGTCCCCAATTTCCGATCTCTCTCCCAGACCTATCTTCACCTCAATCTCTTAATAGACTATGTGAGGGTTTCTAATGCTAAATTCTCTTGTCATTCAGTAATCTATAGTGATGTGTTTATAAAAAGATAAAGAAAGAAAGAATATGTTCTAGTGGATGTGTGTGGTGAAGTATGGGGGAAGGGGATGTCTCAGCGGGCCCATGCCAAAGCATCCCTTCCCTCTGAGGGACCAGCCACATGAGGTATAGTATAGAATAGAGTTTATTTGGGGCATGGTAAGGGGAGTTAAGAGGGTAGTAGAGGCATAAAAAGGCAGAAAGAGAGAGAGAGTAGAGAAGTAGAGGTCAGCCATGAGCATGTGGAGAGGGGAGGGGACAGAGTAGGAGCAAGAAGGCAAGAGAAGAACAGGAGATCAAGAGAGGGAGGAGGGGGCAAGCATCCCCTTTTATAGTGGGCCAGGTCTACATGGTTGTTGTAGGTAACTGTGGGATGGAGTTTAGACAGAATGCTAACATATAGTATACATTCACTAATCTATAAGTATAAAGGCAAGTATTTAGGGGGAAGTTTATCACTGTGTCTATTTAGTAGAATAGGAGTAGCTCTGCCCGTACCTGATTCCCACACCAGTTGTCTTCCCCACCTTCTCCCTCATCTGGTTTTCTCCCTCCCTTCACTTCTGACATCTATTTTATTGCCCCTTCTGAGTGAGATTTGAGCACTCCCCCCTTACTCCTTGTTACTTAGCTTCTTGGGCTCTGTGGATTGTAGCATGGTTATCCTGTACTTTATGGCTAATATCCACTTATAAGAAAGTACATATCATATGTGTCTTTCTGGGTCTGAGTTAGTGCACTCAAATCTAGTGCCTCATGCATGCTCATTAGAATTCTGTCTCTGGCCTCTTTTGCAGGACTTGGAATCCTTTATCCAGGGAGAGTGTATTGTAGTAACGAATGTCACTAACACCCTCCCAGAAGAAGCAAACTGCCGGAAAACTCTAAAAAGAAAAGACAGAATCTTGGACATCAACATGACTAAGATAAATAAATAGATAGATAGATAGATAGATAGATAGATAGATAGATAGATAGATAAATAAATAAATGTAAGAAAACCACAACATAGTTGTAAGAAAAGTATAACATATGTACTTATTGCATTTTCTATTGTTTTATGTTTGAAGCAGAACTCCTATAGCACTGATATCATCCTGAATGTCCTTCTATAAGCATTTAATATCTTTATAAAAAGGAAAATACAGTTATATGATGCTTATACATGCCATTCACAATAATTCAGTTATTTATAGGAATACAGGACAAGAAAATTAGAAATACCAAAATGTGAAAGAGAACAAACTGGAAAGAAACAATTTTAATGGTTTAAGTCTTCATAAATCAATGATTACATAGTATAAATTATGTAATTATACTGACTAAAAAGCATTTCATAGGATAAATTGGAAAAAAACTATCTAATTTTGTCTGACAGTTAACTTACGTACAATAATGTTGGTGATTCTAAGCTAAAAGATGGGTTGGCGGTGGTCTTCTGCGGCAGAATGCCAATATACAGAAGGTTCAATCTTTCGTTCTGTAAAAGAGATAAAGGATGGAAACATTAATTTTTTTCCCTAAAGAACTTGATTATCTCTGGAGAGATGGCTTAAAGGCTAAAAATATGCACTGCTCTTGCAGAGGACCTAAGTTGGGTTCCCATCATTCACGTGAGGTGGCTCAGACTCATCACCATCTGTAAGTCATCTTGATAGGACCAAATGACTTCTCCTGGCCTTTGTGAGCAACTGGACACACGTGCACATACCCCTCACATGTATCTACACATAAGTAAAAATAAAATATTTGAAAAAGGAGCAGCAGGCAAACTTTTAAATTCATTTTACAAAGCTTCCATTATTACCCTGCCACCAAAACCACACAAAATATTAGCAAATGGTATTCAACAATACGTAAATCTAAACATCCAGCAGGATTGTGTGCATTTACACCAAGAATAAAAAAAAATGGATCCATTTGTGTAAATATGGCATACTCTTTCCCTTGGCGTTTCCCATTCAGAAAACACTTCAGCACACCAGCAAAGTTGACATCCTTCCTTAAATACAACATGCCTCAAAAGTTTCCAGCGAACATGATACTCCACAGGAATCTACACTTTCTCTGGTGATCTGGAACAAAAGTCAGATATCTATTCTCGTTTTTCTTCATCAAGGGACTGAAAAACCTCACAAGTGTAATGGAAAAAGAAAAGAGATTAAAAGTCTACATTGAAAGGGAGACATACAACTGTCTCCGTGCATAGAGGACACAGTTGTGGAAACTCAGTGGAAACTCCCAAGAACACACACACACATACACACACACACGAGAGAGAGAGAGAGAGACAGAGACAGAGACAGAGACAGAGACAGAGAAACAGAGAGAGATGGAGAGAGACAGAGACACATGGAGAGACAGAGAGAGGAAGAGACAGAGAGTGGGAGAGAGAGAAGGATGGACACATAGATACACCTAGAGAGATGCATAAAGGCGATCAAATACTGAACAAACATTAAAAATCCATGGAAGGCATAAAGAAAGGCCCATGGAAAAAGTTCAATTCTCTTATCTGTTAGAAACACAAATTATAACCCAAGTGGTCTCTATTATGTATTTTCTCATAATACTTGAAGTTGAAAAGGTTATCATAGAAACTATTTGTGACATTGCAAACTGGAACCATCACTTCCACAACTGGTATGAGTGAAAGTGACCATGTTCACTTAAAAAATAAATGGTTCCTGATTTCATAGAACGTAGGAAAGGCAAACTAATCTTGCTTTAGAAGTTTCATTCCTACTGAACAGATTTCATAGTGCCGAAAGGTGCTATTTACATCATTTTGAGAGAGAAGTAACCGACAGTCTTACCCAAATAATGAACCCTGCAAGCCACAATAATATCTAGCCAGTCAATATATGCCCACTGGTACTATAGTGGGATAATGTTATGAGAGTAAGAAAACACTTCTGAGTTACATTGAGCTCTGCTGTACAAAATGTAATTCATGTCTGGTCCCATTAACTGGGTCAAGAACTGTTGGCTGGGTAGTTCAGAGACCCTAAGGGAGAACCAACTACTTTTATTCTACTAAATAGACATAGTGATGAACTTCTCCCTAAATACTTGACTTTATACTTATAGATTAATGAATCAATCATTGCCAGAGAAGCATCTTTTAGCAATAGATGGTGATTGATACAGAGACCCACAAATAGTCTATTAAGAGATGGAGGAGTGTTGAGCTTTAAGAGTATCTACATTATGACCCTACCCCTGGTGCTCAGAGATCATTGTGAAAATGAAGTTGTAAAAACTATAAGTGCCCAATTCCCATCATAGACAGTTGAGAGACTCCTAAGTCCCAGATCAGTTGAGGAGCTATTTGTAGTAGATGGTTTCTAGAGGCAAAAGAGTGAGGTTTCCTCAGAGATGTGACTCCCCAGTGGGCTACCTGTTTAAAAGATGGCCCTATATCCATACATACACTGGCAGCACAGAGTGGTCTCACAGGACTTAAAAGAGAGATACGAAGCTGGGAGGTGTCTTAGTCACTGTTCTGTTGTTGTGAAGAGATACCATGACTAAGACAATTCTTATAAAGGAAAGATTTTAATTGATGCTTGCTTACAGTTTCAGAGGCTTAGTCCCTTATCATCATAGTGGGGAGCATGGCTTCATAGGTGACATTGGAGCAGTTACTGAGAGCTCCAACCTGGTCTACAGACCAAGAGAGATACATAGGCTTACTCCAGGCTTCTGAAACTTCAAAGCCTACCTCCAGTGACATACTTCCTCCAACAAGACCACACCTCCCAATCCTTCTAATCCTTTCAAATAGTGCTACTTCCTGGTGACCAAGCATTTAAATATATGAGTTTATGTGGGCCATTCTTATACAAACTATCACAGAAAGTAAAAGTGGTGGTGAGGAATAGGAAAATAATTAAAGGAGAAGAAGTGAGTCTAGATTTAATTAAAACATATTATATGCATGTATGGAATTCTCAAACAGTAAAAGAGATCTAGCATTAGATATAATGTAAATGGAAACAAAAGCCCTCCATATATATATATATATACACAGATTTCATGTATATGTATATATATTTATATACAAACACATGTATATATACATGTGTATGTATATAAATATACATAAGAGAAAACATATACATATATGTGTATGTATGTATATTATTGTATCAGTTCGACATATTTTTGCATCATGAATCAACCATTCCTCTGCTGTGGTTTACTCAAGAGAAATGAAACTATATACCACAATGAATAACTGTAAAGGATTTTACTTTATGAAAGCACTAACCTTCTGTGCAATAGTAAAAACAAAAAAATCATCCAGTTGTACATCAATAGATAAATGTATAAAACTATTATATACAGACATGTGAATTATGCAGCAACTGTTCATAAATGAAGAAGAAGGAACTGCTGGTCCATATGATAACAATGGGTAGATAAAAATGAACACTCAGGCAGAGTGAAAGCACATGCAAAACAGAGTCGATGGTGTACGACTCCATTTACTTTTAAAAAATCCAGGTTTTTGAAGCTTATCCATAATGACCTAAAGCAGATCAGTGTGGTGAAGGCCCATGAAATGGAAGTCATAATATCTATGTTCAAATTCACTAATAAGTCACCTGAAAATGGCCAGTCTGGATACGGATGTGTAGATTTACATTAGATCCTTATCTCTCACCCTATGTAAAACTCAACTCCCAGTATATCAAGGACACTACGGGATCAGATGCTTTGAAACTGATTGTGGTGGTTCGAGTATACCTAGCCTAGGGAGTGGCACTATTTGGAGGTATATCCTTGTTGGAGTAGGTGTGTCCTTGTTAGAGGAAGTGTGTCAGTGTGGGTGTGGCCTTTTGGAGTGGTTGTGGCCTTGATGGAGTAGATGTAACCTTGTTGTAATGAGTGTGGCCTTGTTGAGGAAGTGTGTCACTGTGGGTGTGGGCTTTGAGACCCTCCTCCAGTAGCTGTCTGGAAGCAGGTCTTCTGTTTGTCTTTGGAACAAGATGTTAAACTCTCAGCTCATCCTGCTCCATGCCTTGTTGGATGCTGCCATGTTCCTACCTTGACGATAATGGATTGAATCTCTGAAGCTGTAAGCTAGCCTCAATTAAATGCTGTCCTTATAAGAGTTGCATTGGCCATTGTGTCTGTTTACAGCAGTAAAACCCAAAGACACTGCTAAAGGAAACTGTAGGTAGACATTTCAAAACGTGGGCAGAGGCAGGGACACTATGAGTAGGGCTCTCACGACTGACAATTGATAAATGAGTTCCATGAAGAAAAAAGCTTCTGCACAGCAAAGGTGACTGACAGTTCAGTGAAGAAGAAGCCCCAGAATAAAAATTAAAAGAAAGCTTGACACCAAAAAAAAGGAGCTCAAACACTAAACTTTAGAAAAACAAACAAAAACTGATTAAAAAGTAAGCAGTGAATTCTGAACAGAGATTCTCAAAGAATATATGTAAGTGGCTAATAAACATTTTAAATGTGTTGAACATTTTTAGCCACTAGAGAAATGAAATGAAAACTACTTTGAAGGGACTGGCAAGATGGATCAGTGGGTAAATATTCTATTGCATGATTGAGAATTCTGAGTTTGAACTCTAAGGCTTACATGGAAGAAAAGAACTAACACTCTTGAGATTTCTGGTCTCCAAAGGCAACACTATGTCATGTATCATGGGTGCTCACACACACAAAACAAATTAATAATAAAAGTAAATGTGATGAACTTTTTAGCTGCTTTGACATTTCATCTCACCAAATGTGAAAGTGTAAGAAGAGCATCAGGACTTATTTTTCTGATGTATTCATCTCCCATCCCTCCCCCTTACACCTCCCAGATTAACCCTTCCTCCTCCCCTCCCCTTCCCCTCCCCTGTTGGGAGCTGACTCCTAACTGAAATCGGCTATCAACTTTGCAGCCATCTCAGGCCTTATATTTACAGGTTGGTACTTTTCTACCCTGACAGGAGACTTGTTTTTCTAGCATGATATTTTTGCAAACAGCCACAACAGTTGAGCACACTCTGATAAACATCTTGTTTTTCTCAGACATATCCTGGACTTGCTATTTAGTGCCCCCAGCTGCAAGGCACTCATGGTTAAGTGTCTCCAGCTGCACTCCCCTGCTTGTGCTTATATAACCATGATTGCCTTTCAATAGATGAGACTTGATCAGACACCCTGTCTTGTCTCCATTCTTTGTATCTCTTGCCCCTCCATTCCTGTTTTCTCCCTTGCAGACCCTGTTGACTGACCTGCAGGTCAAGTCAAATGGCGCCCAATATGGGGCAGCCAGAACAGGAGACCCCATGAGGGAGGGATGTTACTGGAAGACGAGTCAACCGAAAATTCAAAAGTGAAACAAAGGTGATCACCACGGGTACCTGCTACGTTGAGACTGGTAAGTCATAGTAACAAAAATGGGGAAGAAAAATCAGCATGAACTATAGTGGAACAGATGAGAAAGGCTTTAAAGACCTGAGAAGTAAAGGTGAAAATTCAGCATTTGATGTCATTTTTTTATTTTATTAAAGAGTAATGTCCCTGGTTTTCTCAATAAGGAACAATTGATGACAAAAGATGGCATAGAGTTGGAGATGCACTTAAAGATTTTTATAGGACATTTGGGCCTGAAAAGGTCCCAGTTACTGCCTTATCACATTGGAACTTGATAAATGAAATGATCTCAACAAAGTGTCTATCTATAGTGGCGGTTGTTAAAGAGGGTGAAAAAAAGTTTTAAAAGACAGTGAAAGGAAAGAAAAAGGAAATGAAAAGAAAAAGGAAAAGGTTGATTCTTATAAGGAAGAAATAGATTTAATTTCTCAGGATAGTGATGGTGATAAGGGAGCAACCTCTCAAAGGTCATTCAATAGGTCTCAAAATTTGGATCAGACTTTAGAGACAGAGAATCCAAGGAGGAAGGAAACAAAACTAAATAGCAGTGCCCAGCCCAAAGAGAGAAATGATTCAACTGTTCAAAAGAAAAAGATAAAATGCATACACCCAAAATTAAAATCCAAACTATGACCAAAGGATGATGACTATTTGAGTCAGACTTGGATGACCTAGAGGAAGAGGTTGCCAAATATCATGATCCTGAATGGCCCTCTCCCTTTGTGCCTCCACCTTCAGATGCTTATACTTTGGAGATGGTGTTTGTAGATCCCAGAAAAGAGTTACAGGACAAAATTTCTCTCCTTAAACAACAAATAGAGTTAGAGAAAGAGCATAAGGACTTAATTAATCAGCTACAAAAATTAAAGACAGAGAAGAGGTCTCTCGAAGCCAAGCCCACCCTTGAAAATCCCCCAGACCCTCCTGTTCCTCAAAGCAGAGTCCAAAGACAGAACCTGCTTTACTTTAGCCACAGATTGCCCAGAGGAGGGAGAGGCTGAGGCTTCCCTGTATTAGAGACCACAGTCACTCCAGGGGTTGCTTGGAGACATCACACAGGGTTTAATTTTCAAACCATTAAAGAATTAAAAATGCAGTGTCACAAAACTGTGCCACTGCTCCTTTTACTCTTGCAATCTTAGAATCTGTCACAGAGGAGTGGCTGACTCCTGGGGATTGGAATACTCTAGTGAGAGCAGTTCTTAGCAGTGGTGACCATCTTTTTGGAAATCAGAATATCATGAGAATTATAAAGAGACAGCAAGGAGAAACATTCAGGCAAGCAATGGTTAGTCCTTTGATGCCTTAGTGGGAGAAGGGCAATTTGTTTCAAGTGATGACCAGATGCAATATGAACCAGGCTTATTCGCTCAAATTCAAAATGCAGCCATGAAGGCTAGGCTTAAACTCCTGGTAGAGGGAGACCCTGGTGCATCTCACACTGTGCATGCACCTATAGAAGAAGCATTGCTAGTTTTCACTGATGGTTCCTCATCAGGAACATGCAGCTGTTTATGCCTTTAAAGATCAAGTAATCTCCTTTGCTAAATCATCTGTGTCCACTCAATTGGTTGAATTACATGCTGTTATTGCTGTATTCCAAGCATTTCTGAATCAAGCCATTAATATTTATACAGATAGCTCATATTTAGCTCAGTCTATCCCTCTGCTAGAAACTGCTGTGCAAATAAAGCATTACTCAGAAAGAGCTGATTTGTTTTTTACAGTGTCAACAAAAATTAATTTTGAGAAGAAAGTATAAATTCTTTATAGGATACCTGAGAGCCCACACCGGACTACCAGGTCCCCTCTCTGAGGGAAACAGCAAGGTAGATCTAGCCACTGGTATAGCTGCAGTGACTTTATCAGATCCGTCATCTAAAGGTCATGAGTTAAATCACCTTAATTCCCAAACTTTAAAGATCATGTTTAAAATTACCAGAGAACAAGCTAGGCAAATAGTCAAACAGTGTCGATCATGTGTTACACTTTTACCAGTTCCTCATTTGGGCATAAATCCAAAGAGACCAATACCAAACAGTCTCTGGCAAATGGATGTTATTCATTATAATGAATTTGGAAATCAAAAATATATACATGCATGTATAGATAACAGAGTGGTTTCATTTGTGCGACATTACAAACTGGAGAAGCAAGCAAACATGTGATCACTCATATGCTCACTACGATCACCGTATTGTGTGTGCCTAAACAGATAAAGACTTACAATGGCCCAGGTTGTACAAGCTCCAGTTTCCACCAATTTTGTGAAAAATTGGGAATACTACAAAAAAACAGGTATTCCATATAATCCACAGGGCCAAGTTATGGTAGAAAGGGCACATCAAATCATTAAACACCAATTTGAAAAAATTAAAAAGGGGAAATGGTACCCTACCAAGGGATTCCCCCAAAATATCCTTCATCACACACTCTTTATTTTAAAAATTTTAACTTTAGATTTTGAAGGAAAATCTGCTGCAGATAGATTTTGGCATCCTGATACCAAAACGAATTTTGCAACAGTCCTCTGGAAAGACCCATTAACTGGAACATGGAATGGGTCAGACCCAGTGCTTATCTGGGAAGAGGTTCTGTCGCATATATTCCCAAATAGACGATGCCACACGCTGGATGCAGAGAGACTGATTGAACAAATAGACAATAATAACAAATCCAGGGAGGAGAAGCCCCCTGAGAACCCTAATTTTTCTTTGTAGGAAACATGAAGATCCTTCACAATTGCATTCAATCTGGAACAGATTAACCAGCAAATGCATATAACCTGACTTGGAAAGTCCTCAGTGCTGAAGGAGACATCATCACCAGCACCTCCAAGGTGGCTCCATTGTCCTCTTGGTTCCCTGACTTACGATTTAGATTTAGAGGAGTACAGTGTTTAGACCCAGGAGAGAACCCATTACCACAGTTATTGTAGCTGTCCTTTTGGGTTTCAGATTGATTGGGGATTTCCTCACTTGTTTTGCAAGATCAAAGCTATGATCAGCACCATACTTCTATACATCTAGATCTAGAAAGAATGGAATCTGCTATATGAAATTTGCAAAATTCATTATCCTCCTTAGCTGAAGTAATGCTACAGAATAGAAGAGGCTTAGACCTTTTACTCCTCCAATGGGGGGGGGTTGGGGGAGGGGTGCCACCCTTAAAGAAGAGTGCTGTTTTTATACTGACCATTCAGGCATTGTTAAAGATTCTATGAAAAAGGTCAGAGAGGGCCTAGAAAATCACAAACACCAGTGTCACCAGGAACAGGGCTGGTTCGAGGCTTGGTTTAGTATCTCGCCATAGCTCACCACTTTACTCCCACCCATCTTGGGACTCTTATTAGGGTTACTTACTCTCTTATGTCTCAGGCACATACTGTTCAACAAACTGATGGATTTTGTATGACAACTGATAGATGCTATTCAAATGAAACCCATACAGGTCCATTATTACAGTCTGGAAGTAGGGGACTCTAAAACCTCTGTCATCAAGACTGACAAGGATTAGCCCCTAACTTACATGCTAAAATGGATAGTCAACCACGGTAAGAGAACACCTCAAGATCCTTCCCCCTAACTGGGAGGCCTCACCAACCTAAGACAGGAGCTCAACCAAATGGCTGTTGAGTATCCAGAGACAGGAAAGGGAGGCTGGGGGGGGGTGTCTGTTCCAACCTAAGACAGACACAGTTTCTGTAAGTCTTCCCAGCCTTCCCTTTTGAAAAAGTTAAAAAGGGGGACCTGCTGGGAGCCAACTCCTAACTGAATGTGACTATCATCTTTGCAGCCATCTCAGGCCTTATATTTACAGATTGGTACTTTTCTACCCTGACAAGAGACTTGTTTTTCTAGCATGATATTTTTGCAAACAGCCACAACAGTTGAGCACACTCTGATAAACATCTTGTTTTTCTCAGACATATCCTGGACTTGCTGTTTAGTGCCCCTAGCTGCAAGGCACTCATGGTTAAGTGTCTCCAGCTGCACTCCCCTGCTTGTACTTATATAACCATGATTGCCTTTCAATAAATGAGACTTGATCAGACAACCTGTCTGTTTCCATTCTTTGTATCTCTTGGCCCTCCATCCCCATTCTCTCCCTTGCAGACCCATTGACTGACCCCTGGGCCAGATCACTCCCCCTCCCAACTTCATGTTCTTAAAATAATTATGCAGTCCATGTATGTGCCCATGTATACTCTAGAGTATGTGTGTGTGTGTGTATGTGCCATGTGCACGCACATAGTTTCGAGCATGCGTGTGTACATGTGTGCTTGCTTGTCAGTATGGGTGCATGAGTGTATGTGTGCACATGTGCTGTTGTGTGCTTGTATGTGTGTCTGTAGGTAGGTAAGTAGAGGACAGTTTATGGAATCTATTCTTCATCTTGTAGGTTCTGGGGATTGAGGTCAGGTTTTCTGCCTCAGTAGCTAACAGCACCAGTGCTGCCATGGTACTGAGCTCAGGCGAAGGGGGATTAAAGGAAGACATAGACTTGGGTCATTGGTTATGAGAGAATGGCGAAGCTTTTACTGAGCAGGTTCAGTATATACACAAAACCAGGGAGGGAAAAACACAAACAGGAACTCAAGTGGGGGGCAATGGTTTGTATAGTGGAAAGTCCCTGCCTGGGGCATCACACCTTCAACAGGATGTTTTGTTCTTAGAAAAACTGCAGAATGGTACTTGGCAGACAGCAGCACAAGGAAAGTCTCAGCCAGGGCATGGCAGGCCTTCAGGGTCCTACAAGCATCAACTGTCATCACCTGCTAGTCATCTCACTTGCCACCATTTTGTTTCACTTTTTTTTACATCTTTTTTGTTCTTCATTCTATGCTGTTTCACCTTCTTTTGTACTTAAATACAAATATCCTCAAATCCAACATCAATTTTTTTAAACTCTTCTATGTTTCATTTGTTATTTTCCCTTTGGTACCCATGACTAAAATTAATGCACTAAAGTATAAAGATATAGTTCAAATCAGTTGAAATGTATTATCAATATCATGTTTCATTAAAAACCTTTGTTCTGCTTTTTTCATCGATATCTTTTGTGTCCTGATTCTAAACATTGAAATATATTTATTCAAGGCTGTATTTTAAGGCATGTTTATACATATGAGAACTATGCATCCAGTTATGACATTTATTGATTAGAAGATTTGGGGGGTGTTTACATTTTGCAGTTCTTCATATATTCTAAATAGTAATCACCTGTCTAATGCATAGTTTCCCCTTCTGCAGGCTGTCTCTTCACTCTGCTGCTTTTCTTTGTTGTGCAGTCTTTTAATTTCTTGTGGTGCCATGAGCCAGTTTTAGTGATAATCCTCTGTGTGATTGGAGTACTCTTTGGAAAAACGTTGCTTACACCTGTGTCTCAGAGGGTTTTGTCTATATTTTCCTCTAGCCACATCAATGTCTTAGTTGACTTTGAATAGTTGACATTAAATGGGGATTGTGTTGGAGTCTCTGATCCAGTTTGAATAGTACTTTGTGCCCAGTGAAAGATAAACCTTGTTTTCCTCATCTGTTTGTGGGAATGCAGTTTAACTGGTATAATTTGTTAAAGCATCTTTTTCCAACATATAATGTTGCTGCTTTTTAAAAATGAGGTGACTATAATTGTATGTATTCTCATACATGGTCCCTATGTCTGTGTTTTATGCTGCTGTTATGCGACTTTTGTTACTCTGGGTCTTTTATTGAATTTGGTCATGCACTATGGTGCTTCCTACCACTGTCCTTTCTAAACAAGACTGCAGGATTTCTGACTCAGGATATTTCATGACTGAATATGAACTTTATGGTTATTTTAAGAGTGTTACGATGAGTGTTGCTGGAATTTTAATGGTAATTGTGTCAAATCTGCACATACCTTTTAGTAATGTAACCATTTTCACCATATCAATTGTGTCAGTTCCTGAGAATGGGAGGTCTTCCCATCTTCTCTTGTCTTTAGTTTCTTTAGTATCTTGCATTTTCATGCTAGAAATTTTTTACCTCCTTGATTAAGCATTTTTAGTTACTTTTTATGCCACTGTGAATGGGATGTTTTCCTGGTTTTGTTCTTGACAAGTAAAGTATTTTCATGTAAAAATATACTTATCTTTTTATGTTGCTCTTGTATCTCATTAGTTTTTTAGAAGTATTTATCAAATGCAATAGCTTTCAAATGGGTTTGTTAAGGTCTTTTATGAATAGGACTGTGTTTTCTTCATATAAGCATAAACTGAATTCTTCATTTCCTACTATGTCCCATTTTTGGTTAATTAATTAATTGATTGATTGATTAATTGTGTCGTGTGTGTGTGTGTGGTGTGTGGTGTGTTTTCACATGTATGTGTTTGTGTGTGTTATGCTTGTGTGTGTAGTGTGTACTTGCTGGTGTGTTTGGGTTGCAGGCATCCAGATTCTAAAACATGTATGTGGTGATCAGAGACACCACTTCAGGTACTGGTCTTCATCATTGTTTCTCATTTAAGACAGGATCTCTTCAATATCTCTGTCTGTCTGTCAGTCTCTCTGACTGTCTGCCTGTCCATCCATCCATCCATCCATCCATCCATCCATCCATCCATCCAGCTATCCATCCTCTACCTATCTATACTGAGACTTCATTTTCTGCTTACTCATTGACATACAATTGAAATTTGAGGGGCTTCTCAAGTATTTTCTGAACATATCCATATTCCTATGATTAGCCATATCCCTATGTTTTCTTCAATTCTAGCTCTTTATAGACATGATAAAGATTTTCAAAGCCCTCTATTAGTATCTTATTCTCCAGATATTCTTTTATAGTTTGTTTAGTCCGCTCTCATCACATTAAGTTTCCATGATATTAAACAATGTCTCTGATTATGTTTCAAAAATCATTTCAGGTGTAAAATTCTATTTATAGTAAGTATGCCCTCACAGATTTTCTATGGGACTAGAAACATAGCCCAGTAGAACTATACAAAAGACAAGGCCAGAGATGAGGGAGTCTGGATGGAATACACAAGTGAATGACATATTTCTTAACAATCTTGCTAATACTTGATCTATTGAGGGGCTCCATGTTGGGTGAAGAGCTTTTTAAATTTTCATCCTTTGGCATGGTTGTAGCTGCCCTACTATGCTTTGCAGATGCGTACCCTCCTATAGTATCAAGCCAGAGTTCCTCATGTCAGAACTGCCTCTGAGTGCCTTTTTTTCGGAGGTATTTTGCCTTTATTGAAGGGAGTCTGGGAGTAAATCATGAGGGTAGTCTTCCTTCTCCTTAGCGAAGCTACTGGGGAACTTAAGTTTTCCTTCTCCTTAGCGAAGCTACTGGGGGAACTTAAGTTTGATGACTATGAGGACCTGAACAGGTTGTGCTAGCAGCTGGTAGGAGAGTTGATGACACAGTGGAGTAACCTTGAACTCTTGTCTCTGCACTCAACCTTCTATGCTATCAAGATAACTAAAGATGTGTTTTTACTAGCAGGTAGCATGCTTCTCCTCTCCAAATGTGCCCAAGTTTGAAGGTTTGTGCAGCCTTCATTTCCTTTGCAAATCCAGTTTACTGACCAATCCAAGAAAAGCTATTGAATTTTCTAGTTTTCCATCTATTTTTTCATGTAATGATAAAAATAATAAATTCTGTTTAAAAACACATTGGCGATTAAACAGAAAGTTTCTCTGTTAGTATCATGGGATTTTTTCATGTTAACAGATATGGTGAGACTCTAACCATGTATTTTATGGTTTAAATTTGAATTACCTGAGGTCTTGGCTTCCAGAACATTTTTATTTGATGAGTGGCCTCTTTTAGCTTATACTCCTTTTCTATGCTCTTTAGTCTTTCTCTTTCTGTCTTCTAGCAGTTCTTCGTACGCATCCTGGATATGAGCCCTCCACTACAAATGCTTCTGCATCTCCTTTCACTTTGTGCTTTCCATTTTTACTCTACTTATGGCATCTTCGATGAAAATAGAAATTCAATTTTAATGTACTATGACTTATAAATCATATCATTTATGGTTACTGCTTTTCATATCTTGTTCAGAAAAAAGAATTTCCACCTCAGACTTTTAAAGAAAACCTCTGAAACCTCTGATATCCTCTTTGGGCACTGTGGTTCAGGATAAGATTGAACTCTTTCCCTGGGGCTGGGGGGGGGTCTTTCATTGTTGATCCCTTTCTTTGTTGAGACAGGGTTGTTGTGGATAGCCTCAGCCTTTTATTTTGATCCTAGTTCCCAGTGGATAGCCCCAGCCTTGTATTTTGATCCTAGTTTCACTTTCCTGGGAGGGGCTGCAGAAGATGGTTGAATCTGTACACAGATGACATCTTGAGAACCTTCTATCCAATTAAAACTTGTAAAATAAGACTAAAGCCAGTGATTGGGCAGTAGAAGGGGAGGTGGAGAAAAAGGCTTAGGGGAGGAGAGAGTGAGAGAAATTCAATATAAAAGGAGGTAGAAGTAGAAGCTGGAGGTAGAAGCAGAAGGGAGAAGCAGGAGGAAGTCGAAGCAGAAGAAAGTCAGCGGCAGAAGGAAGTAGCCAGAGGAAGGAGTAGGAAGCCTACAACGAGGAGCCGGAGCTGGACAAGCACATGGACTGGATAAACCACAAGTTATAAGGGATCTAATAGCTGAGGATTAGAGTAGTGTAGTGGTAAATCTGCCCAATCTAGGCATGTGATTTATACCTTAATTATTGAGTTGTGTTTTCCTTTACTGGTCTCCTTCGGGCAGGAGATCTTACAGCAACAAATTTGGTGGTTTTAATAATTACTACTACACAGGGTAGTTATCTGCTGTGCGTAATGCTCCCACACTCCTGGACAAGTGTTTCTTCTGCCTCATCTCCTTGATTCTATTGGCTCATGCATCTGCCTTTTGACATTCTTCTTATTCAACTGGTTTAAAGATCACAACCACATTTCCTAAGTATCCTTAGAATTATGAAAAGTAAAATACAATATTTTGAATATTAGTTTAATTTACATAAGTTTCAAAGTGCCCACTTTGGTCGGTGAAAAATCAATTGAATAATTTTAGTTAAGCCCAAAAGATTGAACAACATTCTCTAGCAGCATATCATGAACATAATGCTATATTTAATTACTATTTTCAAATGACTTTGGTAGTAACATGGGAGTATGCACTTGTAAAATGATGACTTAGAAGAGAGTTCAAAATTGTCACTAGTATTTTAGCATGTTTTTATATGATCGCTTTCTCATGATTTTCCTTGGTCTTTTATAGAGACAGTAACAGATGTATACCAGCACCATAAATGTTTCATATTGGCATGATTTCTTCATAAAGGCAACAGGTTGATTGACAGCTCAGTTTATGATTCGTTCCTCAACATCAGGCAAGTATGTGTTCTAGGGGCTCAATTTCTAGGTACCAGTGTCAATAGCGATTCAAGACTCAGTTTTCTTTAAGATACTTAACTGTCCTCCTTTGGGTAATATAAGTGTCACCCTCCCTTGAGGAGTAAAGAAATGGGCTATGCCATTTTGTAAGATTGGAAGCCATGAATTGCAAAGGCCAAAGCCATTTTGTAGGGTCACTGTTTCATTCAGGGGGCACAATAGTTCTCATACCATTTCATTCAGAGAGAGTACGGAGAGCTATCCATAGCTTGCTGACTGACTGATTAGCGGAATGAATGATGTGTGGATGAGAACACTTGCTGACTACTGACCAGAAGAATGAATGATGTGTGGATGAGGAATGGATGATGTGAGGATGAGAACACTCACAGTTCCCACTGAAGGATAACTTTACAAAAGCTACTCTTCTGACTTTTTAAAAGATTTGTTTCAAATTTTTGTCTATGTTTTGTGTGACCGTGCAAGTATAGGCACGCATGTGTGTATTGGTGCCCTCATGCATGTATGTGAGAGCCCTCAAAGTCCAAAAGAGGGCATCGGATCCCCTGGAACTGAAGATGGTCCACCTGGTGTTTGTGCTAGAAACCAATCTCTGGTTGTCTACAAGTGCACCAAACACCCATCACAACTGAACTGTCTCCAGCCCAACTTTTCTTATAATTTAATTGCTACCTCAGAATGATGGCATGCATAAATTTTACATCATAACCATTCATTCCTATTTGAAATTTTAAAATTCAATAAATGGCATCCATATTTTCTATTGGCAAAGTGTTAGAAAAAAATAGACTTCTTAATGGGCTTTTGCAGGTTAGAAGTTTTAAACTCAGATAAGATGAGACAGAAACGACTTCAGCATTTGTTAGTAAGGATAAAAATGGAGTGCATAGTATCAACACGAAGATTTTTTTTCTCCCCTGAAAAGGAACAGATAGGCTGGCATATGCTTTTCCAAGAGTAGATCTGCTCAGTGCTCAGCACAGCTAGCACAACAGTGCAATTAGATGACTTAGCTTCAAAGATATTCCCTATTCACACTGAGCAAAGTCAGGTGGCATGGAATTGAATACTGTGAAAGATACAACCGTAGCTCTAGATTTGCTTGGTATGACTTTTGCTAGCTTGTAGGCCATCCCTTCATTTTCTTGTGTGTGTATGTATATAGTCTGTGTATATGCACACACATATACACTCACACACACAGATATATACATATGTAGTATATGTATGTATATGTGTGTGTGTGTGTGTGTGTGTGTGTGGTTATGCATGTATACACCTGGGGTAACTATGTATGTCTGAAGGTCCAAGGTCATGTCAACATCCGATGTCATCCTTAATATCTCTATTACTTATTAAGTCAGAGTATGCAGTTGAAATTGGAGCTTTCCATTCAGGAGATTTGATCTCTAGTCCTTATTCTTGTATGGTGAAGCATCTTGGACCCTCCCCACAAGCCTGTGTGTATGTCTAAGTGCCACATGTGTGCAGTAACTACAGAGGCCAGAAGAGGGCATCTGGACTCCCGAGACAGGAGTTAACAGATGGTTGTGAGCTACCATGTAGGTACTGGGAACAGAACTCAGGTCCTTTGGAAGAGCTGCCGGTGCCCTTAAACATTGAAGTGTCTCTCAAGCCTCACTCACACCTACCTTGATAGTTGAGTGCAGCCTTTTTGCTAAATAGTTATAGTAGAGTTTATACCTGTTCTTGACACAACTGACCCAGGAATTAGAAGGCTCTGTCCTAGCACCTACCCAGATGCAACAGTTGGTTTGGCAAATGTTTGATTTCTCCTGGGAAGAGTTATAGGAAGATGTGAACTCCAGTCTCTTCTGTCCCCAGTGGAATTAGAGTTGTTGTCAGTAATCTTTATGCACGAGGGTCTGATATCTACAGACAAACTTATGAGAGCAGCCACACGCTTAGGATTCCTTGGTCCCATCATTAGATTTCACAGATTTGGGTACAATTAGCAAGTTCCCTACCTCATGGTACTGTCCTAATTACTTCTCTCTTCTCTCATCCATCAGCTTTTCTGCCTGGAGGTCAAATGTTGCGATTACTAATCAAGGCCACTGGCACCATTACCGTGCTGTGGTGCCATGTTTCCCCTGTCAGGGAGCATCTATCACTCCTCTCTGTGTCAAAAAGTAAATTAAATCAGACCCACACAAATCTCTGGTTTTGCCCTGATTAAAGGCCCACATTTTCCCTAGGCATTGCCAGACACAATCCTGACTTGAAAGGGACTGGATGTTCTGAAAACATCATTTGGAAGGAGTGTGCTTGTCTCCTTGGGTCATTATTCCTCAGATTCACTTGCTTTTTATGGACTATGGGCTGATGATCTAGACCTCCTTTGGGGTGTTAATTAAGAAGTGTCCAAAATTAATCAACAGACTCACTAGGGCGAAGGGGAGCTGTCTGAAGGCCTTGGAATATAACATGCCCCCGGTGCTGCGAAACCAGCCCTCGGCTATTGACAAGAGCAAGCAAGTGCACAGACGGCAATGTGACATAAAAATTTATATATATGCAAATATACACTCATTTTTGTTGTCAGCTTGTCAACTTTAATTATAAAGGTTGATTTGCTATTTGGCAGATCTCAACATGGTAGATGTTGGCCACTTGAAAATCATCCTGTGGTGGAGATCCTAGAACAATGGAACATGACGATACAGCATACAAGCCAGCATGCTTAAAATCTACGTTGAGCAAAAATGACTTTTATCCTGGCTTGGCTGCAAAAATTAAGCCACTCTGCCAAAGACTGGAAGATATATCATCTATAATACAATATTGACAATGGATGAAAGTCACTGATTTAGATGGGGCATTTCCCATCGCTATTTTTGCAGTATTCATTTTTATGTTTCAGGTTGTCTTTAACTCTACTTCATTTCAGTTTTATATGAGAAGTTTGGTATTTTAAGGTAAAAGTTACCATTTTTTAGCAAAATCGAGGGGTTTTGAATCTGATATAAATGACTCATCTAAAGCATTTAACAAGTATTACTTCACTGGCAATAGTTTTCTTAATATGTTGCATTGGTTAAGAAAAATTATCCTTCTCAAATTTCTGCTGTTAACCTCCACTTGTAGAGTCATCTTTGCTTTAAAACTAAAGCACATTGCTTCAACTGCCTCATAATTCAGACTTTCAGTATTATTTCTAGTATTTGGAATATAAAGACATATGCTCTTACACCTCAGCAATATAAGACAGATTACCAAGTGTTAGACACAGCGCTTATACTCTCTAAATAGAGAAGTACCTCCGAGTCTCCAGAAGACTAGAAGTGAATAAGCCATTCATCCACACCACACAGAAATGCTTGAATACAATGTTATCTGATTCTGACATCTGGACTTAATTTTCCATTGATACAACATTCAAAGTGAGAATGGAAAACCTGGACACATTTGAGAAGTTTTTGTTTCCTACAAAAACAACAACAAAAGAGATAGAATGGGATCTTATTCTAAAACCAACCAACAGGCATGTGCAAAAGAGAAGAAAATGGAAAATAAATGAGGCAGGGAAGGAAAGAGATGGGGAGGGAGGAAGGACAATAGGGAGGAGGGGTATGGGGAGAGACAGAGTGGGTAGGGAGAGACAGAGGGGGATAGAGAGAGACAGAGGGTGTGGGGAGAGAGAGGGGGGGATGGAGAGGAACAGAGGGGCTGGGGAGAGACAGAGGAGGTGGGAAGAGACAGAAGGGGGATGGAGAGAGACAGATAGGGATGGGAAGAGGGAGGAAGGGAGAGTGGGAAAGAAGGGAATAGAAAGGATGATTTCCTTTTCCCCTCTCCCCATTCTTATCTGTCTTTCTCTATTCCCCCTCCTCCCTATCTTCCTTTCTCTCTCCTCATTCCCTTCCTTATTTTCAGTTTTTTCTTTCTTTCTACATTCCTGTCAGTTGTTTAAGAATAAGATTCCCCCTTTTTGTAGAAAACAAACCTTCATCCATCTCTACATAGGGATAGAGGAAGTAAGAGAGGAAGGAAAAGAGAAATGGACAAAGGGATAGATGGGAAAGTACAAAAAAATTTCACCTGTCCTTCACAGGGAAAGAAGGCGGAAGACAGCTTCTCCTTAAAAGTTATCAAACTAACTGGTGATTTGCAGCAAGAATCTCCCATAAAATTCTACTTTGATTTATTTCTTTATTTAACATTCATATTCATAAAACAATTATACACCTATCCATGCGGTTTAATACCAAAAAGGAGGCTATTGTTGAGCTAGAAGTTTATTCAAAAGGTAAAGAGAAGTTCTGCTAACTAATTTGAAGGAAATCATAGAAGTTTTCCCCTCCTTTTTTTTTTTACAAAAAGACAGAGTGGTAATACTGTAAAATCTCAGAGGCGATTTTAAACCTTTACAGGCTTCCACTTACCTACATTTTCTATTGGAAACACTGTCAACAAAAATAAGTTTTATGATAACCTGTTTCAATTTTTCCCCAAGTAGTTTGGTCATCTTTTCAATATTTCACCGGCACAAAACTGAAAGAATTTGTTCTTTTTACCTTCCTTGGGCATAAGTTCATTCTGTCCCAGCATGCCCTCTGCTACTCTATGCAATACTTGAACTGTATGGCTCTCCTCTGGCCAACAATTGTGAGCAGAGACAGACTCACAACAAACACAATCGACTCTGAATTCTCTCAGCTCCCATGTTCCTTCCTTCAGCAAACAGTTACTATCTTCTGATGTACGTGATATCATAAAGCTACATTTTGTAGGGCAGATTGGTTTCTGGTAGCAATATAAATAATTGTTTGACAAATACCTTAGGAAGGGATCTATAGGCGTAGTGGAACCATGCCACACAGCTGCCACGATTTTGAAGATATCTCTGAGCAAACAATTTCTGTTCCTTAGGTCTACTTTGCCAATTCTGTATGTCCTAGTACATCTAATATTGATTTGAGGCTGTCTTATGGATAATTCAGGAGAGCAAAGAATTACATATATTTTTAAAGGGAGAGAGAGAGAGAGAGAAATAAGAAGAGAGATCACACCATTTCTCGAATACGGCATGAAAGCCTCTGATTAAAGTCTACAAATATGAGTTATGCGTTTATGAAGAGAAATTATTATAACCAAGTCTACCAAACATATCAGAGTGCATACATGTAATTAGAACTGGACAAAGGGATGTGAACTGGAAGTTGATTTACAGGAGTGACAGACACTTCACAGGAAACATAACAGGAAGTGTGGTGTTTGTTTTATGATGATTACCACATGGGAATGCTAGAGTTGAAAAACATGCCTCTTGGGTCTGAGGAATAGAATATCACACAAGGCCAAAGATCTGACCCCATAAATTAGAAACCAGATTTCTCTGAAGATGATACGGTTCTATCTACCACCAGCTTGCTTTGCCAAGAACACACATATGCAGTCATCAGCTGGAGTGTCCCCTGTCTTCTTTAAATATAAGCTGAGGGTATTTAACGTTCCTTGTAGACTTTCCATTCTTCCAGAATGTCTGCTTAGCTTGGCACCCTGAGGCTTTACAGATGACAACCTTGTTCCCATTGTCTCTAAACATCTCTGTCAGTTCCTTGCAGAGTCAGCTGTATACGCTTTAAAATAATCTCATTGATAACTAAAAATAATGTTGACCCTGAATTAAATTTACTCTAATTTTAAACGGCCATGTAATCTTGGTAAAGACACATAATGTCTAGGGTAATGAGTCTTTTTGATTCAAAAATATGGTCTAAGTATAGAATAAGGTGGTTCACAGATGACTAACTGAGACAGTTAAAAAATAAATAGAGATTTCAAATACTCTAAGTAAAAGCATTTCTAGAGGAAATGTGGAGTCTGGCAAAAGTTTACTGTTAAGGTCCTATTTGTTTTTCCTTGACATTTGTTGATACATTTAAAGGTGCTCATATTTCATAGTGCCATTTTGACACTTCTGTTTATAGTGACTATTCTGAATCAGATAGATCTAGAGGATAACGTTCTGAATTCATAAAATAGTCATGCCAGACTTTACAACTTCACGTGAATTTTTCTAATCAGTGGTCTATTAAGATTTCAAACTGAGATTCTGAGTATAGCTTCCCCAAACCACTATCCCATTCCTGGGCTAGGGAGTGTCTCTTTCTTGTCATAAGGTATCTTTACTTTCATTTCTTTAAAAAAATTTAAAAGGTCAGAAGCAGTAAATGTTTAAAAAGTATTTTGTACTGAGGAAATGAACAAGACATATTCTACCTTGTGAAGTAAAACAACTGGCAAATATAAATGGGATAGAAATGGTTAAGTATGTTCATTAATTAAAGATGCTTATTAATGCCTTAATTTATGATATTTTAAAATATTTTTTTTCACACAAAGCCTTCCAAACATAAATTATCTGCTTTGATTTTCACAGTGGGATGGGAGAATATTATTAACCTTTTCTTGTGGTTGTAGTCATACAGGTTTAGTAAAATTTTACGGCCATCATCTTCAAATAAATGAGCCTAGAAACTAGAGTTGACCTTGTCTCCACTCCTCAGTCTCCTCAGACTTCAGTGACATATTTCTACAGCTAAAGTTAAGTCAAATACTACAATGGACAGCACTTGAATGTACTGTCCACCTGTTCCCAAATACATACACTGCAAAGTACAAACCTCACTTGCAGAGTATAAATAAAATCTATTTATGTCCCTTGGTTTCCGGAACCCACTTAGAGAACAAATCCCCAAACTGATCAAATATCAAAGGAAGTGATACATGTTTAGGAATCTACACACCTTTCATTCACTGTGGATTATCTCTAGACAAGTCATCACAGTTAGCGTAATGCAAATGTTCTGTAAGCAGGACTTACATTGGTTTCTTCAAGGGGCAATAATTTAAAAAAGAGTTTAGCATAAGTCCAGTAGAGACTCATTAAAATGTCTGACCTGGATTTGTCTCATCTCTTGACTGCAAAGCCCGCAGATGTGGAGGGCCATTCTCCCTACATTGTAGAGACAGCTCCCCACTTAACCCAAGGATTGTTTGCATATACTCCAAGGCTTCATTCAGTACCTTACTTGTAGTTAGAGACCAAATCCCTGACAGTCTAGAAACATCTTGCAGGATGATTTGAGATTTGTAAAATGTGAGAATTTCTTCATTTATTTAGTGTAGTATGGGTCTTATATACTTTTGAAAACTATTTTCATACCTCTTATAATTTAATAACTTAGGTTGACTATTAAGGTTACAAAAACCCAACAACTTCTTATCAACTGCCATTTCTTAACCAAGATGCTATGTAAGAAAGAAGGCATTAATGATACAAAATAAATTCCCAAGTTATCCAAATATGTTGAACTAGTTTATCACTAATTGATAATTTAACACATAAAATTAATACAAACCAAAGTACAAGCGTCTTAACTTTCATTTTTTATGTTCACAAATGACTTATCTTCTTGTATTTTCATTAACAAACCTGTAAGCCAGTTGTAGTTGGGCTGCATCTCATGCACAAAAGCTGTGCTAACTTTAAAGGTTATAGTAAATTTGTGAAAACTTACCTGCCATTCACCTTTGTTATCTAACTTCACCCTAAACTTAACTAGGGAAAACAATGCAGGAACTTCTAGAACTCTCAGAATAATACATTTCATGTATTATTTTCAAATATATGTAATTTTCAAACTGGCAAATTTAAATATTAGTATTCTTAAACTCATGTTTCTTCAGGTGTTTTTCAATGTGGTTATGGAATTTTGTTACATCAGAGCTAGAAATTTTATTGTATGTATGTATCATACAATGTTTGTGTGATGCAAACTGCATGGTATATGATGTAAAATTTAATGTTTCACCTTTTGTTTTAGAATGACAATAAAAATATGTCTTTATTCCATCTGTACCATCTATCCACAAGTGAAAAAACGAACTTGGTAAGTTAGATAAAAATAAGAAAACAGGGATATTATAAAAAAAAAAAAAGAATTAAGAATCCTTTTAACTATTTGTTCCTGACAAACAATATAAAAAAAATCCGCTAGCATTATTAAAATTATTAACCATTAAATTAGTTAAAAGTCTAGCATTACTCTGGAACTTGAATGCAATTCAATTACAACAACAACAGAAAGCTCAAACTCTGATATCCCTCATAAAAATACATGCAAATCATGTTAAATACAACAAAACAATAGCAAATTGAATTCAACAATACATTAAAAGAATATTTGATCATCACAATCAAATGAACTCATTCAATGCATGCAAGGATGGCTCAACCAAACATCACTCCGTGTAGCAAAAAGCTGAAAGCTTGTCTTCCAAGATCGAAACAAGAAAGGATATTTACTTTAATTTTTTTCAGTATTAGCAAACTCAGAATTAGACACTTTAATGTAGACCCAAGGATATGAATTTACTAGAAGAAACTGTGGAGAAATGACATGAGCTGATCTGGGCAAGGATTGGGTTTAATAAAAGCTCCAAAGCACAGAAACAAAGCTCCAATCAACAAATAAGATTGGGATCAATGAAAAAAAATCTCTGTGACAACCTTCACAGGGGGAAAAATGAATTGCATGCTATATATCTAACAATTCATAGAGAACATGATAGCAGAAATATAATATACAAAGGAGCTAAAGAATGGAATGATACTTTGTCCAAATAAGACATAGAAATGGATATCAGGTATATGAGATACTGTGCAAAGCCACTAGTCATCAGAGAAATACAAATGGAGTGTGCAGTGAAGTGCATTCCCACCCTATTGGATCAGCTGCTATTAGATAAGAATACCTGTTGTTGAAGATGTTGTGCAGAGAGTGTCAGTGGCAAAATAAATTAAAATAAGCATTATAGCATATAATATGGTGCATTATCAAAAAGTAGATGTGGAAGCAGCTTACAATGTAGAAATTCTACTTTTATGTATGTATGCAAAGATACTAAGTAAATATGTTGAAGAGATGAGTAGCACTAATCCTAAGAGCCAAGATACTCATATATATATATATATATATATATATATATATATATTATATATTCATCACAGGATGGATGGATGAATAAATGGATGGATGGGTGAATGGATGGATAGATGGACGAATGGATGAATGGATGGATGGGTTGGTGGATGGGTGGGTGGATGGAGACAATGTGGTACACATACAGACTGGAGTACTATTCTACCCTTACAAAGCAGACTTCTTTGCGTTACAAAGTTTCAACATGGATGAAACTAAGCACATTATAGTAAAGGAATTACATCAGGAAGAGAGAGATTAATACTGTGTGATCGCACTTATGTGGAATCTGAAAATTTGATCTCACAGAAATTGAGAACATAACAAAAGTCATTAGCAAATGGGTGAAAGAGGAAGCAAGAGGGATGGTCAATAGACCCAATAGTAGAGTGTAGTTAATAATGAACATACTTCTACTACTACTACTACCAATAATAATAATAATAATAATAATAATGTACTTTCAAAATATATAAAAGAGAATATTTTGAATGTTCTTATCAGAAAAATATGATAAATGCTTAAATCAGTAGATATATGTCATCCTGATTTGAGCATATGTGTGAATTAAACTGGACATTATATCCACATATGTACAGTTGTGTGGGTCTAACCTTAAAAAAAGAAAAATATTAAAAACCCAAAATGCATCAACCTAACTTTAACCTTTTTCTGTATTCTCCAGATAAAAATCTGTGACCTTTTAGTTTGAAATGGGTATGACACAGATGTAGGTTTTTGAAACTGAAGAACTTCAGGAAATAGGGTGTTTTCATGAGCTGATGATTTTAATCCGAGAGCTGGTGGGATCTCTGAGTGCAGACAAAGCTAGGGGCATAGTTCAATGACGTATAAAATGCCTTCCATGTGCAAGAAATCTCCTTCATAGGGAAGGATTGACGAGGAAGAAAACAATAATAACAAATGCTGGAAGCTGAAGTTGTCTGGTTGCTGTAAATACAGGTTGTTGGCGGGGAACTCAACCTCCATGGATCCTCTGCTGGAATCTCATCACCCATGTGAAAGGACAGGTAACTAGAGGCGACGCCCTGACCACACCCTGTGATCTTACTACCTCAAGGTCCACTTAGAGGCAGCTTTAGTTACCTCAGCGTCTATAACCTTCTATCAAGGCAGAGTTTCGTCACCTTAGACCTTCGCATATTGTGAGTTACGTCATGCATCCCCATTCATTTTTTTAGCTCAGGATGTCAGTTGAACTTCCACCATCTGAGCCTTCCCCAGTTACGAATTTTAAGTGGCTCATGAGCATATGCGAGTAATGAATTTGTCTGCCTTTCTTTTCTTTTCTTTTTTCTTTTCTTCTTTTCTTTTCTTTAATTTTTGCTGTTACTCTACCTTATAATCTGAGACCATGAGACCATCACACGGGCTGCATAGCATTAAGAGCTATGTTTTTGCTTCAGTTCTCACTGTTAATCATCCATAGTGTGAAATGATTTCGTTTCATGAGAAATGTGACTGAAGGCCCTGTAGGGATTGGATATAGTCAATATGTGATTTCTTTTGAAAACATACATTCGTTTTTGAAAACAATCATTCTTAAGCAATTTACATATTCCTCTACTTAGCCCTGTGCATTTTGCATCCTACATAACACTGTGTGGGTGTGTAATAATGAAAGTACATTTTTAAAAAGAAAAAAAAAACAGGAAAATAATTTAAATGCTTTAATGCATTTGTGTACATTTCTATTACACATACATTTCTTTTCAAGGAGATAAAAAGCCATTGTGGATTATTTTACATTTAAGCACACATGGGACCTTGACAGATTCTACATAAACATGATCATAACCTGAAATCTGTAATAACCTACTTAGGCAAAAAGTAACTCAAATGCTCTCATCACTCTCTGTTTTTCTGTCTTGGGGATAATGCTAACATCAGATCTTATCTCAGAGAGCAGCACTGTACTTTGTCATTATAACTAGAAATAAATAAACACTGGAAGACTCTCCTCCTCCCTGCCATCACAAGCAAAGAGAAGAATAACTTGCTAGAAAAACGTCAACATAATACATGTTTTAAGTAAAAACAGAACCATCAGAAAATTTGTATTTAAATTCCCATTAACCTTTTAATTATATAAACTGTTCTAACTTAACAAAATAAACAAATTTTGTGAGCTAAATTTCACTCACCAACTTTTCATTTTTGGTCTCCTTCTGGAGAAAGCTGATGTTTCATTTTATTCAGCTGAAATAATTCTGGTGGGAAACAGTTATATTTACTGGTTATAGCTAAACTATCTTTCTTTTCTTTTGCCTTTTTTTTCTATATTTTTCTTTCTCTTTATCTCTTTCACTCTCCTCTTTCTCTCTCTCTTTCTCTCTTTCTCTCTCTTTCTCTCTTTCTCTATTTCTATCTCTCTCCCTTTCTTTTTACTGAGGCTGATAAAAACAAAACAAACATAATTATTCTGTGTATAAAAACCAAAATTATTTATCCTCTTCTTAAGGATAGTCACAGGCATTGACTTTTAAGACACCATCTTTGCCAAATATTTATCATAATAAAGTTTTAAAGTATCTTTGAAGTAGAGCCCCGTAAAGTCACAAGAATTCTTGTTGAAGAGACAATCTACCTTTCCAGCCCTCTTCTGGGGGAAGCCTGCAGGAAGAGTCAGGTTGCAAAGTGGAAGAAAGGAGCGAAGTGTTGGTTTCTTCTGAGCCCCTGTGTGGAGGAATCAGGTGTCTGTGTGCAGAAGTGAAAGTTTCTCCTTAGGGAGCCTTGGTGAAGAGAAATTTCATTGGGTTTTCCAACCTGTGATGCAAAGGCAAAACACACTGTCTGTATGGTTCTAGTATCACACAAAAGTAGCTGTCCCCCAGGCTGGGGCATGTTTCTTGAAAGCTCAGTAATGAGGATGTGGGAAGGTGCAAAGGAGAACAAGGAGAAATGTCTGGAGCATCGCTGTGTCACCTGTGCTGAGCTGCTTCTGCCCCTGTGCCCACTTTGGTCCCTCACAATTCCACGTGGGTACTGGAATAATGTGTGGGATGCACAGGAGGCAAAGGAGGGGCCTCTGTGTTGTTTGAAGAATCCATGGATCCCAATTATTGTGCAGATATACATGACAGCTGAGATGAAATACACAATGTCACTCATCTGGGGGTACATACACATGCTCTTACTGTACAGCCCAGTGCCCATGCACAAGTGCACATGATGCATGCCCTGTGTCTTCACAGCATGCATGTGTGCAGCTGGCTGCCTTCCCCGGGGCAGATATTCTTTCCCTTTAGCCTTACAACAGCTCCAGAGCTGGCCACTAGGATGCTACCAGAAAAGCCACTGAAGTCTACTGACTTGCTGCAGGCAGTACTAGTGAAGGAATCTAAATCAGACTGGGACTGTATCCCAGTTCCCAAATGTACAGTTACCAGTAAACCTTAATCAGAACAATTCTAACTTATTTAGGACTTGTTCCTCTGAAATATGACCCTCCTGGTAGAGTCATGCTGGCATTGTCAGTTCTGCTTTGAGATGCTGTGAACCTAGCTCCACTGCGTAGCTGAAAAGACCAACTTTTGGAGAAGATGTTTCTAGCTTAGGGTAGACATAAGTAGGTCTCTGCTTCCAATGAATGTTGTTTTCTTTCTTTCTGTTCGCCCAATCCAGTGGCATCTCCAGAGGACACAGTCTTTATGAAGATCATGCCCCTTTCTCTGTAGACAGACTGTGTGCCAGAGACAAGGCTCCTCCTTCAACAGCGCTTAGATAGTGGAGTTTGGGGACAGTGTTTATCTCCTTTACTTTGTTATGTTGTTATAGGACATTTAATAATTCTATTAGTTTTTATGATGACCAGGCCAGCCCCCCCAATAATTGAGACAGATTCTTATCGATTTACTTAATCAGCTTAAGCACAATTACTGGATGGTTACCCCTCATCTGTCTTTCTATGCTAGACTGGCTATTTCCCCAAGTTACTTGCTGTTTCTGCGCCATCAGTCTGTCCTTCCTCAGGGTACATTACTCTCTGTCACGTGCTCCCAGTCCATTTTTGTCTAATGGCGGCCTCCTGCTCACTCAGTCTTCTTTCTGCTCTCCTCTCTGTTCTGATCCCTACTTGCCTCTCAGCCCCTCAGTCCTGTAACCGAAGCCCCTCCCACCTCTAGTCTTCCAATGCCCCTCAGCCCCTCAGCCCAGTAACCGGAGCCCCACCTACCTCTAATTTCCCCAGTAATTGGCTGTCAGCTACTTTTATTTACCCAGTCAGAGAATAAAAAGGAGCAAAGTTTACCCAACATCATTTCGTGTACATTCACGAGAAAGTGCACCTCTGGACTGCAACCTTGTTCCTGGGAGCCAGTATTTAGCATTTGAATACATAGCAACGCAGACCAACCCCCAATATGACGATCAAAACAGAAATAAAGATCAACATCTTTTGAAAGCTTCATTTCAATCAAAAGTTCTTCAGATATCTCTGTGAAGCCCTGGTTGGTAGGGGACATAGCTAAGAGAGTCCATGACCACTCTCTGGCATGGCACCTAAAGTCAACTCGGAGTAGAGTTTATGGCCTCATTGTGACACTAAACTGTTCCTACCTTTCTTGTGAGCATACCCTAAAGTGTGTGACAAGGATTCCCTACATCCTTTACTTCAAAATGATGTAGGATTTATCCTGGGAATTCACACCTAGATGTAACATCAGTCTTCTCTGTAACTTCAGCATGATATGTGCCAGTAGTAGAGGCAGCTTGTTGAATGGGAAATGTCTGTCATAGACTCATACTTTAAATATTTTAGTCTCCAAGTGGTGGAAGCTTGCTACAGTTATGGGACTTGAAGAGAAGTAGGTCACTGGGATGGGCTTTGAGAATTCATAGCCTCACCCTGCTCTCCATTCTCTGCTTCCTGTGAGTGGTTGAGATGTGACCTCTCAGCTTCCCACCCTTATGGCCACCTAGCCCTCTGGAGCTCAAAGTGAGAATAAACTCTTTCTCAGACTGCTTTAGGTCATGATAATTCATCACAATGACAGAACACAACGTGTAAATAAAGTTTTAATTTAATAAATTTAATTTAATAAAGTTAATGCCACTATCAAGTGAGAAACCAAACAGACCTTCAGGAATGTCAAAATCCATAAAATAAACAAACAAAACACCAGAGTAATCACAAATTCTGGTAGCATTCACTAGTAACAAGTCAATAGCTGCAGTGCGGTTGTTTTTTGTTTTTGTTTGTTTTTTTTAAACAAATCCAGTGATTATATCTAAGGAATGTTTCTTGCATGCTACAACTGTCTTATGTACTTAAACAAAACAGATTAAGTGAGTGTTAGAACTAAGCAGTGGAGGAGGAGTCAGAACTTCCTAAAACCCACTTTAAAAAGATCTCACTTGGCTCCGAATTTTGTAATGAAAGTAAGAGGATGCTCTATTGGCCGTAAGGAGCAAACACAAAAGACAACAGCGGAGGCTTCTTTTAAAACGACACTTGGTGGATGAGGCAAGACGACACAAGGAAAAGATAGTTTTTCTATCTCTGAAAAGTTCTTGCCACGAAAGTGTCATCCAATCAGCTAACTTGCGATGTAAAAGGCTTCCATCATTTTCCCTTCTCAAGGACCTCTCCACTTGTAAAAACGCGCAAACAAACTGATCTTGAGAAGATACTTTGCCTAACATAAAAGTTAATCTACTTTGTCAAATTCACATCGAGGAAAACTCAAAGGACTTTATGAGATTTCATTGCCAAGGACAGGAAGCTGGTGATCTGGGTCAGTGGAGTGAAACCTGCTTGAAGAACAACTCAGACTCTCTCACTGTCCTCAGCCGAGCCTGAGGTGCTGCCTCTGGGTACACATTTGGTTTTCCAAGTGGGCACATGTTTCTATGCACTTCCCATCCATTATATTTATGAATGAAATAAAACAACGGAATTTCAGGAGATGAAAGAAAGCGTTAAAAGAAATCAATCCAATAAATCTTAGGACATTCAATGTTATCACATTTTATTCTTGACATCAATTCTAAAAGTATGTCTTTTCAGAATATTCCCTGCTCAGCTTCATGTGTCTGAAGTCAAAGGTAGGTATGCTTGTGAGAGGAAAGCTGAAACCCTACTCTCAGAATGTTCTTCACGGTCTACCCACCAGTAAAGAGAACAACTCCAAGAAGGATTTTGGACATCTTTTGAAATTAAGAAATGTAAAGGAGATAATATTAATTTCTACTTTAAAAGATAAACACCCTAGTGCTTACATAGGGTGTTATCTTTTGCCTATTTTAATATAACATTGTTTTTAAAAAACAATTACAATTTAGAAAATCTTTCTATAACAAACTTACTTTTAAAATATTTTAAAGTAACATTAATTCATTGTATGGCTGTGTGTGGGGTGTGTGACTGTTTCTGTGCCTGTGTGTGTGTGCCTGTGCATGTGTGCATGTATGTGTTTGTGTGTGTATGTCTGTGTGTGCACATGCGCACGCCTGTATCTGAGTCTGTGTGGGCACAGCACTTTGACCTACCGTGTTCAGAGGACAGCTTCCATGAACCTACTGTTTCTTTCCAGGATGTGGGCCAACTGAGCCAGTCCTTTTTTGACTTTTTGTTTGTTGATGTTTTAAGTTGACTTTGACTCAAGTGTATAGTTAAACTCAATGTGCTGTGTCAGAAACACAGCAATAGATATGCTTGCTTACTAGGTGTAATAGTGATCATGGCATTCTACTGGCTGTACATGAAAACCAATATTGTATGCATTGTGTTAAGTGAGGAAAACCATTAAAAATTAAATACAGGAAATTAATTCTCACCTTAAATTTTTATTATTTTATTTTTCAAGTAGAGCTTCTCTGGAGAAATCAATATTGATGATTGAACGACATTTTCCTTTCTGTTCCACTGTTGTATTATTGCTTACACATACTTGATTTTGTGTTTCATCGTTTCAGTTGAAACTCTTAAGAGACAATTGACAAGCATGTTTAATGACATGCATCAGTTTCTGAATCCTGTTAGCAGAGAGCAGCGCCTTGCTCACACTGACTAAGAGACTGTGCTCAGTCTACAGCATGTGACATGCTGTAATTGCTATCTATTCTCCATTCAAATAGATAAATTATTAATACTGTGCTGCTGTATTAAACAAGCATCACATTTGCAGCCTTGAGATTCTGATTTGTAAAGTATTGGGGGAATGTAACTATATTAAATGACGACGGTGGCCATGGGAAGGGTAGATATTCTTTAGGAGGGGGATCTTAATCAGTCTCATGCTGAGCAGAAGAAAATTGTAAACTATGCATTAAAAGAAGATTTACTGAAAGTTCTATTTACTGGTCCCCTGCATTCTAATTCAGTACTTCTTTGCAGTTGATAATATAGGTAATCCTCCCACCACATTCATGAGAGAAGTTTGGTGTGGTTTTGCACTTGTAGAGCTACGTTACAATGGATAGACTTAAGGTATTATAAAACGAGTTTGTTGGATTTGTTACAGAGGGACAGAGCCCCTCGCATCCAGACAGATAGGTTCCCCTCACATATGACAACCACCTTATTATAAAACAAAACAGTGTTAAGTCAAAGTACCTGATTACGATTCGTGACTGTCGTGCAGCTCAGATATCAGGCTTACATTTAATACCTCCGAAACAGTATCATTTATTTTTCTGTCTTCTCTTATCCCTGCGTTATTGGGTTTGCAGGCTTTGAAACCTTAAGCAAAAGGATAAAATACAAATTATAGAAAACATCAGAGTATGGAGAAATCAAATTACATTCTTTACAATCCTCAAAAGATGCTTCCTGTGCCTCTCTGCAGTCTGGGTGAGTCCTAGTCCAGGGAACGACCAGGGAATAATTAACAGTCTTTGGGGTACAAGGAGAGAATCCATAACTTACAAAGAATGGCTGATTATACTATTGGGTTAATTTTCAGTTTGAAATGACAACCATCCCTGTTACGTTTAATTAAACCTATTGAGAGTATTCAAGAAAAAAATTTATAATGTATCAGCAGTGGCCTGATGGAGTGGTTCTATTTTATCTTACAAGAGTAGTTGTCCTTACTTTTAGCTGCCTTTACGAATTTCAAAATTTGTTACAAAATTGTGGAAGTTCAGAAGTTATTCAGGATCTGAACATGAAAAAATAAATATTTTCCCCACCAATGCAGTAGAAAGAAATGGGTTCTAACAAGTTTATATCTTATAAAAAAAAAAAAAAAAAAAAAAAAACGGCTGCGTGACAACAGCTATTCCTGGACAGATATATTTAGTTAGCTGCAATAACTAGTTAGTTTATAACCAATCAAGGCTAAATTCCCATGGACTTGTCCTGGGTTCTGAGTCTCATACACTGCTTTCTTATTAACAAGGCTTTAGTTCCAATACTGACAGGCCCAGAGCCCTGGACTCTAATGAACTGTCTGTTCGGTGGAGAGAACCAGTGTTAACGCGGAACGTTAGTTACAATAATGATAATCTTTAGTATTTTTAGCTTGTCAGAACTTGCGAGCTAACAACAACCAGTCTTTTACTAAAACTCTACCTCATCAAACTAACTTAATTAGCAATTCAGCTCCTTGTGTTTGTTTCGGAGCCCCTCTGGCTACTAATTAAAGCTTAATCGAAACCGCTGAACTGAGGTTGTAAAGAATTCATTAATATTAAAATTAGCCCCAACAATTTTTTGGGGGCTGGTGCAATTTGTATTTGTTACTGTCAGGGGTTTGAAACTCAGTTGAATTGTTGGGGGGGAAAGTACTAGAAATTCTCAGTCTGCCATACATATAAAGAGAGCACACATGACAAATGTCAAGACCCTCACAGACAGATCACTTCTGACCATGCAAACTGACTGCACTTGGTCCATTTAAAAATATATGTAGTCCAAATATAAATTAGGATTTCTTTTCTTCAGCTCTTCACATTGCTTTACCCCTCCTAAGTGGTTTCATATTTTGGATAAAAGAGAGGAGAAAGGGCTCTGGAAAAAATTTCAAGGATTGATTTTTATGTATTATCTTGACAAGATTAATATGTTTGAAAAACGAACAGATTTCTCTCTTCACTTTGATTTTTCCACTTTTTTGCAACATCAAAGATCACTCTTGCAGCGATACTGGTCACTCTGCAAAGTAAAATCAAATGAGCCCCAAAACCCAGGTCCAAGACATACTTAGAAAACAAAACGAAACCCGATCTTTTATCAGAAATAGTTGGAAAGGAAATGTAATACATTTCTCCTCTAATAAAATGATCATGTTGGTGTGCCTTCAGTTTTTTTTCCTCCAGTATTTTCTTACTGGCTGGAGTAGCAAGTTTTAAACTATTAGATATTTTGAAGATCACATTAAAGCATCATTTATTCAGTATTTGGGTTTTTGTAAATATGCTCAATTTCAAAGAGATTAAGTTTTGTTTTATAGCATGTAACATGAAGGCGCAAAGTGGAAATACTTCTTGGCTTGGTGAACGGGGTGATTTTCATAAATCAAATCCCCTTTTCATTTAAATTTTTGATATTTAAATAATTTTGTAAAAACATGTATATTTATTTTACCCTTTAGGAAAATTCCAAGTACGAAGGAAACAAACTTGTTGGCACTAAAATATGCAACTGATACCATTAGCATATCTTATTAAACCTAAAAATTAAAATGCATTTTACAAAATGCAAAACTTTATCAAAATATACAAGAAAATTATGCTCGCATCCAGGTTTCATTTTGATAACATTTGTGACAAAATAATCAGGCAAACATTTTAAAAATAAATATATATCTACGTTTAAGCCCATGCATTAAATCAACAATGGCATATAAAATACACAATTTTAAATCTTAGCGACAATTTCCGTGAAGTTATTTAAATGCATTTTGACTTCTGACAGGAGGATATAATTTATAAAACAGAACATGCCTATCAGTGAATCCTAAATTAGCATAATGAGGATATTTTCATTTCTGCAAGCGCAGCTTTTGACGTCCCAATATGGAGCACCGAGAAGAAGCCGGTAATAATAATTTTTAAAAGGTCAATAGACATCAGCAGAAAATTATGAACAAACTACCTGGACACTTTATCTGATGTGAGTAAACAAGACAACATTTGCTTCCAAAGGAATTCTTGTTCAGATGTTTAAAAATGTTCTTTGAATGCGGTGGGATATCTGACATCTTTGTACATGAAGTTGTTGCTTCCTCTCCCCTGATGGAAAGGTTTGAGGTTATCCTGGCATAAAGACTCACACTGACATTAGGGGCATCCAGGATTTTTAAAATCTGTGTTCTGAGTTAATTTCCTACCACATTTCATGCAAATCCACTCACTGCAATGACAAATGCAACCTTAGAAACTGTTTTACGAGTTTTAAAATGATGTAGGTGGCTGCCGAGTGACTGGAGCCTCAGCAGAAACACAGCTCACTGTTAGAAGGAAAGAAAAAAACAAACATCTCTAAACTGCAGCACCAGACTGCATGGGCATTTTTTTTTATTCATATTTATTTTCTTACTCACTTTTATAATTATATTTAGAAAAGCATTTTAATAAATAATGTCATTTTATACCTTGAACACAAAAAGAAAATACTGTAATTTGCCAAATGTATCCTTAATAATATTAATCGAGGATAGTCATGAGATATATTAGGGTTTGTCCTTCACCTTTCTTAAGTAGTGGAGCCCCTGCTGTTGTTGGTGTGTCATCTGGAAAACTGTTGTTCATCATCTTTCACCCGGCTGCAGGTGGTAAGTGGTCCATCATACAGGAATATCTATGAAGGGAAGTTTCCTGACACCTCTTCCACAAGGATGGAAGGACATGAGTCATTCTGTGACAGTAACACACGCTACACACAAGGTAATGACGGTGTCCTATCAATATAAATGTGGCATTAAAATGGTAAGATTCAAAGGAGAGCACACTCTAGTACCACGATACTCTGTCCCACCGCTGTTTGGGGTATGCACGTGTCTGGAGCCTTCTTAACGGATCTGTATCCTCTTATTTGCTTATGATATTTTAGAGCCTAAAATTCATTGCATGAATCCTTAAACCCATTGTTATTTTAGAGGCTTATATAAGGCTTATATGTAACCTACTTGCTGCAGGAAAAATATTTTAATATATCAGTCTAATTTTGTAAGTATTTTAATGTTGTTTTCTTTCTGTCACTGTGCAGCTCAAAGCACTATTCTATTTTAATTTTTATAAAAATACAATTCTATTTAAATACATAATTTAAGTTTTAAATGTGCCTTTACGTTTAATTTAACTCTAACCTGAAGGATTTTAGCATAATGATTAAGAAAGAATTAAGGTATAATTATATTATATTAAGATATAATACAATGAAGGAGCATGTATGTAGCATTGACATATACATTTTTGCATTTCTTTTATATGTTTAATCTAATAAAATAACCTTTTATTTTTCTAATATTAGTTACCAAAATGGAATACCAAATTTAATTGATAACAAACACAATTCCACATGAACACATCAACTGGTAGAATCCATGAATACTCTAGGAAGTTAAAAACGATTTATCATTTGTGGAATGATTTTTGAGTAAAGCAGAAGATATTTCTCTGTAGACTTAACTGTACAATTTTATTATAAAATAATAGCAAAAAAAAGAAAAACTCGACTTTTTGTATATTAAATGGTACCATTTGCTTTGTATCCTAATTTCCCCATGTAAGAACAGAAGGGAGGGGTGTGTTGGCAGTGGTGGGGGTGGGGTAGGGTTTGGAACAGATAACATTTAAGAACCAGTGACACGATGTGTTACATTGTGACTTACTGAGGTGAATGCAAGTGGAATGGTTCACTGGAACATTCTTAAACTTGTCTTGCCTGAGTTATATACTATAGGAAATTTCTCAGTAAGGTTCCTCACACCTTAACCTCTAGCACACAGTGTTACAAAATCAGCAATAGAAAAGCATTGAGAAAAGGTGAAACTAGGAGGGTAGTTCCTGGGGGCTGAACCAAAGTGGAAAAGGCCAGTTAGTGTGTAAGGTATACAATGTTTCCATATCAGAAAATGAAAGGAGTTCTGTGATTGGCTGGTGGCTGAGCACAGCTAACACTATGAAAGTTAAATAGATGTAATGCTACAGACCGTTCACTTGATAACGGAGAAGTTAAATGTAAGGCTGGTGAGATGGCTCAATGATTAAAGCACATACTACTATTACAGAAGACCAGGCTCAGTTCTCAACACAAATGTCAAGCTACTCATAACTGCCTGAAACTTTAGCTGCAAGGTATCCAGTGCTTCTGGTTTCTATGTGCACCTGGGCACTTCTGCACACCAACATACAAATGCATATGCATGTGCACAATTAAAAATAAAAAGCAAATATTTTAAAACAAGGTAATGTTATATGAATTTAACAATGTAAAAACTAAATATATGAAAAAATTAAAAGCAATTTCCTGCCACAGTAAATGCCACAATGTAGCTGGCTAAGATGTATTTCTCAGTGACAACTAAGACAAGTATACTCTTTTCTTGGTATTCACATTGACACATGCCAGGAAACCCTACTGATTTGTTGTCAAAGATCAGAAGAAAATGAGGTACAGCTAGCTCATTTCACAAATCGAAGCTACCTCTAAAATTAAGAAGATCAATTCAACCACATTTTCTTATTATGAATGAATTTTTTCATGAGCGTCTAAGCATCACAACTTACCTGGACTTCTGTGGTTGTAATTATATAGCATGCATAAAATGTCAAATAAATGTTAGTCTAACTTCTATCCCCACATATATTCTTTACTCATAGATATATAATTCTTCAAGAAGCACTTACTAGTATATTTTCTGGGGTATTATAACTAACATACCTTAGATCAGAAATAAATACTCAAAACTATATTGTTATATTTAAAATTATTTCTCAAAGTGAACATTTAAAGGGTGTCTTGTGTATCTACTAGGACTTTAGAATTTCTTTCATTTGTTACGTGCATTTGAATATAGCATCTTCATTTTCAAAGAAAAAATAAAATTGAGTAATTTGGATGTAGCTATCTATTGATGCATGGCATAAATCTGAATTTCTTTGATGGAAATCTGAAGAATATTCCAAAATAATCTTAATGAGTCACCAGAAGCAGAAAATTTTAATAATATTATCTTCTTAATGTCATTATCTCATTTGGCTTTGAGAAGATAGGTATTTTAAACCTCATTGAACAGAACATGTATATGACTGTACAAATTATGTTGAAGAGTTAGAGGGGTAGTTTAGTATTGAAACTGATAAAAGCTGGGCATCTTCTCTTTCTCTAATCACATGCAATCATGGGCAAAATTCTTGACAGCTTAAAAAGTTTCATGAAAACCTGAAGGTTTGTTCTAAATATGTCAAAACTATAGCCTGTCTCATTCCTTTTCTCTCTGGAGCTAGTTTCCACTGTGCAGAGACCCAGGACACAGCATTTTGATCATAAATATGCCTATCGTCAAATATCTTTGTCCATTAGAATTCATCAGTAACATTTACCTGTAGTGTGTCTAGTCACCTGATTGGCTCTGAGCTCATTCATCAATGACTGCTAACTCTTAGCAGTTCTTCCCAGATCTCTACTCCACCTAGAGGATATACTAGGGACCTCTCCAACCAGGGCCACTGACTTAGGCTTTTCTTTTAAACCTAGTCTTTACCATTTTCTTTTCGGGTTTAGCTATAATATTCTTTAAGAATAAATATGGACGTGAGGAATAAAACACCCATGGAGCCCAAAGCTGAAGAAAGAATAGTGTGGCCATCTTTATCCCTAGAACGCTGGCGGAGGATCTCAAAAATTATAGATCCAAATTCTCCTTTGGCAAAATATTGCTAATACTTAAGCAGCCTCGTGGGGGAAAGTTCTCCTTAACTTTCTTCATGGGAATGCATGTGTAATCAGCATTTCTGTTTCTCAGAGGATGCATTCGGCGTAGAACTTACTTTCATGTGAACTTTTACGTATCAAATGGGAAGAAACTCGATAAAACAAAGGTACAGAAGGAAAGAGAGAAGCACTCTCATTTGTAAGTGTCTGTCACAGGGATTGGCGACTAGTGGGGCTGTGTGAAACAAGTCATAGGACCAGAGAGGAGAGTAGACAGAGATCTAGCTACCTTACTATCTACAGTCAGGGAAGGCCAAGGGCCACTAGTTTGATATTTAGGTTTTCTTACTCTTCAGAATGGATGGCGCGTCAGTCAGTTATTTTACTTAACTTTATAAATGTACAGTTACTAAACTGTCACAATGTAGCCAATAGATAAAAATCCCAAGAGAAAAAAAATAAAACCTGGGACTTAGACTTACACTCTTTTTCAACATAATAGGACATCATCAATTGTGGGTCAATAACGTCAACTTCACATTACTTATCAAAATGCTGCCCACTAGCTAAAGCGGTGGAGTCAGAAACTTTCGAGGAAGACATGAAGGGAAGCATCATGCGTTTATCACGAGGGTGGGAAAGCAGAGCTGAATGCTGAACTTTGGATCTGCCTGTGAATATTCATGGCACACATGGGCAGCGCATGTGCGGATGCACACACCTGGGCTGAAATGCAGCCTGCCTGGATTCCATGGGGTGCCTAATTACAAACAGACCAGAGAGATAGATGCCACAGTTCAGCCAACGGGGCAGCGGGGTGAGGGGGAAAGTGCCAAATTCTCAAAGTTTCCCAGAGCACAGTAATATCTATCTCTTCCCAGCACCTTTCATCTGAGAAAGAACCAGAACCAGACCTGTCATCAAAGAGAGCAGGCGCCTGCCAGCCTCATGCGCACTGACTGCTGGCTTGCTCTCAGTCAGTCTTCCATTCCACAGCTAGTGTAGCAGAGAAATCACATCACTGGATGTCGAATTTACAGCAAGCAGTATTTCCTTGGAACTGGGATTCTCCCCCTCCACACACACCCCGCCCCCCCCCAGGTCCCCATACTTTATAGCATTCCAGCCACTGTGTGATTCTCAGACAGAATCTCAGTGTTTCTGGCAAAGTCAGGGTTATCTTGTCCTATCTAAACACAACCTAATTTTTATGCTTTAGTTTGGAACCAAGGAGCAGCGATGCTTGTTCTTTGCTAGTCCCCTGTGCCTTAATTCATTTCCCTCCTTTCTGCACCGATGATACCTTCCCTTGATTTGGATCTCCAGGGCTTCCAACTCTATGTGGCTCCCCGTGTTCTAAGAGTGAGCCCTGCCTCAGAGCTGGAGTGGTGGGCTGTTCACTCTCTTAAGCAAAACAGAGAATTAAATGTAATTTTCATAAATAGACATAGGTGTGATCTTATAACTAAAGATGTAAACAGATGAGATTTTTTTCATTGTCAGTGTCTGAGCTTTAAGCACAAGTGATCGGATTACCCATTATTAATATTGTTTTTTTTCTGCTTCAGATGGGGCTATGAGAAGCATAGTGTCAAGAAAGGGACATTGATTATGTACACAATGACCTATCCTAAGTAAGGAGTCACTTGTCCAGGAAGCCCACCCTCTGGAGGCCCCAGTGTTCCTTCCAGGTGAACTTGACAAGTGACCTTTTTCCTGGAAGCTTCTTGACTTACTATGGGAAGACTAAACCATAGTTAAGGTGACAGACAGGACATCAAGAGCCATAGAAACACTTCCCAGTGACCCTTTCCCTATCGTTCAGAGAAAGAAGAGATTTCACTCAGTCCTCCTGTCAGTCCTCCCTCAGTCAAGTTGTGGATCTTATTTCTCCTCTACACTAGAGCTGAGTCACAAGGACCTTTCCCAGTGACTGAAAATGATTTAACCACTGTGTGTTCGTGATGTGTGTACGTACGTGCACGCCAGATATGCCAGGACATATGTGGAGGTCATAGGACAATTTTGCGGAGTGTCAGTTTTCTCCTGCTTTTTGAGCCTGCGTCTCTCCTGTTATTCCTTCTGTGCTCTGGCTTCTGGGCTAGTTGGTCTGGCAGCTTCCTAGGAATTTTCTAGTCTCTGCCTCTCATCTTGCTATAGGAGTACTGGGATTTCAAAAGATTCCCACTACATCTGACTTTTTTTTTTTTTTAAATGGATTATATGGATCAAGCAGCAAGCACCGTTACAGGCTGAGCGCAGGTGAAAGTGACTTTTAACCTCTGGCTTTTAACCTCTTTAATGGGTCATTGGAACGGAAGCAGGAGCAGAGAATAGGGTTGAAAAATCAGCCAGACATAACCAGACATAAGTAAGGAGTCAGTTGTCCAGGAAGCCCATCCTCTGGAGGCCCCGGTGTCCCTTCCAGGTGAACTTGACAAGTGACCTTTTTCCTGGAAGTTTCTTGACTTACTATGGGAAACTCACTTACTTTTCAGTCACTGGGAAAGCTCCTTGTGACTCAGCTCTAGTGTAGAGGAGAAATAAGATCCACCACTTGACTGCTAAGAGTCTATCAAGCTCTTTGACCCAACTTAAAATTCTATGCTGCAGGCAATCATCTCTTGTCTCCTGGAAATCTATCTTTATGAGGGTGAATTTCAGATCACAAAGCCAGCATTGGCCATTCCCAAAGCCATGCACAAGAACAGACTCCAGTGACTGGGGATATGCAGATGCATCTATAAGCAGGGGTGAGTGGATAAAGCTGGCTATAGGATAAAGAACACAGTTTTTCTAATGATGCTGTTTTAAACATTTATTTGTGCATGAGTGTTGGTTTGCATGTATGTATGTATGTATACCACGTGCATGCCCGGTACCCAGGAGGCCAGAAGAAGATGTCTTATCCCTTGGAAATGGAGTTGCAAATAACTCTGAGCTATCATATGCTTCCTGGGAAACCAAATCATGGTCCTCTGCAAGAACAAGTCCACTTACTTAATGGCTGTGGCATCCCTCCAGCTAGAAGGGAGGATGCAGTGTGTCCCTAGAAAAGCTAGCAACCATAACCCAGGGTCATGGGTCACAGGTCACAGGTCAATGAGATCTCTGGTCTCTCAGCATGGTGGAGTGAGCACAAGCCAGGAGGCCTGCCTATGGGATACTTGGCTGTGCACATGTGAGTCTATTGCCAGCCCAGTTCATATTCAAGTTGACCTCTGAGGACTTCATTAGAAGCAAGGTTCTAAGACAACAGGCACTTCAGCACCTAGCTGAAATGAATTCTGGTCCTTAAGAATTAACTAGCACTGGGCTTCTGCTTGGCTATTACCGGCTCAGTTAGTCCTTACTGTGACCACATGACTATATCACTTACAAGTTCTGTGTGTTCATACTGTATCTCCCCAAATCTGTTTCTGATTTTATTTCTTTCCTATCATTTGCTAAGAGTCTATCAATCTCTTTGACCCAACTTAAAATTCTATGCTGCAGGCAATTATCTCTTGTTCCTGGAAATCTATCCTTATGAGGGTGAATTTCAGATCACAAAGCCAGCATTGGCCATTCCCAAAGCCATGCACAAGAACGGACTCCAGTGACTGGGGATTTGCATAACGGCGGCCTTAGCCACACACTAGGGTCAAAAGTGGTGGACCATCCAAGGCTGCAAGACAACAGATGTGCCTCTCCCAAAAAGACAGGGGTTGTGAGCCCTGTGTGGGATCCCATCTGTGGGCACCAGAGACAGCTCTAACCCTGAGCTCACCTAGTTTTCTCCTACAGGCCCTTTGGTATCTTGCTTCTACCCCTCAGCTTCTTTCTTCATCTCCACCCGCGAAGTTCTAACAGAAACGCTAGAAGAGGACTCCCTCCACTTGGCGTCCCCACCCCTGGCTGACTCCTCCCAGTACCGGCAGGTTGCAACTGCCCCTTCTGGGAGGCAAGCAGAACCAAATGGGGTTTCTCTCTTGATTTCCTTGGGTTTTAATTTGAAGAAAAAGAGAACTGCAGGGGATCAAGTCATCCTTCCAGAGCTCCGTTGGCAGCCTTTGCCTCCCGCAGCTGTTCTGATTAATGGCTGCGCCTCCTGCCGAGCCTCTGTAATAGGTGTCAGTAAGGTGTTTACTCAAAGTTTTACACCCAATTGTCAGGAGGTCAAAACAATAGGGCGTCTCCCATGCAGGTTAAATATCTTTCCGGGACTTCCAGTTTTCAGGCTGCTTGCTAAACTCTGTAGGGTCCTGTAGTCTCCCAGGCTGATTCAGCGAATTCTTACAAAAAAGACTACCATTGCCTTTCTAGGCTTCACAGCGCCCTCTATACTCCTGGTCTTTGGAAAGGAAGACTACCAGGCGACCTACAAGTGGGGCAGATCCCTGGAGCTTTGGAGTAAGTGCCACAGTCTTTAAAGCTCTGAATGGGTTTATGCCACATCTAAAAAGAAAGGACTGGAAGGGAAAAATGCAGGATTAAGGGAAGATGGGCTACCTGACTGTCGAGCAAACATATAATGCCTATATGAAAACACCACAGTGGAATTCTGTCGTTCTTCATAGTCGTATACACTTATAAAAATCCCTTCCCCAGGAAAGAACACCATGCCACACAGAGGTGACTTATTCCTTAAACCGAACTCCTCTCCTGCTATTTTGCATAAAAACCACCGACTTCTCCCTCAGTTTTTTTTCACCCTCTCTAATGTTTTCCTCTCAACTCCTTCACCTCCTGCAATGGCTCCAGAATAGAGAAAAGAATGCTACAACTTGGAAATATCCACTCCCATCTGCTGCCCATGGGCATTGGGGAGGGGGGTTGACCCTATTTTTGAGGAAGAGGAAATGGAAGTTCAGAGTGAATTTCCTCAACATTACATGTTCTCAAAATGTTGCCGTATGTTAGTGAAAATGGTGTTTGGAGCAATCTCCATCCTTGCATACATGTGGACTTTTTTTTTTTCCCCTTCCTTGAGGTCGGTCAACGCCTGGAATCCTTCTAGCTTCCTCTTGGGAATGGAGATTATGACAGTATTAACTGAGCCAAATTTATTCCTTTTAAAACCTCACGTGTTCGTATGTTTGTTTTAAAGTAGAATGAATGGTTGATTGTCTTTGCAGATGGCCTCGTTGTACATCCACGAGTATCTGTTTCCACTTCTCGGAATCTGGAAACCAATGCAGGATAAGCAACCGTTCAGCCCACTGAATTTCTATATGTAGGCATCACACATGACACCTGTTCAGAAGAAAATCATTCCCACAAGATTTTATTGAAACCCAATAATTCGCTAAAAATCCCTTCCCTTAAAGATGCTGCAAGAAGAAATTGGAGTAAGGTCTGTTTGTTTTTCCAGAGATGCTTAGACATGGACAGCTAGAGTTGAGATTGGAGGGCAAAGAACAAGGAAAAATAGAAAGCCAGTTAGCATTCTGTCTAAGCTCCACCCCACAGTTACAACAACCAGGCAATGGCCCGGTAGACCTGACCCACTATAAAAGGGGCTGCTTGCCCCTCCTTGCTTCTTTGCTCCCTTGCTTGCCTTTCCCCCCTCCCCATTCTCTTACCCCCTCTTTCCATGTGCTCATGGCCACCCTCCTCTCCCCCCCCTCCTCTTTCTCTTTGCCTCTCTGTGCCTCTACTACCCTCTTAACTCCCCTCCTCATGCCCTGAATAAACTCCATTCTATACTATACCATCGTGTGTGGTTGGTCCCTCAGGGGGAAGGGGTGCCTCGGCGTGAGCCCGCCAAGGCACCCCCTTAGCCCATAGCTGACTACACCTCCATAGAACATATACCCCCCACCTTTATCTTTTCATAAACACAACAAAGCCTCTTTCCGGAACCCTAACGTGTAGCATGATCCACCTTCCACTCTCTCATGGCATGGAAGTGGAAACTGGAACCAGAGCAGAGAGAACAGTATGGAGCTGACTCTTAAGTGTCACCTGGGGCCTGCCCTGTCACCTGAGTGCTGGGGCTATGTCTAAATTCATCCTGTGAGATGACAGTGTAGAGGTGATACACATGTCAGGCATAAAAGGATACGTTTTAAACCAAGGCGTACAGTCCCAGCTCTTTGTGAACACTGGAATACCACTCTGCACTCAGCATGTGCCTGGTGGTGGGTGGGCAAAGGATCAGAGAAATGAACCAATGTCTGTGAGATAAGAGCTGTGGAGGAAAAATCCACGGGACCCTGTGGAGAAACTTGAATAAAAACGAACAATGGTAGGACCATGTCTGAAAATAGAACTCTGACTCACCGTTTGCAACAAGCAGGTCATCAAATAACCAGCCCAGGAAGCCAGCCAGCTATCTGTCAGTCAGACACGTAGACACTTAATCCACTATCTCTAGTAACAATCCTCCAAACCAAACAATGCCTTTGGTTGCAATCATCCCTAAATGACTGGAACTTGATGAATAATTGATGCTGTTCAATCTCCTTCCTTCTATTCCCAGCCAATTTCCCATTTAGGAACAACCAGGAGAAGCCAAAAATGAATTGCACTCCGAAATGTTGATGTGTGAAATGTGCAAAACCAGTCACATAGGAGACTTTGTTTCTGGTTAGCCATGCAGAAACACTTTGGTTCAGGGCATCCTGAAGTCCTAACACTCACTGTGGCAAGCTCTGACTGAAGAGCTTTCTCTTGCTCTCCTTTGCTTGGTTCTTGTTGATGCTCGCAAGGAGAGTTGTGTCAGTTTGGGAGACAGAAGGAGCAGGAGGCAGGAGGAGGAATGTGCTGAGGAAAAGGATGGAGGGTCTTGGAGTCTTGGCGATCGAGCAGGCAACTAGCATGAACAGAACTCTTGGAAAAGCTTATCTTAGATAAGAGACGAGTAGAATTTCATGATACACAAAATGTAAGTCTCTCTGATTTTGAGACTAGCATTTCAAGACTTTCAATGAAGTATGGGGCTCAAGATTGCCACACTTTATCTCTCAAAATATCAAAACCCCCAAAACAAAACAAAAACAAAACAAAAACCCTACTATGTGAAACTTAGCCCTCTAATGGAGAATCGGATGCTCAAAGAAAAGAAGGTCGAAGCTCCGATCGGAGAGTGAGTAGGGTGTGTGAGAACTTAAAGCCACTTCTGGCTGATCCCAACCTCACAAGTTGTCACCGGAGTGTCATCGTTGTCTTGCCAGTGCCGGAGCTTGAATGATGGGAAGACAGAACTTTACAGTTAAACATCCAGCCCGAGAATCTCTTCTGCATTCTTAATGGTAGCGAACACTATTCTGACCCACAGTTGGCTTCTCTAACTGGTCCTGCAGGGGCAAATACCATTCGCATGGGTAATGGGTTTGTGTGGGCTGAATCGTGACTTTCCATTGAGCACAGTTCCTTACTACCGTGGGAAAGAGTTTCAGGAGACAGGATCATAGCTAAAATGGAACAGAGAATATGGATGCCCTCCTCCTTGCTTCCGATCATCTCCAGGTGCTCTAGAGAAGTTAATCCAAGTGGAAAAAGTTGTGATACTGTGCTCCTCAAGGAACCCTGACAAACACAAATATGCGCAAGTGTTCAGTGCAGAGACAAATATTCTGCTGAATTTTTGAACTTGCCATAAATTGAATTAACATCATGGAGCCCACATATGAAGGGCAGAAACCAGCACTGGTTTTGTCCTGAACAGACAGTCAAACACTTCCTCTGCCCATCCTCACTTAGAGAACTTGGTGATGTACTCCATCTCCCCACTCTTGGGTTTTCTTTTCTTTCTTCATTTTTTCATTCATTAATTAATTAATTAGTTAATGTTACATCCTGACCACAGTTTCTACTTCCTCCTCTCCTCCCAGTCCTCTCCCATCCGTCCTACCCCCATCCATTCCTCCTCTTCCTCCCCTTCCTCTTCCTTTTCTCCTTAAAAGAGGAGAGGCCTTTCATGGATATCAACCAGCATTGGCACATCACACTGGGGGAGGAAGGACTGTAGGAGCCAGAGGGGTCAAGGACACCACAAGAAAACCTATACAATCAACTAACCTGGGCCCATAAGGGCTCACAAAGACTGGACCACCAACTCCAGACCATGCATGGGACTGACCTAGGCCCTCTTCGCATACGTAACAGTTGTGTAACTTGGTCTTCATGTGGGACTTTTAACAGTGAGAGAGGGAGCTGTCTCTAATTCTGTTGCCTGCCTTTGGGACGCTTTCTCCTGGGTTTTCATACGGAATGCTAAGACTAAAATAATGTACTTGCTGTTCTCTCTGATGAGCTATGAAATTCAAGCGTCCTCCTGTACATGAATCTCACACCACAATACCAAAGTGAGAAAAACACACAAAGTATATTGGTTTTGAATAAATGTGGACAATTTTATGAAAGCATTCCTAATACCTACAGGTCAATCCTATGTATGTGTTCCACAGAACCAGTCTTCATTGGTTCCTTGTTTGCCAGATGCAATGTGGGAACTGTTGAGGGCCCCTTGGAGAGGCTGGGCATGTCTCATGCAATGCAGTGGTCTTAGGTACCTGGTCTTCATGAAGGTTAGCCTTTTACCCCGGCTCACAATTGTCTGCGTCTTCAGAATTTCCTGTGATGTAAGGGATGCAGAATGCTCTTGCTGATGCTCACATCAGTGCAAACTGCTGAGGTGTAGGATTTCAACAGCGACACCTAACAACAGTCACTTACTATTATTGTGGCTACTATTATAAAGGAAGAACACAATGCCTTTCAGGAAGATAGCCATGAGCTCTTTTGGTCCACCTCACCCTTGCTAGGCTCTTTCATGTCAGTAAGCATGCGCCCTCTCCTCAGTTCTGCAGATATCAGTGGCCCTCACCAGATCACACATTTTGCTTTTAATCCCGGATATAGGACTCAGAGTGCTTTATTGTATTTTCTTTCTCATTTCAGTAGGTCTTGTTTTATTTCTAAATTAAATACCATTACGAACATGCTACTGGACAGATTGCACTTACGATTTTCATAAACATATCACCCATGGCTTAATATCATTCAGTATGCTTGGCCTTCACTTAGGCTTGCCGCTTAATGGCTGCAAACATTTTATTTAGACAAAAAGGACTGTCAGTAATTTGATCAGGAGGAGGGAGAGTTAATGGATACAAGTATTCTTTGGTTTATCAATCAATTTTATTTTAATAATGAGAACTTAAAATTTGTTTTCTTGTTCTCATTTCTTACCTCTGGGAACGATGTAACAATAACCTGACACTTCCTCGGAATAACTTTTTAATTTCTTGAAATCTTTGTTTACCAATTTCTACAGATATCATGTAATGTTGTTGTAAGAACTGTACTTTAGGACATAGATTGTCTTGATGTCCTAAAAATTGAATCTATTTATTATTCTACCCCCAAAGGAGTCCTTGGCAGCCTCAGTTTGCCAGAGACCGTTAGGTCCCTCTAGCAACAAGTGACATTTTCCATGCTTTTCTGCTCCGTGCACTCTTCCCAGGATCCCTGCTATAGAAATTCCTGGGGCCTGGATCTCAACCCTCCACACCTCTTGAGATTTTACATTTTACCATAATTCAGGACCCTGAGGAGGGATTTCTATCATGCTCCCGGGTTACAGGCAAAGATTCAGGCCTCGATTCTCACTGACCCGGTTTGACAGAATTACTCACATATGGGTCAACTGACAGAGACAGAGGGTGAGGCCAATAAATAACAACCGAATTTAATTTACCTGCATGCTAGGGGATGCAGAGGGCTTGATGGGGAAGGTCATGTTAGTTGGCCTTGATTATCAGTCTCATTTGCGTAGGGAACCAACTTCCTATCACTATGACTAAATACTTGAGATAATTAACAGAAGAGGTAAGGATTGACTTTGGCTGTAAGTCTGTGATGTTTCAGCCCCTGTTGGCTTGGCCCCATCACTTTGGGTCTTTAGTGAGGTGGGGCACCTCAGAGTGAGGCTGCTCGCTTCATGGTGACTAGGGATCAATGACAGAAGAAAGGGCAAGAGCCCAGCCTCCCTTTCAAGGGCAAGCTCTCAGCAGCTGCTTCTTCCAACTAGGCCCTATTACCTTACATTTCTACCATTTCCCAATAATGGCATCAGCCGTGGTCCAAGTCTTCAATAGTGAAGTTTTGGAGACTTTTTGGTTTGGTTTTCCCACATTGTAGCCAAGGGTCTTCTGGAACTTCCCATGTAGCCTAGGCTGGCTTGAAACCATCATGATTCTTCAGGTTCATCAATACCCCACCCCCATCCTATAGTGTACTAGGATTACCCGATGTGAGGTCCCACAGGTATGGACAGTTAAGATCCAAGCCATAGTAACAGGTATGCTGCACTGAAATTAAATTCATACAATAACTGCATTTATTTTATTGTATTGAAAAGGTCTATTACCTAACATGTGAAGTTCTAGAAAATTCTGAGAAGAAATGACTCTTTAATGAGTACAGATTTTTATTCTGACCTAGCTTTGTTATCATCATTTTGTAGCCAAGGAGGGTCAGGTCTGAACAAGAGGAAATGGGGGGGGGGGGGTATGGGGTGTGGAACTTAGGACCATGACCCAAACTATATATTTCTTAGTAGTAAAATCTGGGTCTATTCACAATCAACCTTTAGAAGAACAGAGGAGATGACTGAGTCACATGTTATCATAAAAATGTGAAGATTACGTTTAGAGCCCGAGAATCCACCTAACAGTCCAGTGTGGTTGTTACATCTATAATCTTGCTAGAGGAGCAGAGACAGGAACCTCCCAGGAGCTTACTGGCCAGCTGGTCTAGCCATCAATCCATGGCTTCAGTGAAGAGACACTGCCACAAAAGAAAGCACGCACACACCATTTACAAAGCTTTCTTTTCAAAACATTCAGAGAAAGAGCATCAATTGAGAAAATGCTTCCATAAGGATGGGCTGTAGGCAAGCCCATGAGGCATTTTCTTAATTAGTGATTGATATGAGTGGGCCCAGCCCATTTTGGATGGGCCTATCCCTGGACTCGTGGTCCTATGTTCTGTAAGAAAGCAGTCTGAGCAAGCCATGGGGAGCAAACCAGTAAGCAGCACTGTTTATAGCCTCTGCATGAGCTCCTGCCTCCAGGTTCCCACCCGGCTTGAGTTCCTGTCCTGACTTCCTCCACTGATAACAGCTATGTGGAAGGATGAGCAACCTTCAGGCTCAGATCCTAAGAAAGAGAACCCAAACAAGGGGTGTGAGGACACTTAGGGGAATAGCAAGTCCAGAGATCCACGTAGTAAAACCTGTTTAGCAACTGAGAGGAATGGGCAGAGACAAAGAGAAAACCGGGCTTCTGGATGACTTGGGAGACTCGATTATGTATCTTAACAATGAGGAGGAGACTGTCGTATTTCAGCGACCACATGAGGAGGGTGATTTGTATAGGCACAAACACATAAGCTAGAGGGATCAGGGCAGCGGTTTTCAACCTTCCTGATGCTGTGACCCAATAACACAGTTCCTCATGTTATGGTGACTGCTGGAGAGCAAGTATAATACCTCAAAGGGGCACGCAGAGGTAGGATGAGCATGACCTGGTGAACGAGCAAATAGAGCCCAGAAACAAAGAGTGGGGATTTAGCCCATGTCCTGTGTCTGCTGCCTTATCTGTTGCATACCTCTACCGATATCTGTTGTACAGCTCTCAGTGGCATCAGCCTACCTCACAGAAAGATGGCTGACTTCTCAATCCATGAAAATCTCATGCAAATTCATCTGGCAGGGAAATCTGGACTGAACAGACACACGGTTACTTACAGTTTTTATTCTGCTTGCATGGAACATTTTGATACAGAATTATTGTCTGTGTTTTATTACCCCAGACCTCACCAGGGAGGTATATAATATGTAGTATACATATCATTTTACTTGTGCAGATTCTGAGTTACTCTAGATTCAAAAATACATCTGTTCCAAGGGTTTAATGGACCTGTAACTGTAGTTTTAAAAGCCATGCTTACACGCAGACTTAATGGAAGTCTCTGAGTGGAGTCAAAACCCACCCTAGGTTGTTGGCTCAGTACTATTGTGCAGGCTACTGACTGCCACCTTCATCTACCCTGACTATTGTTTGTCCCCTTCCCAGTCATGTGTAAGACACACACTTCTTGCCCATTTGCCCTCTCTAATTAGGAAATGTAGATGCCTGGGAGGTAGGAGGGGATAGACAGGAGAAAACTTTCCTTTTCCTCCTGGTTACTCTGTTTCCTTTCCTGAGATCATATAGCACTTTCCGATTAATGTACAGCAAAGCTGCTTACCTTCCTTTATCACAACCCTCTTTCAGAACCATCTGTTCCACAAGGCATCTCAGCCACATTAACCAAATGCTGGCACTGCACTGCGTTTTATTGTTTCTTGTCTCCTGTGTCCTTGTGTGCATTCATATGGTAATCCCCCCAAAGGAAATACTTGCTTTGTTCTGTCTGCTGTCTGAGAACACCCACCACTGAGCTGCCCCTATACTCATGCCCCCTGTAAATAACAGATAAAAATAACATTACCCCTTCCACCATCTTGTATCCCTGAGGTTTGAGGATGACTACATGTCATATCTCTAAGACATCCTATAAGTTAGTGTTTTTAGTACTTTTATAGTTATTATTTATATTATTATTATATTATCTTTATATAGTTTATATTATTTAGGAAACAAATTGATGTTGGTCAAAAAGAAGCATCAGAGTCTACCCATGACCTGAGACAAGTCCATAAGAATCATAGTTGAGCTTCCCCAGTGAACCCAAAGTCAGAGGATTGCATCATTAAGTAAGATGAGAGCCTATTCCACCTTTCACACAAGAATGAGGGAACTCAAGTGGGAGGGCAGGACACAGAGTGGGCACAGTTAGATGACATGCAATAACTGTGTAGTTAAGGTTGTGTGATGGGTTGTCAGACAAACAAAGGAAAGGTGAAAAGGTCACAGTTACTCTGCAAAGAGAAGAGGAGGCTACACTGTGATTTATGTGATAGCAGAAAGTAGGTAAACCTGGGCAGGGTGGTGTATGCCTTTAATCCCAGCACAGAAACTGGCAGATTTTGGGGAGATCAAGACTAGACTGGTCTAAATGGTGAGTTTCAGGGCAATCAGACCTTGTCCAAAAATAAGGAGGAAGAAAAAGAGGGAGAAGAGGGAGGAGGAAGATTGAGGAAGAAGAAAAGAAGGGGAGGAGGAGAAAAGAGGAGGAGGAGGAGGAGGAGGAGGAGGGAGGGGGAGGAGAAAAAGGACAGACAGCAAAATAATATACATTGTTAACTTCACATAAATAAGCAAAAGCCAGTACCAGTTCTGCAGGCACAGTTACATAGTCTCAGCTACTTGGGGGACTAAGGTAGAAAGATTTTAAGTGCAAAACCTGCTTGGCTATAGAGTAAGTTCAATGAAATCCTGGGCAACGTAGTGAAACTGTGTCAAATCAAAAACCTATGACTAAGGAGCTATGTCTATATATCAATGCAGAGCACCTGCTTAAGAAAGTGTAAGGACCCAGGCTGCATCCCCAGCTCTGGAAAAACAATCACACAGAGAAAATGATAGATATTTTTTTTTAAATGCTTATTGAATACACAATAAGCCAGATACACTTTGGCTACATGATGATAGTCCCATTTTACCATCCAAGTACAACAAGCGAAAGACGTGATTTTGCACATTCTTTAGATAAGGAGATTGAATCATAGTTGATGCTGTAAACAGCTATCTAATGATGAAGCCAAAGATCAAACTGTAGCTGTTAGATTCCAAAGACAATCATTTCTTCAAGTTTGCTATGTTTCTGTCATTTTAACTGGTCACCACACAGTATATTTCTAGCATGCATTTCTACAATAGTTTGTCTTTCTCCACAGTACTTTTATTTCTCTTGTGTTAGGGTCACGCTACAGTGATTAAAAAAAAAAATCAATATTTGCAGAGACAAGTCTACCAACTATGAGAGCTGTAGATAGAATTGGCAGTAGCTGTATTTGGGTTTAAGCTTAGGTCTCAGGTGCTGATTCCAGGAACACTTCCCTTGGTTTCTCCAGACAGTTGTACAAATGAATTTCTTCACAGACTTCTACCCTATCCTTAATTTAAAACCCCATACGTACTTACAGGAACAGCTCTGTAAAGCCAAATGATACACAATGTACACTCAAGAAATATATGGTTAAGTTCAAGGGAACAGACCTCTTTCTTTCTCGATTCCTCAGGGAAGCATACAGGTAAATACAAGATCCATGGAAGCAGGAGACATGTACAGCACAGACTCCTCACTTAATGATCTTCTGAGCCTCATAAATTGCATGTGTTGATGAATGAACAAGCAAGTTGATGTGCTCAGTACTCTAGTTAGCTCTTCATTACTATGAAAAATAAACTAGTGATAATTAGTTTAAAGATGAAAGGGTTCTTTAGACTCACAGGTTTGTAGTTTCAGTTCATGACTGATTAGACCTACAGCATTTAGCTCTCTGCTTACCCATAACTAAGAAGCAAAAGAGAAGAAAGATCAGGATCTCACATTCTCAGTCAGTGTCAGCCCATGGGGAATAAGACCTACCGGAGACATTCAACACTCACAGACATCTACTTACCACAGGTAAGGAACCAACTGATAACATGCCAAAGTAAGGATACAATGGAAGTTCAATTTGTTGAGCCAATTAATTTTGTTGGGGCTACATACAAGAGCATGGGTGAGGGGTAACTTACAGGAGCAGAAAGGAATCAAAGATAGTTGCACTTCAGTGTGGGTGACAGCTCACAAAAACTAGGAGCCTGGAGCCACTCTACAACCTGCAAGCAGCTCAACAGGTTGGGGTGTTTCTTCCAGGCAGTTAGGTTGTCTCTGCTCTTCAAGACATTTTGTATGGTCTGAAGTCTTCTATGCAGCTCAGCTTGTCTGAGAGTGTCTCTCAGGAGTCCTTCCTGCTTAATATGCTTTGGAAGGAAAGAGTTTAGTGAATTTGATCAATTTCAGGGACTTCCTGAACTTTTGGTTTGCTTACTTCCTGAATATTAAGTAGCTTGCTTTTAAGGTGAAATTTGTTTCACTGTCCTTTACACCATTCTGAGTTTTGATGAAGTTCTTCCAAGACTGAATGTTTTATCTGGGAGCAAATTGCTACATAATAGGTGGACTCAAGATACTGAGTTCTTTTGTGCTGTTAAGTTGTACATGTTTCTCAGGTCTCCCATAGTCATGGATCACAGTATAGACTAGAGCAGAAGCCCGTGGCTGATAGCTGTACTAGGTCAAGCAGAGCAATGTTTGCTCAGACATTTTCTCTGCTCTAACAGTTGGAGCAAAGGGAGGGGACTAGGAGATTGACAATGTCACACAATATGTGCATATCAAACATCTTGCACTAGTTAGGAAAGCATTTACCAGGTTTGTATGCCTGTAATTCACAGCATGCTTGGAGATAGACATAGAAGGATCAAGAGTTATTTGAAGTCTCCTTGTATAATGTAAGGCCTAGCCTCAGAAAGCAGAAACACAACAACAACTCAAACAAACGAAATAAAGAACTTTTTGTTAATTTTAATCACTTAAGTTTGCTTTGATATTTTACTGTTTATTTAAAAACATTGCTTATTTCTTTTATGGATTTATAGTTTATTTATATGTAGTTATTTCCTTAATTTAGTTATGATACTAGAAAACATGTATTGTTTTCTTATTTTGTCCCAGAAATTCTAAGAAACAATTAACACAGATTTTTTTTTCCCCAGTCAATCCTCATAGGAACTCTCTAGAGAAAATATACTGCTGTTGATACTTCATAGATGAGGAGCATAAAGTTCGAGGATGTTGTCACTTATCAAGGTCACAGAGGTCATGCTGAGTTTAGGATTCAAGCTCAGGTTTATAAGCACAGAGCCATTAAGCACTGCTTCTCAAGTCTCCTGTGCATAAGAATTACCCAGAAGTCTTTGATATTTTATGGTGCTCCTCCTCATATGATTTGCTTCTCCTATGCTTGTTTCTGATTCCTCCAGTCCATGCTGAAGCCCAGAGCTGTCTGCATTGCTACCACATTCCTGGAGATGCTGGGAATGCTGATGTGGAGTTCAGATTTCTCTCTGCATTGTGTCAGAATGGTGGCATGTCCCCCAATGTTTCTTTTTTTTACTTGGTGAAAAGAAGATCATTTCAAAGTTCTTACATGACCTGATTCTGGAACATTCAGTGATATTGCTTTGTGTGCCTCCCTGCCTCCCCCAGCACAGGACAAAGGATTTTGTACCTATTAGCTACAGAGATGGGTTCAGCTCTTGAGGCATTTTCTTGTTGGAACTCCAAAGAAGCACATCCATCTTACAAATGATGTTTCAACTCCGCTAAAATATAAATATTTATGAGTGTGAGGTTAGCTGTTTGGCATGCGATACATATTTCTGTTTAAATTTTCCCATTAGGAGACATTTCTTAGGGAAATCCTTAGAAACGAATATTACATTTGTTTCGTGATGATTGTGGACAACCCAACAGCAAGACAATCTGCATTCCAGTTGCTGATGAGAGGGCATATTCCCACAGTCTTCCAGTACTAATGAGTCACAGCCTTAACACTCAGCACAGATTCCTATTGTTACCGAGCCATAATTAGGAAAGGAAAGTTGTGTACAAAGAAAGAATGAAGGACCAGTAAGAAAAAGACCCCTTTGGCATGCAGAGGGTAGCAGGCTGACCAGGAAAAGGAGATCTATGGACTCACCACAAAGCACATCATTGTTGACCAGGTCCCATATCCCAGGCTACACAGCATAGACACCAAGCTGATTCCACCCTTGCCAAAGGATGCTTTACTTCTAACTATTTTTATGTGTCTGATTATCACTATGTGGTAAAACACTATGGGGCAAGTTAAAGCCAGCTGAAACATTCACAGGTATAAGAAAGCAATCCATGCACAACCCATTCATGGACTGTGTGAACGTATGGGCTGATGTTTTGACTATACAGAGGTATTAAGGCCACATCCATCCAATGAGGACTGCAGTTGTAACTCTGAATTTGTAAGTGACTTTGTTTTATTGATCTCAGTCTCTTCATTTTGGGATGAGGCTCCCTTGCAGTGTTGGTGGGAGGAATATGTGCTTCCTACATAGTGCAGCTTGGTACCAAATTCTTCAGTGATATCATGCCTAGAGTATAGCCTGACATGATCAGCACAGACACACCTATTCAATAAATACTGGTGAGGAGGCTGGCAGCTTTTATGGGAGTGTGCTAGAAAGAACATTTTATGTTAGGTGCTCCTTCTAGCTTTCTTAGGTTTTGTTCCCGTTATAGGTTTGAATGGCAAACATGATAGGAATAGTCTTGTGTCATGGACACAGTCACGTTCCTTCTAAAATGAAAGTTATTGGTTTACCCTGCTTCAACTGAACCAAGAGGAGAAAACAACAAAAGATGAGGAACAAACAACAGAGGAAGAGACAGAAAGTTAAGAGAATCAAAGGCAGAGGATGAGAGAGAGAAGAGGAGAAGAGGAGGATGTTTAAATGTGTACAGCAGGTAACCCAGGGTCTTAAATCCTTCCCTAACACAGTACTGCTGTTCTCAGCTGCTGCCTTCCACTCAGGAAGCCTGAGTTAGGGGGCTCTTGATGCTTCTGGCTTTTTTCAGTGAATTTTTCTTGTAGCAGTGAAAGAATATGGAAGAATAAGTATTCTTTCTCATTTTAGAGAAAGAATGACAAAAGGAGAGAGAGAGAGAGAGAGAGAGAGAGAGATCTGCAATCCACTGTGGTCACAGCTGCTGGTGTTTGGTTCACAGTTCCTCTTTCCAACAGATGTCTTTCGATGCTCTGAGTCTCTCTGACTATCCCAAGTTCTCTACAGTCACTGTGGTCTTAAGGTGAAGACAGGAACGTGACAGAGAATGTGGGACAGAGCAGCTCATTTCCCTCTTTTCCTTTGATCTGCAAACCTTGGGGTCAAAGAGAGAAATATACATGCAAGAAGATGCTTAAGGTGGGAGTCAGAGCCCAGCCCTGCTGAATTACTGAGGGTCTCAGAAGCATGCATGGGGCAATTGGGGAATTTGGAGATAACATATTAAAAAGGGAGAAAATATTGAAAAGGCAACTTCAAAGACATAGGATTTTATTACAGCTTTCATCTTAGGAAGGGGCAGGGGTAGAAGGGGCTATGTGAACCCTCTTCTGGACATGTTGGGTGTGGTCAGAGCATTCTGTATATCCTGTTCAAATAAGGGCCTGCTGCTGCATTAGAATTCCTGAGTATTTAAAATCATTCCTTACATTGGTGTTCAATGATTGCCATGAAGAAGTTTCAGCATGAGCCTTACATTATGTCAAGCAATTAGATTTTGTTAATTCCAGTACTATTGATTCATGTAACTTCAGACTTCTGGAAATAACTCTGACCAAACAGCAATGAAATAATTCTTGGAGTTTGAGAATTTCTTTTATTCGAATCTCTTTTTGGTCAGTGCTTTATTTAAATTATCTGTTTAGTTTATTAGGAAATCTATACAAAATTAAGTCATCAAGTGCTCAAGGTTTTGTGTGTGAGCATACAGACACAGCCAGAGAGAGGTGGGGGAGGGGAGAGAGGATGGAGAGGCATATGAGGAAAGTCATAGTGAAGTGAAACCTTTCAAAAGCTGATGTGAGCCACAGCTGTTTGCATCTTATTTTCATTAAGGACAATACACACCCTGAGAGCCTTCCTCCAATATACACATTGCAGTGATAATGGGAGGAATCAAGGCAGGCAAAAAAAAATAATAATTGCTCTCCACTAAAACATAGATTAGACATCGATAGCATGTCTTTGATGAAGGAGGTTGACTGTATAGTAGTGTTGTCTCCGATTCCTCTCAACATAGTTTGTTATTCATTCTGGGGTAACCCGGGGCAGGAGAGTAGTTTTCAGCCCAACATGCCTGTGTGTGCTGGATTCTTTCCATGTCATGTTTGTAGATGCTGGTCTTCAATTCAGGACTAGTGATAGCATTTTCCAAGGCAGCCTTGGAAGAATGACAATATTCATCATCCCTTAAGAGCTGGGATTCTGAAGGGATCATTGGAACACTACTTAGAAACTACTCTGGAACCTCTGAGAAAACACCCTAATGACTTTGGGAGGAATTTAGAGGAAGTGGCTGAAGCAGAAGCCAATGTTTGTTAGTGCAGTTGCCTCACATACAGATTGCCAAATTTGGGCTTCTCTCCTTTTCTACCTCTCGAGTAAATCCAAACATATTACAGAGTTATATTCTACAGGGGCTTGAAGGGCTACTTAGAAAGTGTATAGGAAGTGACAACTGTATTAATGCCTCTAAACCACTCCACAAAGCTACTGGAGCCTCGAGTGCAGCAAGTGGAAAAGCCCATCTTTACAGAAAGACACTTGACTTCTGGGTAAAAAAAAAAATAACAACAGGTTCTCCCATCTTCAGCATCCTCAAATCAATCTGGGATTTTAGGAATCAATCCCTGATTTGGTGAAGTGGGTAGTTTTTAAACACTTTTGGGTACAATGTCTTGTCTGCAGCACAGAAAACCAATGTTGGAGAAATGAATTTTCTCAGTCCAACAAAATGACTGGATGGGTGAAGGTGCTAGCTGAGCAAACCCAGCCACCTAACTTTGATCCCTAGAATGCACCCAATGAAGTGGAAGCAAAGAACTCACAACATTGGTCTCTTGTTGTATTCACTAACACTAAGTAGCACAAAAACCCAGGTCTACGCTTCTACCAACACACACACAACACACAGTTGTGTTCGTTCTGTTTTTTATATAATTAATTTTCTTCTATGTGCCTTGGTGTCAGATCCGCTGGAACTGGAGTTACCGACAGTTGTGAGCTGTCATGTGGGTGCTGGAGATTGAACCCTGCTCCTCTGGGAGAGCAGCCAGTGCTCTTAACCACCAAGCCATCTCTCCAGCCCTGTTTGTTGTTTTATCACTGGGAGATGTGTATTTGTTTTCCTTCTCTTGTCTACAAAATCTCCATTTGCTCCTTTTCTGTGTAGCTCTAGTCTGAGTTTTCTTCAGTCATGTGGGAATCTTATTGCATGTCTGGCTGGATTTTTTTAATACTATCAATGAATTTTAAAATGATATCAGCAACCTTCTTAATTTGTTTCTAATTCAAATACCTTTCTTGCAGTTGTAAACTCTATTTATTAAACAAGAAGAACATTCTAAATTATAATAAAGAGAAAGATAGATTAGTGGTGTCTTAGTTAGGGTTTTACTGCTGTGCACAGACACCATGACCAAGACAAGTCTTATAAAGGACAACATTTAATTGGGGCTGGCTTACAGGTTCAGAGGTTCAGTCCATTATCATCAAGGTTGGAGCATGGCATCATCCAGGCAGACATGGTGCAGGAGTAGCTGAGAGTTCTACATCTTCATCTGAAGGCTTCGAACAGAATACTTACTTCCAGGTAGCTAGGACTTGGATGGGTATTAAAGCCCACTTCCACTGTGACACACCTACTTCCAACAAGGCCACACCTCCAAATAGTTCCCACTCCTTGTCCCAAGCATATACAAATCATCAAAGTGGATTCCACCATCAACTCAGGCCTTGCTCTAGGGTTGGAATCCTTGTTCCCAAGACCAGGGCCTCAAAGTTTATTTCTGCACCTTGACTCTCCAGCTAGGATGTTGTGGTGATAGCCAAATTTTGGGCAGTCGTGACAGAGCAAGGTTTGCAGATTGGATTTCATTTATATTACAGATTTAATTCATCAGGTTTTAAGGACCAGAGAACGACAAATCAGAGTCTGTTAGCAGACTCAAATATAATGTCTATCAAGGCCTCCTGTGGTTTGAAACAGTTGCCACATGAAGTGTGGGGGATGCACATTTAGAAATCATGACCAGACTCGGAGCAGATTTTGTACCTGTGTTGTTGAGGAAGCTCCCACCACCCCATTTAACAGCCTGGGCTCCCCTGAGGAGAGGGTAGAACACTTTGACTTGCTGAACCTTGACCTTTTGGAGAGCTCTGTCCTATCAGCAGTGGAGCTGTGAGTAGAAAGGTTTCCTTAGCTCCCCAAGTTATGGAGTAGAAATTTCTGCTTTGACAGAAGGAATTGGCCTCTTGGGGAGCAATGAGGTGGGGACAGCCTCTCTCCAGTGCATGGCTAAGGAAGGAATTCTCTTCTGCTTCTCTACCATTAATCCCCTATGGAGAACTGAGCAAGCCCATGTTTACCAAAGCGATTTCTACATTGACAGCACCCACACAGGGACCACAGGAAGCCACCATAATGGTGAAAGTGTGCTTGCCAGGCACCAAGGGGTCGTGCTTAATAGTGACACCCTGTGACAATGGGGGAGCTAGTGTAACAGTTGTCCCAGGGGCCTCTACATTTAGCTGAATCAGAAAGACTTCACCATGGAAATAATTAACTCTGGAGACTTAAGCATTATTAGCAAGCCACACTTCTTCACCTTAGTAATGGCAGTGTTGAAAAAGTGCTGGTTTGATTGCAGAAATTTACATCCCATCATGTAGTCATTAGGTGTGGTGGGTGGTGACGTGGAGATTCTAGACGTCACCCTACACTGCCAAGTTTACCTATAGATTGACATTTGCAACTATTACGTATGTACTCAACAGTTTCGAACACAAATTCACAACTGAAGTCATTTATGGAGTCACTTATTATTAGGCTGATGGACTCAAGTTCTCCACCTATGGGTGGTGACCCCTCTAAGGTCAAACAACCCTTTCACAGGAGTCAAATATCTGATATACTGCATATCAGATATTTACATCAGGATTCATACCAGCAGCAAACTTACAGTTATGAAGTAGCAATGGAAGGAATGCTGTGATTGGGGTCAGCACAACATGATGAACTGTATTAAAAGTTGTAGCAGTAGGCAGGCTGAGGACCTCTGGACTGAAAAATATAAGCTGTCCCTCAACCCCCATGTGGTGTTGTGGTGTTGTGGTATGTGTGTGTGTGTGTGTGTGTGTGTGTGTGTGTGTGTGCATGTGTGTGTACATGCTTCTGTGTGCTCTATTTAATGATAGAATATAAAAGCTGTCTCATCTCTCCATGGGATGCGACTGATAAGTAGGCCTTCACCATAGCTCAGGAGAGGTTGAAGTTTGACAAAATCTATTCTGCAGTGCAGCCATGGAAGGACTCACAGAAGCCCTTTATCAGACACAGGCAAAAGAGAAATCGTCTATATTTTTGTACTTTCACTCTGTACTGGGGCTTTTAGGGAGCCCTTGGATTTGATTAGTTTGTGTTCAATTCACTTCTTACTCAGCCTAAAATTTGGGAAAAGTTTAAGATATTTAGGGATGAGCTTGGGCTGATTGTGCCCATATAATGGCATATGAATTTGGCAAAGATAGCAAATCACAGTTCTTTTTAACTTCAAAGGACATCATATTGAGAATCTATTAATAGTCAAAACAAGTTGGGTTCCTTCTGCCCTTGATCAGGACAGTATTTTGGAAGCAATTGGAGAGCTGAAAGGAAAAGGACACCGTGTGACGGGTCTCTGATAGTGCCAACACAGAGGACAATGGCTGATGAATTTAAATGTCTGACCTAATGTTCTGTCCCTAGTGTTGTAAATACAGAAAAAAAAATTAAAAAAGCCAAAGATCTCTCCATTGGACTCTTTCTATTCACTTCTTTCATATGGAATTTTGCTGCAATTGAAGGATCACATGGCAGATACTAGGTCTAAGAAAAGATAGGCTGGAGGAAAAGCAAACTGACAATTAATACATTTATTTCTTTTTGCCTTCTTTATAAGTTAATGGGTGTTAATTAATAGGTACTAAAATTAATCATGGTAGGGTAGGATTATTCAACATTTTTGGGTCCAATAGAGTGGTAACAGCTTCAATCAGAGTCACATGCCCTCCTACAAGTAGTGCTTAATTACAGGGATTAGCAAGCAGCAACTCTCTTAGTTCCCTTTAATTTTTTGAGACATATTCCAGCTGATTCCTAGTTCTTCCATCTCCACATAGCATAGGTAATACCAGGGATGAAGCTGCTGACAGAAAACATCCAAGGAGAACAGGCCGAAATAGCATGTCCAAGGAACAAATTAAATGAAAAGCAAAACCAAACAATTTCCTTTCAACTGTGACTGGATCCAAATGTCTCTTTTGGTGTTAAAGAAGCAAAATAGTCTTAATCATTTATTGATTGTCAAGATCATATAAATCCAAGATTTATTAGCATCGGTTTTGACATGGCATCAAGTTCTAATGGGGAAGTGACACGTTAAGAGCTATGCATCTCTGGTGGGTGACAAGGAGCTTTGGCGCCTTTTCTCTAGGATGACATGGGATTAGGGCAAGCATGAAGTGAAGTGGGTGCCTTCATTAACCTGGAAGGTGAGGGGGCATCATGAGTATTTTTTCTGGTTGACCAAAATGTCTAAACATTAAATTCAATTTAATAATTTAAAAAAAATTTGTTTAGCCTCTCTAGCAATGGAATCTTAAGCCAAGTATGGAGCTGGAAAAAATTATACACAGAGAAGGCTGGGTGAATCCTCAAAGATGATCCTTAGCTACTCAAAAGAGTTTCTGGTCAAAGTCTTTGAGCACGGTGCAAGATTGAAAAATGGAGTGGGAGGAATTTTTGGGGCTACTTTGCAATCTAACAATGTCAGCTTTTAGGGCGAAGGAGTGGAAAAATGGGGGCGGTGTACTAGAATAAGAATATTCTAGGATTAGAATGTTATCTTTAAATATTTGCTCCCACGGCACAGCAACCCAGGGCTTTCACGCTGGCTGCCAAGAATGGCTAAATCTTCCTCATTGTAGAAGTAATTAAAACATTCTCAGGCACCACTAGGTGGAGATGTAGGTTTACTCAGTACTCTCTCGGCTAAGATGGCCCACGGATGGCTGGAAAATCCTCAGCAAAAAATTTACAGTGTTGGAGATTGATCAATTATGCACCGTGCTAACCTCACATTCACACTAATCTTTTAGGAGGAGGGACATACAGAGCTTTCTTTTGAAAGTCATCAGACAACCACATCAAATGGTCCTCAGCGAGCAGTTTAAAGTTGTCTTACGTGAGTCATTTCTAAGTCAAAACTTTGGATTAAGGCCGAGAGAATCAGTATATCCTGGTGATGTCTACTGCCAATACACATAGTGTCCTTTATTCTCACACCAGCTGTTGGTTCCTAACAAAACAGAGAAGAGAGAGGAGACGAGAGAGAGAGAGAGAGAGAGAGAGAGAGAGAGAGAGAGAGAGAACTCAAACAGAGTTTTCCAGCACAGAGTTTTCTATTCAGCTTTATTAGTGACAATGTGCCAGCCACTGGCAGGAGCTAGAAACTGTGTGTTCGAATGTGAGGGGTTGTTTCTAACTGAGGTACTTTTTGAGAATCTCATTACATCACATCTCAATGTGTGAAGTGTGATTCACGGCGCAGTTTGCTAAAGGCTAGTTAGCTCTTGTCTCAACGGTCTTAGGTGTCTAATATCCCATTAATCAAACCTTAGTGAAATGAAGCATTTCAGTTTGTTTTGGCTAAGCCTCCCTTCTCTACTTAGTTGACCCCTTTTCTTTATGTAAACTTTTCTATGCCCATTGGTGGATGGCATGAGCTACCCGATGCCTTCCAGAGCAGACAATGGGTACCAATCGTTCTGGGAAGGCAGGCAGCCATTTATTATTCTTCCTTTCACACTTGTCTCCCAGATGAAAATGCCCTTGAAGTTCATTTAATCACTCACCCACATTTTCTCGCTCCCCCATTCTCTTTGCTTCTTTCAGAGGAAGAATACCTCGCAGATTTCATCTAAGTCGCCCATGTAACCCTACTCTACAGAGAGGCTATTCCACCTGCCATGGGGATCCCATTGAAAGACTCAGTTTCTCATGGAGGAAAGCAGCTCTCCACTCATGGCTGGGAAGGTTCAAAGAACAATGCTTTCACTGCCATGCTACAGTCATGGAAGTCCAACCCCCACCCCCCCACCCCTCTGTGAGGTACAGCAAGGTCAAAAAAAAAAAAAAGGAAGTTTTGTAGTAAGATTCATTATACCCAAAGTTAATCAGAGTGTCAGGATGGCTGAATCATCTAAGGTGTCAAAAGATATTTAAAAAAAAAAAAAATCAGGAAGATACTTTATGCTTGAATATCAAACTGTTTACAATTTAATGGCCATGTAAATTAATTGATTAGGACAAACTTACCGTTTTTTTAGGGGTCACTCATTGCCAGTGGGAACACAGGAGTTTATGTGTGAGACACAATTTCCAGCCCGACACTGATCTTTGGCTGCTAGAAGTTAATGTTAAGGGAACTTAAATTCCTTTTCCAAATATGTATCTACACTGAGGACCGGATGATTCAAGTGCAGAGGACACCACGGAAAGAGGAAATTGCATTCTCCAGGCTCAACCATGTGCTTTTTAAAATGCTTATTTCGTGGCAGTCTGGGTTACACTGACTGTTTGACTGTGTTTGGCTGAAGCACCCCACTAGAACTGTAGAAAGCACAGAGTCCGCCAGCCGCAGTTAGACCTTTGGGAATCTGCCGGTCTGTGCTGGTCTGTCTCAGAAGAACAGTAGCATTAAGGCTTCAGGATACTCTCTGTATGACTTTTCTATTCAGCAAATGGAATATTCCAGAATACACTAAACTTGTAGAAATATACAATCCTTTAGGCATAGGGAAAAAAATTAAACGTAGCTTTGGAAGATGTAGCTTTCTCTAAACCACTTGTCTTGTTTTCCTTGCCTATCAGGAGTAAGTGCTAAAAAGACCAGGGGGCTTTGTGTCACTATTGCTATCCCTATTTTAAAGTTTTACAGGAGGAATTCAGGGAGAGAAAGGCATAGGACTTGCCCAGGAGCATACAGTAATCAGGAAAGAGGCTAGGATGCACAGCCTGCCAGCACAGACTTCATAATCATTCTTCTCTCACGTGCCACAGGACAATGTTTCCTTGGATGATAGACAAGCTCATATCACAGTGATCCCATTAAGTTTATCTCACAGGTTAATTGTAGTTTATCCGTGTATGATGATCACACAGAGACAAAAAAGGTGGCCATTGGCACATTCCCAAGAATATACCCCATTTGTTAAGGGGTCCACATCCATAGAGATTTGCTTGCAATATAGCACAACTTTTTTTTTTTTTTTTTATAGAAAAGATTTTTCTTAGCTAATTTGGACATGTAAATCACCCTTTAAAATACCCGATGGTAATGCCAATTTTTCCCAAGAGTTAAATTCAATTTTCTCAGTTTATCTTTCTACATGATAGCATTTTTAAAAATTAAAAATAGCATTTTAAACATATCACTAGTCTTCTCAGAAGTAATCATAAAAGGCATGTTTTAAATCTGTTTTTAGTACAATCAGTTCATGTACATAGGGATGTGATTGGGAAAGGTACTTTTTAAAAAACTAGTCTGTATTATTCCTTTGTAGAAGTAGAAATAGTTTATAAAAATCAAAATATCTTTAGAATAACACTGTATATTGGTTAATAAATTGTGTTTCAAGCAATAATCATGTAAATATCATACACAATATATCTGAAGAAACTCATACAACAGCATAGACTTTACTCAAGGGAGCTAGCCATCCTTGAACCAGGCATAATCTAAACATAAAAGTCTAGTTTCACTCAAACCGAATATTAGAGAAATCCATGAATATGAAAAACTTCAAATTAGGACTTTGTAAGAACCAGAAAGTACAACCCCTGCCAGCCCCCACCACATTCTCAGCGAGATCCTGCCTCTTTGATCCCAAGAAAGTTTAAACGCTTCATAATCAGTCACAGTTCATGTAGAAAGGTGGAGGGCTTGCCTCAGCACATACTAAATCTTAAGAATGATTTCAGCGTCTTGTCCCTAATATGACCAATAAAGCTTATATGTGTGCTTCACTGTGTGTCCACAGACATGTCTTCTGAGAAATCACATGCTAAAAAACTGAGACTTGGTTTAAGAAAATTCACAGTAAAACAATAAAAAGATTCCCTTGGTGTGTGGGGTAGAAATGGAAACGCATTATGAGGAGCCTTAGACTAAGCAATTATTTGGGTTCAACTTGTTCTTGCTTGTCATGCATTGAAAGGCAATTGCTATGGGACTCGTGGGCACAGCTGAGCAAGGGAGCAGACGTTAGGTTTTCCTTCAATTCCTCCTTAGCAATCCAGGCAGAGAGGACCCTCAGTCAGTCACCAGTATTTCTGACAAATTTGCATAAGCTTCTAACCTCCCCCATTTCATCCTTAGTAACTTCTAAGCTGGGATTCAATGTTTCCACTTTCACTTTTAGACTCCCTGGTCATGTCTATAAGGGTGTGTGCTTCCTGTGAATGTTTTCTTTTAAATGATTGTAAATGCTGGACAAACCAAATGGACGAGAAAAACAAACACTGCAGAGAACGGAAAAGGAAGTGGGCTACCCCAAGAGACTCCTCCCTCCACTGACAGAACAAACATGGGATCAAAACACGATGTTGTTTGTTACCCAGGGCTTCCTGTCGGTCATGTCTGCTGGATGTGAAATCCATGGATGGACATTTATCTAAATTATCCTAATAGAGTGCCATCACTCTGCGTAGAGAGAAAAAATGGTCGGGAAGGCCAGTCTGCAAACAAGAATCTTGCACTGGATTAATTGAGGCAAAACTTAAGGGTGGTGCATGGAGTAGTTAGTGCTTTGCACATTCATGTGTATGTGGGTGTACTCAGTTCGAATACTCCAAAGTTATCCCAGTGGTTAGTCACTCAGCTCTTAACAACACAACCCAAACCATAGTGATTCGAGACTTTAATATAAACCGGGGACTTCACTGCTTCAGTAATAGAAAGCCAGTTACCAGATTGTAAACAAATATAAGTAACGTCTGCTAGTCTGTGCTGACAACAGATAAGAAGATAAATGCAGATCTTCTCTTAATTAGCCTTTCTTAATTAAAAACAGCAGCAGCACTCTGATCAAAATGAACTCTGGTGGGAGTATGGTCACTCGGTCTTCTGGGTATCACTTGAGGAAAATTAGATTTTTTTTTTTTTTTTTGCTCCTTTCTAGGATAAATTGTGCACTAAAGAAGGAATAAATGCTGTCTGTGATCAGCGTCCCCTTGGTTTTTATCTGCCTGAGATGGATGTGCCTCTTGCCGTTTGCAGAATGGCGTGGGGGCAGACTTAGCCATCATTAGCACCCCGGGATGGATCCAACTCACTAATTACTTATGCTGTCCTGGTTCACTGAGATTTAAGTACCAAGTCAATCCCATTATCTGCAGTCTCCCAAGCTTGCCAGAGTCATCCGTCTTTCATGGAAAAGAAGCACACGGGTTATCAATTGGACCCTGCAAGACTTGGGATTTTCCTACTTCGGAGAAGGCAAGATTAGTGGGACTCAAGTCCCGGCCCTGCTAAGCCACACTTTGGATGCGATAAAAGTAAATAAAGTGACAATTATCCATAACTATGTGAGGAAACTGGGAGGGGTAAGTCAGAGAGCGAGGGGACGCGGAAGGAAGTAAAGGAAAAGATAAAAACTGCATAGGGATAGATAGTCTCCTGCTGTCCTGCAGCCTGGTATTTCAAGTAGTTCTCTGCATCACCTCTGAGCCACACACGATAATTCATCTGTTACAAACACATAATAATACACTCAGAAATCAGGAATTAAAGTATTCTGAAGGGCTGTGCCCCCCGGGAGAGGAGAGATGGAAGCAGAGAAGCCGCCCTGGGAACCTTGCGAGTGGGCGACATCTTCAGTCTGCGGGCCGTGAGGCCAGCCCTCCTCAGCTGCTTGGGTCCGGTGATTGGCACCTGCTCTGTGGAGGGGAAGGGCCTGGCAGCTATTGGCAGCGCTGTCACGTTCATTTGCACACTTTACGGAGCAGCAGTGTGGCTACTAATACAAAAAAGGATCTTCTGAGCAGCGTGACATCTCTTGGAATGGAATATTTGTCTTTACAAATGATTGCTCTGCTGCCAGCACTTGACACGGTGCTCGCAAACATGTGTAATTGTTGGAAGTGTAATGATGATTATTTGCATATTTAATGTTCAAACAGTACTGAAGAAGCAACCTAGACTAAACCTTCTAGGGGAAGATTTGAATATGTTCAGCATCAACTAGAGGAGTCCCAGGAAGTAGGAGGCTGACGCAGGGCAAAGGCAGGGATAATTGGCTTAAAGTTCAACCACACCACCCTGCCTGGGTGCTTTTATTCTAGGACACAATAGCTCTCTCCAGGCTCATGGGGGTGGAAGTTCACCAACACCAGAAATGTGCTTTCTCTTGGCTCCATTTCAAACATAAACTGCAAGACACTCTGTGTCAGCCTGGTTTTACATTAACCAACTGTGAATCCAAGGATGAGAGCCAGGAAATAAGCATGCAGGCTTTGCTGCTCTGAGCAAGTATATACCGAATTCGTTCCGCACTCTGTATCCACTGGGAGGGGGAGATGTCCTTTGGGCTCTGATACCCAAGACATCTCTCCAGGGGAGCCATCTAGTTGAAAAACTAAAATGGTATCATTGCCTTTAGGTTTATAGGGGAAAGTCTTTATTGTCTTAGGAGGCCCATTCAGTGTTAAGAATCTTCAGGCTTTTATTCTGTGGACCCTTGTTCAATCATTTCTCCAACTCCGTCTTTGTTTCTTTCTCTCTCCCTTAGAAACAGAGAACCTTTAGTGGTCTAAAATAAATAAAAAGCACCCATTTTTCCTAATCCTCTAGCTCCTTAATGTATTGTTTGTTTGTTGTTATTTTGTGGTTCTGCAGCTGCAGCCTCTACACTGGCTACATCCTCCCCTCAATTTAAACTCAAATGTTCCCACCTGGGGCTATAGGTGTGAAGTAGAAGACTTTGTCATTCTGCCCAGTGCATGTGACTATAGGAATTTGCTTGTAAGGCCACAGTCCTTCCTGGGAGGATTTTCACAGCTTAAGAACCCCTCGATGGAAGTATTCAGAACTTAGATAATTTTGGATACAAAAGACAGCCCCGCCAAGCAGTTTCTTAATGTGATACAGACACTGGCCCTCAGAACTCAACCCGCCAACTGGTCTGATAGACTGTCACAGCAGGCAGACCTGTGCTTACCCACACATCCAAACACATCCTGAACAACTTGAGATATGGCAACCCCGCCGCCTGCTCCAAATCAGCAGGAAAGGAGGTCTGAGACAGTAGTAATCATCTCAGGGAATGTGCACCTTGCTGGAATCAATAGAATAAATTTTTGATAATGTAGCCACTTGATCTGGTAATTTGGCCTTTCACCTGTAGCGAGCAACTTCACTGGAGACTTTTTGAGCTATTAGATGCCTGTTGGTTGGCGGCTATCCTGTTCTTATCTTTCAAAGCATGTGAGTAATTAGCGTTTCTTCCTTTCTCTCCTCTTCCTGCCTTGTTTCTTACCTACACTCTGGATTTTTTTTTTCTCTTCCCCAACTCCTTCAGGAACCTGTCCCCAGCTCCTATTCCTTTTCTTTCACTAGGAGCCACTTGATTCCACCCTGTTCCTCGACACCAAGCCATGCAGTCATCTGAGGGCAGCATCTCAAACCACTCAATTACTATCCTGAAAATTGGTGACTAGAGACACAAGTCTCTACTTCTGACCCTATCTAGTTTTTGCAGCTTTGCTCTGAGGAATGGGCCCAGATTTTGAACGTTTCTAAGGAGCCCTGTACATGGATGGGCTCTTCAACTGTAGGAGATGAGATTTGGAAATGTAACTTTGCACACCCATTAGAAGATTTATTTTTGAGGCATTGAATAACACTAGCCATGTACTTCAAAGAAGCTATGTCCTCTGAGGTAAGGCAAACATGGCTTATATCAAGCTCCTGGGTACTGAGAGCAAACAAGTTGCTAACCCCAGATCCAATCCTCAACATCGCTCCAGTGAATACTGTTACCAGACAGAGAAACGGAACATGAAGAAGATACATTACAACTGCATGTGCTGCAACACAAAGGTTGGGAGCAGGGAATGAATATGCCAGTCTGCATTCTAATCCGACACATACTAACATAGAGTTGTATATTACATTCTCCATCCTCATAATGATTCCCAGTGTGAGATTTTTTTGTGCAAAAGCAATTCATCTCTCTCTCTCTCTCTCTCTCTCTCTCTCTCTCTCTCTCTCTCTCTCTCTCTCGACTGCTTTGGAGCATCATCGCAAGACTAGCAGACCATTACCTGTCACTATAGAAAGAGACTCATCAGAAGTGGAGATGAACTTTCCTGGCTCCTTGGACGCATTCACTGCCCGCCTACAACACAGAGTGTAGCGAATTGCTATTTAATAGAATACTAAAAGAGCCCCAAGGAAAGCAAGATGTATTCTATTACTTCATGAATTCTTTGAAGAGCCAAGTGTTTAAAACAAACAAACAAACAAACAAACAAATAAACAAACACATGATGGTAATTAGTGCCATTCCTTCGGGGGCTTGCTGGTTTGACCTTAGCCTTTTAATTTGTCAAAGCGTGCTACTTGGCCTGACAGACATGGACATTGTATCAAGATAGGAAAGCAGGAAAGGTGGGGAGATTATGGAGGGAGCTGGGTCCTGGCAATTGGTCACCAACAGGGTCAGAGCTAGAGGAAGTCTCAGAAGCAAGTCCTTAGGTTTTTTTCTAAGCTTGACAGGGGAAGCAAGTTCATCTGTGTCTTTTCTAGAAGCCTTTCACTGTGAGCTGAGAATCAAATCAACGCACAGTTTTAAAGCTGTAGATGAGGTGGAGATGGCTTCAGAATCCTACTTTTGCTTTCAGATAGATGGAGGTGGCAGTTCCAACCGAACATCTTTTGCCATTTTGTGGGCTTAACAAGGGTATTTATTGTTCATTACGTATTCATGTACTCTCCCAGTTTCCCAGCTGTCATGGTTTGGTAGATGGGGTCAAGGAACGGGAATGCTGTGTGCCATTTCTGAGTCACAGCACAGATGAACAAGTGATAGTCTACCAGATGTCCCTGATGCTGAGTTATGTACAGGACCTGGGACTCAGATGGGACAGTTGGCAGGTAACCTATAAGAAAAGACCAAACTGAGGAGGAAGGAAAGCAGGGGAGCATGAATGGGCCAGTCATGCCTTTGTAGCAAGTTGCTTTAACAGGAACTCACCTGTTCCTATAAGACCCTTGCTTGCTTTGTCAGACCATTATCAATCCCAGCATGAAAGGTGTGAATTCCCCAGTTGACCCCCACATCTTAAAGGTGACATCACTTTTTCAGTGTAGTTCTACTGGGACCTATCCCAGTATTAGACTACATTTAACATAAAGTCTAGTTGTCACTAACCAACCACTTAAAATGTACGTACATTTTTATTCTTACTTATAATTCTGTTTCCAGTCAGTCAAATATGTGGGCATTCCTGTGCTCACATAGCTCGATACAAACTGTCCAATCCACTCCTGTCCATGTTTGCCACTGGGAGGATCTCAGAAACTCTGGACAAAAAGGGTAATGAGAAACTTTTAGAGTCATGAACAAGAGTTATGTTTGTTAGCATTCTGTTAAACTCCACCTCCACAGTTACCTAGCAACAGCTAGGTATACTCCTCCCCAAAGCTACCTGGGAATGGCCAGGTAGCCCTGCCCACTATTATAAGAGGGGCCGTCTGGCCCCTCCTCTCTCTCTTGCTCTCTTGCCCTCTTGCTCTCTTGGACCTGCAGGTCGTATCTGACCCTTTCCCTTTCCCCTCCCCCCTCCACGTGGTCATGGCCTCCACCTTTCTCTGCTGTCCCTCTCCTCTCTTCCCTCTGCCCTAAATAAACTTCTCCTCCTGGAACCCTCTGCCGTCGCCATTTTTCTTTTTTTTAAACAACAATATTTTATGGATATAGTTGCATTTAGATCAGAATACACGGGGTGTGTGGAGGCTTTAAGGTGGCCCTTAATGAACATTAGAAAATATTTAAGGTTCATCTACTGGGTTAGCTTATCATCTACACTAAAATTAACCTAGACCTTAGGGGTAGGAGGATAATGATGAGACTTTGCCTTTGTTGAGGATGTGCTTGCAGGAAATAACTTCTGTCCACTAGCGTTCACTTGGAAAATAATTTTCCTCTTATATTTCTGCTATCCTTTCTTAGGCCTGTTTGTCTCCTTCTGGCTATTTTTCATGTAGCTTTGTTCTCCAAGACTGTGTGTACCACAGCTTCCCTTCCTTACTTTCTATATGGCCGATGATATAGTTATTATTCATATTTTCATCACTGTCTCTGTGCTAAATATACCACAACCTACTCAGCATTTCCTTCTTCAGAAAGCTTCTTTGGGTGTCCATAACTCTCACAAGCTTACCAGCTTCATGTCCAATGTGACCATTTTCACAATCTATATGTTCCAATATTTGTCCTAATGTTTTATGTCATTATTTCATACATATTCTGTGTAAATACTAGTCTTGGTTGGCAACTTGACATGGGAAGAAGGAAACTTGATTGAGGAATTGCTACTATCAGATTGGCCTGTGAACATGTCTGTAGGGCATTTTCTTGATGGTTAATTTATGAAACAGTGCTCAACCCACTGTGGGTGGTATCATCTCTATGCAGGTAGCTGACCACAAGTCTGGGAGCAAGCTAGTAAGCATTCTTCTGTTGACATGTCTGTTTTAGGTTCCTGCCTTGACTTTCTGCCCTAACTTCTTTCAGTGACTTACTATTACCTGGAAATCTAAGATAAAATGAATGCTTTCAACATTCAAGTTGATTTTTGTCAGTGTTTTATCACAGCAACAGAAAGCAAACTAAAACAGCTGAAACCTGTGAGTGCCAAGACTGAAGTTCCTACTTTTCTGTAACTTGCAGCACATGCCTTCAAGAGCGTTGCACTTTCTCTCCAGGATGTTCGAGATTTAATTCTGCATTGTATTGCTTGCCATTTTGTCTCCAACTTGGTGAGCTAGGAAGGTGGTGGGGGCTGGAGATGGGTAATGTAGTGCAAGGTAACTAAGTCATCGGGAACACCAGCTCTCGGAAGGCATTCACACTTGTCTTTTAGGATGAATTAATTCCTTTAAGCCTGGATTGATACAAACAGAACAAAACTGACCCTGCTTACCATTGGTTCCTGATCTTCCCCTCTCACATGTACTCCAAGACTGGCGCAGTCCTCAGGGATATGATGTTATGTTGCCATCAGAGGCTGTACTGTGAGGTTATAGACCTCCTTCATTTATAAAATCCTGCATATTTTTGTGACATCAATGGAGAATGAGCCAATACAATACCCCACTTACCTTTGGCAACATAAGAAGCATCATTATTATCTAGTCTATCTTTTTCATAAGAAATCTTGGAGTCCTTCAGATCACTAGTTAAATGAACCCATAAGACTCAAGTTCATTGTGCTCTGTTGTGCCAATATCCCACCATTTCCATAGACATTGCCGCCATGGAGGTCTTCATCAAGCATCAAAACACTGCTTCATCTTTGGGACTGTGTCTTTCGATTTTATTGTTGCTATTATTACCTAGGAGATGTTTCTAAGTGAAGACCTGAAAGTAATATGTCTCCACTTTGAACACTCTAGAGATACCTCAGAGCTTGTGAAGTCAATGTCCAACTTACCTTTCTGTCTGGTAAAGATACCTGTGTCCTGCATTTTCTCCTGGCTGCTCCCTGCAGGCCCTGATCTGCAGACTCACTCTAGGACTTTATGAGGTCTTTTTGTTCTTATGCTTGGCTTATCTTTAAACCAATGTAAACTCAGCTCATGCCTTAGCAGTTTTCCTACCACTTGTCCCAGCCAAGGATTACTGTTGAGATGTTCTTTATAGGGTTACATCACAGCCCCACAATGGCTTTTTAATAATCTGAAACTGAGGTTGGGACATTTAAGAGACACACAGGAAACCCAGTGATTGATGCAAGAGGAAACTCAAGCTAGACCTAGTGGCACAGGACTGCAATCCCAGCGAGTTGGGAGGCTGACACAAAATAACAAGCTCAAGATCTACTGGACACCTTAGTGAAAGCCTGACTCTGAATTTAAAAAAAAAAAAAAATTAAGAAGGGTTGTGGGTATCATCCAAAGATAGAGTGCTTACCTCTTAATCATGAGGCTCTAAGTTTAATATCCAGTAATGAAATGAATGAATGAATGAACGAATCAAGTCAATAGAGTGGTGTTTCTCACCTACATCTCTTTAGATCTTCCAGTAGAGATCATATCTGTTTTGTGCTTATGCATTCACATTGTTTGCTTGTGTCTATGCAGGTATGATGTAGTCAAGTTTAGGAGATCTTGGTTGTAGTTTTCCAAATGCCTGATGCATGACTTTGAAGTCACCTCACTGCATTCACATGCATGTATTCACACAACAATACACATAAAGATTTTTTTTTAAAGTCACTTCATGTCTTTGAATTCAGTTTCTGAATTTTGCCAAGTAATTGAGCTGATGAAGACACATGCCCTCTGAGTCTTGTCCTCACAATCTGTCTTGCTAATGAAAATAAGCTGAGTATTATAATAAACGCTCGGCCAATATGTTTTCTCACAAGGTTAATGCACGGATCAACTACAAAGAATTTTAAATTCTCAGTTTTTAGGTAATCTGCAACTCTTTGACAACAGAGACTGGATATCACAAACCATTGGTTTCAATATAATCCGACTTTTAGTTGCTGAATAGATGCAGGTGTGTTGACTAGGGGATATGAATAATGGACTAAGAACTAAATTCAGGTCATATGTGTGTCTCTGGCTAGGAATACAGTCCTGTTTTTTTTTTCCTATTGTGTTAGTTTTGAGACAAAATCCATTTAAACCCTCTGAATAGTTATATGCAGATATAGGATGCCAAGTCCTACCTACCATGACTTAGCAAATGCCCTTCTCTACTGTCCTCAGTATTGGAAACTAATGGTGGTATTGATGGAAACAACTTCCCAAACATGTAGACCTTGCTCTACATCAAGATATGCCCACCTTTTAAAAATTGCAGCTTCCACACATGGCTTGCTTGATGAGGTAGTCATGCCAAATGAGTTTCATTTCTTAGAACCCAGAGTTAGTAATGTGGGACAGTCTAAATGGATGGCATTTTTGTTTTTAAATATTTCCATCACCATATTTGCTCTAAAGCAAGGCTGAAACTTCAAACTCAGAATTACATCCAATGCATACTTCTTTTCTTGTAATTGTGACCTGAGATACTTTTCCCCCCAACATGACTGGTCCCCAAGGAGCGCACTGATCTCTGTTGCTCCCCAAGCCATCATGGTGTTGTCTTCCCTGAATTTGGTAATCTCAGTTCTCTCACTTTGGAAATTGCTTCCTTTATTTCCCTAGAGAGGTTTATGAGTATCCATCTCTTCCAGTCATTTCTCCAAAAGCTCTGTCTTAGTTAGGGTTTTACTGTGAACAGACACCATGAACAAGGCAACTCTTTTAAGGACAACATTTAACATTGTAGTTGGCTTACAGGTTCAGAGGCTCGGTCCAACATCATCAAGGTGGGAAATGGCAGAGTCCAGGCAGGCATGGTGAAGGAGAAGCTGAGAGTTCTACATCTTCATCTGAAGGCTGCTGGTAGAAGACTGACTCTTAAGTGATTAGGAGAAGGGTCTCAGTGCCCACCTAGGACTCCAAAAGCTCTCTGCGACTTGGCAGAGCAGCAGATTTAGTGAGCAGCGTTACAGATGAGTCAGACAGCAGCACACAGGAACCTGTCTAAAACAAAAAAAAAAAAAAAAAAAAAAAAAAAAAAAAAAAATATACTTCTATGTGCCACTCCCTGGGCAAAGCATATTCAAACCACCATAGAGTCCTTCAGTCACAATGAATCTCTTTTATTCAGGATTTCTGGGATGGCTTGCTACCACCTCTTGGAAAGTTTTCCCTTCTGTCCATGAGGATGACCTCTTCCTGGCCTTGAGCATGGTATCCTATAGTACCTCAGAAGGATATAGATCCCCATGTGATGGATTATGTAAGAGATTTATGGAATCGTGACTCAGATGATTGGGAAATGCTTGCCAACAGCTCTGGAATTTCTATTTTCTCAAAATTATATATCATAGGTTTACTCTGATGTTCCTTGACCCAACATATTGCCTACAGTTGGCATGATGGGTATTAAGATACAAAAGTAAATAACGTGTTCAAGTTTGGGACACTCCTTAGTATTATCTTTCATTATTTAAGGATACATTTGTGATTTTTTTGAGACAATGTCTCACTGTGTTCTAAGTAGCCTGGGACTTATTATGGTGATCCTCTTAGCTCTGCCTCCCCTGTGTTAGGATAACAAATGTGAACTGTCTTCCCTAACTTCAAAATTCTGAAATCTTAACTTGACGTCTACAATGAAATTTCTTAAAATTTCGTTTATTTCAGTACATAAAGAATTCACTCTGGTAAGGTTGTCTGGTAGACAGTGGGAGGTGCAAAGAAGAATGTAGTTGACCCTGGCTGGCATTGGACACTAACACTAGTCAATGTAAGTAGTGATACAGGATACCTGAAAGTAATTGCCATTAGAACACAAAGTCATGGAGGAGCCTTTTAGATCAGAGGAATACTCCTTCTCTACATTACTCATAGATACAACTAAAAGCAGTGAAGAAAGAATACATCAAGAAGAGAAAATACTCTCAGCTCCCATGGGGAAAAGCCAGCTCATACTGGGAACAATGGGGCTGCCTGTTGGCAGAAGGAGAAGTTACATGGACAGATATAGACCACAAGACTGGAGGAAAACATTGGGCCAAAGGTGGATGGAAGTAGCAGGACAGACAAGGATGTGAGGATTCGGTAAGACAGTGATGGATAGCTGTGATGAAGCCTTGAACAGAAGATGGAGTGTGGGTACAGATCACAGCTGCTATGCTTTGGATTGATCTAGCATAGAACACAAATGTAGGAGAAAGAAAAGTCAACAGTGAATCCCAATGCTACAGTTACTCATTCAGCCACTTGTATACAGATGCATCATTTTAAAGATGACTGTGTATGTAAGCCACATATTGTCTTCTTCTCATAAGATCACGGGTGCCATATAGAACAGGAATGCTCTTAGTCTACCTAGTAAACACAGTGATACTATCTACCTCAAGGCTTGAAATCTGAAGGAAAGTTCTGTGAAATGACAACATCTAAAATGGTGGTCAAGCCCACAGCATGCCTGAGTTTCTGAAAACACGAAGCTCAGTACATGAATAGATTATCTGCCTGATTTGGTTTGGACCAAACATTTTGCAACTGATTCTGTCTCTGGATCCTCATGTCAGGCCTCACCTCTCATGACAAGAGAACACAATGACGGTATCCCAGCTTTCTGAATTGCCCTGCCCATTGCTTTTACTTTTTGTTTCATTCAACAGTTCTCCTCTCTACTTCCCTTTCTTCTCCCCTCAAGCGAAGATACTTGGTAAAGTGCTCTGCTTGCATGCTGACAGAGCAGAGGCGAAGGCAAGATGACAGGGGAGGAAGTTCTTTTCTTCCAGAAGCAATATCTTGGAGGTGGGCTGTCAGGGATCCTGCGAGATCTGAAGTTTCAGAGACTGAATGAAAGAAACACTCAGATAACAAAACAGAGTGCCGCGGAGGACGCTTCATCTGCTCTGGCCAAATCCCTTCTTTCTTTCCATCTTTTCTCTCCTAATAACAGCTGCCCTCTCATTCCGTGTTACTCTGCTGTGAAGAACAAAACCTCCCTCTGACTATCTGTTTTTCTTTTCTTCCCCAGAGTAGGTCTCATTACTGGTGATTAGCAGATGATTAAAACCAATTCAGCTTCCCCCAGTAGATATTTTCTCCCTGTTTGTGCCTAACGCGTCAGCCTTCAATGAACGTGCTCCTAAGCTTATTAACGGGCTCAGAGGATTAGCTGCCACCAAGCTCAGTGGCTCCCATATTGTGATGCAGGGAGAGACATGGAGCCATTTGCTGAGTGCTGACAGGACCGCTGGGACCAAACTATCTAAATCACAATTTTATTTTCCATGTAGAGCAAGATAAAAGAAAACCCAACCGTAATTACAAAAACTCAACGTTTGGACAAGTCTGAAAATAGCCTTGGATTCAGTAGCAGAAATAGGCTAAGCCAATCAGGATGGGCATGTATGGGATGTGAGTGAGTGAGAGTGTGTGGTGTGTGTGTGTGTGTGTGTGTGTATGTGTGTGTAGCACACATGACATAAACTCATGCAGCTTATCCATGTCTGTCCTGGTGGATGAAACCAAAGGGCTTTGCTTAGCCTCTGCATTGACTGTGGTGCCTACACAGTGAGTGTTTGTATAAGTCCCTTGCAGATAGATCTTTCTCTTATTGAAGAATACCATCAATTAAGAGTGTAACTGACCATGAATGAAGGTATTTCTAGAAAGAATATTTCATCCTCCAGGCCTGTGAAGCTTGTTACAGACACAGACAAAGGAATGCTAAATAACTGGGTTCACTTCAGCTTAAGAACATAAAAATGAGAAGGATTTTTAAGGGTTTCTTATGTTCAAGGGATTTCTTTACTGCATAAGTAACTGCACGATAATGACCGTGACAACCACTAGCAAGAGACTCACTAGCTAGTATCATAATTAGTACATCAGAAAGCACTGAAGGAACAAGGTTCTAGAAATTTCTGAAAGGACACAGTCTCCTGTTGTAACCATGATGTGTGATGCATTTAAAAGATTGTGTTTCAGGGGCTGGGGGTGGGTTGGGACCATACTGATTCAGTCTTTCAAATCATCTCTTATTTTAAATCTCCAAGTTTTTCCCATTTATTTGTTTTCCTCCTTTTCAATGCAGCTTAACTCTGAGAGTGCTGGAGCTTGAAATCTGTTTCTGATTCATAATAGCAACAGGGTTTGTAGAAAATGTCAACAAATCCCCCATCACCAGAGAATGCAGGAAATGTGAAAGGTAAGCCATGCCAGCCTCACATGGCTGCATGATAGAGTATGTCTGCGGATGAAGGGAAGAGGACAACTCCCAGCAAACCAGAGCCTTCTGTCAAGCAGGATGGTCCAGCTAGACATACAAAACAAAGGAAATCATGATAAACAATGGGGAAGTGGTGAAGTATTAGTGGACGATACTCTTCAATCACCAGAAATGGCACAATCATATTTTACTTAATTTCAATTACTTAATATCCTAAGAGCAAACCACAGATAATGAGTTATTACTGGTTTAATTTTACTAGCATTTAAAAATCTCCAGAACATCTCTGACTGTGGTTGGTCCCTCTAGTAGGTAATTGTTGAAGGATCAATTCACTTCTCATTAAGCAATAGGCATCAAGAAAACACAGCATGTTCAATCAAATGACAGTGGCACCCAGATGAAGGAAACAGAATATAATGAAAGCTGGAGGAATAATACCTACTCGCAGCCTGTGCATGATACAAGATGTACTTGAAGCAATGTGTTCATAATATGCAACTGGAATGAACTGGGAAGGCTGTGGCTTAATAAATACCATAAGCCTTTTTAATGTGCCTATGCGACCTAACCTGCCTGACGGACATGTGGGAGATGATTAGACAAAGGAAAATATTGCCTAATGTAATTAATTCTCTTGGATGTGTTTCCCTGGCACTTGAGAGAGTTTTGGTGTCAGTACAGGGACAAGTTCAAGAGCAGGGCAGTACCAACCTCAGCTGATGAATAAAAGAAACAATGCTATGGGAAGGGACAGATATTTCAGTTCCCTCCATTGCCAGCTCTGCAGACCGTAAGGCCAGAGCAGCATTTTGAACTGAGGCCCTTCTACCTGCTGAATTAAACATCATAAAAGGAGAGCCACTTGCTTTTCTTCCACAGGCCCTCAAACGCTGAGCTGTAACACAGACACTGTCCTGTAGCTCCAGGAATCGAGAATTATTCCAACTCCTTGATACATGGGTTCATTCTTTGAGCCATAATTTGTCCTTCCTATTCCTCACAGGGTCATGGGATGGAAAGCCACAATGCATATGCTAGCACCTTCTGGGAGAGAATGTACTCATCGGGCTTCTTTTATCCTTATCAATAGGATAGCATAGCAGGCAGGAACTACACACTTCAGTTTGGTCCAAGTCACCTATGAACTGGGATGAAAACTCCTTTTCTCACAAAACCTGGATCAGAAGAGTTTCATTCTGGTTTTTCATTCTAGATTTTGAAATATTTACATATAAATAGTAAAAACACTTGTACATACATCTTAAAACTGAGACCATCATTAATCAAGGATTTATTAGTTTCAGGAAGTGCTGTAATGTGGAGCCAGGTCATTTATGAAGTATTTTTAGTCTCCCTGTATTTTGACTGTGACCTGTACATGAAGTCAGATATGAAATTTCCATTTGTGTCACCATGCCAGGACTCAAGAAGGTCAGGTTTTAGATTTTAGATTTTAAGTTTTGGATATGGATTTTGGTTTTGGACTTCAGATTTCCAAATTATAGATGCCTGGACTATATAATATTAAGAAACTTAACAGGTCAACTTTTAGTTATGAATGTATGTGATGGAGGAAAACACCTCTTCCATAGGCTTAATAAATTAAGTAACCCTCAATATCATCAAAGCCCTTGTCACAGGATCAGATCATGGCAATGGTTCTTGTGGTGAAGAAAATCAAAGGTTTTGAAATAATGTCTAATGTGAAGACCCAGAAGGGAAGTCGACTGGTGTATGAAGACATCTGTAAGAAGTACAAGGAAGAGCAGCACCACATAATGAAAGTTGGAGTCAGAGTGAAACAGGAGGAGAAAAATGTGTGGGAAATGACCCACCGAAAGATCCTTAATGAAGACCACTGGCATTGCTCAGCCAGAAAAGACTCTGCTACCAAATTCGAGAACCTGAGTCCAGTTCCAGAATTTACATGGTGGAAGAACTGAACTGCCTCCCCTGTGTCACCCTCTGACTTCCACTGATCCACATTCAAACATGAGCATATACATATATACATACATACATACATGCACAATGTATACGTAAGTCCGTGCACACACATACACACACACACAGACAGATATGCACACCACCCTAAAAATGTAAGAAAGGGATCAAATGTGATCGAACCATTAGACAGTGATAAATGAATGGTAGATATCATAAATATTATCAGGGAAGGGAAAGAACTTTAAAGTATACACTGGCAGCACTTGAATTAAAAACTGTAAGTGGGAAACGCTATACAGGTGCCTTCCATGGAAGTCACATGGGTGTTCTTCCTCTCCGTCTAAAGGACTTTGTTCAGAAAGCCACCTTACAGATACATGCAAGCAGGGCATTGGTCCACTTCTGGAGCATTATCACTAGTACAATCATTAGTAATAGTACAACTTGACACCAAGTCCAGTTTAACCCAACCATTGGAAGAACTACAAGGCTTGTTATCAGATTGATAAGTTCAAGGTTTTATTCAGAGGCACAACCATGGAATAAACAAGGGGGAGATGCCTCAGAGCAGTAGATGTGGGCATGTACTTTTGAGAACATGACCGGGAGTTATTACAAAAAGGCAGTCTGAGATACAAAGAGAAAAAAAGGAAAAGGGGAATGAGAGAAAATGTTGGGGATTGTTCTAATGCTTTGAAGTAATCGAGAGTCTATGAACTCAAATGCTGAAAGGCCTTGTCTCCAATTGGTTTTTGATCCATCAATAAAGAGCCAACAGCCAATGGCTGAGCAGAGACAGAGAGGGGCAGAACCTTTAGATTTGCACAGCAAGGAACTGGAAGAAAAGACAGAGAATTGCCATGACTTGGGAGAAGGTTGGGACATAAGAGCCACAGGAAAAAAAGCCAACCAGCCATGTAAGAATTCAGGGAAGTGGCCAGTAGGGCAGCAGGGGAAGGTTTAGGAGTGCCCAGCATTTGAGCTAGTCATGGCATGCCAAAATTAACTGATACATGTGTGATGATGTGTGTGTGTGTGTGTGTGTGTGTGTGTGTGTGTGTGTGTGTTTTACTCACGAATCCAATTAGCTCCTGGGCAGGGTGGCATTCAACCCACCAGGAGCCAAAGTGGAGTAGCCAACTATAACTCAAGAATAGTCCTTTCTTGTGGTCTGTGCCAGGCCATGGGATCCTGGCTTTCCTTGGATTGGAGAGAGTACTTTGTTAATAACAAACTTAAGGAAAGCAGAGGTGGACATCAGAAATCAAAGAAGTGACTTAGATTCATGGGGAAAAAAAATCACAGTGATGTAAGAATATCATTCCACATAAATGTTATTCAAGAGAAAATGCTGGACAGGAGACTCTTCTCTTACTATCCCTCAGCCAGCCAGCATCTCCATAGCTAGTCAGATACTTTCCATGGCTATGACAAAGTATCTGCAATAATAACTTGAAGGAAGAAAGGTGACTTTTTTTTGTTGCTGTTGTCTGACCTTCTCAGAAGTTTTAGTGCCTAGTCATTTACCCTGATTAACTTCTGGATTTGAGACAAAGTAAATGCACCATGGAGAAGGCATTTTTTATAAGAAATCAACTTATTCATGATGACCAAGAAGGTGAGGGAGAGAGACAGAAGGAGAGAGAATGTGACAGTGAGGGTGCCCTCATTATCCATTTACACCCTGATAGGTTCTGTCTTAGTTTTTCTTCTGTTGCTTCGAGAAAATAATCTAGCAAGAAACAACATGTCAAGGAAAAACTTTATTTTGTCTTACAATTCCAGGTTATAGTCCATAATGATGGAGAAGTCAAGGCACAGGAGTTTGAGGCAGCCATTCATATTGTATTCACAATTAAGATCAAAGAGCAATGAAGACATGGATACTAATGTGTAACTCACATTCTCTACTCTCATATAGTCCAGTATCATCTGCCTAGGAAATGGTGTCCTCTGCAGTGGCCCATCTTCCCATATCAATTACCACAATCATGATAATCTACCCATAGACCTAGACATACCCAGAGGCTCTTCTTCAAGGTGACTCTAGGTTTTGTCACATTGACAACTGACACTAACTGTCTCACTTCCCACCCCAAATACTTCAACAGTGGGAGAAAGGCCACTTAAAATTCTGCAGAAACAGAGGTGCTCTTTGGTATCCAAAATGGCTTGATTACTGTATTTTCATAAGGACAGAGTTAAGTAACTATGCTTCAAGAGTTCCTATTGCTCTACTTTAAAATGTATCATGGGATTTGTGGCATGCAATAATAATATTATTATAGTAAATAAGCATTACTTTGTTTACTGTACTATAAATATTATGTCTTGTATAGTTATGTCCCTAGTTCATGGTTTCATAGCACAGCTAAATATGACTAAACAGAGATATTCATATTCCACTTGAGTAGCTCCCACTTTTGTATGACAAATATAATGTAAAGAAGTCTTTGAGGCTTTTGAATTGAATTATCACATCACTGATACCTTCTTATTAAAGATATCTTAGATTAAGATGAAATACCACTTGATCCTGAAAGGTAGGCTGATCAACTAATTACTCGACAAGTTTCCAAATAGAGTCCCAGGAAACAAATAGGGGGACCACTTTGGAAATTTGAATATAATTATCAAGTAATGAAGATTATGTCCCACTTAGGGCCTTGAGTGTTGACATTGAACAGTCAAATATGTGCCAGAGAAATGATGTAAATTTTCCCAGGATGCCAGTTTCCTCATAGCTTACTAGCATATCAGCGATGGATACAAATCCATACCAACTTTCCCTATCCATGTAACAAGGTGACATTGACTGTTCTACAGTTGCAAACATGCTAAGGAGACACTGCTCCATCCTCCCCAGTGCTTCCAATTCCTAATGATAATCTGGGTACAACGCAGCAAAGGATTTGAAGCATGTAGAGATAAAGATGAACTTTTGAGGGTTTCTATCATCCAAGGAGTGAGGTACTGTGATTTTCTGGTTTATCTTTATCTCCCACACAGCTTGGGTGAGATGCTACTGAAATCTCATCATCTCATTCAGATCCATTGATAACCAGCTTCCAAACAAACAAACATACAAGCAGCCCATTCAGACTAGACTGCTTCTATACCAAAGTTGAAAAAATGGAGGACTTTTTGACAATACTCTACCCTATACACATCTGATATCAATGTGCATCTTCACACACACACACACACACACACACACACACACCACCAGAAAACCACATTTCAGTGTACTGAATTCAAAAGGGAAGTGCTAGAGAGCCAAGTGGCATTGATTTCCCCTTATGCCACCCTGTAATAAGGTAATTTTGAGTTATTGTGAGATCCTGTGCTCAATTCTAGGCTCCTCAGAGCAAAATGAAAGAAACACAACATTGTTTATTTGGAACCTGTGGTGCACTTCTGTCATACAGGCTCTCAGGAAGCTGAGGCAGGGGAACTACAAGTTACAAAGCTTCCTGAAAGCAAGACTTTTCTTGCAAAAACAGCTGAGTACAGTGTTGAAAGTGAGAGGGCTGGGCAGTGGTGGCGCAGCCTTTAATCCCAGCACTTGGGAGGCAGAGGCAGGCGGATTTCTGAGGCCAGCCTGGTCTACAGAGTGAGTTCCAGGACAGCCAGAACTACACAGAGAAACCCTGTCTCAAAAAACCAAAAAAAAAAAAAAAAAAAGAAAGAAGAAAGTGAGAGGGATTACTTAGCATGCACAAACCCTAGGTTTAGTGCCTACTTGAGCAACTCCTAGAATAAGAAAAGTAAATGATATGTAGGGTTTCCTAAGGAAATATCCCAAATGTCCAACTTATAAGAAAAGCTACACTTCACAAAGAGATGAGAAAAATCAACCAAGGCGAACACCAGAAGGAACTAAGTGTTAATTAACTCTCAGGGTTTCTAAAGCTGTCAACACAGAACAGTGCTTCTTGAAAATGTTACCAGTAACATTTGACAAAGAGATTGTACACACACACACACACACTACACCCACACACTAAGCACACACTATACATACATAAACACACACTCTACACACATACACTCTACACACACAAACACTCACACATACTATACATACACAGACAGTAACACACACACACTATACATACACAAATACACACCACACACATACATTACACACATACACCACACATACTACACACACACCACAACAATACACCCCCACACTAAGCACACACAAACACACATACTATACATACACAGACACTAACACACATACAATACACACACAAACACACACACTATACACATACCACACCCACTACACATGCAAACATACACTCTACACATACATACACATACTATACACCCACATACTAAGCACACACTATACACACACCAACACACACACACACTCTACACATACACAGACATTAACACACACATACACACACAAACACACAACAAACCCACTATGAACACCAACACAAACACACATTATACATAGATACATATGAACAAAAAGAGATCACTCACAGAATGTGCTCAGTAATACAAAGTACTGAAGGCAGCAGTGCCACTGAATCTGAGGATGAGTCAATGGCAGTGAGGAGAATAAAAACACTGGAGAAATGGCCACAGGCTCCAGAGTTTAGGACATAATGGGAGCTAAAATCTGTGTCATCCAAGGATGCAGAAGGTAGTAATACTGAAAATACCTTAAAGAAACAATGTCAGAAAACTTCCAAAATTAGGTACTGTATAGATCTATGGTGTCTGTGGAATGAGCTTATTCTACAGAAATTTCAGAAACACCACCAAACAATCTGACCTCTTTGGGGTCAAATCTTAAATGGCTCAGCATTTCCTGATAGTGCCATAGGTTGGGGAGCAAGCCTTCATCATTTAGGTTTTTGGGGAAATTCAAATTCCAAACTACAGCATTCTACCCCTGGAACTCCCAATGCTAATGGCATAATGTGAATGCTGTCAATGCTATCTTCAAGAGTCTCCAAAGTTAGTGTTGATCAAATGTTCAAGTCAAAAGTTTATCTTCAAGGCACAAGGCAATGCCTTAGCTTTAAACTCCTGTTAATATTAAAAAGGAAGTTACTTATCATCTTGTACAAAACTCAACTCCATATAATCAAAACCAGATACACTGAAGGTGATTGAAGAGAAAGCAGGGAAAAGACTTGACCTCACTGGCAAAGGAATAGACTTTCTGAAAAGAACACCATTAACACAGGCATCAAGATCAAGAATTAATAAATAGAACTTCCTGAAAGTGAGAAGCTTCTGCAGAGCAAAGTATACATACCATCATTTGGACAAAAGTATCCTACAGAATGGGAAAGTTCTTACCAACTGCTTATCTGATAAAGGCTAGTATCCTAAAAAAGTCAAAAATCAAAATATTAAGAAAACAACCCAATTTTTAAATGGGGTTTAAAATTGAGGAAACTCAAATGGACATGAAACACTTAAAGAAATGTTCAACATTTTTAGCTATCAGGAAAATACAAATCTATCCTGTGGGGAAACACTTTAAGAAAGAAAGTTAACAACTCAAATACCTTGAGGAAGTCCCTGAAACTGACTAGGTTTTCCCCCGACCCACAGGCCTCCACCACTGCCAAGAATTCACATATAATAGAGACAGCAGAGAATCACTCTCAAATAAGCCCAGCCACCTGGAAAAGCAGAGATCAAACCCAAGAGGCTGAAGGAAGCAAAGACAAGCACAGCTGCCATGAATAGACTCAAAACAACAAGCTACCCTGAAAGAACTCTCCAACCTCCTGAGCTGCATGCAGCTGTGCACTGTGCTCTGGCATTCTAGGTCTTGTAATGCTGTCACTCATGCTGGGCTGGCTTTGGTGCTACATCTGTCTTTGAGTCATTTCTGCTACTGTAAGTTATACCTCAACCATATTTCTATAACTAACCCCAATAAATCTCATTGGTTCACCAAGTTCAGCTTTGGTTATATCCGTACTTTGTTCCTTGGTGAGCTTCCATGTGTCTCCTTGCATAAGTCTTTATTTCTCTATATTTTGCAACGTTCACTGTGTAGATTTCATACATGTAAATTCTGTCATAGTGAGAAGGATGTTAGGTAGGGATCCTGCCTTCACAGGCTAATAGGTTAAGTTTGGGATGCTGGAAAATCATATTTTTGCCTTTAGACTCAAACCTTTCCAAGTGAAATCTACTCTCTATTTTTTTTTTAAATTCTTCTTGTGCACATTATCACTGGACTTCTGCAGTTGCCTCCTTGCCTTTGATATGGCAAATTCAGACCAAGCATTCAGGTCTCAACTGGAAGTCAATTTGAGGAGGCATGATGAAATCTTTTGAACATTTTCCCTTTCACAGAAAACAGCTTATGTTTTGAATCTTCAGGCACTAATATGAGAAATAGATCTAAGGATCTGACTTTGATAGGAAAGAATGGTAATGTTGCTTAATAATAGCAGAATCCTGATTATCCCATGACCTCTTAGCCCACCTTCATCAGACCTTCAGATCTAGAACTACACAGGTTAGATTTCTTTCTTCCATACACCTTCCCTTCCCCCTGAGTCATCTGGGGCACCCCAACTGTCCTGAGCCACCTGCTATCCAATGGGACCTGCATTTTCCCACCACCTCTTGGCCCATAGTCATCAGTCAGACCCACTGATCCAGAACCATACATCCAAGGATACCCACCAGAGGCCTGCCACACCAAGATCATTGAAGTTAACCTCCCCTCCCAATACCTACTACAACAGAAATATCCAGGGACTAAAGCCATCCAGATGGCTAAAGGCCCTCAAAAAACACAATCAACAAAAGCCAGAGCAAGAGGACATCTTCAGAGAACATCTACCCTACTATAACGGGCCATGATATCCTAACAAAACTGAAGCACAAGAAAATGACCTTAAATGCAATCTTATAAAGATGATAGAGGCCTTTGAAGAGGAAAAGGAATCCCTTAAAGAAATACAAGAAAACACAATCAAACAGATAGAGATCTTTAGAGAATGAAACAAATAAATCCCTTAAAGATATACAAGAAAATACAATTAAACAGGTGAAGGAAATAAATAAAACTGTTCAAGACATGAAAATGGAAATAGAAGTAATAAATAAAATAAACTGAGGGAATCCTGGAAATAGAAAACCTAAGGAAGAGAACATGAAAAACAGATGCAAGCATCACCAACAGACACAGAAGATACAATAGAAGAAATTGATACATCGGTCAAGGAAATGTTAAATCTAAAAAAATTCCTGGCACAAAACATCCAGAAAATCTGGGATATCATGAAAAGATCTAACCTAGGAATAATATAAATGGAAGAAAGAGAAGAGTTCTACCTTCAAGAACCAGAAAATATTGTCAACAAAATCATAGAAGAAAACTTTCCCAACCTAAAGAAAGAATACAAAAAGCTTGTAGAACACCAATTAGACTGGACCAGAAAATAAATTCCTCCCATCACATAATAATCCAAACACAAAATCTATAGAACAAAGAAAGAATATTATAAGTGGTAAAGGAAAAAGGACGTGTAATATCCTAGGCAGTCTTATGAGAATTACACCCAACTCTCAACAGAGACTCTAAAAACTAGAAGGGCCTGGACAGATACCTTACAATCTCTAAAAAAATACAGATGCCAACCTAGATTACTATTCCCAGCAAAAGTTTCAATCACCATAGATGGAGAAAACTAAATATTTCAAGACAAATCCAAATTCAAACAACATCTATCCACAAATCCAGCTCCACAGAAAATAATAGGAGGAAAACTCCAACCAATGAGGATAGCTACTTTCAAGAAAACACAGGAAATAAGTAATTCTGTACCAGCAAAATAAGGAAAGCACACACACACCACCACCACCACCACCATCAAATTAATTAAAAAATAACAATCACTGATTATCAATATGTCTCAACATCAATGGACTCAATTCCCAAGTAAAAAGACACAGGCTAACAGAATGGATGCGGAAAAAGGATCCATCATTCTGCTGCATGCAGGAAACATACCTCAGCAAGAAAGATATAAATTACATCAAAGTAAAGGGCTGAAAAAAAGTTTTCTAAGCAAATAGACCTAAGAAGCAAGCTGGAGTATCCATTCTAATATCTAATAAAATAAACTTTCAAACAAAATTAATCAAAGAGACAGGAAGGATATTTCATACTCATCAAAGGAAAAATCCACAATGTTGATATCTCAACTCTGAACATCAATGCCCCAAACACAATGGCACCCACATTTGTAAAAGAAACATTGCTAGAGCTTACATCAGAAAGAATTTCAGAACATTGAGGCAAACATACTCAATAAAATACTTGCAAACCAAAATCCAGGACCACATCAAAAACATCATCCATCATGAACAAATAGGCTTAAACCCAAGGAGGCAGAGATAGCTCAGTATAAAAAAAAATCCACCCACATAATCTATCATATAAGCAAATGAAAGAAAACAAATCACATGATCATCTCATTAGATGATTAAAAGGCCTTTGACAAGATCCAACATCCTTTCATACAACACAGGGTTGGGAGATAGCTAGGGGGATCCCAATCTGCTTAGAGTAGGAGAGAAGGGGATGGGGTGGGGAGGATTGTTGGAGGAGTTATTGGGAGTGATCTGCTCAGAGGAGAAGGGGAAAGGGGGAAGGGAGTGGAGGGGGAAGGATTTTTGGAGGGATCATTAGTAGTGTGGCAGTGAACAGGATGTAAAATGAATAAGTATAATCTAAGTAAATTTTAAAAAATCCAACACCCCTTCATATTAAATGTCCCAGAGAGATCAGAGATACAAGGCACATACATAAACATAATAAAAGTAATAATATACAGCAAGCCAATAGCCAACATCAAATTAAATGTCGAGAAACAAAGCAATCCAGTAAAATTAGGGATAAAACAAGGCTGTCCACTGTCTCCTATCTGTTCAATATAGTACTTAATGTTCTAAGCTGAGCAATAAGACAACTAACGGATATCAAAGGATACAAATTCGGAAAGGAAGAAGTCAATGTATAGCTATTTGTGGATGACAGTATATATAAGCAACTCCAAAACTGCCAGAGAAGTCTTAAGCCTTAAGAAGCCACCCCCTGTATCCAAGCAAGAACCCCAGTGAAGTGATAGGGACACCAATATGCCCACAATATTTTCGACCCAAACGTTATTCTGTGTACAAGAAATACAGAGATGAAGGATGGAACAGAGAGTAAGAGAATGCCCAACCAATAACTGGACCAACTTGAGACCTATCCCATGGAGGAGCAACTATCATCGACACTATTAATGATACTGTTATACTTGCAGACAAGAGTCTAGCATGGCTGTCCTCTGAGAGGCTCCACCCACCAGCTGAGTCAGACAGATGCAAAGACCACAGCCAAACAGTAGATGGGGCTTGGGGACTCTCTTAGTCAGGATTTCTATTCCTGCACAAACATCATGCCCAAAAAGCAAGTTGGGGAGGAAAGGATTTATTCAGCTTCCAGTAAAGGAAGTCAGGACTGGAACTTAATCAGGTCAGGAAGCAGGAGCTGATGCAGAGGCCATGGAGGGATATTACTTACTGGCTTGGTTCCCCTGGCTTGCTCAGCTTGCTTTTTTATAGAACCCAGGACTACGAGCCCAGGGATGGCACCACCTGAAATGGGTTGGGTCCTCTCTCCTTGATCACTAATTGAGAAAATGCTTTACAGCTGAATCTCATGGCGACATTTCCTCAAGGGAGGCTCCTTTCTCTGTGATAACTCCAGCTTGTGTCAAATTGACACACAAAACCAGCCAGTACAAATGACCCCTTGTCAACTTGACACACAAACACGTCACCATTAAGTCTCAACCCCTTACTTTCCTACTGATCCTCAAGATCTAAATAACTTTAAAAGTCTCACAGTCTTTACATATTAAAATTTCAATCTGAGTTCAATTCCCAACAACCACATGGTAGGCTCAAACCATCTGTAATGGGATCCAATTCCTTCTTACAGTGACAGTGTATACTTAATACATAAAATAAATAAATAAATCTTTAAAAAAATTCCCATCCCTTTAAAATATCCAATATCTTTTAAAATTCAAAGTCTTTTTACAATTCAAATCTCTTAACTGTGGACTCCACTAAAATACTTTTACTTCAAGAGGCAAAAATATCAGGCACAGTCACAATCAAAATCAAAATTAAACTCAAATGTCTGGGATCCACTCAAGGATCTTCTGGGCTCCTCCAAAGGCTGTGGTCACTTCTCCAGCTCTGCCTTCTGTAGCACTCTAAGCTCAGGTTGATCTATTCCACTGCTGCTGCTGTTCTTGGTGATCTTCCCATGGCATGGGCATCTCCAATTCACTAGAGTCTTCTGCTGCAACTAGGCTTCACCAATAGCCTTTCATAGCTCTCTTCATGGTGCCAAGCCTCATATCTTTTGCATGACCCCTTCAGTCCTGGGCCATCAACTGGAACTGAGGCTGTACCTTTACCAATGGCCTTTCATGGCCTCTCATAGTACAGAGCCTCAGCTGCTCTTCATGACCCTTTCATTGCCTTCACAACCAGTACCACCTGGGTGACTCTTACACATTACCAAGTACAGCTGCAGCACAAGGTACAACCTTGGCTTTCTCTAGAACACAGCTTCTTTGTGCTCTCAGAAAACACTTCCCAGAAGATTTCACCTCAACGATGCTGGTCTCTTCTTAATCACCACTAATTTCTTATCTCCAACCAGCATCAACAGTCCCAGTAATGCAAAAGTTTCACTTTAGTAGTTCTGGTATCTTGTTAATCACAGCTGATTCTTCAGCCCCAGCCAACCAAAACCAGAGAATCTTCACAATAAAAACAGCAATGGCCCTGATAAAAGTCTTTAATCTTCCCTCTGAAATTTCACAAGCCAGGCCTCCATCATATGCACTGTTCTCAACACTATCTTCCAAGATCCTACAGAAATCCCACAGAGCTCTTAAAACCCAAAGCTCTTCTAGCCCAAAGTCCTTCCACAGTCCTCTCTAAAACATGGTCAGGTTGTTCAGGAATACCCTACTATGCTGGTACCAATTTCTGTCTTAAGGTTTTACTGCTGTGAACAGATACCATGACCAAGGCAACTCTAATAAGAACATTTAATTAGGGCTAGCTTACAGGTTCAGAGGACCAGTCCATTATCATCAAGGTAGGAACATGGCAGCCTCCAGGTAGGTATGGTGCAGGAGGAGCTGAGAGTTCTACATCTTCATCTGAAGGCTTCTAGCAGAATACTGTCTTCCAGGCAGCTAGGATAATGGTCTTAAAGCCCTTGCCCACAGTGACACACCTACTCCAACAAGGCCACAATTACTCCAACAGGGCCACAGCTTCTAATAATGCTACTCTCTAGGCTGAGTATATACAAACCATAACAGGGAGTCCTACAGAAGAGTAGAAGGAAGGATTTCAGACCCTATGGGGTTAGGAACTCATAAAGAAGACAACAGAATCAGTTAACCTGGACCATTGGGGCTCTCAGAGTCTGAATCACCAACCAAAGAAAATATGTGGGCTGGACCTAGGCCTCCCTGCTCATATATAGCAGATGTCAGCTCTGTCTTCATGTGGGTCCTGAACAACTGGAGTGACTGTCTCTGAGCCTGTTGCCTTTCTGTAGCTGGCATAGGTTCTTATAGCTGGTCTACCTTGTCTGGCCTTATTGCAAGAGGATGCACCTAGTTCCCTCAAAGACTTGATCTACCTGGTCGGGAGGTTCCGAGGGGGGCCTCCACCCTCTCAGAGGAGAAGGGGACAGGGGATTGATGGAGGAATTGTGTGTGAGTATGGGGGGGGGGGAGCTGGATGGGGTGGTGGGGTAGTGATTGGGATGAAAAGTGAATAATACTAATATTACTAAAAATAGCAGAATCCTGTCCTTGTTCCAGATACTATGGCACTCACTTCGAATAATAGTGCCTTAAATTCTCATGATTCAGAGAACAACAGGAGAAAAATTGTAGTTAGGATATCAAGATAGATACTAGAGGCTTATCAAATTTTACCTCCTTTCTAGTTATTATAGGAAATCCTTAAAAGCCAGAGTCATCTGGAGTTACTCCTGTGTTTTCAGGAATTTTTTGTTTCCATCAAAAGTTACACTGGATAGTCATCTCTCTCTTTTCCCCAGGGGTTGGATCTAGGACTACCTACACATAACTCAATCCAAGAAGATTCAAACTCATGATATAAAACTCCATTATGTTTCCATAAGACCTATGCTTATCCTTCAATAGACTTTATATGATTTCTAGATTGTTTATCACACCTAATATAAGTACTAGGTAAAGAGGTTATCATGTTTCCTTTATAGAATGACAACACAAAAAACATCTGTATCTGTTAGAAATAGTTCCAGTTCCTTTTTTTTTTTTTTTAATCAGTACTTTTGGTCTGTGGTTGATTGCATCACTGGATACAGAACTCATGGATACTAAGAGCTAAATGGAATGAATAGCTTGCCACACATAATGTTTAGCAATGTGTGAATGACATTATATTTTGACTATACATATTTGTAGAGTACCGTTCAAAACTCCCAGAAGACACAGCTCATGAGAGGTGGGACAAATACTTATTATTTAAAACCCAGAACTTGAGTACTAGCTCACTAACCCCAGGCTCCACCTTGCTCTCCAGGCTTCAGACTCTTTACAGCAGGATCCTACCGCTGGCCTTTTGCTTGCCTTTTCAATTGCGTTCTTATTATTTTCTATCTGGAACAAGTTTCCTCCTGGCTCTTTAAGATTTCATTTTTTTCTCACGAACAGTTCAGGTTTCTTCTCATACATATTCTTATGCATGCAGCCAGGAACATTAAAGGGTCCCATGTTTATTTCTCTCTACTCAGATGAACAAGGGCTTTTGGAAACTGACGGGAAACAAATGTTTCATGGACATTTTTGTGATAGAACGCATTTCAACTCACTTCAACACGAGTCCTCAAAACATTTGGGATCTCGCAGAACATGTCAGGGAGCCAATTTTGGCTTCTTTGCACCGATCCGGAAAGCCCTCTGGAACTTTCCAAGTGAATAAAGAAATGTACTTACCCCTACTTGTTGACAGCCATCCACTCAAGCCCTTTTGCTTCTATGGGACCCTGGCAGGCAATTCTGGTATGTCTGTGGCACAGGTTATGAGAATTACTTGATGCTCTGTTCTTAAGTTACACTAACAGGTGAAGTGCTATTCACAGTTTGTGTGCTGTTGACATGTGAATTCTTCAGATCACAACTCATCGAGGAAAATAAACAGGACAAGCCAATCTGTCTTGGTAGTATTAAGTTTAGTGGGCTAAGAATACTTACGTATAATTTTATCGCACATGCGTTTTTATTGGCCAAAGTCCTGAATATGAGCTCAGGACAGGGACCATTTCCATCACCTGCCTGCAAGCTGCATAGGTTTCACAAATGATCAACATGTTACACCATCTTTCCTCCTAAAATTCCTATATCTGAAGTAACTGGAAACATGGTATTTTTTTTTTTAAGCCATCAGGTGCTCTTCCCTTTTAAAAGGATAGTTTGAAAACATCAAATAACAGTGCCTCAAAGAACACTGCAGAAGGATGTCAAGCAAGAGGTCCCAGAGCACATCCGCAGAGTGTTGCGTTCTGCACATGCGCTTCTCTATCTGTGACCCTCTAGCCCACAGCCCTGGATATATCCACACGGAAAATCAACCTTCTGCAAATGCTCTGAGGGATTTGTTCATTTGCCTATGGCTGTAAAATCCTACTAGACACCGCTGAGTATCCTTATGGCAAGAGGAGAGTCTGAGGAAAAGACGTGAACTAAATCCCATTTTTCTTCTTCTAACGGCTTTCGATCATCTCCTCAGCTGGCATGCCTCTGAGCATGAATGGGGAGAGAGACAAATGAGTCTCTTCAGCAGCTGTTTCCTATGAGAACAATTCCGCCCTGGAACTTCCTGCTGAGATCACGCACTGTCGTCCCATCATGAGCTGTAGCCCCTTTCTGGTAACCTAACTTCTTTCACGAAATGACTGTCTTCAATAAACCTTCAGAAATGACTTAATTCAGCCACTGTCGGCTTTAAATAAGAAGAACACTGGCGATTGATCCCTCATGCTTGCTAGATCATCCACACACAAATCATATTTTAAATAGTGACAAAGGCGAATACAGGGTGTATTCATACCAGAGAAGAATAGATACTGCAAAGGAAATATTGTATAAAGGAGACTACAGACTCGAGGCAAGAGGGACCCTTGTGTACCAAAACTGATACAAAAAAAAAAAAAATGACTGTATAACAGTAGCATTACCAAAATTACCTTTATCGTTTTGCTTAAAATAATAAAATAAACCTTTGATTACCATAGCCAAATCATTTATAAGTCTCTCATAGTGAGAGAGAAGCAGGTGATGATTTATATATCATTAGTTAAAAAGAAAAACTCGCTCGCAATTACCCATAAATGCTTACATATGTGATTCCTTGTCAATTCACTTTGGATTCTTCTGGTTGGACTGAGAGACGGATAGTTCAAGGCCATTCCCATTTAAAAACATTTTCTTCATATAGATTTTGTTTTCTGGATAGAAGATGCCATTCAAGGATGAGATGAGAAACAAAATGGGTGTCTGTTCCTCCCTGGCAGTACCCAGCATCATTAGAGGTTGTTCTTGGATGTGGAGAGCGAGGTGCAGTCAGAGTGAAATGTTTCCTCTAGACGCATGGAAAGTGTTATGATGATTTTCTGTAATTCAAACTTCTGCTCTTAATAAAGCATCTACTTCCTCGTAGGCAAGAGAGGCTGTTAATTGAAAGGAACTCTCTCTGGAACATTTCTTTCAAAATCCCCCTCAGAAGCCCATGTCGCTCTATGCTTCTTTCTCTCTTGCTCACTAAATTCTTGGGAAAGACCTGGGTAGTGTGTGTTACCGGGCTTAGCATTGCATGGAGATGGAGGGTGAACCTGGGATAACACACCAGCCTTCTTGGCTTGCAGGAGCTATTGTTTCAGAGGAAGTGACTTTGCAAACTATTTGTTAAGTGGCTTAGCAAACAAGAATTACAGAGTAAAATGGTATACAAGCAAAAAGGAGGAGGGGGGATGGAATAGAGGGTTCTAGTGAGGAGAAATTGGGAAAGGAGATGACATCTGAAATGTAAATAAATAAAATATCCAATAAAAAATAAAACAAAAGAATTACAGAATGATCTTAGTGACAGACTAAAGAGCAGCTCCAAACCACAAAAATCAATATGACATTATTTTAAACTACAATTACCTGCTAAAAATATAACAATAAATATAATAAAATAAATTTACAAGTTTGCGCTAACATGCACTGAATAAGCCTCATTTTTAAGTATTCTGAGATGCTTCACAGGGGTTTAATACACATTTATTTTCATAAGGATACCTTAAATCTTACAGCCTGTCTTAGGAAAAAAAATATGTAACTAAGCAGACTATGTCAAAAAACACAGCAAAGACACCAAGACATGCCCCTTAGCCTAAAGGGAGATGTAGCTAATGATTTACCCTTCATAAAGAAACTAAAGATATATTTTTGAATCTTATCAAAATTTCTTTATTTCAAACAAGTATGACTGAACTTATTATCATTACAAACAATAATACCTGAACCAGAATCACCATCTCTAAGACAAACTTGGAATACTAGGAATATATAGATTATTACAGTATTCACCGTAAGTTTAGCATGATTAAAGCATTTACCAGGGAAAAATATGATAAAAATGGTAAGAGAAATCGTAAAGAATTACTAACTCTTCTGATTGAAAATTCTGCATTTCTTTATAGCAAAACCTTTCACAAGCACATTGAGGTGGCAAACTGAACATCAGACCCTACCCATGACAGACATAAAGAAAGGTTAACACTCTGGCCAGTCAATTAAAGAATCACTAATCCCTTCAGAAGTAGGGATATGGACCATTAATTCTATTCAGTCTTTACTTGATCTAAATGCTATCATTTGGTCTAATGTACATTCCTCATCTCATTGGCTTTCAAAGGCCCCTTTCTCTCCAGTGTGTGCTGCAGCTGCGGGACGTCCTTCTTCCCGATTCTCAACTATCACAGCACCAGGGGGCTACTGTTGGATTTTCCTTAGACAAGAAACCAAGTTGGGAGGATGGCATGGCAATCTGTATGCACACTTATTTGATTCTGTCTCCTGTTGGAGCATTTTATTTATTTATTTATTTTATATCACATTTTAAAAGTGATTATTGCAGGCTTCCTCCTCACAAAATTCTCATTTCCTTTATAATAGAAGCCCTTTTGATATACACACCATCAGGATTACACATGTGGATTAATGGAAAGTCACTATGTCCCTTTCGAGCCCCCATAACTCACAAAAGGTCTCCCTTTGGTCTGCACAGTGAGGTGAACTGCGAAGCTGTACAGCTTCCCTTCCCGATGCTCTTCAGCTTACATCTTGGAGGTTTCTCTGTTCATCTGTATCATTTGGTCCTCAATAGTTTAGCAAGTACTTACAGATAAGAACAAACATATTCATCTCATCAGATTATGGAGCATGCCATCCTCTGAAAGGAAGCAGCCTTGACCCATCTGAAGATCCCCTGGCTTCTGTTCCCTGGTGGCTTCCTCTGGGTAGCATGGTTTCTGCACATCTCATTTTTAATTTTACATTCCTTCTTTTGTTAGCCAAGCATCTCCTTCTAGCCCTTTCCCTCTCTTCTTCCGAGAAGACAACTCACTTACAATTCTTTCTGTAAAGTCAATGAAAATTGCATACTCGAGACAATGGTAGGGAGCACAGAGCCACACAAGAAACCATCCAAGAGTATACGAGTGTATATTGATATTTGTGTGTTTGTTCCTTCTCTCAGCTAAGTGTTTTGCAAAAGCCCACTTGATGCAATAGCTTCGAAAATGAATTATAGATATAACTTGTGCATACTCAATGTCTTAAAGTGGTTTGATTTTTCTTTTTCTTTTTCTTTTTTTTTTTTTTTTTTTTTTTTTTGTAAATGAAAGAATGCAGAAAGACTATCCTTTTTCCAGAGAACAATAAAATCTTCTTGTTAGGTCTGAAATACTCTGTATTCACTTGCATGCATACACCAAGAAGCTGAATATATGAGCTTTAGGAAAGGAGACTGCTTTCCTTACATTATTTTTGTTATAACTAGTTTCTTCTGTTTAGAGTCCAGGTTTAACCTTGGTTTCTTATGATTTACATCTGGCAGATAGATAATGCTGAACCTGACACAGGATACATGACTATAGTTTGTACCTAGAGTTTTGGAATTTTAGGTCTAGCTTAGGTATTAAGAGTACAGGAGTCTAGAGTCATCCACCTATGTCTTAATCTGGTTCCACCATTTCTTTTGGATGCATTATCTTAGGAGAGGTGTTTTATTTTTCTCTCACCACTATAATAGAGATGTTAATTGATAGCACTTGCCACATGTATGGGTTAAACAGGGTCTGGTAGAGACTAGTCAATCACTGGAAATAGAACTTGGGCATGTTGTTCTTATTGTCTGGTGTGTGCTTCAGCTTGATTTTTAAAGAAAACTATTAGTTTTTATGTGTATGAGTTTTTTGTTTGCATGTGTTAATGTGCTCTCTCTCTCTCTCTCTCCTCTCTCTCTCTCTCTCTCTCTCTCTGTGTGTGTGTGTGTGTGTGTGTGTATGTATTACCTGCAGAAGCCAGAAGAAGGCACCATATCCCCTGGATCTGGAGTCATTAATGGTTGTGAGCCATCTTGTGGGTGGGTACTAGGAATGAACCCTGGTCCTCTTCAACAGTGGCAACTGCTCATAACCACTCAGCCAGATCCCCAGGCTATAGTTTGACTACTATATGTTTAAACAAAGACACTGGTGTCAAATGCTTAGTCCCTAGTCAGTGACCTTATTAAGAAGTGGGGAGTTTGAGGCTGGAGAGATGGCTCAGTGGTTAAGAACATTTGCTTCTCCTCCAGAAGAACAGAGTTTAGTTCTATATCCACATAGGGAAGCTCACATCCATAGCTCCAGAGTCTGAAGCCCTCTTCGGGTCTCCAGGTATAGTCACACACATGTGGTATACATTTACACACATATTTACATGGACAAATACACATGAATGAAAACTCACAATAAAACCTTAAAAATAGCCAGGTGAGAAGTGAGCCCTGATTGAGGTTAGGTAACTAGAACATTCCCTTGAAGGTGCTAGAGAGACTCCCTGCCGTTCTCCAGACTATAGCTTCCTGATCACTATGTAATGAGCAACCTTCTCTGCCATATTTTTTTCTTGAACATCTAGGACAAAGACAGGTGTTCTTGAAAAGGACAATGATTATTTATACTCTTTCAAATATCTCTTCTCTGACAATGTTTCTTTTTGGAATGGCAAAGTTTCTTGATATGTCCCATTTCCGGGTATAATTGATTTTGTCCAAACTGTCTTTCAAAATGCTTGTGCTGGATTACAATGCTCCTAGTCACATTTGAATTTTTTTTTATCTCAACATCTTCACCAATATTGACATTGTCAAACATATTTCCTTTATATTTCAGTATTAATTTATTGCACTTTTATCCTCCTATTCTTTTAACCAATGTTGGATTCGTTTTCACTCAGTGATCAATGCTTTCACATTTCCTTCTTATACAGAATTCATATGAGCACACATGTATAGAACTAAGATGAGCTAACAGCCAAACTCATTTTCTTCTTCATAGGTACAATAATGACTTAGTTATCTTGGGTATTAAGAGTCATTGCACTCAGAACATAAAGGCCAAAGAAAGTTTGAGACATTCTTCCAGTACAAATAAAAGACGTTTAATGAAACCATTATCACCATAGTGATTGGAGAAATAACACCACACTCAGGTCATTTTTATACTTTCTGTGACAAGTGTCCATCTTTAGAAAAGTAGACTTTGGAAACGCTGATGGTGTATAATTTTCTCATAACTTCCAAAAAAACCAAAGAGTTTTAAATCAACAAAGCACATATAGAATAGGGCAGTGAATGTATTGTTTGTGGGAAACACTTGTATTCTTTATTGCAGCCTGTTTACTCGATTGTCTATTTCATATTTTCTAATTTGTTGAGCTTCTATTCAAGTGAAACTTGTTAAATTCTAGAGTAGGGTTTGTGACCATTTTCACAAACGTCTATCTCCAAAAATATTTACATTAGGATTTATAACAGTAGCAAAATTGCAGTTATGAAGGAGCAACAAAAGTAATTTTATGGTTGGCATCACGGTAACATGAGGAACTATATTAAAGTGTTGTTGCATTAAGAAGGTTGAGAACTACTGTTCTAGAGTTTAAAGGTCCATTATTATTTCATGGAAAATATGTCATGAGAATAGTTCTAAAGCTACATCTATATTCCATATATGCAGCTAGTAAAGTGTGATCTGATTCATCAAGGGATGTGTATGTATTTGTAGTGAATCATGTGTACAAGGAAAGACCTTGGAAACCCTTTGTGATACTGTTCTGAACAGTACTCTCAGTAAGGAATCTTAAAGATGGGTCCACAGGAGGGATCCAGGAAGGACTGACTCTTCTTCCTCCTGCTCTGGACCTGCCGGTTGGTCACATGCTCACTCCACCCTTCATGAAGTCTCTCCTTTCATCACAATCTTCTATAACAGATGCAGAGGCTGGAAACTTCCAAGAGAGAATACAAAGTGAAGGTTCCTTAGGAGATATGTAGTCTCTGATACCAAATTAACATGAAGCTCATTGACTTTTTCAGGATAAAAGTGCTAAATTCCAACATTAAATTACTGTTATCTTTTCCAAAATAAGTGACTTTGTAAAACTGTATACTTTCAAAATACCATCTACCCACTGTCAAAACCCCAAACACATTCCTTTGGTGTTATGGTTGTTTTCTCCCCAGAAAGTTGACATGTTTTGAAGACAGAACTGTTTTTAGGAAATAGTTAAAATTGACATCACCATGCCTTGTAAAGGAGGTGAGGACTGAAAACGAAGAGATTAATTCCAAGGAGCATGAATGTTTAGACTAGGGAAGTAAAATTAGTCAAGAAAGAAATTTGCATTCTGTGCTTCTCCAAAATGAAAAACAATGCAAAACATGAGTTTGGATTTAGGTGTTTGTGTGCATGTGTGTGTGTACATGTGTGCACATGTGTGCATAAGTCATGGGACTAGAAATACACAGGTGGGTCAACATGGCTGTTTAGTGTCTTTTAAGACATCCTGATCCCCGGAACCTGTTCCCTTTGCCTGGGGCAGACCCTTAGCTGTTCTGCTCCTGTGGAAACACTGATCCTGAGACATCCTAGAGGGACCGACTGCATCAAGAGCAGAGGGTAAGACACCTTGCACACCATCCCACGCCCCAGAGTTACAACTGGGACTCAGGGGGAGGTTAAGGAATGAGCAGGCACTCAAACCCCGCCCCTCCGGAATACTACCCCCCTTCTGCCCGGAACCTGTTCCCTTTGCCTGGGGCAGACCCTTAGCTGGTCTGCTCCTGTGGAAAAACCGATCCTGAGACTTCCTAGAGGGTGCTACTGTATCCAGAGCAGAGGAACCTGTTCCCTTTGCCTGGGGCAGACCCTAAGCTGGTCTACTCCTGTGGAAACACCTGATCCTGAGACAACCTGGAGGACCTACTGCATCCAGAGCAGAGGAGGACCTAGTGCATCCAGAGCAGAGGAAGCTTAGGATCACAGGAACACAGAGACATCTGGAATCAGAGAAGATCTGACACAAGCAAGATAACTGGAAAGACAGACTCCAGTCAGATACAGCAAGCACAGGTAACACTAGAGTCAACCAGATGGCGAAAGGCAAGTGCAAGAACACAAGCAACAGAAACCAAAGTTACCTGACATCATCAGAACCCAGTTCTCCTACCATAATAAGCCCTGGATACCACATCACACAGGAAAAACAGGATTCAGAAATAAAATCACTTTTCATGATAATGATAGAGGATTTTAAGAAGGACATAAGTAACTCCCTCAAAGAAATACAGGAGAACACAGGTAAACAGGTAGAAGCCCTTAAAGAGGAAACACAAAAATCCTTTAAAGAATTGAAAGAGAACACAGGTAAACGGGTAGAAGCCCTTAAAGAGGAAATACAAAAATCCTTTCAAGAATTGCAAGAAAACACAACCAAACAGTTGAAGGAATTGAACAAAACCATCCAGGATCTAAAAATGGAAATAGATACAATAAAGAGATCTCAAAGGGAGACTACTCTGGAGATAGAAAACGTAGGAAAGAGATCAGGAGTCATAGATGCAAGCATCACCAACAGAATACAAGAGATAGAAGAGAGAATCTCATGCTCAGAAGATACCATGGAAAACATTGACACAACAGTCAAAGAAAATGCAAAATGCAAAAAGCTCCTAACCCAGAACATCCAGGAAATCCAAGACACAATGAGAAGACCAAACCTAAGGATAATAGGTATAGATGAGAGTGAAGATTCCCAATTTAAAGGGCCAGTAAATATCTTCAACAAAATTATAGAGGAAAATTTCCCCAACCTAAAGAACGAGATGCCCATAAACATACAAGAAGCCTATAGAACACCAAACAGACTAGACCAGAAAAGAAATACCCCCCTGACACATAATAATCAAAACACCAAATGCACAAAACAAAGAAAAAATACTAAAAGTAGTAAGGGAAAAAGGTCAATAACATATAAAGGCAGACCGATAAGAATTACACCAGACTTTTCACCAGAGACTATAAAGGCCAGAAGATCCTGGTCTGATATCATACAGACCCTAAGGGAACACAAATGCCACCCAGACTGCTGTACCCAGCAAAACTCTCAATCACTATAGATGGAGAAACCAAGATATTCCATGACAAAACCAAATTTGCACAATATCTTCCCACAAACCCAGCACTTCAAAGGATAATTGATGGAAAACGCCAACACAAGGAAGGAAACTACAACCTAGAAAAAGCATGGAAGTAACCTTCAAACAACCCCAAAAAAAGGTAGCTACATAAACATAATTCCACCTCTGATAACAAAAATAATAGGAAACAACAATCATTTTTCCTTAATATCACTTAACATCAATGGACTCAACTCTCCAATAAAAAGACGTAGACTATCAGACTGGATACATAAACAAGACCCAGAATTTTGCTGCATACAAGAAACACACCTCAGTGACAAAGACAGACACTACCTCAGAGTAAAGGATGGAAAACAATTTTCCAAGCAAATGGTCCCAAGAAACAAGCTCGAGTAGCCATTGAAATATCAAATAAAATCGACTTTCAACCAAAAGTAATTAAAATAGATAAGGAAGGATACTTCATACTCATCAAAGGAAAAATCTACCAAGATGAACTCTCAATTCTGAACATCTATGCTCCAAATGCAAGGGCACCCACATACATAAAAGAAACTTTACTAAAGCTCAAAGCACAAATCGCACCTCACACAATAATAGTGGGGGATTTTAACACCCCGCTCTCTCCAATGGACAGATCATGGAAACAGAAACTAAACAAAGACACATTGAAATTAACAGAGGTTATGAACCAAATGGATTTAACAGATATCTATAGAACATTTCATACTAAAGTAAAAGAATATACCTTTTTCTCAGCACCTCATGGTACCTTCTCCAAAATAGATCATATAATTGGTCACAAAACAGTCTTCAACAGATACAAAAAGATTGAAATAATCCCTTGCATCCTATCAGATCACCACGGATTAAGGGTGGTCTTTGATAAAGACAGAACCAAGGGAAAACCCACATGCATGTGGAAATTGAACAATGCTCTACTCAATGATGACTTTGTCAAGGAAGAAATACAGAAAGAAATTAAAGACTTTTTAGAATTTAACGAAAATGAGGAAACATCATACCAGAACTTGTGGGACTCCATGAAAGCAGTGCTAAGAGGAAAACTCATAGCTCTAAGTGCCCACAAAAGAAATTGGAGAGAGCACACATTAATAACTTGACAGCACACCTGAAAGCTCTATAACAAAAAGAAGCAAATACACCCAAGAGGAGTAGGCGTTAGGAAATAATCAAATTCAGGGCTGAAATCAACCGAGTAGAAACAGAAAGAACTATACAAAATATCAACAAAACCAGGAGTTGGTTATTCAAGAAAATCAACAAGATAGATAAACCCTTAGCCAGATTAACCAGAGGGCACAGAGACAGTATCCAAATTAATAAAATCAGATCTGAAAAGGGAGACATAACAACAGAAACCGAGGAAATTCAAAAAATCATCAGATCCTACTACAAAGGTCTATACTCAACAAAACTGGAAAATCTGGATGAAATGAACAATTTTCTAGACAGAAACCAGGTACCAAAGTTAAATGAGGAGCAAATAAACCATCTAAACAGTCCCATAACTCCTAAAGAAATAGCAGCAGTCATTAAAAGTCTCCCCACCAAAAAAAGCCCAGGCCCAGATGTTTTTTTTTTTTTTTTTTTTTTTTAAATTTTTATTTTCAGCAAATCAAAAAAATTTAAAAAGCATTCAAACAGAATAAAATGAAAAGAAACAAACAAGCAAAATACCAAGGGTCAGATATACTTATACAAGAATTCTATAGAGCCTTCAAACAAGCAATACTTTTTGAGTTATGTTTAAAAAAATTCAGAACCGCTATAAGCTCCTTCACAAAGCAAATAATATTGAAATAGTGACATCAAGTGTAAACCCAACAAAAATATATAAATTATAGTCCAGTGTGGCGCACGCCGGTAGGATTTGCTGAAGGAGGCCCAGATGGTTTTAATGTAGAATTCTATCAGGCGTTCAAGGAAGACCTAATACCAATTCTCTTCAAACTATTCCACAAAATAGAAACAGAAGGAACACTATCCAATTCGTTCTATGAAGCTACAATCACACTCATACCTAAACCTCACAAAGACCCAACAAAGAAAGAGAACTTCAGACCAATCTCTCTTATGAATAGCAATGCAAAAATACTCAATAAAATTCTAGCAAACCAAATCCAAGAACACATCAAAACAATCATCCATCATGATCAAGTGGGCTTTATCCCAGAAATGCAGGGATGGTTCAATATTCGGAAATCCATCAATGTAATCCACTATATAAACAAACTCAAAGAAAAAAACCACATGATCATCTCACTAGATACTGAGAAAGCATTTTACAAAATTCAACATCCCTTCATGGTAAAAGTCTTGGAAAGAACAGGAATTCAGGGCCCATACGTAAACATAGTAAAAGCAATATACAGCAAACCAGTAGCTAACATCAAACTAAATGGAGAGAAACTTGAAGCATCCCACTAAGATCAGGGACTAGACAAGGCTGCCCACTCTCTCCCTACCTATTCAATATAGTACTGGAAGTCCTAGCCAGAGAAATTAGACAACAAAAGGAAGTCAAAGGAATACAAATAGGAAAGGAAGAAGTCAAAATATCACTATTCGCAGATGATATGATAGTATACTTAAGTGACCCCAGAACCTCCACTAGAGAAACCTAAACCTGATAGACAACTTTAGCAAGGTGGCAGGTTATAAAATCAACTCAAACAAATCAGTAGCCTTCCTCTACGTGAAAGATAAACAGGCTGAAAAAGAAATTAGGGAAATGACACCTTTCACAATAGTCACAAATAATATAAAATACCTCAGGGTGAACCTAACCAAGCAAGTGAAAGATCGGTATGATAAGAACTTCAAGTCTCTGAAGAAAGAAATTGAAGAAGATCTCAGGAAATGGAAAGATCTCCCATGCTCATGGATCGGCAGGATTAATATAGTAAAAATGGCCATTTTGCCAAAAGCAATCTACAGATTCAATGCAATCCCCATTAAAATATCAACTCAATTCTTTACAGAGCTAGAAAGAGAAATTCTCAAATTTATTTGGAATAACAAAAAACCCAGGATAGCGAAAACCATTCTCAACAATAAAAGAACTTCTGGAGGAATCACCATCCCTGACCTCAAGCTGTATTACAGAGCAATAGTGATAAAAACTGCCTGGTATTGGTACAGAGACAGGCAGGAAGATCAGTGGAATAGAGTTGAAGACCCAGAAATGAACCCACACACCTATGGTCATTTGATCTTTGACAAAGGAGCTAAAACCATCCAGTGGAACAAGGACCACATATTCAACAAATGGTGCTGGTTCAACTGGAGGACAGCATGCAGAAGAATGCAAATTGATCCATTCTTATCTCCGTGTACGAAGCTCAAGTCCAGCCGGGCAGTGGTGGCGCATGCCTTTAATCCCAGCACTTGGGTGGCAGAGGCAGGCGGATTTCTGAGTTTGAGGCCAGCCTGGTCTACAGAGGGAGTTCCAGGACAGCCAGGACTACACAGAGAAACCCTGTCTCGGAAAAAAAAAATGAAGCTCAAGTGCAAGTGGATAAAGGACCTTCACATAAAACCAGACACACTGAAACTAATAGAAGAGAAGGTGGGGAAGATCCTCGAACACCTAGGCACAGGGGAAAAGTTCCTGAACAGAACAGCAATGGCTTGTGCTCTAAGATCAAGAATTGACAAATGGGACTACATAAAATTGCAAAGTTTCTGTAAGGCAAAGGACACTGTCAATAGGACAAAACGGCAACCAACAGATTGGGAAAAGATCTTTACTAATCCCACATCTGATAGAGGACTAATATCCAATATATACAAAGAACTCAAGAAATTAGGCTCTAGACAACCAAATAACCATATTAAAAAATGTGATATGGAGCTAAACAAAGAATTCTCAACTGAGGAAATATGAATGAGCGAGAAGCACCTAAAGAAATGTTCAGCATCCCTAGTCATCAGGGAAATGCAAATCAAAACAACCCTGAGATTCCACCTCACACCAGTCAGAATGGCTAAGATTAAAAACTCAGGTGATAGTAGATGCTGGCGAGGATGCGGAGAAAGAGGAACACTCCTCCATTGTTGGTGGGATTGCAAGATGGTGAAACCAATATGGAAAACAGTCTGGCGGTTCCTCAGAAAACTGGACATATCACTACCTGAGGACCCAGCTATACCACTCCTGGGCATATACCCAGAAGATGCTCGAACACATAACAAGGACATATGCTCCACTATGTTCGTAGCAGCTTTATTTATAATAGCCAGAAACTGGAAAGAACCCAGATGCACTTCAACAGAGGAATGGATACAAAAAATGTGGTACATTTACACAATGGAATATTACTCAGCTATTAAAAACAATGAATTTGATAAATTCTTATATAAATGGATGGAACTAGAAAATATCATCCTGAGTGAAGTAACCCAATCACAAAAGAACATACATGGTATTCACTCACTGATTATTGGACTTTAACCCAGAAGCTTGAAACACCCAAGATTCAACTTACAGAACACATAAAGCTCATGAAGAATGAAGACCAAGTGGGGGGGAGGGGCTACAGTCCCTCTTAGAAGAAATAACAAAATACTCAAGGGAGCAAATATGGATGCAAAGTACAGGACAGAAACTGAAGGAGGGGCCGTCTGCAGACCATTCCACCTGGGTATCCATCCCATGTGCGGTCACCAAAGGTAGATGCTGACGTGGGTGTCAGGAGGTGCATGCTGACAGGAGCCTAACATAACTGTCGCCTAAGAGGTCTGCAAGAGTCTGACATATTCAGAGGCAGATACTCACAGCTAACCATTAAACTGATCATGGGGTTCCCAACAGAGAAGATAGAGTGAAGACTGAAGGAGTAGAAAGGGTACAGGACCCTATGAGGAGAGCAACAATACCAACCAACCAGAGCCCCCAGGGTTTAAACCACCAGCCTGGGAGCGCTCAAGGAGGGATCCAGCTATATATGCAAGGGAGCTATATATAAGTGGGAGAAGAGATTCTTGGTCCCATGAAGGCTGGACATCATGGGGGGTGGTATTCGAGGGTGGGGAGGTGAGGTTCTGGGGAGGGTGGGTGTGGGTACACCATCATAGAGGCAGGAGGAGGGGGGAGGGATAGGGAGTTCCTGGGAAGGAGGGAGGGAAAGGGGGTAAGGGGAAAACACCTGAAATGTAAATAAAAGTTCCAATAAAAAAAAGAAAAGACATCCTGATCCTTTGATATTCTTGGTGCATGCCTTTCTTCCCAGTTTTGTGGGCTCACTTACAACATTGTTCTAACTTGCCCAAGGTAGACTTTGCCATGGCCTAACCTAGGCTCTTACATGGCTTGCCTCTTCAGCTGCTCCATCTAAATGGGCAAATGAAAGATGATACAGCGGGCTTCTTCCAGGGCGGTGGCTTATCCATTTCCAAGTGCTTTTGTTCAGCCAGTGTGCCTCTGGGCTGGTGCCAGTTTCCTCATACCTGGTGACAGGGGTGTCTCTTCCCTAAATTGTTTTTTTGATGAATTTAACTTTTGTGTCCTTATTAAGCCTAAGCTCTGAAATAGAGAAAAGAAATGCATCCTGAGCCCCAGTGCTGCTCTTTTTCCAAAGCCAGAGTGAAGGTATGTGCCTTTCCTGGAAACTTAGGATGAGTCTTGGAGTCTCCCGTGGTACATGAGGATCTTCTTCCTTTCTTTACCATTCTTGTGTTTATCATGAACTATATGCAGAGAAGTGTTTCTGTTGTCTTTGTTGTTGTTGTTGGATAAGTTGTGTTCTTTCTCTATAGATACTTTACTTCTTGTTTATTGGTAAGTGTTTAGGCATGGCCACCTGCTATGGACTCCATGGCAAGCATCACAACTTATTAAGAACATAATAGAGCCAGTTTCTCAGCACCAAAGTACATTTCCACATCTTGCAAACCTTTTCACCTTCCAAAGATGCCTTGAAGTCTCAGGTACTTTGTCCTCTGTTTGGCAAAATGGTGATAACATGATGTCATAGATTTGATACGGCTATGGCTGAGTTCATTAGTGGATCATACAGAGAAAAAAACTCAGCAAGCATCAGTCAGTTATGGCCAGACTTTGTAGGTCAAGTTTTCCTAGGGCCCAGCATCTTTATCCCATCAGATGCTGTTCATGGCTGTTAGCTCACTAAACTCACTAATGTAGCAGAGCCAACACTGCCTCGAGTCTAGTGTGTTTCGTAATGGCATTTTTATGGAAAAGTCTACTGAATCTTGGCTTACAAGGTCTGGTGCACGCTAAGAGCTCAAGAATAGCTGGTGCATTGTAATAAAAAGGAATACGTGATCTTTTCAAACTTTAAACATCGGTTGTACTCGCCTGTTCTGGCAGCTTCTGTCATTTATGATGGTGTGGGTCTCCTGGCTTTCTCATTAGTTCCTTCCCCATTCCACTAATTTCTTACAGCCTCCTTTCTACTCCTCTGTCGGACATCTTGCTCCAGGGAACAACCTGCCCACACATATGCACATATGCACCCTGTTGCTATTCTTGGGTTTCTTTTTTTTTTTTTTTTTTTTTTTTTGATATTTTCTTTATTTTCATTTCAAATGTTTTCTCCTTTCTAGGTCTCCCCTTCAGAAACCCCCTATCCCATCACCCCTCCCCCGCTCCGCCTCTATGAGGGTGTTCCCCCACCCACCCATTCCTGTCTTCCTGTCCTGGCATTCTCCTACACTGGGGCATCGAACATCCTCAGGCCCAAGGGCCGTTTCTCCCACTGATGTCCAACAAGGCACCCTCTGTCCCATATGCGGCCAGAGCCTGTATTCTGTGGTTGGTGGCCCAGTCCCCAGGAGCTCCGGGGATCTGGCTGGTTGATGCTGTTGCTTCCCCATGGGGCTGCAGACCTCCTCAGCTCCTTCGGTCCCTTCTCTAACTCCTTTATTGGGGATCACAGGCTCAGTCCAATGGTTGGCTGCAAGCATCCACCTCTGTATTTATCAGGCTCTGGCAGAGCCTCTCAGGAGACAGCCATATCAGCAAACACTTCCCGGCGTCCACAATAGCATCTGGGTTTGGTGACTGTATATGGGATGGATCCCCAGATGTGACAGTCTCGGGATGGCCTTTCCTTCAGTCTCTGCTCCACACTTTGTCTCCATATTTCTTCCTGTGAGTATTTTGTTCCTCCTTCTAAGAAGCACTGACACATCCATACTTTGTTCTTGGGCTTCACATGGTCTGTGAATTGAATCTTGGGTATTCTGAACTTTTGGGCTAATATTCACTTGTTGGTGAGTGCATACTGTGTGTGTTCTTTTGTGATTGAGTTACCTCACTCAGGATGATATTTTCTAATTACATCCATTTGCTTAAGAATTTCATAAGCCATCTGGCAGTGGCGCTGTGCTCTAGACTCTGCACTCTGTAGTCGCCCTCTCTCTGTCTCTCGCTGGTTCGAATCCAGTGTTCTCCTGCAGTTCTCTGTAGGGAAAAAAAAAAACAAAAAAACAAACAAAAAAAAAAACTTTAGGCTGGGCAGTGGTGGTGCACGCCTTTAATCCCAGCACTTGGGAGGCAGAGGCTGGCGGATTTCTGAGTTTGAGGCCAGCCTGGTCTACAGAGTGAGCTCCAGTACGGCCCGGGCTATACGGAGAAACCCTGTCTTGAAAAATACCAAAAAAAAAAAAAAAAAAAAAAAAAGAATTTCATAAAGTCATTGTTTTTAATAACTGAGTAGTAGTCCATTGTGTAAATGTACCACATTTTCTGTGTCCATTCCTCTGTTGAGGGACATCTGGGTTGTTTCCAGCTTCTGTCTATTATCAACATGGCTGCTGTGAACATACACATGGCTATTCTAACAGTCGTTGCTCTACTTTCCTCATACAGTTCATCAAGTCTCCCCTGTACTCTTCCCTGTGCTCACTGTTTTGGTGATTTCTATGTCAAACATTTTCAAACCTTTGCCTTCAATCTGATAGTTCTATGGCCTTTAGGCTTACATTTCTGGAACAGCTTTCAGAAAACTTCACTAGAAGAACCGACCATCTTTCCAGTTCCAAATGCCAACGCTAAACCAAAATCATTCCCAAGACCACTCAATCATCAACATCATCCAGGTTTCTGTTTTACCAGAGATGTTATTTGTAAAAGTGCATCTTAGGATAAAGATAAAAACTGCACCAGCACCACAGAATTCCAATTCACCTCTTGTTAAACGTCTCAGTCAACAAGGGCTTGAATACTATTTCCTCCCTTGCTGCAGGGACTCTCATGTACAGATGTCTTTTCTGCTGTCTTTTCTGATAGCCTTCTCCCTCTCATCTAAGGCAACCAGATGATGGTGGCTAATTATCTTCTATAATCAATTTCTTATAGTCTTACTAACAGAACTATGATTCTGTTTGTGGCTGCAAAATACTCAACTTACCACAAAATACAAATATGTGCTTGTAGTGTGATGCATGTGATACATCATGATTACTGAGAAAGTTTTAATTCTTTTAGTTTTATATAGAAGTCTATTATCAACTCATTGGGAAGGGGAGAGAGAAAAAGAGAGAAAGAGAGAGAGAGAGGAGAGAGAGAGAGAGAGAGAGAGAGAGAGAGAGAGAGAGAGGCTGTTTGAGTTAGCTCAGCCACTTGGCCAATATTCATCTTCATGGAGGGGAACTTCAGACAAAGATTAACAGAGTGGTCCTCAACCTTCCTAATACACAACCTTTTAATATAATTCCTCATGTTGTGGTGACCCCACCAACCATCCAACCATAAAATTTTTTTTGTTGCTACTTTATAACTGTAATTTTGGTACTGTGATGAATTGGAATGTAAATATCTGATATGCAGGATACAACCCGAGGAATAAAAGAATATAGAGTACCAGAAAATATATACCTCACCTCTGGTTAGCATCGTAACAACAAGAACAGAAGAGGAGCTAGGAGGTGTCTTTCTAAGTTCTGTCTTAGAAAGAAGGTGGACATAAGAGGACTTCATAGAGGCTTGTAGAGATATGCACAGAGTTTTAGAAGCAGCGGCAGAGATCTCGATCCTCATAGAATTGAAATAGTAATCAACATTTTGACATTGTAGAATCTATAGTCTTTAGATTATAGCATACTGTCTAAGAATTACTGTGATGGGGAAGTACTTTATAAAGCATTAGAATGTTTGACCTTCAAAAGATTTGAGATTCACATGAGAATCTCTCTTCTTTCAACACACACACATACATGCACACATCCAAGTGCACGCACAAATGTACAAACACAATGCAATAAAATATGTGTTGCTGTACATAGAATGATGGTCAGTTGCTCTCTTTTTTTTTTACTATGAGGAGTTATATTACTCAATGTAAGAAGATGCACTGTGGTGATGGCCATAATTGGTATGGCAAACGATTCTGTGTGTCACCCTATATAATTATCATGACATTCCTTTGTTGTTCATGATGTTATCTCTTTTCAACAGATAGAGACCCAGAAGCAGAGGAATGGAGCCTTACATACAATATATTAGCTTGTAATTACTATAGTCAGGGTTTAAACATAGATTTGAACTTTCTAACCTGAAACCTAAGTCATTAGCCATCGTCCTATAGACTTGTGCTTGCAAATGCCAAATTTTCAACTTCTGAGACTAGCACACATGTGCCCCATAAGACATTCCTTGGATTATTTACTCTAGAGTGAGCCAGTCTCAAGTCTGACCCCAGACTTTTTGGATCTACCCCAGTGTGCTTGTCCTTCTATTATCAAAACACTTGTATCCATTGGCTTTGGCAACACTTCCAAATCCACAAATATCTTTTTCTTTCTGCATTCTAATTCCACTCACGCTTAAACCTCCTTTTCCTGAATTATCATGTGAACTTCATTTTACGGGATTTCTTAAAAATACAATTAAAATGTTGTATACAGGTTTAGGCCAAGTTGGCCTAGATCCTAGAATCTACTCTGAGCAAAACCTCCAGGAATTCATGTTCACAGAAAGGTCTGCACTCTGGGATTCCCTCCCACTTGTTTTGACCTGATATTTTGCTTATTCTGCTATGAGATTCCTCAGAGGAGGGAACAGTAGCTTGCCTCATTAAGACTCATCATTTACAAGATGTTGACAAATGTTGGCATTTATCCTGTTAACATAATAAATGTGAGAAAAATGACCATTTGGCATAGATAGTCCTGTGCAAACTCCAAGTATGGTGGTGAGGAGGTTTGTTACCTCTAAGCTGCATCGTTCACTGCTACATAGTATAATAAATATGTTTCAAAACAATAATTATTTTTCCTCACAAATACAATCTCTCTCTCTCTTTCTCTCTCTCTCTCTCTCTCTCTCTCTCTCTCATGATATTTGGCAGACAGAATATAATTTAATGATGGATGAAAACCAGAACTCAGAAAAAAAATATCTATACAAATTACATTTAGTTATTTTCTCAAATAAAAGGGTAGAGTTTTTTCCTTTTGGAAGAAAACTATTATTTCTGCTTGAGATTTGTACATTTGGTTATTCTTTTAATTCCAAATATAATTAGTTGATAATAGTATAACTATAATGTTCACCTTTATATATACCCAATAATAAGACCAAATAAGCAAGGAGAATCAGAATGTAAAGTAGGAATTATAAAACTTTGGCTTATTCTTGAATGGATAGGATTGAATGTTTATTTCACATATGTGAAATTCAACTTGTTTAAGGAACTTGAATTTGACACTGAACTTCTAAAAAGGTAGACACACACACACACACACAGCCATTCACAGACTCCCATACACAGTTATACAAACATACATATACATATCCACATACAAACACATAAACATACATATGTGTATACATACAGACTAATATGCACACATAAATACATCCACAGCAAACCATGTGTACACACACATATTCTCACAAACACACACTCACACATACACACACTCACAGAGACACACACACACACAAAGACACACACACTTAGTGAAATTTTTTAGGAATAGCCTGGCTTTCATAATTTGATCCTAGTGTTCTGAGTATATAAAAATCTCCTGCGAAATTCAGTATCAGAGAGCATTCTGTGAGAGAGCAAGACAAAAACAAGGCCTCCACATGATCACAATTGAACAAGACAAAAGAAGGATCATTGTCAAGATCGCATAATAGCCAACATTTCTGTGGCTTGCCTATAAGAAAGACTACTGCTATGTGAAGAATAACTAGTATCTTCAGTTTCCCCTGCAGTCTTTCTCCTGGTGTGGAAGATTATTAGAATCCACAGTCACAGCATCAGCCACCGTTACCAGCAAGCCCCAATCCAGGATAAAATCCCATTTCCTTAAGCTGACACCAGCATCACCAAATGCCTGCTTGTAATGCTGTCCTCCAGAGACATTCCTGGTTCCTCCTCAGCTGAGCATCCACTTCCTTGAATGTTGTTCTTCTCTGGTGATCTCTGGCCTGAGATGCTTTGACAATGAATAGAATACAGAGCATCACCTTACGTAAGAACAGGCAGACCATGATGAGACACACTGGCGTAAAGTGTACATATTCACAACCATTTATTGCCATCTATGCCTACAATCCATGAGTTTTACAATATGCCTGGGAGGAACACTTAGTCTGGCACAAAACAAACTAAGATGAAAGAAGTTAAGTGACCCCATGGTTAACATTTAAGATTAACAACATCATGGTTGTTATTTTAGTTTTTTATTTCTCTGGCTGTTTCTTCCAAGCTTCATCTCAGTACTTGATATTTGATTAGGCTCTTTCCAGCTATTTAAAAAGCAGTGAATGTTATTTATTTCTCTGTATCTCTGATGGCCTGGAGGCTCTGGGAAGGCAATAGTCTTGAACTATGTATTTACATGCGGTTATTTCTTAGTGGACCTCTAAGGACTCACTAACTTACTGACCTCGTCTAGGGCACGAATCATGGAGGGCATCTGTTGTTACCCGCAGGGTAAATGGAATTCTACGGTATTTGACAATTTGTATTATATTCAAGTTCAAGAACTTAATGGTAGCAGTGAGTTTCTGTGTCTCAGTACCAAGGCAGATACAATTCAGAGCTGATAGTTACACGTGGACACATCTTCTCGTACACTCTTCATGAACCCCAAGGTCACTTCAAAACTGAGATGATCTGGAGCTATCCGACGTATTCTATCACTGCTGCCATTTTTGAATTTTAAAAAGTGGTTGAATACATTGGTTGTAATGAAAGATGTTTCAGAAAATCATCATGAGGAAAAGATAGACACAAAACATAGTATTAATTTGCTAGTAATAAAAATAAACCAATTTGCAGAATTTTTAGTTCTCCCTTTAAATATTTGGCCTTAAAAACAAAAGCAAACCAACAACAATGTAGAACAAAACAACAACAAAGAACAACCTCACGTCAAGGACTTCCAGTGTTTAGTGTGTCCTCAGCACTTTACAAATACTCCAATGCATCACCATTTAAATGATGCTACCATTGTTTACAATACACACAGCTTTTGTTAATGATACTTTTATTTGGCATCAACACTTGTAATTTGTTCTCAAATATAACTGATGATGAAATAAATTAGAAGCAATTAAATAATGCTTACTGGTATTATCAGTTGCACCCAACAGGGATTTAGAATAAATAGGAGGGTTGCTTGGATCTCAGTTCTATTTGATGATCAAATGTGCTTTTTATGGTACCTCCAGCTGCCCATAGAACTGATTCAACAAACAACTGTGTTAGACTATTATTTTGACTAGTAAACTCATTTATCCACTCACTTTTAAATATATTTCACAAATACTTGAGAACTCCTGGCCAGTACTAGGTATTTTGCTAGGTCTTGTTGGTCAAACAAACCCTGTCCTTTAGGATTAAATATTGTAAACCACAGGAAGGAGATGTGTGGCTTCAATCTCTCAAGGTGACGGCATGTGGGCATTTTATACTGTAGACTAATGAGCTCAGAATACAATCACTCCTGTGCCCACTACCTTCTCACAACCCTGTTCACTTTCATTCAAGTCACAATATCTTAGCATTAAATAGACCTCATGACATATAATAACACATAGTGTTCTCAGCATACGGTACTTGGGCTTTGTACAAACTCATTCGTTATCATTAGAAGGAGCTGCTGCAGGGAAGACGTCTTCAACCTGGGTACTCACACAGAGCTGCTGGCCTTCTAAAGGCCACTTGCAGTTGGAACAAAACAAACCTACCCAGTGCACTATAGCCACTTGCTCTTCTGTGAATGCATTTAATAAGTTCTGTGTCTATTGTGAGGGGACTGTCAGAGTTCATAGTCTATTTGGAAATTTTTGTAGTTAACCAGAGCCAATATATGCCTGGCTATGAATCCCTCTTCCCTAGAAACAGATCTTAGAAACAGTCTTTGCAAATGCTACTTGAGGTGTGTCTTCAGGAATCTGTACTCTGAGTACTTGGTGGGAATTTTCTGGACATGTATCTATTCATGTGAGGTCATGTGAATGATTGTGGCATTGTGGACTGTCATCCACTCAAGAGGAAATGTTATAGAAATTTGGGGGAACATTTGGGTTCTATTCACTTTTAATTTTTTTTTAATGAAGAGGAAATGAGTATTTGAGACAGTTCTTATCTGAGTTAATATTTAAGCACACTTTTGGGAAGAATATGAAAACAAACTCGAAATCACATTCTCTCATTTTTTTTTTTTTTTTTGGAACTTATTCGGGAGCCATTTCATTAGGAATGAACATTTTCAGAAACAGAGCTTGAGTCTTATCATTGAAGTTTAACCCAAAGAGTGTCTGGGTAAAATAATCCCTTTACATCCCTGAAGGTGAGTTTGTAAACATGATCCTGCTCTCAGCTGAATCTTTCTGCTTGGGAGGTATCAGGGTTTTATTTCAGAAGACAATCCTTAAATACATTTGAGCAAGCAGTGCAGAAAGAGATCGTCTACTCTTGGGAAGAGAAGACGAATGCTTACAGACATATAGGTCTTAGATATGTGCTGGAGATATAATCACATTTTGGAGATAAGGTGCTTATGGAAATTGATATGTGACTATTTGAAAACTGGAAGCTTTTCAGAATAAGGTCACATTATTTGTATTCCCAGGTACAAATTCATATTTCTGTCATGCTTTTGTTTGTTTTTTGGGAGATTGCCAACTTAAAGTGAAAGACTAGCTACTTATTAGATCAGACAGTTCCAACATGAGGAACTTGCCATGTAGCTTGAGAAAGTTCTTTCTGACGTCAGTATAGAGAACAAGCTGCCTCCCTGCCATCCAGTGTAGACAGACACTTATGACAGGTCCTCATACAGTCTTAGCCAGAACTAGGGAGGCCCTGGCTTTTAAGGGGAAGTAAACTCAGCCTGTGAGATGAGAGGATCTTGTTAAGAAAGACTCACAATGTTAGGAAGGACAGAATCTTTTGGGATGCACTGCTTTCCACTCTGCTTTAACAGCTTGGTTGTAAACATTTGGTTACTGAAAAAATAAAACCAGGACAATAAACTGTTCAGATTTCTGCCGATTGGCACATTTGTAGGCAGATTCCTTCAGTAACCTAAATTTGAACGAGGATATTCTTATGGTGTCTTAGAATGTTCTCAAATTTTGAGAAAATTTGGTTAAGTAATTAGCTTTACATGTTATATGAGGTTTTTTTTTTTCCTTAAGAGATGAGGAGAAGGCAGTGTACACTACTGATGTTGAATATAGAGTGACCATTATGTATGTTATTATGTATGTAGAGTTGAATGTATGTTGAATGTAGAGTCACCATTATGTATGTTATTATGTATGTAGAGTGACCACATGAGTTACCTAGCATCTTGGAGTCCATACACAGGACAACTGAGCCCGAAGAGAAATAAGAGTAGAGACAAGGTGTATTCATTATTAAGACGTCTAAATAACTTGCCTTTTCATCTTCCACCCTGTTACACTGCATCTCATCACTATAGAGCTTCTCAGGATGCATCTGGAAAGTAGTTGGACAATACGGTCATCAAAACCATGCTTTTGGGAACCATGTATTTTAATATGAAACCAGGGAGCATCAACAGCTGTTTGACATCTATGTGGTCAGGTTAAGTGGGAGTATCTGTTGGGCTATTTACTGAGAAGTTAGTCTCAATGTCTTTCACAGAATGCCAGCATGACAAAGACATTGTTACTTTCTCAATCCTCTCCCCTTGCTTCTGCTTCATGTGCCCTATAGTGACTGCTGCATGGGAGGCCACTGGTATCTTTTCTTTTCTTTCTTTTTTTTTTGGATTCTTTTTTTGAATTTTTTATTGGATATGTTATTTACATTTCAGATGTAATCCCCTTCCCCATTTCCCCACCCTCCCACCCAGGAACCCTCTATCCCATCCCCCCTCCTCCTGCTTCTTTGAGAATATGACCCCACCCACCCTTCTACCTCCCCACCGACGATTTCCCCCACACTGTGGTGTCCAACCTTCACTGGACCAAGGACTTCCTCACCCACTTATGCCTGACAATGTCATCCTCCCTTATGCATACAGCTGGGGCCATGGGTCCCTCCCTATGTGCTCCCAGGCTGGTGGTTTAGACCCTGGGAGCTCTGGTTGCTTGGTCTTGTTGCTCTCCCCATAGGGCCTGCAAACCCTTTCAGCTCCTTTAGTCTTCTCTCTCACTCCTCCATTGGGAACCCCATGATCAGTTCAATGGTTAGCTGTGAGCACTCACCTCTGTGTATTTCAGGCTCTGGCAGATGTCTAAAGAGACAGCTATATCAGGCTCCTGTCAGCTTCACAGAATAAACTGTGGTCTGTTCGTCAAAGCTCTGTATCTACTATCATTATAATTTTTAGAGAGTAATTAGCCAAACAGCCTCAGTCAATGAAAGGGGATGGAAAAGTCCACTTCCCCTCCTCCGTCTCTTTAGAAACATCAAGAACCTCTCTTTTTTAGGAGGGTCAATTAACAATATTAAGTATATTCTGACCTGAAAATGAATTGTCCGGAATTCAACAGCCTATTAGTGACAAATGAACAAAGTCAACCTTTGCTGTCTGCTTGAAGTGGGTACAAATGAAGCGACTCACAAAGGAACGAGTTGTTAAGTTATAGGAAACACAGTTGACAAGATATTTTTAAAGGCCTTGTTATAGCAGAGGCGCTTCAGCTAATTATGATCAGAAAAATAACCGCTTCTTGCCTCTTAAGACACAGTACCCCCTCCGAAGCAGATTCAACTATGGTAGGATGTTCTACTTAAGTTGTGTCTCTGATCCTCAGAAGACACCTACTAAGGTGTTTCCAAATTTTTACCCCATTTCTAGGAGATTACCTCAAACATCATTGAAGATACTTGAGCTTTGAGAACTAATTATTATTAACATATAGACATTCCTGTGAAGACTGATGTTTCAAACTGTTATCTGCAAATTGGATAGAAATGATTAATATTAAATTCTAAGTCAGAAGATAAAGATGATAACACTGAAGCCTTTAGCTCCTTGTGGGAAAGATGTACTATACTTCTAAAGACCCAGCTCTGCTTATGTCAGGACAGTAGTCAGGCTAGTGCACACTCTGTCCTGCCATTGATTCCCAGTCTCCAGAATCTAAGTTTCTTCTTCTCATCTCTGCCTGGACAATGGGATTGGTAGCTTTTGAAAAAGAAATACTGTTTTAAGGTCGGAGGTAGCATTTCTGCCTTTTGTGACATGGATTAATGTGGGCGATACTATATTACATGAAGTGGATGAAGCACAGCAAAAAAAAAAAAAAAATTCTGCTGATTACACATGTATATGTTTGTACTTATATAGGAAATACAAAAAATGGTGGAATGCTTAGCAATAGAGATAAATGGTTACCAGGGGTGGGGACTTGAAGAAATGGGAAGATAAGGTGAAATTAAACAAACTTTTGATTATGTAGGGCATATGAGAGGAAAGATCACATGGGTGACAGAAGTGTAGTTAAAAATACAGTACTGTGCTTTGCAAGTTTGTTAAACTATCAACCACGGATATGTTAAGCCACTTACCATATGTATCATACACCATGCAAAGCTTAAATTTATACCACTGGAAAGGAATATTACTTAGAGCTTAGAAACTGGGATTATTTAGACTTTACAGAAAATGGGAAAGTCCTTGTAACCTGTACCTCCACATTTGTTGGCTGTTTGACAGCACCTTGACCCTTTGACCCTTTTCTTTCTGTCTGTCTCTACTCTCACTCGATACTCTGGCCTGCTCCACCACTCCTCTGACTTTCTACTATCAACACAGTACATTTTTATTTACCCAAAGATGAAGTAGTAATTAGAAGCAAGCATGATGATAACAAGTGCTTGGTTTGCATAAGTTTAGACACTAGTGAGATTAATAAAATATCAGAAAGAAATGTGTGTATCTAACACTGTGATGCAGTTTCCCATATATTTAACAACATGGATTCAATTATTTTGAAGGTTAGAGACGGTAAAAGATGTGGGGTTTGCTTACAAGAATTTATTGTCAATATGGCAAAGCTAGACTAGATGATAGAAAATCTGTTACATAAGTGAGATTCCAATGTATAGTGAATTAATTCAGTAAAATTATTTTGTTCTTTCTTACAACGCCATGGGAATCAGCAGAGGGATGAGAGCTCTTTGTTAAGTTTGACAGTTCACACATCTACATATCTATCATGTGCAGATCTGTGTGGAGAGCAGGTCAGGTAGAGGAGGGGTGGGCAGGACAAAAGTGAGAGAAGATAGTGCCGGCATTGTCTACTTCAGTGTATAAGATCCAATTACAGAGTTATGTTTATCCAGGACAGAGGAAGACAGTATATAACTTAATAATGTATATGATTCTTAACCTTCCTAATGCTGCAACCCTAAAATGTAGTTCTCCATGTTGTAGTGACCCCCAACCATAAAATTATTTCATTGGTACCTCATCACTGTAATTTTGCTACTGATATGAATCATAATGTAAATTTCTGTGTTTTCCTATGGTCTTAGGTGACTCCTGCAAAAAGGTCATTCAATCTCAAAGGTCATAACCCACAGGTTGAGAACCTTTGCTATAGACAATGACAGGAGCTTCTGAATATATTGAACAGAAAGGAAGTGTGATAAGTACCCTACATTTGAAAAGGGAGAATCTAAGACACTTAGGCCCAGTAGAAGGCAATGTCAACAGTCAAAGTAAAGGGGTTGAATATCTAGACTAATATGTGCTAATATCTAGACTAATAAGTGCTAATATGCGAAACATTTCCACATTTTATGACTAGTGAGCAGGAAGTGGTCTTGTATAGGAATGGGAATAGATTAAAGATGGTGTCCTGAATAAGCCTGAGGATAATGGAATGTAAGGTGCCAAGGTTGGACGCTTGACTTCATCTGAGAAACATACAATGAAAATGTATTAAGGAATAGTCCCCCTTTCTTAAAATATGGCCTAAAATGTGCAACAGCTAGAAAAGTATGTGAACTGTAGCTTCCACTGACCATTTAGATGATTGCTGCAAATGCCCTACCCTGCCTCAGTATCCACACTCAGTTTTGATATCAGCAAGTTCAACCTATTATAATATGGAATGTGAAAAGTAAAGTGAATGTCAATCAAAACCATCCAACATGATCCTTGTTAATAATGGGGAATGTCAATCAAAACCATCCACATTGTCCTTGTTAATAATGAGGAATGATCATTAAGAATTCCCATGACTGAATATAAACAAGAGTGACTTGCCACTTACCACGCCAGTTAAGCAGTATCATCCATGGCGATGAACAACATTACATACTGTAAGGATCTTAACTCAGTAACTAGGTGCATTTTTAGTTTGGATCTGACAAATTTCACATTAAATGTTTGCTAAAGGTATATGCTGACTTCAGAATTCAGAAAAATGTGAATGTGTCCATTCAACACAACCATAAATATGTCAAATATTAACATGATGAAACATAGTGGGCTCTGGACTGGATAGACTTTTGCCAACTTGATTCTAGCTAGGGTCATGTGAGAAGAGTGAATCTCAATTCAGAAGATAACTCCATAAGATTGGCACATAGGCAAGCCTGTGGGTATTTTCTTGACGATGATGACTGTGGCAAGTTCCTCCCACTTTGGCAGGTGATTCTGGGTTGTATAAAAAAGCAGGTGGAGCAAGCAATGGGGAGTAAGCCGGTAAGGCTCACCCACTCCTTCATGGTCTCTGTCTCAGTGCCTGCCTCCAATTTCCTGCCTTGTTTGAGTTCCTATCTCAACTTCCCTCAGTGATCTACTGTGATCACGGTGTATAAGCCAAAGAAACCCTTTCTGTCTCAGGTTGCTTTTGGTCATGGTGTTTATCACAGCCATAGAAGGCAAACAGGGACAGACAGTCTCTAAAGATTTTGCCCTTCCAACTAACACAGTGTATTTTTTTCAAACTTGGTTTTGAATTCTCGTATCAAAATTGTTTGAGTGTGTGTGTGTGTGTACAAAAATCTTCATGGTAAATGATAACATTATGATTGCAAATGGCACCTGTCTTCAAGCTGCCATGTTCAACTCAACCCTATGTATATTATCTGTGTTTTTGTAAGCAAATTTATTTATTTTGTGTTTTTTGCCTGCCTGTAGAGAAGTGTCCAAGTTACATGCAGTACTCATAGTGCATAGATGTGGGCATTGGATATTCTGAGACTGTTTTGCCTGTGCCCTGGACTGCTTGCTGACTGACCCTACCTGCTCTTAGGGGTTCGAGGTGAGGTGGCACAGAATCAATGACACAGACTCTAGGAGTAGGTGAGAAACATCATCTCAGCACTGCTGCAAGCTACTTTAATGCCCTCCACCCATACCCAATTGTCCCAAGAAAGCGTCTCTTCTAAAGGTCAGTTCCTGATTGGCTGACATTGTCTGCACCAGCAATCCTTGATCTCTCAGGCAGTCCTCAGTTAGGTCCTCCTGCAGGAGAGACTTCTGCAGCTGTGTGGCCCCTACTGTTCACATAGAGGTGGCCCTGCTGTACCTGCTACAAGACTGGAGTCTTGGGGTGTTTGTGAATCACCCCTCAGATGCTAGGAACTGAACCTGGGTCCTCTGTAAGAGCAGTTAGTGCTTATAACCATTGGGCCAACTCTCCTATCCCATATCCCTTTTTAAATGTATGATTTTTTAAAATGATTATAGTGGTGATAGAAAACATTTACCTTAGTGGATAACAAACACTAAGTGGAATAAAACAAATTGAGATGGACACAGTGTCCTTACCTAAAATCAGACTCCACGTCTAGATTGCCATCTTTATACTGTGTTTCTTTACAATAGGGCTAGGAGCCATTTTTCTTAATTGTGGGTGGGACAAAAGACAATGGATAGGCCCTTTGAAATGACAGCCTGACAGGATTTCAATCAAGGAAGATTGCTTTCATGGTGAGCATGAATGCCAAACAGATGAATGAGTCAGTGTCCCAGGCCACCCAGTCTTAGGAGGCCGAGTCAGAGTCCCATCAACAGCAGTCAGGTCAGGGAACGATGCTCTGGGCCAGCTTGCAAACTCCTCTTGAGGTCTTTAGAGGCTTGCTTCTCTTAGGACAACACTTAAGGGAACAGATCACATTCTTCTTTATTATAGACTTCTCCCAAATCTAAATCATAAAATCTCTTAAACCGGTGGGTTATTGGAGAATATGATAGCTCTGTGCATTTTATCGGTTCCTTTCTACTGTAAGCCCATTTTATTTTCAACAGAGAAAATTATCTTCCACTCATTTAATGTCCTAACAGAGGGGCAGTTTCCAATATTCACCTTCCTTCAGTGTTGCCTAGAAATGCCATGATCTGTCACCAACCAGTGAAAGTTAATGCACAGTTTAAGTGGGTCTCAGAGTCATGCCCCTTGTCACCCCCTCCCGTTTATATCTCTGGATTAATCAAAATTTCTGGTGGAATTCTTTTGAAGTTATTAATTTTATTTGAGACATTGGGGTAGGCTCAGTGCATAGAGAAGTTTAAATGCAGATGCTTTTCTTATGCCATCAGCCAATATGATTGTGGAGAAAAGAAGCATGCAAAAATAGCACTGAAGTTAGAAAGCAGATATTGGATTTTTGTTCCAAAATGAACCCCTATGATGCATATCTTAATGAGTAGGAGATAGACATTTCTTTTAATTAAACAATTTATTGTTTCAGTTAAACAAACTTGGTTTTGTTCGGTGGCATCCTTCAAGTGTGGGCAAGTTTTGTCTTCTGCACCCTGCTATTTCCTGTTACTTCTTGGAAGACAGTTTGCGAGCAAACAGAAAGGTGTCTCAGGCGTTCTTGTTGCTCTGTTTTAATAGTGTTGGTATCTGATCTTTGATTGAGTGACAAGGCTCTTGTTGTCGTCTTCGGTACTGTTTAACATCACAAGACCGTCTGCCATCGCTCTCACATATTGTTTCCTGGATCATCTGAGTGGGGAGGATGGTAGAATAGAAATGAGCTTAGCCCCCCCCCAAAAAAAAGTGATTTCCTCTCCAAGGCACAACTATGGTGCATTTCTGGATCTCAGTTATTCATACTAAAGGTCACGTTGAACCCATCAACAAAAAGCCATAGATAGGTTTGATGACTTTCTCCTTTAATCCCAGAACTTAGGACACAGAGGTAGATAGATCTCAGTGAATTGAAGCCATTTTGTTCTAGATGACACGTTCTGCAGCAGCCAGGGCACCATAGTAAGATCCTGTCTCAACAACAACAACAAAACCTCAAACAAACAAATCCAAACATAACACTCTAGTGCTTATTAACTGTATGTTACTATATCTGTACAGATATAGTAACTGGAACCCATGAGTTAAGTTCTTAAAACTTCATTTTGTATCATGGAAACATTCATGCTCCTGGTAACATGATATCTGTAAAACACGGTAGGTTCAACTCAGTGGAGCCTCATGGCAGTCTATGCATTGTGTGCATAATGCCGCCGAAATGGTGGTGGTGGGGCGAAATCTGGGCCTTTGTCAGTGAGAAGGCAAACATGAAACAGAACAGGTCAGTAAGTCACTGTATGAAGAAAATACACATTGAGGGTGGGTTAGGCAGAATGAGAAAGGTGACTGAAGGTGGGGACACGGGGTGTTTATTGTGGAAAATCCCTACAGAGAGGAGGGCTGAAAGCAGGTAAACCAGCTTCTTACCCCACCAGGAGATGCTTTGCACAGCACCTAAGGTAGTCACGAGTGCCCCAGAAAGTCATTTGTTCATCAGGGAATTTTCATTTCCTCTGCAACTTTCACTCACCCCAGAGACTGACCCAAGGATGTGGCCAATGGAGAACAACACAAAGCCTAGCATCTCTAGCAAACATGCCCTCTGGTTGTTCCCACTTCCAGATTCTTAGGAGCCAGTAGCAACCTTCCATTGAGACTACCCTCAATGTGTATTTCCCTCATGCAGTGAGATGCACATAAGCCATAACAGCTCTGTGCAGTATTTCCCTCATGCAGTGAGATGCACATAAGCCATAACAGCTCTGTGCAGTATTTCCCTCATGCAGTGAGATGCACATAAGCCATAACACTCTGTGCAGTCCTCCACTTTAGCAAGGTGTGGCCTCCAGTGACAATGTTAACTGTTTGCTGTTGAGAACACTGGAGGGGCAGCAGGAAGGATTCTTGTATCCTCAGCTCTTCACTGAGCAATTTTTGTCAATACTGCATGGGTCTCTTTTCCCATATATAATAGTGAAGGGTTAAAGTAGAACATTTGAAAGTCACATTCATCAATGATTTATTATTTTATATTTGTTCTCAAACCAGAGACATTTATATAATAAGTATATTCCCACAATAATATGTAATTTATAAAAAATAAAGTAAAATTTTAAAGTAGCCAAATCACTTAATACAATGTCTGCCCTTCCAGGCCTGGTAGCACAGGGCAGTAATTTTATCTACTTGTGAGGTTCAGGCAGGAGGATCCCAAGCGTATAGCTGATCTGAGCAGTAGAGTGAGTTCAAGATCACTTAAATAGGGGTCTTATCTAGACCCCAAGTCATTACAAAAGCAGGGAGAACAAGGGATAGAATTCTGTGGCAGAGTGCTCACTCGGCACAAATGTGGCTCTGGCTTCAATCTTTAACATGAAAAAATAACAAAACGGTAAAACTAAAAATAATCTCTCCCCTGATTTACCCACCATCGGAGCCGTGAAGTCTATAAAGTCCATGGTAGTGAAGGTACTCAAACTGGCATCCTTGTCTCATGCTTTGAATTTGGTCCTAAGGAATACCCGTGTCCAAGTGGCTGACAATGCATATGGACCAAGAGAAGCACTTCAGTCTCTAGAGAATTGAAAACTTGAATTTGAAGCTCAATACTGCACTAAAGCTTTGAGATGGAAGTTTAACATTCTTAGAAAAATTGGACCCTTACTGGCCTTACCTTAAAATACATCCTCTGATTTCCGTTATCCTTCATAGAAAAATGAGTGGTAAGTTTACTCCTTAGAGACTTGCTCTTCTGCTAGAGCCTACAGACAGCAGTTTCAGTTAATTAGCCAAATTGACTGAAAACTTAATTACACATGTTTGAACTCAAAAGGGAGTTACAATGATTACACATGCAAGGGTTTAGGGATGTCCACAGGAAAAGGGCAAGTTTGTGATTACCTAAAGACTATGGAAATGGATAATTTGATATAAAAGAAAACACCATCTTTCCTCTCCATTTCCTTCACACCAACAGTTAAGCAAAGCTTATGGCTGAAAAGACAGATTGAATGATGCCCCATCTTTATGTTGCTTAAACTCAACTAGAAGCTTGATTTTCAAACTTCAAATGTTAAATTTTATACTAGAATAGTCCTTGGTTACTTTTCTTTTAATGTTCCTACAAGTCTGTCATTATAGCACATGACCTTCATACTTGATATTTAATAGATAAAGACTTCTGAGACGCTCGGTGTCATGGTCAACTTGACGGATGCTAGATTGATGAATTTGCCTTTTTGGAGCTTATCTCGATATGGGAGCATTCACAGCAATTGTGTGTGTGGTCACAATCTGAATGGGGAATACTAGACTCCCTAAAATGGAGAAAGTGAATCAGCAGAAAGATCGCTTTCATCAGTCTCTGTTCCCTGATTGTGGATGGATTGTGTTGTGGATGTTTCCTTGACTTCCTGCCAAGAAGGACTGTACCTTCGACTGTGAACTAAAATAATCCCTGGCTGCATTAAATTGCTTTTGTTGGACTATTTTGTGAAAGCAACAAGAAAAAAATTTAAAAAACAAATGAAGAAAACAGAACAAAAACAAACAAACAATAACACAATACAATAAAAACGTTCAAAAGCAACTGTTGGAAAAATCAAGCCAACACTTTCATTGACAGACATAATCTCAATAAAATCAAACACGTACACAATCTCTCAAAATATTTTACTTTCTCTTCCTACACACAGAGATCCTCCCACACATACTATTTCTCTCACACACATAAAATATCTTTTTTCTTTCACCCTTTTAACTCTTAAACATACACACACACACACACACACATACTGTTTTGCACACAGGCAATCTCTCTTTCCCCTGTCTTACACAAATATATACACAGTGTAGGCAGCGACAGCCCTTGGGTGCCTACAGTCGTTCTATCCACTAATTTTAGTAATATACATTTGTTTAGGCTTTCAGTGTTAATAAAAATAAAACTCTAATTTTACCAGGAAAAAAAAAAAGATTACACATAAGCTTTTTTTAATTACTGGTTTATTCATTCTAGAGATAAAGAAAAATAATTGGAAGTTATAATTTCCCCCAAAGTTAAATACAAAGATGATTATAAAAGATTTAAGTGAAAACTAACTATGAATTTAGTTCCCTACGATTCACATCTCATCAAATTCACAGCAGAAATAACTGAATATATCAAAGATTTTTAAATTGGATTAGCGTTGATATAATCTCTTGAGTACATTCATTTGTCACATAAAGGCTTTGTCTGTCAGCTCAAAAGAAAACATTACTCTGAAAAACATCAGGTTGGGAGCATTTCAAGTGTTTTCTTATTCACATGGTTGTAGGCAAATTAGACAAACCGTCAGAGGAGCATGAGAAGAAAGCATGGGACCACATCCTTTCCTCCCTGAAGATGGAGAGAAGGGAGGATGACTGTAGTTCATCCCCACAGAGATCTGTCCTGCCATCAAGACATGAATTCTCATTAAAATTGTGGTGGGTGTATGCTTCGCAAGTATGAAAGGGTTGGGTAATGGTGATGTTGGCAGTTATATTGGGTTCTGCTCTGGCCAGGGAACTCATCTGAGTTCTTTCCAGAAGGCAAACTATGGCCCTACGGTTAAACTTTTGTATAATATATTAAAGCCTAAGGGAGAATAAAGCTGGCATTGTTCCCACCAAGCAAACAGAGATGGGTCCAGTGATGATCCTGAGGCAGGGATCCAATCTCGGTGGGATGATAAGGTTGCTAATCTCATCTAGCATGGCCAGCGGGGAAAACTTTTCATGTACTGTTTTCCTGTTGCTTGAAGTATTCATGCAGTCTCATCTACTGTTAGTAGGCACTAAGCCTAACCCTTAAAATATTCTGTAATTGTGGCCCATGCCTGGGTATGTGGTCTATACTCATGAAAACATGACGAAAGTCTTTTCAATGTGACACCAGTTTTGTCTTCATAAAAGCTTCTCTGTTCCCAAAATGCCTTATTGGTTTTCTATTCTGACATGACAAATCACTAAAAAGGTAGGAACTTAAAAACAGGCTTGTTAACTTCCATAGACTCAATGGAGCACAGCTGGAAGCTGTATCAGGGTCACACATATCTGAAGTCAAGATGATGAAAGAGTGTAAACTCACCTGCACCTGGAGGGTCTTTCTTGATACCATTCAGGTTATTTTAGAGTTCAGAGTTCAACAGGTTATAGAACCAGTGATGACAGATGAGGTTGCAGCCAACAGATGCTATGTTCTTTGGTGATAGTCATGTGTCAGTCTTATAACCAGAAAAGATCTTTATTCGAATGCTCAGATGTAGAAATATAATATCTCAATCAAGAAAGAAATGATTGAGTCCTGTTCACAGGTCCCTCACAGTCAATCAGAGTTATATGGGCGTGTATACTAGATAGCAGGTAGTACTCTTAGGACCCTAAGTTCAACAACCCTGTGCTAGTTCAGCCCACCCTGGCCTGCCTTTTATTGTAAGCCTGTCAACACCAACGCTGTCTGGGAAGTAGTAAAGAGGAGTATAGATTTCTCCTAAATCCTTGATGTCTTCTCACTGGAAGTTCTTGTGCTTACATGACTGAAAACTAGCCTTTGTTACTCATTTGAATGTTTACTTTAAACTAAGCCTTCAGTAGTATCCAGTCTATGGAGACTTGGTCTATGATGTCCATGTCCATGGGGGATTCTACCATCCCTACAATTCTAATGAATGCCAAAGGACATTCCTTGGGTTGATTCTTCAGATTGCTTCTTTTGTCTCCTCTTGTGACATTGGTAGGAGGAAATCTCTGATTCTCCTATTTGTCTTCTTAGTCTCATTAATAAAGAATTTAGAAATAAACTTTGAAGGAAGCTCTAGGACAATTAGAGTGAACAGGGAAATTAATTAGGGAAATCAACAGGGTCAGCAAGCTATAAATTTACCTCATCAGCGTCTAGGAGAATGGAGAAGCAGGAGGAAGAAGAAACACCCATGTTTTCTTGAGTTAATGTCCACGAAAGCTGGGACGTTCAGTAATCGATATAGGTTACCAGCAGCTGCACAGCAGGAAGAGTGGGGAGAGGAGAGGGACAGAAAATCCAGAGAAAGGGATAGGAAAGTCCAGAGTACCAGAGACCTTGCTTAGGATTTTGCTCCAGAAATAAAAGAAGGTTTTTAAAAGAAAAGGAAAAAGTAGATTATAATTTTCTGAGTAGTTCAGAGCAGTGGCTTGGTGGAGATTCCATATGGGTTGATGGAAGAGGGAAACTCCTGAAGAACTGTGTGATTCATTAAGGGAACAATTATTCCTCCCATCTCTTTACAGTATCTCTAGGAGAATCAAATGGCTCTGATGGATGGGCTCCAGGCCAGGGGATTGACAAATCCACCTGAATTAACTCTTCATGGAGAAGACAATGGTATGTAGTACTATCATCTTTGAAGCAGAACACAATATCATGTTTCCACTCATGGCCAGAGATGGAGCCCATTATTTTGACCAAGAGAAGTAGCTTTTCTTATCGGAAGCTATGAAATTGCCACCCTTTCTTATGGCTTCATATAGCCCAATGAAGAACCAAGATGAGGTTTAACTTCTAGTCTAAGAAAAGGAGAGCAGCCTTCAAATCTGATCCTGAAGAAGCCACCTAGCAACACCTCTCTAGGACCTTAGCGCTAAACCTGTTGTTTAAACCCATTTGACAAATTCCCAAGTATTGCTCATCATTTATTACAAAATGCCCCATCCATGCCCAAGAGAGTTGTTTCTTCTTCCAGTCTTTCTGGCTGTCCTCTGAGCCAGGTATCAGCAACTATCTGTATTTCTCTGCCTTTATACTCTTTGTTTTATTCTCTGCAACAGAAATACTGTGCAGTGTCTGTATAATGTAGACATTAGATCATGGAAGCACTCTTACACAGAGCCCTCTGCCTCCATAGTCTCAAATTAGGGTGGGCAAATTTCTTTCTAAGATACCAAAGCTTCAAAGCCTTATGGAGCCAGTCCACTTTCCATTCTTGTATTGCCAATGTACAGCTACCTAACACATTTGTCTTGTAAAAGGCAATGATCAGTGCTCAATTATCACCTTGGAATGTAGTTAGAGTAATTACTTCTAAATATTTACTGGCTCTGAACATGTAGTTTTCATTCTTTTGTTATAAAGTAAAGGAATGGGGTATCCTATAGCAGTAATTTAACAGGAAATTGGTTTTAGAACATGACTTCCTGATCCAATAGAAATAAGTCTTTGAAAAAATATTTGATGAGTGAAGATATATTATTTATTCTTTAAAAACACACATTGAGATACTCCTGTAATTACTGATGTCTTTCAAAAACTATTTTGCCGCTATGACACCAATCTTTGCAGTGAATGATTGCCATCTCATAACTATGTCACTAATACTATTAAAGTACGCACTAGAGAAATCCTGTTATATGCTATAGACTTTAGAGTATATGTGTGTGTGTGTGTGTGTGTGTGTGTGTGTGTATGCCGTCAGCAATCATGTGTTCTGAAATTCTATTTCTATTTGAAGGATGACTAAGAAAGAGTCACAGCCTTAAGTAATTACTCAGCTAACTCAACTAGTAAATATTCTAGATTTTTCCCTATTGCATTTGTAACCTTTCTATTTCTAATGCATTCTAATTCCTATATCTTGTGTAGAAAATTATTAATCTTTTTGACGACATCTGTCCAGACTGAAATTTTGTGCAAACAATACTGAGCAGATAAAAACAGAGCTTCCCCAAGGTTGCAAAATTTCCCTCCTGTCTGTAGTAAATCCTGGCCCCTATCCAGGGATCCAGTAGAATGAATCACTCCCATTGCCCTTACTTTAGTGGCTCACAGTGATTCTTGGCACACCTAGTATTAGGCTCTGCGTGATGCTTAAGCCTCCAATTACTATCCAGGAGAGATGAGACCCATACTTCTCAAGTCACAGACTGTGTGAAGACACCTTAGAAAAATGCAGAAATGAGAAGGTTGGGTCTCAATGCCGGTTTCTGATAGGAACTCTCATTCAGTCCTTGCTTTTATTAGTAGCCACTCAATTTGTAGTTACAGCTTTGTGAATGAAAGCTTTTCCTGGGTTTGCTTCATTTTAAGCTAGCAACTCACATGCATGCATACATGCATACATGCATCATTGCACACACATACGAGCTACTTTTAAAACAAAGATGTGAACCCAAGGCATGTTTCCTTAAGACATAAATTCTATAATCATAGACAATGTCTGCTTATTCTCAAAGTTTGAAACTCATTGCCTGGCATATAACAAATGCTCTCATATATTTGCTTGAAAAAGGGTCTATTATCTCTATAATAATCAGCACAGATCTCTTCTCTGGCTCTGCCATGGTAAGCTGGCCAAGTTGAGTTAAGAGGTATGACATGTACTTTGTAAGAACCTTTCTCTATGATGGTTGCTGCTTTTGTTCATCCTTATTAAAAAAAAACAAAACAAAACAAAAAACAAAACAAAAAAACCTGTGTGAGGACATTGACTATTATCTCCATTTAATTTAATAGTATTGCGAGATGCACATGTCTGAGAAACAAAACATCAAAAATACAGTATGCCTACAGAAATGCAGTATTTACTTTACATTGGCAAATCTAGCTTCAGTCTCATCCATAGGCCTAGAATGCAGAGATACAGACTCCTTTCTTCTCAGCCTGTATAGTTTTTCTGGCTTTGCTGAAAAGCGAGCCCGTAACTAACCATACCTCCCTGAGCTTTTGGTCCCATGTTAAAAGAAAGATTTTCACAGCCTGATTCCCTACCTTTACCCCCTGGATCACATCTCCTTCTAGGGAAGGATTCCCTTTGAAGTTAGCCAGCTGATGCTTCTGAGCAACTCTCATTACCATCAAGGACAGAAAACATCAGCCACTCAGATGTGGAATCAGGAAGTCAACCTGGAATATTCCTTCCTAGCAGGCTTTTAACTGATTTCATTCATTAACAGGCAGCCTTTCTTTTGTAAAGTTAAGCAGAGCACATACTTGACTGAAATTGAAATTATACTAAAATCCCATCCAGGAGAGCATCCTGCAAACCGCATGTAATTGAGTGGGCATTGTAGGCAAGTGACTTGGTAGCTGAGCAGAAGACTGTGACAGGCTCCACTGTATACTTCTGTCTTAGGGTTTTACTGATCTGAACAGATATCATGACCAAGGCAACTCTTATAAGGACAACATTTAATTGGGGCTGGCTTACAGTTCAGAGGTTCAGTCCATTATCATCAAGGTGGGAGCATGGCAGCATCTAAGCAGGCATGGTGCAGGAGGAACTGAGAGTTCTACATCTTCATCTGAAGGCTGCTAGCAGAATACTAACTTCCAATCAGCTTGGATGAGAGTCTTAAAGCCCACACCCAGTGACAGACCTACTCCAACCAGGCCACACCTACTCCAACTGGGCTACACCTTCTAATAGTGCCGCTCCTTGGGCCCAGTATATACAAACCATAAAGCCCACCAAAATATCAAGGAAGAAAAACACACCAAGGACACGGCGATGATGAAGAGTAACATTCACCAAATAAGATGCTATAGATATAGACTCCATCCATATAGCTGGAAACCTTAGGCTAAAATTTGTTATCAGGTTTACCTCCCTTTCCTTTCCCTGCTCTGTAATTCCATTAATCCAGGTGTTTCAGCCTCTCAGATTTTAAATGTTCATGGATCCATTGCTATTCTCAGAACTGTGACATCCTGCTTCAGACTTCTATAGAGGTAAATGTGCATTGGTAGAAACAAATACATTCTGTCAGGCAATGATGGGTGAGGGACAACCCCAGTGACAGCTCTGGTGAAGGCATAAAGCCACACTGGTTTCCAACTTTCTTCGCTTGTATTCCATGTTAGATAAATCTGATTGCACTGAAAATTAGACTAGAAGGATAATATAACACAGCAGTACATTGTCACTACTCCTGGGACTCTGGAGGACCTGGACTAAATGAAGATCCCAGAGTAGTCAACAGTTCTCTATTTTACCCTTTGATTCTACCAAAACAATGATCGTGGGGAATAATTAGCCTTTATATTTTCCCACAGCTCTGCAAGTAAAATTTACAGTTACAACATACAGACTTCTTCAAGAAAGGAACACATTCATTTGACCTACCTGTACGTCTTGAAATATGTATTTAGCACAGCTGTTCTTTTGTATTAAACTCATCACAAAACACAGCTTTAATGTAACCCACCATTGATCTGCAGTAAATGGAAACAAAAATCTCTCCTTAATTAGTATCATCCAATCACTTTTTTACATTTCTGCAGAACACACACTGTGAACTGTTTAATGGACTATTATTCAGAAAAGTGGTAAGGGTGCACTGGAAAAAAAAAGACATGGCAGAAATAAAAATTAGATGTGTCAATGAAAAATATGTTGGGAATAAAGAGAATGCCAAATACCTGGTTAAGTGCTTTCCTAGCAGGCTATGGGAAAGATGAACTGTGCTCCAGTGATTTCAAGAGAGAAAGAGAGAGAGAGAGAGAAAGAGAGAGAGAGAGAGAGAGAGAGAGAGAGAGAGAGAGAGAGAGAGACTGAGACTCAGAGACTCATTACCGCCAACATTCTTAACTGTCTACAGTAAATTTACTTGTTGGCACCTTTATATTCTGGACTCTGGAGCATGCATAGAGATGAGAAGAAAGCACAGAACAGACAGGATGCTGCTCACTAAATATACAACCAATCTGACTTATATCCTTTTCATTTTTCTCCTCATTAACTGTGTCTTACTCAGGATGAGACAGGGGTCCAGACATCATCAAGTCCCACAGATAACAAAAGACTTGGCTTCTTCAGCAGCCAACACCTACTAGCTGCTGTGAAATAAATTCAGAAACAAACAAGTTAAAGTAAGATTCATTCTGCCCTCTTTTCTGTGCTTAGATAATTTGCAGGCCATCAAGGCAAGCAATCCATCGTTCTCTAAGGAAAGGACTGGTTGCCACCATTGGTAAAGGTCTCCCTCAGTGTAGCAAGGTCCAGCTTAATTATACAGTGTAGTGCAGCCGAGTATCTTGGGCACCAGCATGCTCATTCCTGAGATCTTTATCCTTAGTGGAGCCTAATGGATCATAAAATAAAATCACAATGGGGACAACGGGAGGAAGAAGGGAGAAGAAAACAAACACAAACAAAAACAACAACAGAACCTCCCCAGAAAAGGGCAACTGATATCGGCATTTTGAAGCAGTACAAAAAATACTCTCCTTCATTTATGCAAAAGTGTTTGAAATTTTGTATGTTTACTTTTGCATTTATTTTGGCTTTACCATAACACATTTTTGGGGTAATGCCGTCGAAAGTCGTAGGGATTTCCTGTTTTAGAGGTCACATGCTGGCCAAGACATCATTTGTCTCTAAGCACAAGAAGGACTTATGAGAACAGTGACACTTCAGAATGCTGGTGCTTTGCTTCTGAGAAAGATGCTAGGGAGGAAACCCCTTTCCCTCTTGGACGTCGGGAATACAGGCAAGTCTGGAGATGAGCTCACACTAAGCTGGACTACAGTCATTGTAGTGGTTCACAGGCATATTGGCTGGTCTGGTTCACACTGGCTGAAGCTCCTCACTGCTTAGAAACGTCCTAAGCAACAGACTGAGCACTGCTCCTCACTCCCACCATACCCACATCACATGCTTGCTGTTCTTTGTGAGTATATGCTTCTATTGCTTTTATAAAACAGTGGTTATTTTATTTATTTACATTTCAAATGTTATCCCCCTTCCTGGTTTCCCCTCCACATACTCCTCCCCACTTCCATGAGTGTGTGCCCCCCCCCACTCCTTTCTCACCACCCTAGCATCCCCTACACTGGGACATAGAACCTCCACAAGACCAAGGGCCTCTTTTCCCATTGATGCCAGATAAGGCAATCCTTTGCTACATATGCAGCTGGAGCCAGGTGGGTTCCTCCAAGTATATTCTTTAGTTGGTGGTTGAGTTGGAGCTCCACCTGGTAGCTCTGGGTCGGGGGGAGGTTCTCCATTTCTTCAATGTATAGGATTTAGTCAATTACTGGACATTTCTATTGCCAAGAACTCATTATAGATTTATAGATCTCTGATAAGTATCCTATGAGGTTAGTCCATTTCCTGTTGATAAATAAAATACATACGTGTCGATAAATGTGATTTCACACATTTAAACCAATTTCCTTCCTACAGAAGTTCCCAGGGACTTAACATTTCTCATGGGCTGAAAAGAAATTGTACAGGTGACTGTCCTTCCCAAATTTGTGTGAATATAGAATACTCTTCAAAAGCTGCCTTACTCAATGAAGCAGTACTGACTGCTCTTCGCATTCACCTACCATAGCTATTGATATGTCATAAACGTATTTTTATTCGTTTTTTTAAAAAACATATGTTCTTGCTTTCATTTACAATGTCAGTCCCTAAGTACAAAAGAAGCCCTGGTCCTTGGAGAAGGATCAAGTTAGCCTTTACAAAGGACTTCAAGGATATGAAACAGTGAATGTTTATGTTGATAGAACAGCATCAATCACTTCACACTTAAGAATGTTTGTCAGCATGAACACTGCAGATGATGAAAACTTCTCCTTGACAGTCCATTTAAAAAAAAATAGAAGAAAGCCAGTTGGTTGTGGAAATGGGGGGGTGACTTTTCTGTATGTGTTCTGAGGGTCTATATCATGATAAAATCAGTCACAGAACCACTTGCTAGACACAATGACTGTAGTGGCTCCATTGGTTGCTGCAACACATAGCTCATCATAGGCTCCAAGGAACAGGCAAAAACCAGACAATGTTGGAAAGTGAACACTGGGAGAATTTGTAAAACTGGCAGAGGTTTCATAGGCTAAGACTTTTAGCTCATGTCATGGCATCTAAGACACATATCCTGTCTGGTGAAAGGCCATGACATTTGCTCAGCCTTGTTCTACTAAAGCAAGTTTTCCTGGAGTTCTTAGTTATACAATGTCCATGACTACCAACCATAATAAACTAGAGTTGTGATAGGAACACATAAGGCTTCTCCACGTTACCTGATTGTTTAGTATGGATATGTGGAAGATGTTTAAAATATATTCACTTTATAGACAGCATGACAGAGGACCTGGAGAGAAATCGAAATGTTTGTCTTATTATATCCAAGTAGCTCTTTTGAAGTAACTCTTCAAGTACTTTGTTTGCTGCCACCAGCATCTGTTGCCTTCTCCTTCACAGTGCAAAATCTCTTGCATTGCCCAATAATGTAGTTGGCAAAACCTATAGCATCCAAGGGGGCCACCCAGAGAAAAAGCCTGCAAGTTGGACTATGGCACTGGAAGTTTGGGGGTACATTAACTTACATGCAATAAAGGAACTTGTAAGAACTTAATTCTGCCATGGGTCTCAATGCTTTGCAATTCTGTGATGTTCTTAAGAAGTTTAGGTTGGAATTTGGTGTTGGGGAGGAGGGAAATCAATTATAGACAATTTAACTATATTTTTATTCAAGTAAAACATGGAAATTTGGAGTAACACTGAAATCTACTGACACACGGTCACAAATTGAGCAGGCTAAGCCGTGCTGATTTTCATTTTACTTCCATTTAATTTTCTAATTAATCTCAGAAAACATTAATTAATTTTGTCTTTTCACAGGCAGTCTGGCACCCTTGGGCCTGAAACATAGCAAATATTGCTGGCCTCGAGCACTAGTAATCAAAATTTCTAATTCATTTGAGCAATCCGATGTCTTGCTCCTCGTTTCTCTCCCTGGTATATATTTTAACATTATTTTAACCCTTTGGTTTTGGAAAGTCTTTTGTGTTTTGTTTTGTTTCGTTGTTGTTCAAGGATAGACAAGAGAATCATCCACATAGTAGGCAAGCATTCTGTAGCTTAGTCTTGTCTACAGCCCTCTTTATTTCTGTTTTATTTATATCTGGGTCTTATTAAGTTTCCCATTTTGAACTCTCTGAGTAGCACAGGCTGGCCTCAGGTTTGAGATTCTTCTGTCTCAGCCTCCTGAGTGTCCTGAATTACAGGTATGAAATGTCTTAACCAATTTTGATCTAAGATTTTCTCTGGGTGAAGGATTAAAATTCCTCAGGTTACAGAGAATGACAAAAGTGAAAGGGTAAGAGTTGGCATTTTGGTAAGGTGACCTTTGAGCTCTTTGCTGGTGAAGACTTACCTAAATCCTAAAAAGATATAAATGTAGCCATACTCAGTCTTTCGCCCAGATGTCCCCAAGGGTTGCCTGTTCAACTCACTATACAACTTTTGAACGTTAAAATCACAATGAAATGAACACCCTAAAAGATTAATATTGTTAAAGACTAGAATGTTAGAATTGGTGTTGACCTTTTCATTTTTGCCCTCAGAAGAACATGAATCTCACAGCTCCATATTCTGTCAAAAACAGGGGACAAGTAAGCAATGGAGTGACGGTGGCTTCGCTGAGCCAACTGCTCAGTGTTGAAAGCCAAGAGAGATGAGCACATAGGATAATGGTGACATTGTATAGCAAGTGAGTGAAAAATTACAGACGTGCTACTTCAAAACATGTAGAAAGATGTTTCAGAGACAGCTTAGAGGTGAGGATCATTCATTCCCTGTACTCTCAGAGGACCCAGGCGTGGTTCCTAACACATACACAAAGGCTTTCAACCATCTGTGTCATAATTTGAGGGTATCCAGGGCCCAGTTCTGCTCTCTTCAGGCACTAAAAACAACCAGTACAAATTTATACATGCAGAGAAAATACTCATATATATCACGTACAATTTAAAAATCTGAAGTACGTGTGCTTGGGAGGAATGTTTATTATTACAGCCATGGAAGGATTGTACTCTCATAAGGGGCTGTTTAGCTTGCTGTTTCTTTTTTTTTTTTAATTTATTTAATTATTTAAATCAAATCATAATTTATTTATTCACACAGGGGTTATAAACACAAAAAGGCAGGATGTGGGAAGGGAATGACACCGGAGCATAGGTGTTCAAGGGGAGTACAGATACCTTTCAGAACAGGGTATCAGCTGGGTGAAGGTTCAGCAAGCCATGGAGATTATTTAGAAGGGACAGAAGTGGCTTTGGTCACCTGATACAAATGTCTGCCATTTTAAATCTCTCTATAATCTTTTGATAAAGAAGTTATCATGATATTAAAGAAAGTAAATATATTAAATTGCAATGCGACTTGTATTTTTGACATGAGTTATTGTTTACTTTGAGATCATGATTCCTTTAAATTGTTTCTTAGGATTTTGCACGTGTGCCTTTGAATATAAACTGTAAACCTATTTTATAATTTGTTGTGGATTTAAGGTAAGAAACTTAGTTCACTGTTTTTCCGTAAGAACAACCTAATTGTAAGTTATCCATTAGTTTGTCAGGGCATCAAAGATATTGACAGAAGAACTAGAATTACTGGATTAGTGCTTTTACATCACAGCAACAAGAACAGTAAAAATTCTAAGTCCTGCATCCAATATGTATAGTATCCATAATAGGGCCTACCTTCAACTTCTCAGAGGCTTCTAAGGATGACAGCAATTGCCTATGTTGTTTTTGGAGTCATTTGCACTCCCCTGACCAAAGACCCAGAAGGAAGCTTCTCAGGCCTGGTACAGGGATTTTTATTAGTCTCTGACCCTTGTTAGAGGGTTTTGTCAATCTCAGTTATATAATTTTGTTGATATATACATATATATATAATATTGATTATATATATAATATATTGATTATATATATTATATATGTATATATATATATGATATAAAAGATCAATGAGTGTGTGTCCTCCCTCCTCCTTCTGCATTGACCTTGATTCTCCTACAGTTGAATCCCCACCCTTCATTATTCCATTTCTTTCTTCTTATCATCTGTACCCTGATACTGTTTTCTCAAGCCTCCAAAATGATCCCTTCATACTTTCCTGGTTTCTGTTGTCACTCCATGCTATACTCTCCTCTGAGGATTTGGAACTAGAAACTGAAGAGAGAACATGTGGTGTTTCTCTTTCTGGGTCTGGGTTACCTGGATCAATATAATATTTTCCAGGTCCAGACATTTACCTTCAAGTATTACAAGTTCATTTTTCTTTACAGCTGAATGGTTTTCTGCTATATATATGTACCACATTTTCATTACCCCTTCATCTGTTTAGGTTGTTTTAATTGTGTAGTTATTGTGAATAATGTGGCATAAACATCGCTGAGCAAATACTCTTGGAATAGGATGTGGAGACCATTGGGCATATGCCAAGGAGTGGTATAGTTAAGTCTTACAGTAGATTTACTTGTTTGAGAATCTGCCACATACTGATTTCCAAAGTGGCTACACCACTATGCATTCCCACTAACAGTGAAGGAGGATTCCATGTTCTCCACAACCCCTCCTGCATTTATATCAGTTGTTTTATTGACCTTAGTCATTCTGATTGAGGTTGGATGAACTCTCAGGATTGTTTTTAACTTAAATTTCTCTAATTGCATGGGGTGATAGAAACTCTTAAATATTTAATAATTTGTTGCTATTTCTGTTTCTGCTACCAAGAACTCTCCATGTAGTACTCTCGTCCATTTTTCATTTAGGCCATTTGTTTCCTTGACTCTCTTTAATTCTTTGTATGTTGTGGCTATGAGTCCTCTGACGGATGTAGGTGGTGGAGTGTCCCCCCCCCCCATTCTGTGGCTTGCTCTTCTCGTCATTGTTTGCTTCGCCGTAAGGAAACTTTTTATTTTGTTTTCTGAAGCATTACATGTCAATCATTAGCCTTAATTTCCGGACAGATGGATCCTGCTCAAACAGCCCTTTCCTACATCCGAATCCTGTAACATGCTGCCTGTATTTTCTTCTAGCAGATCTAGCGTTTCTGATGTCTAACTGAGCTCTTCGAGTCACTTGGAGCTAACTTTTGCACAGGGCAACAGATTAAGGTCCAACTTCATTCTTCTACATGTGGACATCCAGTTTACCCAGCACCACTTTTGGAAGAAGCCGTTTGCCTTTTTTTTTTAGTGTAGTTTTTTGCCATCTCTGTGGAATATCAGAAGGTTGTAGTCATGTGTGCTCCTGTATGGGCCTTTCTAGCTTATTCAATTTGTCTATGTGTCTGTTTTTCTGATAGTACCATATGGCTTCTATGCATATAGCTCTGCAATATACCACAGAGTCTGGAGCCACGTGCCTCTAGTATTACTCTTTTTCTGAGGATTGCTATGGGCCTTCTGGGGTCTTGTCTGGTATCATTTATGCCCAGTGTTTCCTTTGACTGTTGGGCCAGGGTCTGCTGAACCTCCACAAGAACAGCTCCTATAATTACTGATTTTCTTTCAGTTGTTTTATATGTTTCTATTTAATTAGTCTCTTTGGTTTTTATTACTTCTTGCTGATGCCTGGGTTTGCGTTTGTCTTGTTTTTGTTTCTCCGAATTCTTGCTTTCCCTTGGTCATTTGTATGTGCTCTTTCTGACTGTAATTGTTTCCCTTAGGATTGCTTTTAATATGTCTTACAGGTTTTGTGTGTTGTGTTTTCATTTTCACTTCGAATATTTTTAATTTCTTTGAGCCGTACTTCATTTAGTAATGAGTTGTTTATTCTAGATAAGTTTATACAGTCACTAGAGGAATAAACCCAGCTCAAAGACCCCAGTAATATAAAAAGTATGTGATGAAATAAAAAAAATGCTTAAGAACAAAAACTGCAAAAGAAAGTGACCACAGAAGCTAGAGAGGCATTTCAATGGTTAGGAGCACTGAGGTCCCAGGTTCAGTTCCCAGTACCCACATGGCAGCTCACAGCTGTCTGTAACTCTAGTTCCAGGGGATCAAGAATCTTCACATAGACATACACTCAGGCAAAACACCGATTCACATAACATTAAAAAATCTTTTAAAAAAGAAAATAACTGCAGTATACACATATCTTTCAATAATAAGTCTAAATAGTAAGGACTTCAACTCTTCAATCAAAAAACACAAGTTGGCTGATTGCTTTAGAAACCAAATCCACCTATCTGTTGTCTACAAGAAAGTAGGTTTTAAGATAGATACTATTTTAAAGTAAAGGGGTGGAAAAATATTCTAAGCAAATAGGATCAGAAAGCAAGCAAACATGACCATGATAATTTCTGATAAAATGGACTCCAATCTAAAACAAATCAAAAATGATAAAGAAGAGCACTTCCTTTTAATCAATGGATCTATTAATCATTAAGACAATGTTACAATACAAAACATATATGCATCAAACTGTGATGCATCCAATTTCATAAAACGCCATACTGATGTAACTAAAGGCATAGATAAACACAGAGCTAAGAATCATAGGTGATTCCAACACTCTAATCTCTTCAATATACATGTCAATTGGACAAAAATTAAACAGAAAAGCTTCAGGATTAAATGGTACCTTGCATCAAATGTCAAAGGTCAAAGGATCTTGCTATCCACCCAAATGTCAAAGAATATACATATTACTTGGTAGCATATGAAAATAGTGGGACACAAAGCAAACTTCAATAAATATACAAACAATTGGAATAATTTTCATGTATCCATATGATTATCATACAATAAAATGAAATCTGTAGCTCCGTCATCTTCAGAAAATTACTTTCTATGATGATTGCTCATGTTGTACTATAGATAGAAGTTGAAAGTTATCAAATATTTTTCTGCCTATGTTGAAAAAAATACACAATTTTCCTTCTTTAATCTTTCACGGGTTATAAATCAATTTTCTGGTAGTAAATCCACTTTATTTACCCAGAGCTTTTCTTTCTAAATTTGACATTATACTTTTTCTTAGTTTGTGAAATGAGTAATAGACAATTGTATTTTCTAATATTTTGTGATTTTATATTAATATGCATGTGTGAAACTGGCCTTGGACATTTACACTTTTCAATTAGAACATCTGGCTTAGAATGCCTGCTTCTCTTTTTCCCTATCTTCTGGAAGCATTACAAGCATGTGAGGTAGAATCTTCTGAGAAGATAATGTTCTGTTGTATTTGTCAAGTGTTAGTTTTTGTATTTGAAGGAGAGAGAAAGAGAACAATTTGAGTCATGAGGTGTAGCTCATTAAATTACTTTGGAATTATTCATACTCTTTCTCTATGAGGTAGCTTTTAGAAGTTTTATTTTCTAGAAAATTGTTTTCTATTTTTTTAAATATATCCTCTCTTCTTGAGGTTATTCTTCTCTTCCTTAGTTAATTCCTACATTGAGTAATTTATTCATTAAATTTGGCCATTCTTTTTTGCATGTGTGTGTGTGCATATTCAAGCCTACTGCTTTCTCTTGAGACTATAACTCTAGTTACAGTCCATAGATAATTACTATTTTTTCAGCCATCATTTTGTTTTAATTTTCTATTTCCTCTATGATTTATTGTATGACTTGTGAGTCATTCAGAATCCAGTTTTCAATTTCCAATCATGTGGGCTATTTCTAATTACTCTTTCTGCTTTGGTATGCGGTCATCATTGTATTGAGGTTTGTCTTGGAAGGGCAAACCTTCCAGGGAACAAGATCCTTCTGATAATTTTGAAGCTAGTTAATGGTCTAACAGTTTATTAATTTCTCTGCTTTTTCTGTAATGCTTATTAAAATGACTTATCTTCACTATATGTGCTTGACGTTCAGTATTCAAGTGTTTCCCATTTTCTTGCTTTATTCATTTTCGTTCCTATTCTGTCCTGTAACCCATCACCATTGAAGGAATCTCTCAAAGTTTTCCACCAGCAAGGCAGGTAAATCCAGGTTCCTGTGAAGTGTGTCCATTTGTTGTTTGCATATTTTTATTATTTCCCATGTGTTAACTTAGAAATCTTCTCATCCTCAGCATGAATCCCTTAGTATGTTATTAGTGTGACTTTTTGTATCAAAGTATATTTGATCTGAGGTTAATATAATATTGCTAGCATTTTGTTAGTTAATGTTTGTTGTGTCTTTTCCTTATCTTGATGTTTGATTTTTTTCTATCTCTTTCATCCAGTTAAATATAACTTATAAGTAGAGAACATGTTTGTCTTCATTTTATTTCATCTTTATTCTCTGAGAATTTTACACAAGTATACAATGTATTTTTGATCATATCCACCCATGAGTCCACTTCCTGTTTTCCTCCATTCATTCATCCATTCATCCATTCATTCATTTGTTTGTTTTAATTCTGATCCTAAGCATTACCTGGCTATTGACTCCACTAATATCTGTTGTGATCACTGTTTACTTTATAATTCTGTCAGTTACTATTTGGATCATGAGAATTCCCTCACCATTATCTTTTACTGCTCATCATTTGAATTTGTTGAGATTCTTGTTCTGTTTTCTCTTTCCTTTCTTTGGAGAACATCTCCTCTCTTTGCTCTTGGTGATCCTCAGGAGGAAATAGGATTGCATTTACAGAATGAGGAGACACTCTTTGTGGATCAAGGCACCCTGGTGATCCATCTGTGCCTTTTGCTATCCTCATGACCAATGTTCACTGCAGAGTGCTTTGTATGTCATAGACCGACCCTTCAGCCTCCTCAGTCTCTTCCTTTCGAGTGTGCCCAATGTATTTTCCCCAGACCTATTATAATCCAAATCAAACCTCTTACTGTCCTGCTTCAAATCTTTTACACATGTGAAAACATAAATAAGTGATGACTGTGTGCTCACACACTCACCTGGGTGGGGAATGGTGACAGTCACACTAACAGTAAACCAGCCAAAGGTGTGAAGACATAAGCTAAGAGATTTGGGCAGGATTGTCTGTTTCCCAACTTACCTTTGACTCTGCTTAAACCTCTTAGTTCAAGTCTGGAATCTAAGAGCTTTTCAGACTTCTCTTCTTTAAGGATGATAGAAAATTTTATCCATCACAGTTCTCCTTGCTCTCCAGTAGAAGGGCCCTTTTCTTTCTTTCTTTTTTTTTTATTGGATATTTTATTTATTTATATTTCAAATGATATCCCCTTTCCCAGTTTCCCTGACAGAAATCCCTATTCCATTTTCCCTCCCCTGCTTCAATGAGGGTGATCACCTACCCACCCACCCACCTCACCACCCTGGCATTCCCCTACACTGGGACAACCAACATTCACATGTCCAAGGGCCTCTTCTCCTATTGATGCCCAACAAGGCCATCCTTTGCTACGTATGCAGCTGGAGCCATGGGTCCTTCCACTTGTACTCTTTGGTTGGTCGTTTAGTTCCTGGAAACTCTGGTGGGGGATGGAGTCTGGTTGGTTGATATTGTTGTCCTTCCTATGGGTTGCAAACCCCTTCAGCGCCTTCAGTCCTTTCTCTAACTCCTCCATTGTGGACCCTATGCTCAGTCCAATGGTTGGCTGTGAGCATCTACCTCTGTATTTGCCACGCTCTGGCATAGCCTCTCAAGAAACAACCATATCAGACTCCTGTCAGCAATCACTTCCTGGCATCCACAATAGTGTCGGGGTTTGGTGTCTGTATATAGGATGGATCCCCAGGTGGAGCAGTCTCTGGATGGCCTTTCCTTCAGTCTCTACTCCACATTTTATCTCCCTATTTCCTCCTATGAGTTCACTCTTCTAAAAAGGACTGAAGCACCCACACTTTTGTCTTCATTTTTCTTGTGCTTCCTGTGGTCTGTGAATTGTATCTTGGGTATTCCAAGCTTTTAGACTAATATCCACTTATCACTGAGTGCATACCATATATATTCTTTTGTGACTGGGTTACCTCCCTCAGGATGATATTTTCTAATTCCATCCATTTGCCTAAGAATTTCATGAAGTCACTATTTTTAGTAGCTGAGTAGTACTCCTTTGTCTGCTTCACAATCATCCAGTTTGAGTGTGGAGGCAGATTCCTGTCCTCCGTCACTACTGAGTATGTAAAACTTCTAGCACAATCAAGGTACAGAGAAAGTTTGAGGGCACCCCCTCGAAAGGATGTTCTGTGGAGATGAAATTGTGTGGGGGAACGTTTTTATTTACTAAAGAGAGTTACTGAGGGATTAGAAAGCTATATGAACTACCAGCAGTTGCGTCTTTCCTTCAAACCTGGACTTCTGAAATCGTATATGTGTCTTCGAAGTGCAAATTTAGTTTTTCTTACACAGCGGATAAAGTTGTTTAAAAGGTCGAATTACATGTTTATCAGCTCTATATAAAGTATGGCTATAGGTGAGTTTTGCACCATATTCAGTGTCAGTGAATATGTTTAGTGGAAGCACAAGCTAATTCCTGGGGGAGGAAAAAGAGGTAGAGAAAAACCAAGAAAGGATTCATGGTTCTTTCCCTGTGAAGTACACCCTAAAGGAGGGTTTCATGGATCTGAACAGCTTTAAACAGCCATTTGCCTTCATAAAACCATCTAAGTGGCTCCATGCCCAAACCCAAGCTCATTTGCTACCTGACTCAATTTGGCCTGCAGACAGCCCCATGATTGTTTCACCTGCATAATGTACTTTGTTTAATATTTCCCCAGACAGGGGAAAGAGCTGGGCTAACTCAGCACAGTAACTCAGTTGAGAAACGCCGCAGGCACGCAGCCATGCAGCCATTAAGAAGTTCCTCGGGAGCTTTGTGAATGGCTTAGGAAGGAAAGAGACTGAGAAATGACGTCTGATCCCAACACAGAACGCAGGAGTGAGCCTCCTTCTTAGCCTATTTCCTCTTTTCCTTCTACATCCTTCTCTGTGTGTCTGTTTAGTTAATCCCCTGAAAGTGCCCTTCACTGTCAGATGGTTCTTAAGGATATGCCATTGGTGAAGTGATGTCAGTAGAGATTTATCTGAAATTATAATACTATTCAGAACATATAGAGTATGTCAAATACTAGCTTGTCCAAGACGTGTAAAACGGACTTAGAGTCTTTTTTATATATATATTCAATGCAGAAGCTTAAGCACTTTCATGAAGTCATGAATATTTAGCATCAATGTGGGAGCTTCACACTATTACATGGAAAAGATTCCTCTTAGGAAATCCCAGCCCAAGAATTCAAAGGCCTTCCAGACTCTGGAGGTAAAAGGAATACAGATTTCTCACCATTGACGTGGTAGAAGTCATCTGGTTATCTCTTCCTTTCTATTCTATGTGGCGAGAGGAATCCCAGCTGTCAGAAAGTGACACTCTATCTGAGCTACTTCCAGGTAGATGGTGGGGGAGGTAAGGAATTGCGTTGTGACAGTGGCTGCTAGTGACATTGTTCTGGGCTCTTCTGTCCTGATATAAATTAGAAGCGAAGTAATTTTATTTTGTGCAATCAAAGATGATGTCATCCTTAACTTTGTTTGACATGTTCCATCTGAGAAGAAAGCTGGAGACATTAAAGTTTACTATTATGCATTGGAATAGAAGCCAGGGAATTTTAATCCAGTTTCGTCTAGGCAATCCTGTGCTAACTAAATTTAACTAAATCACCCATTCTGTGTTTGAGCCACCATGGCAATAAAAGAAGGGCAGCAGTATGTTTCCACATTCCCTTGTGGAAATTGGCAAAATATATGTACAGTGTATTTGTACATGCAAGTGTACCCATGTCTACAGCTAATTTGTGCATATGTGACTGTGTTTTTGAAGGGAGCAAAGATACTAGAGTGAAAGACATAAACCTCATGTCAGTATACAGTGAATTATACTTTATTTTACTTTAAGATATTTTATGAACAGTAAATATATTTCTGAACATAGGCTGAGTCAGGTGTTTTTACATACCTTAGAGCATTCCTGTATTGAATCTCTCAAAGCAACTGAGCAATAAAATTCTATTCATCAACACTACATTCTGTTGATACCTTGGGCTCCCATTACATATTTTGAAGGTATGATTTACACATTGTTAGTTGTAAAATTTTATGGCAGCATCATATTTTAATGAAATTCGTGACTGCTACTTTATTATTATTATTATTATTTTATGAAATGAGACTGAAGCACTCTGAAATTCTGTGGTTTCACTGAACTCATATCACCAGATCTGTGGCTGGGAACAGCACACACCTGTAGGAGGCCAAGTCAAGGATTTTTTTTCCTCTGAATTATTCACCTCTTCTCACAGATAGGACTAAGCTTTACTGATCACCCACCAAGAAACTTTGTTTGCTGTCTCCTCATCTATTCATTGTCTCAGAAATCTCTCTGTGCTCATACTGAGGTCTAATAAAAGTTTGTTTTCTTTCTCACAGATGAACCCTTATTTCTGTTGTCACTTGATTTTCAGGAAAATTGCTATGTCTACTCCATAGGCAAAGAATATTGGCTATTACATATGCAGAGGGATAAGACCCTTGGGTTAAAATATGAAAAATGAATTGACAACTTAGACAGGAGAGCTCACACTATCAAACTACTATAAATTAAAAACAAGGAAACATTGATCTGGACAACGATATCTTAGATGTAAGGTTAAAAGTATGGATATCAAACAGAAGTAGGGAGATAGGATTACAGTAAGCTAGAATGTTCCTGCACAACAAAGGAAATTAATAGCATAATTAAGAGAAAAGGTTAAGACTTCAAAGAAAATATCTACAGTCAATACTTCAAGTGCATGCGCAATGCAAACTCTACAGGAGGAAATCAGTTCATTTGATGTAATTCTGGACCAGAAACTAAATATGGTGTCCTTGTGATACCCTTGTGATAGCTTATATTAGTTTTCAAATTAACCAGATTTAGAATTATTTTAAAAACACAGCTTTGTGTTTGTCTCTAAGGGTATTTGTCTAGAGGTTTTACTGATGAGAGAAGGCCCACCCTGAAATGAGTGACCATATCCCATGTTCTGGGATTCTAGACTGACAGGAAAGAGGGGAAGAGGAAACAGCCAGTTGAATGGTAATGCTCCTTGATCCTCTTAGCTCTACCACTTGACTCTGGATACTGTCTCATGCTCACAGTGCTTACATTCCCAGTATGATAGACTGTATCACTTCCCAGTCAAGGAGCCAACTTAGAGCATTCCTTCCTTAAGTAGGAATCATATCATTTTTGCATATCATTTTTGTCAGAGCAAAGAAGACAGAAATAGTGTAGCCAGTTGAACAGCAGAGCACACTTATCCTTTAAGCAACCATCTTAAAGCCTCTTGAGTTCCACGGGATCACCTTCCTTTCCTGTGATACCAGCTGTATGTGTAGGGTACCACTTGTCATATATCATCAGTAGATATTGGTTTCTTGTTACAGGAACATGTCTAAGAATAATTTACTACCACCTAGATGGAAATTGATGTCTTTCCTGATATCATATTAAGTTTCACTTCGTCCATTCAGATCCTCTTTCGAAACAAGTCAAACTGGATGTTTCTAAATGTTGTTAAGTACAGGTCTCTCTTTGATCGTTCATCCAGTCATATGAAATATTATGAAATACTATGAAAAATTTTAGGATGTAAGCACCGCTGAGAGACTAACCTGAACCGTTATCTGAAGCTGGGCTTCACGTTCTTGGGAAATGGGTATTCTTTTTGCATATTCCTAGATGAAATTCCGAGGAATGTGTTGGGGAGAGTAGAAAATATGTACATTTGAAATATGAAGAATGCCCTCCTAGCTGAGAAAACTCAGGCAACTGAAGACCTAGAAAAATTAGCAAAGGGGCCGCTTACAGGTGATGAGTGGAGAAGGGATCCTGTTCTCCATGTGCACTGTAGCCTGTGTGTGAGACTGACAGGCTTCTTCTGTCTAGAAATCTACTGTGCTCTATTCATTACAAACTGCCTTGGGGATAATTTTCAATATGAAGTAAGCTGCAATGGAGCCATCTTTTTATTTCTCACACGACTTGTTCCTCTACCTTTGACCAACCCATGTTGTTTTTCAGTATTCAGTGCTGTTGTTCAAAGAGGAAGTCACCTCCATCAAAACCATCACCACCATCTTTATCATCACCATCATCACCATCGATATCATCAACAGTACTTAATTAACAAAATTAATCTTCAAGTTTTAATTCATTAATTTAATGGACAAAGTGGCCTTTCAAAATTATAACAGGCAGTGTATAAAGAATGGATTGCTACTCAGATGGATATTAGTAAGAATTAAGACAAGAAATAATACCATGCCATTCACAATCCAACAATATCTTTTATTTTTACAAAAATAAGAAAGTCTCTGATGCATAATTTTCTTCTAACTGTCCTTTCCTCTCTCCTGTTTCCTGCCTATAAAGGTGAAGGTATAATGATTATATATGTAAAGTCACAGAAGGTCTAATTATTCTTTTATATATGAAGTCATGGGCACAAGGAAACCAATATACTTAAGACAAAAGAGATTCCAAAGAAACGAATTAGGTGTGATGCCTTCACATTCTGTTCAGCTACAATCTCCTAACACACAGACCGTGGATAATTCAAATACCCGTTCTGCTCGTAGAAGCCTTGTTCTTACACCTTGACTGTGAACAGCGTCACACGCCGGCTGGGAGCATCTCCTCCTAGTGATGACAATCTACTGCAGAAAGGATAATCCCTTGGTTAATCTCAATGGTCAGTTTGATTGGATTAAAGAAACACCCACAGGTGTTCACGGGGTGCAGCGATGAATGACCTTCATTGCTTTTCCAGAGAGGATCAATCCAGGGTCGAGAGACCCACTGTGAATGTGCGTGGTGCCATCCCGTGGGACGGGATTTGTGGATAAAGGGGAAAAAGCAGATATCAGTTGAGCGTTCACATTCTCTCTGTTCCCTGAAGCCACACAGATGGGACCCGGTCCGTAGCTGCTGGATGCTCACTCTTTGTCTTCTCAGCTGTGACCTTTGGATAGTGTGTGGAAATTAACCCTTCATTCCTTACGTTGCTATTGGTTATATTTGAGCACAGCAAGGAGAAAAGTAAAATGTCTTCTTTGAAGGGCAGAAGGCCTTTCTTTCCCTCCGGCCCTTAACTAAAATCTCACAAAACCGGACCCATTAGCAGCACTTTGAAACAAGAACTAAAAGTCAACTCTTGTTTGTATCCCTTATTCATTTGTCGCCTCTGGTGTTTGCGCCTCAGTTTCAAATCTTCTTTATCACAGTTAAATGTATGATGCACTTATAGTTGTTGCTCTTATATACATTTTTAAACATTTAATTTTCTGAAGTTCGACCTTTTCTATGATATTGATCCCTGCTGCCATTTGTGTGTTGTCTTTGACTACATCCCCTGTGTTGTGGGGAGAAGTAAGTGAATCAGATGAATCTTTCAACACACAAGGTGGCGGTGGCGGTAGCGAGGCGAAGCTTACCATAGTAACTGCCGTTTACACTCTCCTCTGCTTCCTCCCCCTCTCTTACAATTCTAAGTATTTTTTTTCACCTTCTTCCCACTTCTTCTCTTTATCCAGCTTGAAATGGGGCTGGATGGGTTCTTAAGTTCTTCTTCTCCTCTCCTCTGGCACTTCATGCATTTTTCATCTCCCGCTAATATTTATTCAGCACCACAATTTGGCAGGTGCCGTAGAGCAGGGAGAACCATGTGTAGCTACTTCAGCTACCCATGACTCAGAGCACAGATCCTCAGGCGCTCTCAACTTCTGAAATACCCAGGCTCCCCACATACTTGGAATCCACTTTCCAGCAGTCTGTCCATCTCAAGAGAAGCTCTACTGTCTTCCTGCAGCTTTATGGTCTCCTGCGTGCCATCGTTCACCATCAAGTACTTTTTATTTATGCACTCTTCTTTGCCCTGAACATCATTTGCGGGTTGAAAACCGAGGTCGGTAACTAGGAGAGGATTCTCTCTACCGTGGCTGCAAACAAAACCCTGAACCACAACCTTGGCCCTGGCTGAAATGAACTGTGGGAAATGTACTGATTTGTGCAGAGTCGCCTTTTATTCTGAGCTTCAAATTAATATTATGTGGGTCTCTTCCCAAACTTTCCTTAGTATATTCCTGGGCTCCTAGCTGGTTATGCCTCCAGGATTGTAGAAAACCTTAGTGGGAGTGCGCACTGAAATCAAACTCTCTTGGCAAAGGCAGAAAGAGGTGCTGCCTAAGCATCTGGGGTCAGTTCCGGTTCTCCAGCACTCTTCCAACAGGAATAGTGCATTCTCAGCATGGCTATTTTTGATGGGTGTTGCCTTCAGGGCTTTCTGCCATGTTATAGCAAAACTTGAGCCAATGGAAGAAAGAGGGCCAGGGTGTGACCTCCTCGGCCTCAGGTGAGATGTATGTGCTTTTGTGCATGATTACTGAGTCTTACACCCTGGATTCTATTTTTTTAGGCTTCATTTAAATGGCCAGGAAAACCTTTGAGAGGAATAGCCAGCAACTTACTAATCAATAGTGTATTAATCAGGGTTCTCTAGAGTAATAGAACTTATGGGTAGTCTCTGTATAGTAAGGGAATTTGTTGATGACTTACAGTCTGTAGTCCAACTCCCCAACAATGGTAAGCAGCAGCTGTGAATGGAAGTCCGAGGATCTTACAATTGCTCAGTCCCACAAGGCAAGCAGGCAAAGAAGAGAGTCTTCCTTCTTCCAATGTCCTTATGTAGGTCTCCAGCAGAAGGTGTGGTTCAGATTAAAGGTGTGTACTACCTTGCCTGGGTCTAAGCTTTTCATAGCCTCTGTGCCTCAAGATCAGGATCACAGGTGAGCCTTCTAATTCTGGATTGTAGTTCATTCCAGATATAGTCAAGTTGACAACCAGGAATAGCTACCACAATCCACCCCTTGTCAACTGGACACAAATAATATCTCATGTCCACATGGAACAACGTCATGAATACGCCTAACACAATATAACTATTTCTCATACAGTCACCAACACATTTGTAAATTTACAATGGGGTGATGTCCCTTAGGAACATTCTTCTCGTATCTCAACTTAAATACTAATTGATGTTAAAGAAATTAGAAGAAAGACAAATGTATTCTTAACAAAATAAAACAGAAGCATTCATAGTACTTTATAATCCTTGCTTCTGCAATTGATTATGTGACTTTAGCTGGTATTTATAATTACCTTCCTCTACCACCCATTCTGTATTTCCTTTATCCTGGGCAAGCACCTCAGCAGGTCTTGGCTCTTTTCCTGGAGGAGTGACCCATACCTTCATTCCTGATGGGTCTGTGTCCTTTGTCATCCTGGTTGGATTAGGCTGTTGTAGTTTCCCACTGACTTTAATCACAGAATATGATAGTATTAAGAGATGCCCTAAAGGCTACCCAGAACCCTCTCTGACTGGCGATCTGAATTCTTGCTTAGGCTTTGAGGCTAAGCACTACAAGGGAATATAAATAAAAGTTAAAAATATCTATCTGGGTTCCTGATGTCAAAAGTATCCCCTCTCCAGGAAAAAGACATCAGGATGGGTATGGCCCTCATGCCTCACTGGACAATAACAGGAGGACTGGAGCCATTACAAGGTCCCCTTCAATTATTGGAGGTCAGGCCTCTATCCCGGCCTTCGCAAGAATAGAATCGCCAAGGCCCTTCTATACTTAGAGAAGGGAGGAGATGTCAGGAGCAGCCCTGCATATACACTTAAAGGCCTAAAATCAGCCATTGGCCTAAAATCCACAATAGGCCTGACATACATGCATGCTAACACAAAGTCTTGGGTCTCTGTGGAAAAACACTGAAACAGAAGGCTATAAGCTATTGTAAACAGGCAGCTTCTGTGGAAATTTACCAGCCCGAGTAGTCATAGGTCTTATAAATAGGCAGCCTCGGTGGACAGTACCAACTTAGATAAGGACAAGTGAATTATAGGCAGAGTCATAGCGACCTGTCCCCTGAACCTACACCCAGCTGATACCCTGTTCTGAAAGGTATCTGTACTCCCCCTGAACACCTAAGCTCCGGTGCCATTCCCTTCCCCACATCCTGCCTTTTTGTGTTTATAACCCCTGTGTAAATAAGTAAATTATGATGTGATTTAAATAACTAAATAAATTAAAAAAAAAAAAAACAGGTACAAACTGAATTAAAAAAAAAAAAGAAAAGAAAAAAAAAAGAGATGCCCTAAGGGCACTCTAGACATAATCCTGCTTACCTCAATTGTGGAGAGGTAATCCAATTTCCCCATGGTAATCTGGATCTATCACCCCTCCTAACATTGTTTTTCCTTTCTTAGCCTGTTGGTTTAAGGGCATTAGAAGCCCAAAAGGACCAGGGGGAAGTCTGCGCTTCCAGTTCAATGGAATGTTTGTTGTGGCTCCTGGTAGGAGCACTCCTCCCTCTGGAACCAAAACTTCAAGGCCAGCAGACCTAGAGTTGGGACAGGAACCAAACATTTTCCTAGAGGGTCACTAGGAGTGACAGTGAGTGGAACTATTCCCCTTTCCACCCCTTGATTCCTGGACCCATGGATCGTGGCTATCGGAGAAACTGTACTATATAATGGATGCTGATTCAAAGCATGTACTGCCTTCTGAAGAACTCTGCCCCAGCCCTCCATGCTGTTGTCACCTAATTGGCGCTCTAACTGTATCTTCAAAGACCATTCCTTCTTTCTATCAGACCAGCTGCTTCAGGATGATGGGGAACATGGTAAGACCAGTGGATTCCATAATCATGGGCCTACTGTCACATTTCTCTGGCTGTGAAATGAGTTCCTTGGTCAGAAACAATACTGTGTAGAATACCACGACAATGGAAGGCATTCTGTAAGTCCATAGATCACCCTATTTTGGCAGAAGCATTATGTTCAGGAAAGGAAAATCCATAACCAGAATAAGTATTTACACCAGTAGGAACAAAACGTTGTACTTTCCATGGAGGAAGCAGTTCGAATGTAGTCAACCTGCCACCAGCTTGCTGGCTGGTCACCCCAAGGAATGGTGCCATATCTGGGACTCAGTGTTGATCTCTGCTGCTGGCAGATCTGGCATTTAGCAATAGCTGTAGCCAGGTCAGCCTTGGTGAGTGAAAGTCCGTGTTGTTGAGCATAACCTCCATCTCAGCCACCATGGCCACTTGGTTCATGTGCCCGTTGAGCAATGAGAGGGACAGCTGGGGAAAGAGGCTGACTGTTCACACAATGGGTCATCTTATTCACTTGATTATTGATCCTTGTCTGCTGAAGTCACCTTTGGGTGAGCATTTACATGGGACACAATATCTTCACATCCTTTGCCCATTTAGGGAGATCTATCCACATACTTCTTTCTCACCAGATGTCTTTCTCACCAATTTTTCAATCGTGATCTTTCCAAGTCCCTGACCATCCAGCCAATCCATTGGCTATAGCCCATGAATCGGTGAACAATCATACATCTGGCCATTTCTTCGTCCAAATAAACTGCAATACCATGTGTACTGCCCAAAGTTCTGCCCACTGTGAAGATTTTCCTTCACCTGTATCTTTCAGGGTTGTCCTGGAAAGGGGTTGTAATGCTGCAGTTGTCCACGTCTGGGTGTTGCCTGCATAATGTGCAGAGCCATCAGTAAACCAGGTCCTAGTCTCCTCTTCTTCTGTCAGCCGATCATAGGGAACACCCCATGAGGATATAGGTGCATGCTTGGCAGCAGATAGCATAACTGGGGTAGAAACTATAGGCATTTGAGCAACTTCTACATATAACTTGTTTGTGCCTTCAGGTCCTGCTCAAGCCTGATCACATGTATACCACTTCCATTTGATAATAGACTGCTGCTATGCATGTCCTACTTTATGACGTGGGGGGTCTGATAACACCCAGCTCATGATGGGCAATTCAGGTCACATGGTAACTTGGTGTCGTATTGTCAAACATTCAGTTTCCACTAAGGCCCAATAGCAGGCCAAGAGCTATTTTTCAAAGGGAGAATAGCTGTCTGTAGATGATGGTAGAACTTTGCTCCCAAATCCCAAAGGTCTGTCCTATGATTTACATACAGAAGCCTGCCAGAGGCTCCAAACATCATCTTTATCTGCCACCAATACCTCAAGTACCATCAGGACTGCTGGATCATATGGTCTAAGTGGTAGAGCAGCTTGCACAACAGCCTGGACCTGTTGAAGAGCCTTTTCCTGTTCCAGGCCCCACACAAAGCTAGCAGCTTTCCGAATTACTTGGTAAATGGGCCTGAGTAACACATCCAAGTGAGGAATGTTCTGTCTCCAGAATCCAAATAGACTCATTAAACATTTTGCTTCTTGGTGGTGGGAGGGGCCAGGAGCAATAACTTATCTTTCACCTTAGAAGGAATATCTCTGCATGCCCCTCTCCACTGGACTCTGTAGCGAGAAATTTTCCTTGAAATTTGAGAGGAGCTAAGGTGGGAGGAGTAAGGAGTGGAAGAGGAGAAGGAAGAGGAGGATTGAGGAGAGGCAGAGACGTAGGAGGATAGAGAACTGCGATTGGACCAATAGCAGTCCTGGGTTACAACTTATATCTGGGTTAGTTAATTGGTTAACACTTCCAATTGTGTGGGCATCTTATTATTGAGTATTACCAAACATTAGCCTTTGGTTAATCATTAAACATTAGAGTCTCATTTCTACCGGGTACCTCGTGGATGGCAGGATGGTCTGGGCTCAGCCCAGCCTTGTGGAGACAGCGTGGAAGATTGGCAGAGCCATCTCCCATGCTGGTATCTCGTGGATGCCAGGGCCAGTGTTTCTGGCCTCTGGCCATTTCTAGCTGTGGCGAGCACATGGCCTCTAGCCTTGGAACATGGTGGCAGAGCTAAGCAGAGCCACCACCACTTAGATAGTTGGTCCAAGAAAATGCTGTTTTAAATATTAACAGCAACAGGACTCCTAAGAATTTCACTGAGGTAGATGGACCTTGGATTTTAGTTGGATTTATTTCCCATCCTCTGATATGCATATGTTACCAATGAGTCCAAAGTGGTTGCTATTTCCTGCTCACTTGGTTCAATCAGCATAATGTCATCAATATAGTGCACCAATGTGATATTTTGTGGAAGAGACAAACAATCAAGATCCCTTCTAACTAAGTTATGACACAGGCAGAAGAGTTAATATATCCTTGAGGCAAAACTATAAAGGTATACTACTGGCTTTGCCAACTGAAAGCAAATCGCTTCTGATGATCCCTATGGACAGGTACTGAGAAGAAGACAGCAATGTGAACATAACTCAAGCTCTTTAGATAAAACAAATTTCTAGGCATTTCTCTATGAAAGAAAACCATTGGAATTGTTCTCCAGGAGTCTAGATCCCACAAAGACTTTGTTTCTAAGACTAGCCTATGTTGTATCTAACCACAAAATGAATATTTTTAATGCAGGGGATTAATGCACATTCCTTTAAACAATTTTCTTTGTGATGAAATAAGCAAAGGTTGGGGAAGATTGTAATTTTCTCCTACTTTTTCAAACAAATTGATATCTTGTTTATAAGTGATCTTGATTGCTATAGGAAGAGATCAGAATCCTGAGAAAATTAAAGCGTCATAGATATATAGTGATGGGATGGGTTAATGAACTCAAGAAAAAAGGAAAGAAAAGCCAAGGGGATTAGGCTTACAGTAATCTACAATGGGATGGGAATCTAAATGGTATTTTAATATCAGGCAACTTACAGAGGCAATAATACTTTTGTGTCTGGAAAACATTTAGAATCGCTACTTTTATGTTTACTGATTTACTGTAATTTTGATGAATTATGGCTTTGGATGACTTAATTCAAGTTGACTCCATATCCTCTGCAAGCTCTAGAGCCTGTCTTCAGAGGGAATCCATGAACTGCAGAGGAGGAAGGTATGGTGTCCAGGATCGAAGTAAGTGAAGAAGATCAGCTTATAAAGAATCCAGTTAATTCTATACTGCATATAACATGCATATATATATGTATATATATATGTGTGTGTGTGTATGCGTATATATTATTATATATATATATATATATATATATATATATACTTGTGAAATATATATATATTTCACAAGTTGCCTATATACATTTTTTGCTTGTTTGTTTGTCTCAGATAAGATTTCCCTATGTGGTCCTGGCTGTCCTAGAGCTTGCTTTGTAAGCCACGTTGCCTCAAACTCACAGAGATCCCCCTCCCTCTGCCTCCCAAGTGCTAGTAGTAAAGGCATGCGCCACCATGTTCAGCCTTGACTGTATACATTTAGAAATGAATCCACATGTTTTTTTATTTCACATTTTAACAAAAGGTTGAGTGGAACATAAGGACACAGCAGCGCATTTCTGGAAGAAAGAAGAGGGAGAAATTTGAGAAGTAAGTTAGTTTGGAATTCACAGGGAACTGATTTTCAGACTCATGACTGCGCAATTTCAAATCTGATCGTGATTCCTGGTCAGTAAATGCAATCTATGTGACTCATCCCACATAATGCTTTTGTATTCTTGACCCAAATCATGAACATTACCAGCATATCTGCCAAGCTCCAGTCTCTCATCCTTTCTCCTGAAAAATCTTGTTTATGATGTACTAAGATGCTGCAGTCAGCTCTGCTCTGTGTGGTATCCCTTAGTTTTCAGTTTGGCCTGGGAAGTAGTGCTTATTGTCCCAGTTGAATATAGAGATGGCATCTTAACGATATTGAGCAACTGACTGGAAATCACACATATAAGAAGCACAAAGCTAGGCTTTGGATCTATGGAATCGCATTCCATAGCTCACACTGTAATCCCTAAGCCCTGGTAGCACACATTTATCAATGTACACCGTGGGGTTGGAAGTGCAACTTGGTGCTTTGGAGCGGAGCAAATAAATGGCCCACCTGGGGACTGAACCCATGACCTTGGCATGATTAGCATAGCACTAACAGATGAGTGAATACCAGAAGCATTTTATCTAGAGTTCTCTCATATGACGAGTTTTTTGAGGGTAGGATATTCAAGTCAATAGGAACCTATTAAACCTACTGAAGCACATAACACACAAAAGCATGTTGGTCCTTTTCCCAGATTATTCTAAGAATTCAACTTATATATATAAACAAGTTTTCATGTACTATACCTGTGGGGTGTGTGTGTGTGTGTGTGTGTGTGTTGTGTGTCAAACACTCTAACTGAAGACGTGAGATGTGGACTTGTCACACACACGTGTGCACTGATGCATGCATGCCTTCCTGTTCTTAAATGATTAATACACTGAGCGTGTGGTCTGTGTATACAATGACTGAGGCCTCACTTATTTTGCATTTAAATGTGTCTCTTCAATTTCGAATTTGTTATCATGAAAACTCCAGATATAGAAAGATTTGATGTATTTCAAAGAGAAATTTGTTTTGATTAAATCGAGAGTAGTATGTTCTAAGACTGTAGGCGATGCCTGGCCATACATAGCAGCCTAAAGTATAACAAAATAACACTCAGAACAAACTTGCCCTTTGTGTTTTGTAAAGGACACTGTACAGGGGTTAGTGGTATACAAGCAGTACCAGTCAGTCTGCTAATCAAGAAACCTACTAAGTGACCAACCCTAGTGTCATCTGATATATACAGTATGCTGATAAAGTGGCCTGAGATTTCTCCATCATCTTCGAGTGGTGAGTGGTGCACCTTTCAAAAGTTATGGATTATTTATTCCTGGGATTCTCCATTTTCTATTTTCAGACCATAGTTAGGATTGCTGGAGCGTTGGGAAGCAAAACCTCAAGTAAGAAGGGCCCACTGTGCTTTCCGGTCCTTAGATGGAAGGGTCTCTGACTGTGCCTGCAAAACTTCTTTCAGGAGTCCTGGGTGTTTCTGCAGGACGTTGGGAGTTATTATCTCCACACTGCAAGCAGAAGACGGTATTCTTTCGGCCGATTTTGCTCTGTTCACTAATTTAACTCATGTTTCAATTCAGTTGAGATTGTACATAACAGGCTGTTGGAAACGGCAGGGAATTGCAAGTCTTTTCCCGATCTGCAGTTGTTACTAGTGAGGCTAACTGAAATGAAGCCAAGCCCTATGTCCAGGAGAAGGGGCAAGAGTAAGGCAAGTACATCTGATCGCCATCCCCCCCCCCCCCCCCAGGAACAGCAATCCATTTCTCATCGCCAAGCGTTTCTGAATCCAAGTAAGAAAAGGAAGGAAAAAAAAATCTTAAAGCGCTTGCCATATTCTTAGTACCATTTGCCTTGACAGGAAAAACAACAGCCTCTTGCCTCTCAGCTTATTCCTCATCAGGAGCTCTTCCCCAAACAAGACACTGCACATCAGCCATTTGGGAGCTCTTCCATCCGTGTTGTAACGCGCTCTTCCGTGCAGTTTGTACTCAATGCAGCTTGTGCCGCCGCCAAGAGCAAGGCGTTGGTAATCTGGGCACCCACAGTTGTGATGGCATCTTCAGTGCCGTCGTCCAAATCAAATATTTGGCTGTGCTTCTTCAGATGCGATATCTCATATTGTCACTGTGGTGCTGGCAGATCGGGGAACTTGGGCAGGATGGGAAGAGCCCAAGAGGGTGGATGTGGGAAGAGGAGGAGCGAGGGAGGGGAAAAAGGGAGGGGAGGAGGAAAAAGGCCCTGCCTGTGTCGGATCTTCCAGTCAAGCGTCCCTACCTCTATCATGTTTGGACAGGAGCCAGGTATGCATAACACTCGGACAAAAGAACAGTATGCAGGATGAGTTGGCTTTCTGACACTGGAGAGTCCCTCAGCTACTGCTATTGGTATTTTAGCATGATTTTATAGCATCTCCTTCTCTGCTAGCATGCATGGAAATGTGAGGCCATACCTCTGACCAGTATCCTCCAGCAAATACAACAGGTTGTGCTTATAATTTATTTGTTTATTCTTATTATTGTTGCTTGTTTCGATGCACAGTCTCTGTAGCCCAGACTTGCCTGGAACTCACAGTACCCCAGGGATTCCGCAGACATCCCATCTCCTTTGGTTCTTGGGGCAAGCCTGTAAACTAGGAGAATACCTCAGGAGCATTGCTGCCTTTTTTCCACAGAAGAAATCCTAAGATCTGAAAGAACTGATGGCTGAGAGACAACAGTGGAAGCAATCCCTTCAATATCTCCATCTACTCGTCAGCTCCCTTGCATCCCCTGCAGCTATGACTTCCCACTGAGAAAAGCTTTACAGATCCATGAGGAAACATGGTTTCATATCAGAAAGGCA